>VDFB02058242.1:331238275-331549837 GCA_007258455.2 Sequoia sempervirens
TGTTGAAGGGTGAAGCCTCGTTGTTTTGGTCATTACGTGACCTCGTTGTTTCTTCTTGTCTTTACATGATGAGATTATGCCAATGCCAAATAAGGCACATCTATCAAGAAGGGAATTCAATTGCAAATATAATAGCCATTTTAGGAGCCTTTGTTAATAATATAAAAGTTTGGGATGATATTCTAATGATCTTGGAGCACATGAGAAATTTATTCAGAAATGAAGCAACCTTTCAAATTGCACATCATGCTAGAGATTGATATGTATCTTTGTCAAGATCATTATGACATGTATCCTTTCAGTTGCATGAAGGATAATTATTGCTACCCATTTTTGGCTTCTCATATCAAGTTTGCCTTGTTTGTGGTTACTAATTATTTTTGGGGTCATCAAAGGTTGGGTCTAAACCATAATTTTATCACTAAATTGTCTACCGATATGGGGGGATCTAGTTCAAGAAGAGCCCAATAGTTGTGACTCTCTGAGAAATGACCCTGAATTATGGCCTATTTTGCAAAACGACAAGCTCTCCTTATATATTGAAGCCATGAAGGGTCATGACCTAAACCTTTTTGTAGAAATTATTAATTCCTCGAAGGAAGACCTCATTGAGGTTGAGGGCCTCTCATTTGAGATCTTTTTGGAGCTTATATTGGTGGCTATAGATCTCCCCCTGGAGGGGCCTAATATCCCCAAAAAGCCTAAAGGGAACTATCAAATAGACATGGGGAATTCCTTTAGAACAAATACAATAGAGAAGACTTTCTAGGCGTGTGAAAGAAAATTGTTCAAGTGTTAATAAGGTATGCAACTCTGGTTGACCACTTTAAAATATTGCATGCCCATCTTTTTCTCATGTTAAATAATTTTTCCCACAATATTAGAATGAAATTTGATTTTTGGATCCACTCCTCTTTGGAGCAATCTTTTAAAGCTATCCAAGATAATGGGAAGCCATTGCCTCTACATCAAGGTTTGATTTACAGACTTTATTGGCACAATATGGCTCTTTCCTTGGCCATATCTTCCCTCCCATGAGTGGTTAACTTGACCCTTGTTCACAAAATTTATACTAAAATTTTAGAGGGGAATCCATCACCCCTACCTCTAATACTCTTTCCACCCCCTTCCATCAACCTTGAATCACTAGGTCTAATCTCTGTTGTGCTTCCAAAGGTAAAACCCCTATATTTGAGGACCCTACTCCCTCTAATAAGAAAAAAGTTTTTTTCATGGACCCCTTGCCAATTTCCATCTCTTATGATAATTCTAACTCCTCGTGGTCCCTAGCGCTTGATGTTTCCCCTGAAGACTTCCTCCAACTCTCCTCTACATAATTTTTTTGCTAGGCTCCTCATCCCCCAATCCCATGATGCCGACCAAACCCAAGGGATTGAGAATACTCCTTTGGATTCCTCAAACCAATGTGAGAATTGCACCCCCCTGAGGGAGAAGTTGGATGAACTATGGAAAGCCACCAACATTTAGAATGACATCCTCAAGTGGTTATTTTATCATCTAATATTTAAAACTTGGAAACTTCCATGCTAAAAAAATCTAAAGAATGGTCAGGTGAAGAGGAAGATATTGACCATTAGGGTTGTTGAGAGGAATGGCCAATACTTTTAACAAGTGGTCCAACTTAGAAAAAGAGGTTGTGGAAATCAAAATTGCCATTGGGTCCCCTAAGGAGAGTTTGGGATTGAGGAATGAGGTTGCTAATCTCTATGGAAACCAATAAAAATTCCTCCTTAGCTTGTAGGAGATCATAAAATATAGCAAGGAAATGGTGAACACGACGGTAACCATTTACATGTTCCAACAGGAGCTAAAGAGTTGCCATGCCATACGTGTCAGGAATGAACTTTCGAATGCCCCTCATACCAGATCCAAGAAGAAAGGTAAGAATGTGGAGTGTCCGCCACCTATCCCAGAGGAAAAAGCTGGAAATAAGAACCAGAAGGCCCTGTACTTTGAAGAAAAACTATAGTTTCTCTCCAAGGATGGTTGGTCATTAAAGGTCTCTGTCTTCTTGGAGATCAATAGTTGGTCCTATGTGTTTGTTGGTCCCTGGCTAGTCCTTTTTCTTTTTTTGTGTTTTTTGTTGGTCTTCTCTTTTAGTTTTTGTCTTTATTTTTTCTATTGTCTCATTGCTTGTGAGACCCTTCTGCTTAGCCTCTATGACTATTTTGTAATGGGTTCAGGCCCTTCTCGATTGAACTTAATCAAAATTATCAGGATAACTAAGAATCCCAATCAACACCTAGATCATTGTACAATCTAATCACCCTAGATGTGTGAGTAGCATAAGCAAGAAAATAAACCAAAACAAATGAATAACATAATAATTTAGTAGGTCCTCACACTTCAAGAATTAGAATTATCATAAATAAGTTTAAGTAAAAAGGTTTTAAAAGGCAACCAGTTTATCCACAAAGAAATATAAAAGTTCAATTAAAGGAACTAGAAGAAAAATGACAAAGGGAGTGAAGGCTAACAATAATATTCAAATATGATGAAAGAGAGAGCTCCAAAAACAACAATAGAGGGTGAATTTTCTTCTTGCTCAGTCAACACCAAGGCTCTCCTCAACTTCCTCCTAAAAATAATACTAGTTTTTTTTTTTTTAAATATTAGAAATAATCATTAATGCTTCTTTGTTTCAATTATCAATTGCCCCTATTAGGAAATGTGTCACAACCTTTCTCCTGATGTTTTTGATTATTTCAGCAGGGAAGGGCCTTGATCCCATGGTTACATAGCCAAAAAAGCAAAAATGGGAGCAGGGTGGGAAGAATAGCACCATCCAACACCACAAAACAATAACAGACACAAACTGGAAACCAATAAGGCTTGCAGGCCGAGTATCCAAAATTGTAACTAACGAACCATAATAAACTTAATAAAAAACAAAATACCCCTACTGATCCAGCTAATAATACACATACCATTAATAAGGTCAACCAAAGTCCAGCAAAAACTTAACCATAATAAAGCTATATTATAATAGCAGTCTAAAATTATAAAGCAGAAAACCAAAAAATGCAGAGCAACCATGAACAACATAGAGGAAGCATTGGCTATCAGGTCCTAGTACTTGCCAATTTGGGAGACAAACTCCTTCCAATCAGGTCCCTCTTCTTCGGCCTAGTCCTTTTCCTCGCTCTTCCCCATCTTCTTGAACATTTTCCTTATCTTGGTTTGACCTGAAACAACTCCTACCATGGCCTTGCGCACGAGCCTATTGGTAACCCTCATCAAAGCTATGATAGCTCTCTCCATATCATCGATATGGACCTGCATGTAGGTGATCATGCTTTTAAGATAATCAGTGTTAGAGTCAAGAGATTTTGTAGCAATGGCATTATTTTTGAGTTTCAGTATCTTTCCACATTTGACCCCTATGCTCCTCTTCCCTTCCTATTTCTTCCTCATTATCTTCCTTATCCTCCCCCATTTGTTCCTCTTCCATATCATATGCAGTCTCTTCAAAATCATTATCTTTACTATCATCATCCACTTGAGGCTCAAAATATTCAACCTCTAAATCCTCCTCATCTTGAACAATAGCCTTCTATTTACCCTTTTTTTCCTGAGAGGCAACCTTTGCAAGGCGCGCCAATCTTCATCCTCTACTTAACTGACCCAACTTCCCTTCCTCCAAGCAGTCCTTTTGATTACCCTCTTTGTCTTCATTTATAGTAATTACCACCTTATGTTTTTTCAGGTCATTTTTTGGATTCTTGGTCCTTGGAGGTTCTAGGAGAAGCAATGAGTGTTTTTGCTTCTCTGGGGTAGCCTTAACCAATTCAAGCTTAAGGGAGTTTTTATCAGGGGCCTTCATACCCACCAGGGTCGAGGGAGTGGATCCTTTAACAATAGAGGTAGAAATAATAATAGGGGAATTCGTCTTGTGGGTAATTTTGGGTGGAGGCCTAGGGTTAGGCTTTGAAACGGGATTATTAGCAGCCAGGGGTTCATCATCCTCCCCTGCATTTTGGTTCGGGACATCTAGTCTAGCAGCCAAAGGATTTTCGTGGGGGTTTAGACCAAGGGCATGTTTATAGAGAGCAAGCATGAGGCCCTGGTGTAGAGGAGGGTTCACACCATTTTCTATGTTTTGTTGCAACGAGGAAAGCAGGTAAAAGGGTATGTTTACTTGTTCATTATGACGAATATGGTTGAATGGGGGAAAGTAATATGCATGTACAATCATATATCTACCCTCTAATGTAAAGTATCTCATGATGAAGATACTAACCAGAGCAAAGGGTAACGAAAGTTTGAGCCACGCATACCCATTTTGAAATCTCGTGAGTTTCTCGCCTTCATGGAGGAAATTATCCATGAATGCTTGGTAATCAGCTCCACTCTTTTTCACCACCTTAATTCCTTGGTTGTCCAAACCTATCGCCTCCACTATGAATTGTGTCGTAACCTCACATTTCACTGCTCCAATAGCCACTTGTCCCTTCCTCCATGAGTTAGTGAATTTAGTCGTGAGACTCTCATTATACCCTCTCATTGCCTCAAAAAAAAAAACCATACCCGCTCTACTGAACAACCTCCAAAGATCAATGTTTTGTTTGAGAGCTAAGCAATTTGGAGGCTCGGTTCATTTTCTAGGCCCACCCATCTTAGAGCTCTGTACACTTTTTGAATTATTTTTCTGCAAACCTTTCCTCATGCCACCGCGACAACCAAATTCCCAACTTAAATTGTAGAACACACAATAACTAGTGTTTTGATGATAAACTCTTTTAAAAATGAAATTCGAGAACTTTCTTAGAGAAGTGACCTTTACACATTTCCCTGGGCAGAAAAATCATTATTGCCTTTACAAATAATAAATGAATCCAAATTTATTGTAGGAAGTTGATCTTCTATGAAGAGGTGAGATTTTACATTAGGCATGTCGAAACACTTTGATTTGACGCGAGCCTTAACAATGAGATAATCCATGTGTTTCTTTGTTTTTTGGGGAATGATATGAAAATTAAATTTCTCACTCGGGGAAATCTTTTTAGTCCTTTTCATACCTAGATAATCATCATTAAAATAAGAACCCTTTTTCTCATAAGATCCCTTAGTTCCCCTATCATGATCCCTTATACCCACTTTATAATTTATAAACATTAACATATTTCTCTTTGAGCACTTTGTCCTTCATTGCTGGAGGCAATTGGTTGTACTCCCATAGGGTTCACATGTTCCAATTGAGTGCCTCATTGGTAACACAATCAACATAAATATTACCTTCCTTGAAAACATGTTGAATACGACAGTGAGTGAGATTTCATTAGAACCTTGCAATTGTCAATAATGTCTTTTAGTTCCCAAGGCACAGCAACACCACCTTTCAAGATGTCCACTATTAATTTAGAGTCTCCTTCCAATATGACCTTTTAAAAACCAAAGTCTAGGAGCGTCTTTATTCCTCCCCACACTGCCATTGCCCTGGCTTTATTGTTGGTGCATATACCCAGTTTTTTCCCTTATCTAATTATGCAGTCTCCAAGGTAATTTCTTAGTAAACCTCCTGTCCCTGCAGCTCTAGGATTTCCTTTTAAGCACCCATCAAAGTTGTATTTGATCCAATCCCTCTCAAGAGGAGTCCACACAATTGACTTCCTAGCAGAAAGCATGGCCCAATTGAGATTGATAATGTCCTTTATTCCCCATAATTGCTTGATCCTCAATTCTTTATAGGTTGGCTAGAATTTTGAGTAGTTGTACCCTCCATTTTCCACATTTTCTTGTATCTAGGCATTTATAGACATGCTTAGCTCATAGTTGTTTCTCTTTGCATCCCTGGAAAATCCTATTGATCCTTTCCTTTCAGATTCCTCATGTTATGAAAGGTTGGGTTTGATTCCAAAGGTCCATTATAATCTTATGGGAATAAGGACAATAAGACCAACTTTCAACAAATAACTTCATAGTAGGGGGAACACCCAATCCATGAACAAAAAAGGGAGGAAGAAAGACGACACTTCTTTTGAGTATTGACAATGGAAGAATAAATGCATGACAAACTCTTCTTCCTGCTTACATAAGATACACCTGTTGACTAACTGAAACCCCCTCCTAACAAGGTTGTCAATAGTTAGGATTCTGCCATGGGAGATTGCCCACTAGAAATAGTTTACTTTCAGAGTAAGGTTTTTTATCCAAACTTTATCCCAGTGAAGGTCTCTACTATCAGTAAGAGGTTTCTCTAGTTCCTTATAGGCATTTTTGACCGAGAAGCAACGAGAGGGGTTCTTAATCCACAACCATTCATCTTTCCTATCTTTTGAGAACCAAGTCACCTCCCCTATGAGGCTATGTAGCTTATGAACCACCGACTCTCAATTAAGTTGTCTTTGACCTCTCAAGTTGGCGCTTCTAAGCAATTTGTTAAATTCCTTCCACTTTGGTTCACTATTCTCCCAATTGATGTAATCAGTCACCTTTTTACCACAAATTCTGTTCAAACTTTGTTTGAGGGGATTGAAACCATTTAAAGAAGAGAGGGGTTTGAACACCCCAAGGGTCCTTCTAGAAATTAGTGTCCTTCCCATTGCCAATACGCTTTCTGACACCCAATTTCAACACACTTTTAGTTTTGGTTAAGTGGTTCCAAAAAAACAGATCCAAGGGTAGATCATAGGAGGATAGGAAACAACTAGGATCTTTGTTCTTAAGATATTTAGCTTCAAAGGTCTTAACCCAATCCTTAGTCCCTTCTAAGAGACTCCATCCCATCTTGGCTGTGAGGGCTTTGTTGAAGAGTTTAATTCTCCTTATCCCCAGTCCTCCTACATTTTTAGGGGTACACATTTTCTCCTATTCAACGAAAGCTGATCTATTTTTCTCTTCCATTATAGACCACATGAATCTTCTCTAGATTTTTTTAATTTTTTCCCCTATAAAGGCCAGAATTTTAAAGAGAGACAAATAGTAGACCAGGATGTTCTGAAGTGAGACTTTTAGCAATTGAATCTTCCCCACCAGGCTCAAAAGTTTGGCTTTCCAACCTGCAAACTTTTTTTGGACCCTTTAATTAAGTGATTCCAATAGTTATTATCCAATTTTCTTGATATGAGAGGGAGCCCGAGGTAAGCTGCAAGCATAGTAGCTTCTTGGCAGCCCAAGATCCACACCACTCTTTCTTTCACATTTTGATTAGCATTGAAGAAATATAACTTACTCTTATCATAATTAATATGCTGACCAGAGGCATAAGCATAGTCATATAGGACAGATTTCCATTGGCTAGCTTCTCCAATTTCGGCTTCTCCAAACAATATAGTATCATCAACGAATTGTTGATGAGAGTTAGGTGGGAGAGACGAAGCAACTTTAACTCCTCTCAGGATTTTAGAATCAATGACCTTTTGAATATTCCTTCCAAGGACCTCACAACAATGATAAACAGATAGGGGGTCTCCTTGTATAAGATCACAATCACATGAGAAGAAACCTTGGGGGACTCTATTCACAAGAACTTAGCACATAGGGGTGGTAACACAAGCAGTGAGTAGCTTGAGGAATCTACCATCAAACCCAAATTTCTTGAGAACAACAAAGAGAAACGACCAGGAGACTCTGTCATAAGCCTTTGGATGTAATTTTCAAGGCCATTCTTGGGTTTTTACTTAGGTCCATTGAGTGAAGGACTTCATTGGTGGTGATAACAACATCTAAGATGTTTCTACCTTGGACAAAGCCTTTCTAGTTAGGGGCTATCATTTTTCTTAACACGGTTTTAAGTCTAAGAACAATTATCTTGAGAAAATTTTATACACAGTGTTACAGAGACTAATGGGTCTAAAGTCCTTTATGGATGATGCATCTTCCTTCTTGGGGATTAGGGCTATGAAGGTTGCATTCATTTGATTAAGAAGCCTTCCAGATCTAAAAAAATCTCTAGCAACATTTAGCAGATTAGTTTTAACAATATCCCAGTATATCTGAAAAAAGGCTGGAGGGAACCCATCAGGCCCTGGGGCTTTGTAAGCCCCAAAAGAGAAAACAACTTGTTTAACCTCCTGGAAAGAGACAACATTAATAATTTCTTTAAGGTCTTGCTTAGTAATAACTTTAGGAATCACTTCAAGGATATCATCAACTACCTGGTTTGCATTCCCTAGAGCATTCTAGAAGGAGGAGTAGAAGTTCACTACTTCCTCAGCTATTTCTCTTTCAGTAGTCACCATTGTGCCATGTTCTTTCTTAAGAATTCTTATCTTGTTCCTGATTCTGTGTTTCATTGTTCTTAAGAATTTGGTTTTTCTGTCTCCTTCAATGAGCCCCTACAACCGAGATTTTTGATTCCAGAAAATCTCCTCTTGTTTGTTGAGCTTAAACCATTGAGATCTCAGATTATGTTCATGAGTTAAAATCTCTTCATCCACTAAACCAACCTCCATTTTTTCCTGCACTTCCTTTAAGTTGTTCTCCAAGAATTTTTTAGTTTCAAAGATGTTGCCAAAGGTTAATTTATTCCATCCTTTCACTCTTTGCTTAACTCTTCTCAACTTTTCCACCAAGGGAAACATGGGGGTACCCTCCATAGGTTCAACCCACCAATTTTGAATAAGGTCAGAAAATTTAGGATGGTGAGTCTACATCAATTCAAATCTGAAGGGGAAAGAACCATTGTTATGATCAACATTTCTCTTAAGCAAAATGGCATTATGGTTTGAACCAGATCTTGGGAGGGTAGAGAGAAATGTTGAGAGATATTCCAATTAGAAGATATAAGAAACCTATCCAGCTTATCTTGAATCAAATGATTGTCAAGCCTTCTATTTGACCATGTAAATTTGTAACCCAAAAGAGGAACATCAAATAGCCCAACAAAGTTAAAAAAAACTAGCCAATTCCATCATACTTTCAGTATAGTCTTCCAACCCCCCCAACTTCTTTGAGGGTAAAAGAGGTGAATTGAAATTTCCTCTCAACATCCAATAGTTGTCTAATCTGCTTTATATGACATCATTCAGAAAGTCCCATAGTTGCAATCTATCCCTATTAAAGTTTGGGGCATAAATATTGATTAAATTCTCCAAAGAAGGTAGGTCTTCCAAAGACACCATTAGACTATTCTTTCCAGCAAATCCCAAAGTCCCTTTAAATTTCAAAGGATTCCATAGAGTAACTATACCCCCCTGAGGCCCCCTCAACTTCACTTAAAAAATAATTAGCACTAGGTCATATTTTCAACACAGCCTTGTCAAAGGCCTCTTTCTTCATTTTAGTCTCTTGAAGGAGCAGAACATCCACTTTGTTATCCAGAATACATGTTTTGACCAAAAATTGTTTATAAGGGCTAGTAAGGCTCCTCATATTCGAGGAGAGAATCTTCATTATCAACACAAAGACTATTTCAGAAACCCCAGCAGGCCTTAGGGAAACAACCAACATTACTTCTTTTTTAGACTTCGAACCCGTGATCGAGTCCAAAGTTTTTTGTCTACTTGAAGCTACATCCTGCGCTGTATCTTTTTTCCTTGAATCCTTTTGGGAAGGTCTTGCAATCTTATTTCCACCACCTACATCTGGGTTCTTTTTCTTTTTTGACTTACTTGAGGCTTGTAACCATTCTTTTTCCTCTTTTCTATCACTAGGATGAGGGGGAAACCCCAAAATAGCCAAAGAGTCATTCAGGTTTCCACCCTCCCTTTGAGACAAAAGGGAGATTTCTCCCAAGACCGAAAAAGGAGCAGAAGACACAATACTAAGGATTTTCCCTTCCTCCATCCCTTCCGTAATATTAGTACCAAAATCAACCAAATCTTTAGCCAGTTCATTGGCCCCCTATGAGACCTTTCCAACTCTTCATTTGAATTTTCAATAGGAGTCTCCTCATCATCCTTTGGCTTCATACCTTGCATCGAACTCGAGATTGGGAATCCTTCTCCTGAGGCTACTTCCTTACTAACCAATTCTTGACAAATAGCCAGAGACTCGATACAAGCAACTTCTTTGTCAGAGGATAAAGCGTCATTCCTAGGGGGTATTTATTAGGACAATAGCTCCCTCCTGGACACAATCATCCTTACGAGGGGAACAACAATATCAACCTTAGAATCCTTAATCTCTGGCTCTAATAGGGATTGCAATTCTTCATTGGGCATTCCTTGAGACCTTTTACTACATGAATCTATGAGGTGGCCAAATTTCTTGTAGAACTAGCAGAACTGTCTTGCATTTTCATACTCAAGAGGTTGGGACTAGTTACCAAACTTTGACTTAAGGAGAATCGAGGTTGGCAGAACCGTGTTAACGACCATATTAACACAAATCCAAGCATAAATTAACCTTGACTTTTCTTGGGTTATCTTGTCAACCGCTAAGAGGCTTCCAAAAGAGTTGGCAATCCATTTTAGGATACCCAACTCCCAAAACTCTAGGGGTAGCCCTGGAAGACGTACCCATGTAGGAGCTATTGCACCCAAGTCCGTAGAAGGGTCAATGCCCAATTTCCATTTACACAAAGAGAGGAAATTCTTGAAACCAACATCAAAAGCCTAGGGACAACCCGTTAAAACCTTTAACATGTCTTCATAAACCACAAAGGAAAAGAGGAATATTCCTTTTGGCATTGCACTGATAGAGACACTTCCTTTTAAGTTCCAAACTGAAGCAACCTAGAGTCGTACTTGTTCAATATTGGCCAATACGGGTGTATTTTCCCACCAATGGCAGCTTGAGGTAGTCCATTGCCTTCATCATCAATGCCTCGGGGAGATCAAATTCTTAGCCAGTGACTGAGCAAGAAGCAAACTTCGTGTGTAGTTTTCCCATAGTTGGCGGGTAGACACCCACCAGTTTATCCACAAAAGAGACCGGTTCTTCTTTAGAGAAGAAACAGTCTAGACCAAAAGACGACAACAAGGGCATCTTGCTAGAAGTACCAACTGTCCTTCCCATAGGAGAAGAGACATAGGTACAAGAATGGGAACCAACATGGGGAACAACGACATTGGAAGCAACTAAAGCAGACACAACACTAGACAAAGGGACAACATTCCTGGAATGGGGAGCCTTCCCGAGCCCCCCGCTCGCTTGACCCATCAGGCTATCAAGTCAGGGTAGAAACAACAAAAATTCAAAAAAAGAAAGGACATGAAGAAGCAGAGTCGAGAAGTTGTAGAGTCAAGTGATGTCCCATTGAATTCACTTTTTTCTCCTAATGTTTTTTATTAGAGATAAAGTAGGTTTTGAAGGGGCTTCAAAACCCTTTACAAAAAAGAGAGTTGCTTCAAAAGATAAGCACATAGATTAACAAAAATTCAACAAGCAACATACCATAAGCAAAACAGCTGCCAAAAAAGGAGGACTAGAAACAACAACTATAGATTCTTCAGAATATTAGCAGCCTCTATATCGCTATCAATTATCTTTTGATGCACATCCATTACTTCATAAATTTCTTTGGCAGGTACCTCAACTTTTAGCTTAGTTTTATTGCGGGTTCGAGTATAGGGCCCCATTTCACTTACCTCTTTCATCAAAACACTAGGCAAACAAACAACATTCCCAGCAGCAACCTTCCCAACCGAAGCTTTCTCCATCCCCTGCCTATTCCCAACATCGTCCTTACCACCCAGAGCTTCCTCCATCTACTGCCTCACCTTCTCATTGAGGATAGTCAAATTGTTCGCTTCATTCCTCATAGCAGATTTGGTCACTTCCACAACCTTATCCAATTTTAGATTAACTCGTTCCATTTTCTCTTCCAAGGCCACAATCCTATTTTCAAAAATTTGCTTCAACTTTAACATTTCATTAGCAACTATCTTCAAAGCATTTTCTCCTAATGTTAAGATTACAAAAAATGTGATTTTTATGTCATAAAAAACTCAATTTATGAGATATAGAGTTAGTTTTTGGCTAATGTAATTTCTAAAATTAAAGGCGGGGGCGGGGGGGCGCGGGGGGGCGGTGGGGGGTTGGTGGTGAAGGGGGGGTGTTAATTAGACATTTGGATTGAAAAAGTTATGCCCTCCAGAAGTTGGGTGTTCTGCATAGGAAATGTAAAAAATGTGTAACACATAAAATTAAATCTATCAAACCAAATTTTTAGTATTCTTACAAGTGTTTGGAAAAATATAAATTGACTAATGATGCAGTAAATTGATTTCACATTTTTCTAAACATAAACCAATTATTTTCACACAAAATACGGCATAGAATTGAAACTACACTAATCTTTATTATTCAAGCTGAAAATGATATTCTATCTACTAATAATCAATACTCACATAAAATAAAATGCATGAATTGATGAAATTGTAACCTTCTATTGATGAAGTTGTAATATATTATTGAAATCTCATAGAAAATATGGTTTCAATTTGATAATATTGTTGAATATGTTCATCATACACACAAGTAAATTGAAGTATTCTAACCTCAATAATGGTGAGATTAGATTGTTGTTGGAAGTCCAATAATGCCAATGAATATAACTTATAATCTGAATTCAATAAAATCTACCAATCTTAGGCCTTAATGTAGAGGTAAGACAACCCAAACTCAGACCCCAAATATGTTGCACCTTATTTCTTAAACAACCTCTAAATCTTCAAATAATATGCTTGAGTTTTTTAGCATAGAAACCTTTCAATATATTCATTTAGAACTACTAATAAAGTCAATAATCATCCTTCAAATTTGTTGTTGGACAAGTGTACAACCTAGTAATCCACTCCTTAATAGATCTGACCAATATTCCAAGGGAGATTTATACATATAATGGAAGCAACTAGTGTAAATAGTCTTCAAAAGCCAACATAAACTAGTGTTCCCTCCTCTCAAACTACAAATGATTTCCTTGGTAACCTATAGGATTAGGTTCATCCTTATAAATTTATTTCATAGCAATATGGTACAACCTCTATAGGGTATGAGCAACCAACAATAAGAAACTTTCCCTTCCAACTCTCGATAAAGATTTTCTATGCAAATGATTTTAATAAATCTCAACCTTCAACTCCACAAACTAAATCAAACCTAGAAACATTTACCACTATCAACCATTAATCCTCCACAAGCTGCAAACATTCAACACTTAGGTGAACTCTAAATGAATAGGAAGGTTTTTGTCCTCAAAACCATTCTTTGCCAAAGGGTTTTCCTTTTAAGGTACAATAGATGAACCGAGTTCATTTTTCACATGATGGAGTTTGAAAAAAATGCACATGATGAATTATCTTCTCAAAAACTCCTTTTCTAGGCACTTTTAGGGAAACTAATTTATTTATTTATTTCACTTTTCCTCTCAATAATTAAAAAAGTGGCTTTTCAAACTCTTTTAATTAGATAGTTTCAATCCTTTTTTTTAAGTCACTTTTAATCTTCTTTTTAAAACAATCTTTTAAATCACCATTATGGACCCCATGCCTAGTCTTATCACTTTTGGCCTTCTTTTATAAGCACTTTATAACATTTTAAAATAGATAAATAAGCATAAGTTTCCTTAAGGAAAATAATATAAATTTAATTAATAAAACTTAATTTATTTATTTACTTACTATTTTACACATCGTGAAGTCTATGAAAAATTAGCATTATCCAAGCATGTTGGAATTCTTTAAGAATATTGGAATTCTCCAATAATTTTGGAATGTTCTAAGAACGTTGGAGTGGACCCAAAAAGGGGCATTATATAAAAATGTTGCAAGGGAGAGTTACATTTGTTGACTAACTTAAGATGTGTGTTATGACACATCAAAAGGCATGTTTGGTTGTAAATAATGGAACTAAAATAGAATGTTTATTTTGGTGAGTGGATTATAATGAGGTTATGATAAGTAGAAGGAAAATGTTGTTTTTGGTCTATGAAAGTTCATCTTGAGATTTCGATGTTGCTAAGCTAAGGATTTGGGCACCACTTTTTGGGTGGTTTTAGTTCATGGTTTTCTAATTATCATTTGATGGTTTCATGTATTGTATCTCCTATATATTGTGTGCTTCAAAGAGAGGTTCTAACCGGGTTTTGTAGATATTATTAAGCTATCACAACTCCTCCAAATCTCTAGTTTGTGTTACTCCTATGAAAATTTTCTTTACAAGTGTACTATAGCTATGTTTAATAAATAATATATTGGACTACTTTGAAGTGGTAGGTTTTTTCTCTAAAAAGGCTTTCCTCACACACACTTGTGTTATGGTATATTATTTATTTTATATTTATATGTGTTTCTTCTTTTTATAATTGTGAAAAGATTTAAACTCACACAACACTTTCCTCATTTTAGTGTAGGAAGGTTTTTGCATGCTTTGCTTCTTTCCATTATGTATCAAACTTGATCACCTTATATTATTCTATGTGTTGGGTACATGGTTTTTTGTACTAATCTTCATTTGATTGAGAGCTTACACAAAGAGAGTTTTGATCTTATTATAAGAAGAGATGGAAAACAGGTCAAGGATAGAGATGTAGAAGTTCTCAAGCACAAACTTTGAGTTATGGAAGCTCAAGATGGAGGATATGCTCATAAACCAAACTATGCTCTATAATATGTAGATTCAAACCTACAACTATATCATATGAAGATTATGACAAAATGGATAGAAAATTAAAGGGTCTCATTAGAATCAATTTGGTTGATTTAGCGTTGTTGAATGTGCATGAAGAGACTACTATAGTGAACCTTTGGAATAAGCTTGGATAAATTTGTCAAGCTAAATCCTTGGTGAATAATTTTTTTCAGAGAAATAAGCTATATGAATTAGGATGTAGGATGGTGGGCCTATGGCCAAACATCTAAAATTCCTTCAATATGGTAGTTATTTAGTTCCACTTTATGAGAGTGAAAATAAAGGAGGATGATTGATGTATGATTTTTTTTGTGTTTTTAGTCAAGTTTGTGGGACCACTTGTTTATGGTCATTAGGAGCACTACCACCAAGTTCAAGATGAATGAAGTGGTTACATCTTTGATTTCTAATGAAATGAGAATGAAGAATTCTAAGTTGGCTATTGAGGCCCTAGCAATTTGTGGAAGATCCAAAGAAAAAAACAAGAAGGGCCAAAAACAAGATAAATCTAGATCCAAATATTGTGGGAGAACCAAATCTCCCAATAAGTTCAAAGAAAAATGTTGGAATTGCAACAAAACTAAACATATAAGAAGAGACTATGAGGAGGAGAAAAAGAAAAAAAGGGTAAATTCTTATGATGAGTCTATGAGACCCTCCCAAGATGAAAGTGATGATTTTGTCATTACTTTGGCCACTCATGCATTCAAAGGTGTGTGATTGATAGAATTGAGTACCTCTTTCCACATGACTTGAGGTTGATTTATAAAATATGAAGAATATGATGGTGGTAAGGTGTACCTTAGAGATTATTCTCATCAGAAGGTTATTGGTTGTAGTAGAGTCCTAATTCAATTCCTTAATATACAACTAAAGGTAATCAATTACGCGCTACAAAATTTGACTAGTCATTAGATTAAAATAGAAATCAACAACAACAAATAATATATAATATTTTATAAATATTATAAGTTAAATATATAATATTGTATAATTATTAATAAGTATAAGAATCATATAAATTATATATAATTCAAACATTTGCAATTTAAATTCCATCAAGTGAAAGTCCTATCGGTATAGGGAAATTTAAATGTTATCTCCCAATAAAACTTCTCGTTGGAAAATCTTAGATCACAATGAATCTCAATTTTGAATGTAGAAGAGATATCTAACTTCTGAGGTAAGCAAATTTATGATGACAATGGACATTAGAGTATAAGGTTGGCATGGAAGGAATATTTTCTAGCTTTGGTAATGGTACCTTAATAGTAAAATTATTGAAGTTGTGTAGCATCATTCAACAAAAAAAATACTACTTATGTTTAGTTATTTTATGTCATGCCCAAGAATTTTCACACCTTTGGACACAACACAATTTTTTTAAAACTACAATATGAAAATTATCAGTAACAGGTACCCCTGATTAAATAGGGTATGCAAACTACACACACCCAATGAGTCGCTTGTGCAACGTCATCAAGGACATGTCACTCGAGGACGAATGAGGAAAGTGAGAACGATTTGGGGGTGCAGTTTTTCCATTCCATATGCCCTAGGTAGAAAAGTTAACCCTAGGGCTTTAGGTCTAACATGCAGTGCTAATGTTTGATTTGATTAAAGAAAAACTGACAATAATTGTTTTATGTATTGAAAAGCTTAAGCATTAATTATGATAATACTAACCTTGTTAAATAAAAATAATGACATTAAAATTCTATCAAATTCACCAAGGGAATGTTGTTAATACTCCTTGACCCATGTGACATGTGGAGAAAGAAGTTATATACAATATTGTCCTCCCATCATTATCGTTGATAACATTTATAACAATTCTACTAAAACTTCAATAGCCATGTTAACTTTAAATAATGGTATTCATATTGACCTAGGATGACATTAATAACAGTATTGTGAACATTTAGAACACAATAACACTTATTAATTTGAATATCATTATTAACCTTAATAACCATTATATTTTAATGATATTTATAACACCCTTCTACTTAATATTAAATTCAATATATAATATTGCTAATTATCTTGGTGTTACCCTACCAAGTTTTTTTTTTTTTCATCTATTAGTTTACCTTTTCTATTTATTTATCCCACTTTATACCATTTTATAGTTTTATCACCCGATTTATCTTTATCTTATAAATATTCATAACCTTGTACTGACCTTATTGGATTAAGGATTTGCTCGATTCCTTGTTTAAATATGAATATCAATATCGATGTGTATTATTATTATTATTATTACATATATTTTTTTATTAACATTAAATCCGTCGCAATAATTAGCATTGTTACCTATGTTAGTTGGCACGTTAATATTTAATTAACCGTGACAGTACACCACTAAGATTTAAATGATATTAATATTGTAGCCACTACAATCTTGATTAAAAGTAAACCTAATGACATGTTGAATATCACCCTCTTGAATCACTTCTCCTTTACATGAATAATAGTTATATCGATGCGCAAAATAACACTATTAGTTTAACTTATGTCGCACCACCTACTACGATGGAAGATCAGTGAGATGGGTATTTAAGACATTCATTTTCTATGATGAAACTTTAGTGTATGCACGCATGAGGTAAGTATTCAACATCCTTATATTTAAATCCATTCGTTGTCCTTTCAATTGATAGGTGACTCATAAAGGGGAGAGGGCCCAATAGTCGTGCGGGGTTCAATAAAGGTGTAGTCAATTGTGATTATAATACCCAGTCTTACTACATATTTATACTATATATTGTAAATAAATAGTCCAAATGTAAATAAAAAAATGATCAAATGTTGATCAAAAGTGGACCCATACTTGAACACATGAGAGCCTCTAAATGTTATATAAAAAAACATAAATACATTCATGAAGAAGTGAAATAAGTATTTTTTTATCTCAAATAAAATATCATAACTATCCACTATAAGTGTATCATTTAAAAAATAAAATGCTCATTTAATAAAATAAGACACTCATTTAAACAGGTACTTATCATAGTGAAAAAATATTGTTCTTACGCATACAACTATTGGAGTAGCATTGCACAAGCATTGGGGTATTTCATATTAATAGTTTCTCCTATCACAAATATAAAAAGTGAGCACAATAAATAACATGGATTTTCAAAAAGTTTTAGTGTTCAACTATTGGTCCATTTTTGTTTGATATAAGTTGTATTTTAAATAATTATGTGTTATTTTTAAAACAACAAATATTTTTTTATGTTCAACTATTGGTCCATATGTGTTGAATATAAAAGTTAGAGATATAAAAAATTTATGGTTATCAATAAATATTTGGTCCATTTAGATTGTATGTTAATTTTATTTTAAATAAAAATATGATATTCTACAAACAACAAATGATATTTTTTTGTTCAACTATTTGGGGGGTCCATGATTAAGTTTTGGTCCACCCTTTACAAAGTCAAATTTTAGACACTTTTCAATAGATGTGGTATTTTAGACACTTCTCAATAGATGTGGTAATGTGGCGAGTTGCACGATGAGTCACACCTCCAAACTTTAGTTATAGATAAATAAGAGGCCAGCCTACATTTCAAAAAAAAAAAAGGTTGTAAGATAATTTCAATCAATTGTTACCCCTGACAAAGTTAAGTCGAATTTAATTGTTTTGGATTCCATATAAAGAAAAATGGATTTTGGCGGCTCGGACTAATGAGGTAAAAGCAACAAGCAACAAGATCAAAGGTAACCCTAATATTCATCCCTAATCGCTACCACCAGGAACACTAAAATCCTAATTTTCTTTTGCACTTAACGAGTTACTCTCTTGCCCTGGCGCCGTCATCGACCCTCATGGCTGTTCCTGCACCAACTGGGCACGGATCTGGCGCTGTTAAACAGGTTTGATTTGCGGAATCCTGGCACTGCCCTAGCTTGCATTGCCTGAGACACTCTGTGGCCGCGCGAAGGGAGCTTGAACAGGGTATTTCAACATCTCCCAGCGCCGCCAAGTCTATTCCCAGTTTGTCCTATGCCAGGGCGCCATCATGGAGTTTTCGTCAGGTCTCAATTTGGATTTCATCTGGCATTTTTTTTTTTAAATGATTTCTTTGTCGCTGGGCCGAGCCCTGGTGGTGTCGCGCCACTGCATGGCGACGGCTCCCACGCAGGACCACGCCCAGCTACAATGCCGCGGGTGGAAGGGGAAATCTCCCCTTCTCCACGGGCCGCGGCCTGCGGGGAGGGATTTCCACCTTTCTTCCTATCGTTTTTTTTTTCCCCTAATTCTTCTTTCTTTTTCTTTTTGGTTTTTCTAATTCTTCTTCTTTCATTTTATTTTGTTTTGTATATTAGGTATATTTTTTTACGAATATAAGTATATACTTTCATTTTATTTTGTTTTGGATATTATATTTTTTCTACGAATATAAGTATATATATTTTCTGTTAAAATAATTTTTTTTATATATTCATTTATTTCGTTTTATCCTCTTATCATTCTACGAATATAAGTATATATATTTTCTGTTAAAATTATTATTTTTTATTTATTCATTTGTTTCGTTTTATCTTCTTATCAATATATATATATATATATATATATATATAGTTTTAACCATGTGGTTCTAAAACTGAGAAATGTCACTCCAATTGTTACACATTCAAACTTATGTAAAATGTCTACATACAACTACTTTGGTTTCCTTTCTTTTGCTAGCACTATTTTATACTCAACTTCCAGAAGCGGCATTCACATGGACAATTTTATTAACAAATTTGCAAACCAAAAATGGGTGTTCAGTAGATCAGTTCGCACAAGAATTAAAACAGAGGATATACAATAACAAAAATGCCTTTTCCCTTCTCTTTTTTTTTTTGAAATAGCATACATTACTTATAAACATATATTTTTTCTTTTGAAACAGAAACCATATATTTAGCAGGACACATTTCTTTAAAAAAACACAACCTTTCTTGCTTGTAACAGATACATTTCCTTTACAGAATGCATTTCTTGAGTTGCAACATAACACTTCTTGCTTCGGACAGAATACCTTTTTGAAACAAAATACTTTTTCTTTAACAGAATGCATTTCTGGCCTCTTATAGATAGTAAGCAAAATTCAAGCAGCCTGCATAACTAGTCTAAGGCTTACAATAGCTGCAACTTTGCACATAAACAGAACAGTCTCCAAAATCAGCAACTTTCCAGTTTCAACCTGCACACAAGACATAACTTTCCAAGCCATGGGGTGCTAATAGAGCTAGGTAACACACAAACGACCCTTCCTAAACAGAAAACACAATTTTCACAACTGAACGCATGATAAGCATTTATTTAAGCAGTGCAAACATCACACAAAAACCATTTTAATGGCTTTCATGGGGAGAGGCTGAAAGGGGGGAGGCTGAAAGGATCACAGTCATGGGACTTATTAGCATCAAATGCATCAAGAAACCTTTTCAAACAATAATTTTCTCATTTCTATTCTTCACCCAAACTTCTCATTTCCACCAAAAAGGGTACTCTTACCCTTAGGTACTCACACCCATTATTCTCACTGTTGAAACACAAATTTTTCAGAATTAAAATATAAACTTCACATGGGGATCTCTTCCCCTCCATCCCTACACAGGTTGCTCACAACCTAAAATGGGGAGCCAACCCAACATCACAACACACATCAAACACACATCAAATGCAATTACACAAACATGAAATCCAAACAAAACAGCCAAGTAACACATAACACAATTTAGATTTCACACATATATTCAAACAAAAACATGTGGGATGAAGTGTTAGTGTTTGTAGCTTAGGGAGATATTTTCTTCTAAGTTAATATAATAAATAATTGTTAAGGCAAGTCGGCCTTATTATAATTAATATTTTATTTTCTTTAAGTGGCCGACCAAGTGAAGAGTCGCCTTGCTTGTGAAGAGTCTCCTTGCATTGTATATATAGAAGGAGATGTTCATCCATTTGATTATCAATTAAGTCAGTGTCATTTTCACATTCTTTCAAGAAGGAGCAGCATACCATCTTGTAGCAGCAGATCGACTTCAAGAAAAAACATATTTATCTTTGCATCAAAGGATAGGTGCTATTAATTCATTGTATCAATTCACCCTTGAGAAGGGTCTGATTGTAAAGCAGATTTCTGCTCTTATTCATTAAATATATAAGAGATATTTTTGTTGAGTTTTTCTCCCTTGAGTAGGAGGGTTTTCCCAGGGTAAAGTGTTGTGTTTATTGTTCATGTGTCGTTGTATTTCTGCTTATTGCAAATATGATCCTAAAACTAATATGGTATCAAAGCGGGTTTAAGAAAGAATCTGATCAAATTTGGGTGAGCAGTCAAGACAACTCTTCGAGCATAATTCTGGAAATTGAAATATTAATAGTTCTTTGTGAAATGTCGTGATCAATGGTGGAAGTTGTGAGCATTCAATTGCTTGCTTCCATTTCTTTGGCTAGTGTGGAAGGATATTGTGTGTATGGCTCAGTGTAAGAGATGTTTTTTTTTTGACAAAGACAGGCCATGTATGCGTCTTGAGTGGGTGCTCATATCGGTTGTATGATTATTCAAATGTCTGGACAGAGAAATGTGTATTGATGGACTGCACTGTAAGCAGTGTAGATGGTACATTGTCTACATACTCTAAGAACAGGCTTTTTTAATGTATTAGCCGTGAGAGATATTTTGTGCTTGTGTGTCGAGTAAAGAAAAGTGTTTGAATGAGAGAGTATGGAGACGTGTATTTCTTTGTGGGTGCTGATGTCACTTAAGGAAGTGGGTGTGATTTTTTGAAGTGGTCTGATAACAGTTTACAATAGAAGTATTTTATCCTCAACAGTACATCATTGGGCGAAGATGATGGTTGTCAGGAAGAGTAAAATGGCTGCAATAGAATCAATAAAGAGATAAGTATTTCATACCCTTGAATAATGTTCATGAATCTTTCATGTAGTTATTAATTCATGCATTGGAATAGAGAATCATGTATGCTTCTAGCATTGGTATTTCTCTTCGGGATAGTTTGATTCCATGAACTATTATAATCTCTCCAAAAAATGCTTCTAGGATGGATCGAGGGGCAAAAGGATGATGAAAGATTGCATTCAAGGGAGGAAGAGCTTGATGCATCCTGTGAGGAAGTCACATAGGCTGAAGAATGGAGACACAACTTGTTGCCTTGGGACTGAGTTGGTGGCACATAAACTGGAGACATCTCTCGAAGAGGAAGAACCTATTTAGATTGTCATTGCAATCGGTTTCTTCGAAGAGGAGGAATTAACATTCAGAGGGAGTCTAACAAACCAACAGAGGCAACCTTGGACAAGGAGGTTAGGGGGTTGATGCAAGAACTTGGAGCTTCAAAGGGAGTCACATCATCATGAAGATCCCTTGTAATGTATATTTCTCTGCGACGGAGAAGTATGAGGTGAAAGCCCTTGTAGTGTATATTTCTCTATGACAGAGAAGTATGAGGTGAAAGCCCTTGTAGTGTATATTTCTCTAAGACGGAGAAATATGAGTTGAAAGCCCTTGTAGTGTATATTTCTCTGAGACAGACAAATATGAGTTGAAAGCCCTTGTAGTGTATATTTCTCTGAGACAGAGAAATATGAGGTGCGAGCCCTTGTTCATCTCTGAGACTGAGATGAGACGTCATGTTGAGAGACTCCATGATGACATCCTGTTGATAGACTTCGTGATGAATCCTTTGTATTTGTGTTTTTCCACACATGGGAGTAGCCATGGTGGACGTCATGTTGAGAGACTCCATGACGACATCACATTGAGAGACTCTGTGATGGACACTCGTACGTGTGTTTCTTTCCACATTGAAATAGCTATGGTGGACATCATGTTGAGAGACTCCATGACGACATCACATTGAAAGACTTCATGATGAACCTTTGAGCTTTCCACAAATGGGTGTAGCCATTGTGGGCGTCATGTTGAGAGACTCCATGACGAAGATATCTAGAAAATACCTCCATAGCTAAGAGGGAGTGTTAAGTGTTTGTAGCTTAGGGAGATATTTTCTCCCAAGTTAAAATAATAAATAATTATTAAGGCAAATCGGCCTTATTATAACTAGCACTTGCACTAGAGGGGGTGCAAGGGCTACGCCGATAGAAAAATATATAGAAGTAAACATGGAAAGGAACTATAGTTTAAAATATATACAATTTTGTTTGCAATATATACAAAATGTTTGTAACACTTTTGCTACTCGGTGTTAATGGTGTGTCAAGGAAATTGATAAAGATTTTAATAACATCCCTAAATTTAAATTCTAATTGTCAACATTATTTCCTTCTTGTCTTGTTTGACGAAGATGTGGAGAATTCCCTATTCTCACTTATCCCATTGGTGTTAATTAAGATTATACTTTGATTTTATTACACATTTTGATGCATTTAGGCTATTAATGATATCAAATCTCTCTTGAGCCGATCATTAGGGTAGTTGTTTATGACTTTATTGACTTTGTAGTGTCGAATCCATTATCTAATTTGCACTTTACCTATATTTTTATAGCGAATCTTCCATAGCTAGCACTCTTGTGGCTTGAAACTTCTTCAATGATTTTGATCACTTCAGGATAGTTACTTTTCCTATTTGTCAACAGTAGATTTGTGTCAAATGACACTTTTGTATTACTTTTGGTGGTTGAATAGATAAGTTGTGCCTTACACCTCAACCTTCAAGAGATTCAAATTCATGGGTATGGAGCTTCTTTGAAATCTTTATATTTGGAGATGTTGGGATGAGAAATGAATAGTACAATTTATCAAAAGATAAAAGAGCACATCTTTGCCAGCCATTTATATCAAACAAATTCATCATATGAAAATACAATTTTTCAAGGGATAAAAGAACCCAACCTTGGCAACCATTATCATCAAAGAATTGTGTTGACCATTGCAAGACAACTCTCTTGTTTGATCAGCCCAACTAAAGGTAAAAGAGTGATAAATGTGGTAGAGTAGTGTGAATTGTAAAAGATACACAATATGCTGACTATGGGCAGCTTGCAAATTATTAATGTTAAAAGCATGATAAACACCTTTTTTAGTTGAGAAAACTAACTAAACAAAATTGTATGCGACCCTTGAGAGATTAAATTGCTCTTTTGCTAAAAAAATACATGATGGGATTGGAAATACAACCCTTATTTATGGTATAGTTCAAACCATGTGAAACAAATGAGATTCATAGCGCTAATAAAATTAAATTTTAAGCAATTAAAACTAGGAAATTTCTAACATTATTAGCTACAACCTGTTCTATAACTAGAATCACATGTAAATGGATATCTTCATCTTATTCCTTAGCACTATGTGGACACTGTTATGTTTTTGCTTTTTAAGAATAAGGCAGTTCCAAGGATCTTTTTGATATCTTTCTGCAAACATAAAACACAAATATTAGTGTCTGTCTGAAAGCATGTATCTTATTAGCAAATCAAACATTTGTTGTTCGGAAATAGGTTCTTGGTGTTATTGTGATTGACATGCAACAAAAGCCCAAACAATTTATCATCATAATAAAGTATTAGAAGGTATGAAACTACAAAAGAGGGATTGTCAAGTATTTCAATAATCAGTGGAGAAGTTGTTGGAGCATATCAATCAACCACATTTCCATCTTTGTCCACTGGAAACTTAGTCAAAATCCACTTAATATTGTCACCCAAAAGGCCACCTTTGCTTGATTTCAAGAACTTATAAATATAAGTTGCATTATCACGGTTGACGTCAACGTACATCACAAAATTGCAATATAAATACTAAAAATCCAATAGGCATACCAAATAAGCTAGTTAATACAAGATTCTTTTTTATATGACGAATGAATTCACATCAATAACAAAGCAAAATAACCATGAAAATAACAAAATAGGAGTGATATGTTGGCTTTGTCAATTATTGGGAATTCTGCTTGAAAATAACAAAATAGGAGTGATATGGTAGACAATTTTATCTCCATCATAGCATGCTTTGTCTCCTCTCTTGAACAAACCCAGTACAAGAGTATCCTTCAACAAAATAGGACTAAATTCCGTCTAATGAACCAGTTGAGGCCTTGATGGATCCAAGGCTGAATAAGTTAGAGAATTTGGTCTACATCATAGCATGCTTTGTTTCCTCTCTCAACCAGACCCAAGGTAAAGTAGTGTCATTCAACAAAATAGGACCAAATTCCATTTGATGGACCAGTCAAGGGCTTGGAGGATTAGATGGTTCAGGCAAATAGCCTCAGTGATTTACCCCTGGTTCTATTGCCTAAAAAGGAGCTACAACTTGAAAGTGATGCTTGGAGGATTAGATGGTTCAGGCAAATAGCCTCAATGATTTACCCCTGGTTCTATTGCCTAAAAAGGAGCTACAACTTGAAAGTGATGAGTATCTAGAGAGCATCCTAACTAAGGATCCAAAGATCAATGACATAGCTATTCTAGAATTTAGCTCTTAATCTATTGATGTTCCATTGGATGAATCATGATATATGATTCCCACATATAATTTATCTTTTTTGCTTTTAGATTTGGTATTTGTTATCTAATATGCCTATTTCAATTTGTAATTGTTAGTATTTCAAAACGATTATAAAATGACCACTATAAACATCGTTTATTTCCATCTATTTTTGTATTTTAAAATGTTAATTTTGAAACATTTTTATGTGTTAGTATTTTGTTTTAATTTTTGCAATAGCATGGCCATTCTATATTTAATATTTATAATTTTTTTTAATTATTATTTAATTTTTTTTTTTTTATTTATCCATCTTCAATTGAAGAGACATCAACAGAAAAGAGTCTTCAATTCATTCTATTTAAAAACTATTACAAAGACAAGTTACAGACATTTTTGAGCTATTGCTCACTAAACCATATTTCCATTTCATTCATTCACATTACAGCTATTGACTCCTTACACAGACTTCTTACGTTAGAGAGCTTCGACTCTTCCATAAACTGGCAACCATTCTTGTACAGCTCTGCGGAGCTGGACTCCATTTGTGGGAGTAAATACAAAATGTCTAGATTCATCAATATCTGGAGAGCCTATCATCTACGAAGAAAGCTTGCACAACAAGCAAAGTAAATAGAATACATTATTAGAAACTTGACTTGCACTCCATGTAAAAACCCATTCGAATCATTTTCAAGATTGGTCTTTAATGCTGAGAGGTAGACTACTGAATTGAGGATACGATGCTGTTAGGAGCAGCTGGCAAACTCGATGAGTAGGTGTGATTACAATCTCCAACACTCCCCCGTAATCAAAACTATGAATTTTGTTTCTTTTTTCGTCTCTTTCACTGTTGTTTCATCATCTTCAATTTTCGATCTTCAACTTCTAGGAATCAAACCTAGGAAATCCCATTTTGCTGTTGGGATGCTCTACCCATGAGCTCTGGCCCTTTTTGGTAACCAGTCCATCGTAGGTTCAAGTGTGATGTACTTGTTTTATCAACACCTCCCATAGAGTCACACTGCTGGTGCTCGGGGATCCTAGCATTAATTGGCTCAGTTGGCCTTATTCTCAAACCTTGCAGACAAGTGGTTTTTAGATTACCACAAACTATCAATCCTTGTAGACAAGTGGTTTCAGATTACCACGAACTATCATACTAGTGGTTTCAGATTACCGTGAACTCATTGACAAGTGGTTTCAAATTACCACGAACTCACAAACTGGTGGTTTTTAGATTACCACAAACGCACATGATGGGGGAAGCTAATGCAAACTGGTATCCTCTAATTTTTTTTTATCTCCTTTATCAACACCTCTCTTTACTTGTTCAACAGACTTTAAATATGCTCTCATTTTGACTCTCTCTCAACCAAAACACTTATACAACATGCTATATAACATCCTCTATTCAAATTCTTTTGAGATTATGACCTCCTTTCACCAAACTAAACTTCAATTTCAAACAACTTAACAAAAATGTTTCTTACCTTGACCCATAATTTTAACATCAAATTCTTCAACTGCTTCAGGAGCCGTCAGGAGCTGGACTTATTTCTTTCTTACATAGTTCTTCATACATTAGGTATTGCCTTTAACTTAGGCTTTTCTTCTCAAAAACTGCTCCACAACAAACTTTACAGATTCCTTTTTAAAAAAAAAACACCATTGACATGACTCTAATTTACCTTTAGCTTCAAGCAAATTCTTGCAAACAACGATTCAACTTCTTAGAATGAGTGACTCAAACATGTATAGCGTATCACTCTTGGCCTTTTCAGTGACCTCTGTTTGAGCAAACTTCAACTTTTTCTTCCAACAATTCCGTCTGACATCGATGACTTCTTCTACTATTTCCTTTGTCGATTGTGATCTCCTGTGGCGGTCTGGGCTTCACCTCTTGCTTTTGTTGACTGGTCTTCCTTGGGCTAGTGACTGTCTCTTAAAAAAAAACTTCTTTTGGCAACTTTTTATTTCTGCAACCTTCATACACTGGCTCCCATAAACTTGGCACTACCGACTCATCTTTGGTGACTTCAGTGGCTTGACTTAGACTGCTGCAAACCAAACAGCTACCTTCAAACACCTTTACAACAATTTCAATGATATCTGCAATTAGACTTGCATCAGCCCTTTATACAACAATTGTGACTTCAAAACAAACACCGATATGCAGCTTCACCTCTAAAACTTCAGACATCAGGCATTAACTGCAGCATCCATAACAAAAGACTATGTCTTCTTTCTTATCACTCCTGTGATTCACATGATCTTTATTTTGCAGTGACTTATGACATCATTCAAACAGTTACAGCTACTCTTCTTCAACAACTGCTATGGTGGTTTCTTTACTTGGTGATTTTAGCACTTTCAACTGCAAACATTACTTTGGACTGGCCTCTTTTCAATAGCCTATGCACCTCATAATAGACAACATAGGACCCACAAAACTCTACACCCAGTGAGACTGACCTACATAGCTCTGATACCAAATATTGGAATGAAAAAGGGCCAAAGAGACATGAACAAAGCATAGTCTTCAATTCATTCTTTTTAAAAACTATTACATCAACAAGTTACAGACATTTCTGAGCTACTGCTCAGTAAACCATACTTCCATTCATTCATTCACATTAGAAAACGTAATACGCATATCCCTACTTATATAAACTCACTTCTACGCTCATGAAGTGTCCACTATTTTTTCTCAGCCAATCAGAAATAAGTTTACAGATTTAACCAAGCATGAGATATTAAGAAGTCAGTTAATGGCTAAGGCATTTGCTAATTTGTAATAGGTCGGTTGACAATATACGCAGGTACAAATAAAGTGCAATATATATAGTTACACATAAGATTGACAAGAAAATTAAGTCAAGCAGGGTTAGATTAGTTTAGAAAGGGTTTCTGGCTAGAATATCTGTAGTAGCCAACAATTTTTGTAGATGATCCATAAAATTCTAGAGAGCCAAAAATACAAAATTACATATAATACGACTCACGGAGGCCAAAAACCAAAGCAAGGAAGAAGGGGTCTGGTGTGTTAATGATAAACAACTTCGAGATTTGATATTCCAGCGTAATAAATTAAATGATAGCCTTAAGGCTATTTAATTTATATGGCTCGAATTTATTAAAGAGATAAAGACTCGTCTTCATCCAAGGCCGACCTCCTTATACAATGGCATGATTTCATATGAGGACGACTTACTTGATTGGTCACATTTATTAAGAGACATATATTCTTTGCTTGGCCGACTTGCATTATAAAAGGAGGTGTCTCTTGGATTTGTATATATAGGAGTTCTATTTATCATTTGAATATCATCAAGAAAGTTCGATATTATATTCTTCTATTAAGAGTGTGAATTCCTTATAGAGTAGTTTGCGAATTCAGTCAAGGGCGGAGATAGTTATTAAAGAAGTGCAAATTGTTATTTGCTATTGCATCTTGTTATGTGCTGAAGATTGGCCTCATTGTAAAGAGAATTGTTGCTCTATTTACATATATAAGAGAGATCTTTGTTGCTGGGTTTTTCTCCCTCAAGAGGAGGGTTTTCCCAGGGTATCTGCTGTGTTGTTTTTGATTTTGAATTAATTTTCTGTGCTTTAATCTGTTCATTAAAATTTACAAGGGGAAATCTGAAAATAAAAAAACAATTAACTTTGAAAAAAACTGACAGCGTTGATGCTAAAAAATTAGTGAATATGAAGAATTTACTAATAAAAAAGCCAACAATTTTTGAAAATGATCCATAAAATTATCGAGAGCCAGAAATACAAAATTACATATAATAGGACTCAGGAGGCCAAAAACCAAAGTAAGGAAGAAGGGATCTGGGGAAATCTGAAAATAAAAAAGCAATTAACCTTGGGAAAAACTGACAGCGTCGATGCTCAAAAATTACTGAATATGAAGAATTATACTTATGCTTTAAACATGAACCATAGCAGTATGACTGGAGTGTGATGAGCCACTGCAAGTGAATGAGGGAACATTTATACAAGCCTTCCATATGAACCCCTTAACTGTGGAAAATTTAAGGAATGACTTTTTCACAATGAAGTTCTAATTTGTAAACAGAAATGAAAGTCATTTTCTTATTTTACTGCATCTAAGCCAAAGATTGGCAAGCATTTAACATTTAAAAAAAAAATAGTGGAAGGAAATAAGGGTATTGGAGAAATGTCAGAACTCCAACAGCACTATGAAAGAGTTGTGTTTCTGTTTCTGTAAGCCTTCAATCTAGACATCAATTTTAGACTACACATAACAACATTCTTCCAGGAATGAAACATCGATACCAATGTATAACTAGGAGTTCATAGAGTTTTGACTTCACGCTTTCTAAACTGTACACAGAAAATCACTCTCAACTGGCAGATTTGTTGTCATTAATAGCAGTTAGGTTCAGATCATTGATATGATCTAAACACTTTGGAATAAACCTCAAAATTTTGATCTTCTGTTACTTTTCGTTTAATAACGTAGGCACCATCGAAAGAGGTAATGGTTTTAGTTGAGTTGAGTTCCGACAGTTGAAGATTATAAAAGCAATCATAGAGAAGCATAGAGAACAGTTGAAACACTAAGCACACCCTCACTAAAAACAAAACCCAAAATTAAAATTTGTTTATTAGAAAAAAAAAATATATTTTGCCTAAAAAGCTTCCAAGTTGCTGAAATTTTAGAACATTTGGCTAAAGAAACATTTGTATACAACTGAAATATGCGGAAGGATATCGTGACAGGATCGTGTGAGAAGAGAATTAAGATATTCGATATTTCTAAACCCTTCGCAAAGTCCATGTTATATAAATATTTCAGCGTCACGAAATCCATGGTCCTGTAATTGTTTTAGCTGCTGCAGCAGATTACTTATTTTTTATCATTCATTAAAGCCATTAATTTCACATCGTTAGTATAGCCTATAGTTCGTAATAGTTCTTCGTATTTAAAGCCCTCACTTCAGCAAATCAAACGTCAAAAATACCAAAATTATGAAGTCTAAAAAACATTAACAGGTGATAGAAATGTGTGGGCAAGGGAGTAATAAACACTTAAAGCATTCAACATGGGTGTGAGCTATCTAAAAATATTTCAAGAGCTCGAGATTCGGTACCTCAAACACAGAGAGCTTGTAAATATCTAAAAATATCCATGTTCATCCGCGACTGTAGCCTCGACTCTGATAACCAACAAAAGCACAAAAATTTCATGTGGGCAGCTTTATTTTACAATTATAAATTGGATTAGGGAATTATTTTTACTTGCTGTGGTTCGTCCGCTAGCATAAGACATTTTTGAAATCCTCGCCTGTCGTTGGAACCCCACAAAAGCGACGTTGATAGGAACCCTACCAACGGTCAAGATAGTAAGGTAGCACAAAATTTTCCTATAAGCAGAGACAAACAAGCACAAATCTCTCATAACCATTTCCGAGGGAAGCATAACAGTGCAAAGGTTTCATAGTGTTTTTAAGGCTCATTTCTTCTTTTCTGGGTGTGTTAGGGTTTAAGTTTCTGCTGCCAAAATGCCAGAAATCTTACATATTCAGGGGTGGGCAATGCGGTAACCAGATTGGGGTAAAGTTTTGGGAAGTTGTTTGCGATGAGCACGCGATCGATCCTACAAGCCGGTACCATGGCAATGTATTTAAGAATGACTTTGGTCACTGTTAGAGTCCGTAGGATAGTGGAAAAGCAAATCGAAATATCTCACATTTATTGCAAAGATTTCAATCTGATCTAATCTGATCGAAATATCTCACATTTATTGCAAAGACTATATACCGATTGCAGGAGATTGAAAACCAATGTAAAAAAGACAGTATACCGGCGGAAGGGAGCTATATACCGGCAGAAGGGAGCTGTATATGAGCATGAGACTTGTTTCAGGCCAACACCTCATGCATAATATAGCCTATCAGCTAATTAATATTTTATTTTCTTTAAGTGGCCAACCAAGTGAAGAGTCGCCTTGCTTGTGAAGAGTCTCCTTGCATTGTATTTATAGGAGATGTTCATCCATTGGATTATCAATTAAGTCATTGTCATTTTCACATTCTTTCAAGAAGGAGCAACAAACCATCTTGTAGCAACAGATCAACTTCAAAAAGAAACATATTTATCTTTGCATCAAAGGATAGGTGCTATTAATTCATTGTATCAATTCGCCCTTGAGAAGTGTCTGATTGTAAAGCAGATTTATGCTCTTATTCATTAAATATATAAGAGATATAGTTTTGCTGGGTTTTTCTCCCTCAAGGAGGAGGGTTTTCCCAGGGTAAAAGTGTTGTGTTTATTGTTCATGTGTTGTTGTATTTCCGCTTATTGCAAATCTGATCCTAAAACTAACATGAAGATCCTACCTCTAAACTTTGAAAGGGGGTTTGTTGTTTGCTACTTCAATCTTTCCTTCCTCTTCTTCAACTCTTCCTATACCTTTTCTTCCCTTAGCCAAAAACAAGAATGAACTCCAACTTAGCAACACCTTCTTTCGAATTCTTCTCAAGGAAGTTCCCAACCACCATGTTCTCTTTTCATTTAAGAGGCATGGTGTTCACATGGGTTGTCATACTCTAATTTTCGTCACTCCTTTTATAAACAATGTAAGAGGGGTCATAAATGAGGCATTGCCATGAGTATGGCCTAAAAATGACCTCCAACCCTTAGGTCATAGGCCTAGGGTGTCTAAAAAGCAAAAATTAACCAAAACCAAAATAAAATTGACCCCTAAAAATTGCATTAAACAAAGAATATGATTTTATTCATTTTTTTTGAGACCACATTGATTTCAACAATTCAACATTAACATTCTTACTTTCAACATGCACATTACAAGATACATACCATTTAACATCACAACATAAGACTCTAGTTCCTCCATGCGGTTGAGTCAGACTTTACAGGGTAACACAAAAGGTCTTTTTAATTGCCTCCAATTTCCATGGCTCTGAGAGATTAATTTGCACACTCCACATAAACATTAGTTCAACTGCCAATGCAATTAAATCAAAGCACATAACATGATGAAACATAATAAACATCACATTTAAGACACCTACAAGCATATACATAGTTCATATTTCCTTTCAAAAATCCAAACAATATGTTGTTACAGTTCAAAACAATATCATTTTCACTTATACCACATTAATCCACGGGGTTCATAATCATTTGTATAGCCATTCAATCATTTGCTTTTAATCACATAATATCACATGCATCACAACACATGATAGTTCAAAATTTCACTTGATTAAATGATATCACATATTCTATTCTAGACATATTGTTCCAATTCCCATAGCAATCAACTAGCATACTCATAAGATTACGATCCATAAAGTAACTAATCTAACATGCACAATAACAATTAAGCTTAATGCTCATAATCATTCATCATAAAATATAGAATAAAAGAGTAATGCATCCAAGTATGATCATGCAAATAATAACAAAGCATAATGTCCATAAATCTAGCTGACGATGAGTCTCACACTTTACTATTTAACATTGCATTATTTAGCATCAATAATTGAATAGATAAGAGAAAGTCGAAAATTTAAAAGTGATGGCATTCATCATAGAAGGTAAGTTATTTTGTATAAAAGTCAAATATGTCTATGCTCAATGTTATTTCTCTAACTCTTAGTTTGATTCAAACAATAGACAATTTATCTATATATGACTATACAAGATTTTATTTCTTTTGGCTTTTCAAAGTGAAGAAATAAAGCCCCTGTCAAATTAAATGTATTATGTTAAGAATTGACAATTTTGCAAATGATGCACACTAGTATGGATGGCGGGTTGAATTTCATAAAAATAATTCTATGTATAAGAAATTTGAATTTAGAATTGATGCATGGAATTTCTACTGTAACACTATTCATAGTGACATGTAGAAAGTCAATTTCATAATGCTTCATTGCTCTCATTATTATTCACACATAATGGTTTCTTGTACATACAATTCAAAGTTCTATGGAAACTCATTTGTTGGCATTATGGATGACCATAGTTGAATTTGTCACACATAAATTTATTGTTAATATGTTAGTTATGGAGTATAGTGAAATATTTGGTCAATGCCATAGAATACAAAGATGAACAAGATTTTGGATGACAAACTCAAGGTCACTATCACAAATAAAGACTAATTCCAAAGAGAAACGTCTTGTATGTTTAAAATTTTAATATATATTAATGGAGAAATCCACTCCTAGTTATACATTGTTAACAAAATTATAAGTCAACTACTATGAGTTACAACAAATTGCACTTCTAATAGATGAGTAGGGAAGCCTACTATAGAAGCTAGTAAAATAATTTTATAATATGAGTTTCTAATTGAGCATTGTGCAAAGTTATTTTTGAGCAAGATATTATAATACTTTTAAGTATTAATTTGTTTGAATGTTAATATCAAACTCAAATCCATTTATGCTTTGAAATTATCTATATTAAATTTAATTGTTCAAATCAAGAAAACTCTAGTTTCTAGATGCAAATTAAATGTTTGCACTTTGCAGTATATGCTACTACTATTGATTAATACATATTTAGGTAAATGATAGTAAAATTTATCACACCACAATAATAATATGAAAATATTAATATTATGTTAGTACTTAATTTTTAATAAAAATTAAAAAGTGTAAAATTTTAAATTCTAAAATAAAATCAAACCTAGTTTTGAGGTGATGTAAATCCTTTTATTTTTTAGAACCTCTTTCATTTTGTTTTGTATATATTTAATAATGTTTATTATATATTATTTTTTGACGTATGAACTTGAACTAAGAGGACGATGCACATTAATATATACGATGATAAAAAGATTACAAAGACCAAGTTGGTCCTATGGAGGGTCAAATCAAAGACCACACAAGGCTACAAAATAGACAAAATACTTTGTTCAATTGAACTACATAGCAAAATGCCATTGTATTTGTAGACACCTAAAATTGTCCCAATTATTTAATTAATTTTGAATGATCTCAACCTTCATCCTAATATATTTCTTGTATTATCTTTAAATCCTAGCCTAAAGTAAATGATTATCTTTAATTATTTACCCCCATCCCTTATCCCTTTTTTTTTTTCTCTAAATAGGGATTAAATTTAATAATTTAATTCCTATTTTCCCTTCACATGTCATATCCTCCAACTCTCCCACTTGCCCTCTAATTCTAATCTTAATCACCCACCTAATCCCACCTCTAAACATGTGCACATTCCAATCCATCATTAGGAAAGGGGTCAAATCCTTTCTATTTATTGCTCACCCTCCTTGTACCCTAGCCATAAAAGGCTTTCCTCTTTTGGGAAGGAACCCTCCATGGGTCCTTATGTCAAAAGGACATCCCAAGTCCACTCAAGGAATTAAAAATTCCTTTATTCCTCTCATCCCCATGCCCTTTGAAGTGTGGGATAAATCTTGCCTTTATGGCAAGATCTTCCCATACCCTAAGGTACCCTCACAAGTACCAATGTCTTCTCAGGTCACCACATTGTGCCACTTGACACAATCTCATGGCTTGAGAGATTATATTCAATCTCAACCTTTGATCTCTCCACTCAATCCTCACCATTGATCCCCCTCATTGAAAATCTATAAATTCACCCTAAACCCATGCAATATCATCACACTTTGGAATGCAAGATTATGTTGCAGAATTAAAGAGCACACATCAAATTAATCAAAGGACACAACCATTTTCATGCAACTAGGTGATCTAATATAGGTTTTTTAATTGCTTTTATATTTTTTGGATTTCCTAATGGTTAATTTGAGTGTTTGTTTTTTGTTGTGTTTGTTCAATTTATATATTTGAATTGATCAACTTTGCATAATATTTCATGCACACAATGTTAATAAAAAATATCACCTTTGTTGGCCTAGGATACCTAGCATCATATAGTATTTACATTTATACTAGTTACACAATTTCAATATCCTCATCTTCACTCAATTCCAATCTCACACATCAACTACAAATGACTAGTCCACCTCCATCGACACTAAGGCTAGTCTTGACTTTCAAAAATTTGATGTCCCACTTGGCCTTCTACTTTTTCATAGATTCATTTTTTCCCTATGCCATTAAATGAATAGCAACTAGAGCTCACTATATGGAGGGATGATAACAACACATGTCCTTGTACTAAGATGGAAACCCAAGCCAATAACCATATCATCTAGAATTCTTTTAGCCCACATCTCCACCACGACATGATTATGGACTCAACTTGAATCCTAATGTCCTCCTTGGACTCGTCTACTTCCATAAAAATATTAATGAATATTGAGAAAAAAGTATTTGTATCTAGATGATATTGATGTAGTTAGGACAAGAAAGTCTACCCCAACACCAATTAAATTACATAAAGCATAATAATTTTTTCTGTTTTAAAAATTTTCTTCAACTTGCAATCCAAAATTACCCAATGGAGGTAAATTATTATTTCTTAGCTCTCAAACACACCATGGTCCATTTCTGTGAGTTTTAGGATGGTTTTTAACATTCCTTCAATACAACCTTCATATAACCTCCATCATTAAACTTTAATTTTTAATGTTAAGATCTCTCAGTACATTCTTAGCCAAAGGTGAGACAAGGTGGGCCAATTCCTAAAGTAACTAAACACCATTAATGTAATTAATAACTCAATTGAGGCGAGAAGGATGACAAATCTAGAGAAATCAATCGCCACATGCTAGAAGAGTTGTCATAAAATTATAAATATTTAAAATATTTTAAAGGACTTTTTCTTTGCGTGAGCTCCACCATGTTGATTCTTGTCTAGTGGTGCAATGAGAAATGTTTTTCAAATAATTACCTTTGAAATGTTGTGCACATCATTGATTAGAAAAAAATCAATGGTTCTACAACTTCATCTCTTCAACCTATACCATGTTTCCTTTATAAAAAATGGGACCCACTTCCTCCAACATGTCATCTTTCAACTAATGGCACTATTAGAAAAATGTGTCATTTTGAGCATAGCTTATAGGAGTGCTACTATGACATGTCTCTAAAAGTAGAAGTGTCTTTCTTCTTTCTAATAGTCTTAATTTTTTTAAAGAATATTTATGAGCCTACCAACTTGACTAAGTTAGTCGGGTTGACTCACTAATTTATTATCCAATAGTGCACTAGCTTCAAGTTGCTAGAATGACAATATTTAAAGCTTGTGCTATTTGTTAGACATCATCTTTATGCAAATGATGGATCCAATTTACTGATAAGTTATTTTTATAATAGTGTTATAATGGGACCTTCCTGAACTGATTTGTCATTTCTCAATGATTGGTGCAACATAAAAAAATATTCTTGGGAATAAATAGTGACTCAAATGTTAGCTCTAAACTTAAATGGATTCATTAATAGCACATCAAGAAAACTAGATTCGTTGCACATTTTTAGATCTTATGAATTATACTTATTATATTTTCTTTACTGTCATTGGTTTCTATTTTAATTTGATGGTTGTAATTGAATGTCTCGACACTATAAACATGTGTATTTAAAAAGCTTTGTGAGCCTCAAAATTTCTTTTATTAATGTTGCCACCAACCAAACGTAGTGAAGTTAATGAAGATACCAAGTCAATCATAATTATCTACTCATTGAAATTTTTTTTGCCACTTGTCTCTTAAGGAGACCTATTCTAGAAAATAAGTTCAAAATTGAGTGTGAAAAATCATTTACTATATAATATTTTTCCAACCATATTCTTTTAATGGTGGGCAAATTTTCCAGCAAAAAACAGCAATATAAATATAATCTTAATGTTTTTGGAAATTAAATCATGGATGAATTCATTAGAAAAAACCAACAATATGAACAAATTTGAAAAAAATCACCATGGATTTTTTTAAATCATGGGCAAATTTGTCAAAAAAAAAACTAACAATATGAACAAATTTGAAAATATTTGCCACAATTTTTTTCTCCAAATTTATCTTATATTTACCATAAAAATTATTGCCTCTAACTAAGATTTACCAAGATTTTATATCTTTATTTAGGGTGGTTTCTTAAACTTATCCCTATATTTTACACCCAAAAAAATGGCTGCCATAATAACAAACTTGCAAGCAAAAAAAGTTAATAGAGTTGAGACTATAAATACATAAACTTAAAGAATGTTAATAATTACTAAGCGGGATAAGGAAAAATATCACATAAATATCATCAAACAAGTTGCAATGACCTTTTTTGGGATCATTGTTGTTAGAACTCCAAATGTATCAACTTAACACCCACATATAGGAAAAGGTGGGGAAGGGATATTTCCATAAGTTGAACATAACAATTATACAAACATATCCATACTATCCGATAATGGACCTAATAATTAAATTATGATTCATAAGTATATCACATATTTTTACACTCATCATGGACCTATTAATTAAAATTATATTCACAAGCATATTGCATCTTTATAAAAGCATTCCTTTATTAAACACTGAAATTATAGTTATTAACCTAGCATGGATAAGAATGTGTAAAAAAAATAATATATGAAATCAAAATAGCAAAAATATTTCTTGGTAGGGGAGAGGGGCCTATAGTGGAGCACCCTAACTTCGCGTTTTTCAAAATTCTATGTGAAAACTTCAAATCAATCCCAATTTTGTACAATAGTTTACTTGGCAACTCACGTGCTTCTATATTTTGTTTTAGGGTCACATCATCAAATATGATGGCACATCAGCATGATGTTTGTTGAGGTATCCAAAAAGGGCCAAAAAAAAAGTGAGACTGATAGTGGTGCACTAAGTCATGTTTTATTGGTGCACTAATGTGGCATCACATGATTTGTGAGTTTGTGTATTTTATGGATAAAAAGTGTTTTGCAATTGGATATTAAGATGCTCTACTATGGGACCCACTGTGGACTACTTCTATTCCCACTATTGAACCCTACTCCACTATGGGCCCCTCTCCCCTAATGAATTGAAAAACTATTAGATAAAAAGATTTTCAAAGAATTGGAATCTAGGAAAGTTTGGGAAATTTAATTTTTTTTTTTTTTAAAATAAAGAGAAGTGTAACTTTTTAGTTCGTATTGAATAGAGGAAAAAGAGTTTCATTTTGATTTGGTACAACACAAAACATTTATTTTTTCTTTTCAACAATCTCTAATGGGTTTGAGAGTAATGCCCCTCATAGGAGTCTAGAGGCAGCAATCCCTTGTGGGGTTGAGTGTAGCAACCCTCGTAAGGGTCTAAGGGCAGAAGTGATATTCCTCAATAAACTTGGAGGGTGGTGTCCCTTGTGGGGTGGAGCTCCCATCATTAGGACCAAAATAAAGCCTTCAAGACCACATGGACTACCATATCACATGCCTTTTTCCATGTCATTTTAACACTTTTAGCCAAGATCCAAACTCTTCCAACAATGCAAGTGTCAAAGACATAAAATAGTAATCAAACAATGTAAAATAAAGGTTTTGATGGAAAATTGAAAAAATAAGTATTTTACAAGAAAATTAAAAAATAAAGGATGAAAATTTTATAATTTTTTTGTGATTAAAGTATCCTCTAGGATTATGACAACAACCAATGGGAAAAATTGGAAGCCTTGCGTGGTTCATTCTTTACTCGATTGGATTCGTTCTAACATGAGTCAATTATGGTCTCTAATAACTCCACTTCATCAAACTCAAACTGAACTAAAAAAAAAAGGATACTAAAACGAGGCTTAGAATTGAAACGAAATAGTTTATATAAGGTAGAATAGCTCTAAAACTATTCTCAAGAAATTAAATTTTGGATGCTAAAAAATAAGGCATAGTGTAAGGTCACCAAGTCATCACCCCATAATGTATGTAGGGATCTTTTGGTGTGTGATATCATTGTACCTCATGGTATAGAGTTTGTAATACCCCACCATGCAACCCCAAAGAAAACTAATACATCTAACATTTATGGTACAATTTTTTTTTAAAACTATTAAAGTGTATAAATTATTGTATACATTAAATTTAAAAGATTACAAACTAAACACCTAAGTCCTTTGGGGTACACGAAGAGACATTACGTAGCTAACCCATTCATTCACTTAACTTCAATTTTAAACATTAATAAATGATAAACAATGTGACAAAATTAATCCATATAATACCATACACAAATTACATTAAAATAATCATGAAGATATGAAGTACATATTTACACATATACAATATAACATTGAACGTATTTACAAACAGTAGCTCAAGAATGATTTACACAGTATGACAATACATTACATCAATCTAATAGTACATCTCAATGATCACATATACAAAATTACATCATAGGTCTTCCCAATGCACGTGGGAGTGATACATCAATATATAGAATACATCTGGAGATCAAATATACATTAGGTAACATACAAATCCTGGATCAACTGCATTAGAAAAACTCTGCATTGAATGGTACAATTGCATCCAAGCGGACCCAACAGGGTGCGTAGCACGTTCCACCCAACCACCCCTGTGCTGAGAGTAAATAAGGATCCTCGACCAAGTACATCCAAATAGTAAACACAAGACTAAATTCCAGACAAATATAACATAATATCAAAAGACCACTCACAAAACTATACATCGATAAATCACCAAAAACATAACAATAGACCACTTCCAAAGGATTTCAACAAAACAACTCAAAGGAATGCTAGAGGAGAGTGTCATCACATGGCCTTACATGGATTATCCAGACAGCCTATCTCAAGATGCCACCTCCATCTATACATGGATTATCCAGACAACCTATCACCAAGTGCCGCCTCCATCTATGGTTATCTTGACTGCCTATCTCAAGGTGCCACTCCATAGGGTTACTCATGTAGAACCATTAGCCTCTCATGGAGACGAGGCAACGATCATGCCAACCATGGCCTTCTCAGCCCACCTTTAGTCTGTGATAGCACTAACCGGCGGACGATGCAACCATAATTATCTTATTAATGTTTAACTACCCACCCCCTAATTAATTACTTAGGTTTTCATTTGTTACTCTAACTCTAACGTGGGTTACCTTGATAGCCCCTTAGTGCATCGGCCCCCATGTAGAGCCACTCTCTTTAGAAACCTAAAACATAAAATCCAACACTAAGGAGTTGTACCACAAGAACATTGAACCAACAAATGGAACATCCACGAGGCAAAACCATCTCGCCAAAATCATATGAAACAACATCCATAAAAGCTGTACAACCCATATGTAAACTCCAGTCACAACTATATCCGAAACATAGGAACAAATATCAAATTAAAAGATCAAATTTGAAACGTCAATTTCCCCACCTCTGGAAGTCCCTAACAACAACTTAAGCTCCTATAGAAGGATAAACTAACTCAAGGGTTTTCCCACATGACATAAATCCAATAAAGTGAAAACCACAAAGGATTCAACAAATTCACAGAATATAATCAAATATCTAATTTATAACAATTAATACAATTGGGTTAATTAATAGGTAATAACAGCGGAAGCAAAAATAATGAGAAGCCAATCACAAATAGATAATAACACAGATATACCTAAGAAACCCCAATGCGGGGAAAAACTTGCAAATGTTGGATCTTTTATTCAACTTAACAACAAACTTTCTTTCAAAAAAATGCAATCTGAGTTTGCTACAACAATCTTACATTTATAGAGCCTAGTTACTTTACTTAGCATGCAAGGAAAGAATCTTTCCTTGCTTTCTTTGGCTTTAATTACACATAAAATCACTCTTGGATTTATCTTATTCTCACAAACTCGGAAACATTCTATTAAAGAATAAAGAAAAACTACTGTTGCTGAAAATCCAACTCGAATTGCTTTAAAGCATATCTAAGTCGAGTTGCTTTAAAGTGATTTAAAGCATATCCAACTTGAGATAATTTAAAACAAATCCACATCCCACCTTTCGAGCTACAAAAATCAACACTCCCTCTTAGCGAGGAAGGTGTTCTGCACCACACCCAACTTGTCCCTAAAGAATTCAAACTTGCTCTTCATCAAGGCCTTCGTCAGGATATTTGCTATCTGTTCGTCCGTAGGAATGTAATGGAGTTTCACTATCCCTTTCTTCACACAATCTCTGATAAAGTGGTACTTGATCTCAATGTGCTTTGACTTGTCATGAAACATTGGATTCTTAGAGAGTTTGATACAACTTTGATTATCGCAGTAAATGATTATAGGATCCAACTTTTGATCAAAGAGCCTAGTTAGAAGTTTCCGAAGCCAGATAGCCTCACATGTAGCCATATTGGCTGCCATATACTCGGCCTCTGCAGAACTCAGCGTAATCGATTTCTGTTTCCTGTTGTACCAAGAGACTGCTCCTGATCCCAAACTGAAATTGCACCCTGAAGTGCTCTTCCGATCAGCTATACGGCTTGCCCAATCTGCATCGGTAAACCCCTCGAGCTTCACTCCATCCTGATGAACATACTTCAACCCATAATCAACTGTGCCTTGGAGATATCTCAAAACATGCTTCGTAGCTATCCAGTGCACACGTTTAGGTTCCACCATAAACTGACTGAGTGAGTTCATTGCAAAACAAATGTCTGGCCTGGTGTTGACCAGATACATAAGAGAGCCTATCAACTGTCTGTATAAAGTCGGGTCCACTACCTCAGATCTAGAAGCATCAATCTTCTTCTAATTAGTCACAAGTGGCGTTGACATAGGCTTATAGTTTTTCATCCTGAATCGCTTCAAGATATCAATTAAGTACTTCCCTTGTCCAAGGAAGATCTCTCCCTCTTTCTGCCACAACTCCAATCCCAAAAAGTAGTGCATCAACCCCAAGTCCTTCATCTCAAACTCTCCTCCAAGATCCCACTTGCAGTGTGCTATGAGCTCCTCTGACCCTGTGAGAAATAGGTCAACAACATATAACACCAATATGAGAAGTTCGCCCTTCACCTGAACATAGTACAGGTTCAGATCCACCTCACTCTTGATGAAGCCCACACTCTGCAAGTAACTATCAATACGTGAATACCATGCCCTAGGAGCCTGTTTGACTCCATACAGTGCTCTTTTCAACCTGCATACATGAGAATCCCTCTCATGTGCTTCAAATCCTTTTGGTTGCTCTATGTAAATCTCTTCCTCAATCACTCCATTGAGGAAGGCCATCTAGTGAATCCTCCAACCCATTTGTGCTCCTATAGAAATGATAGCTCTTATGGATGAGTCCCTGGCTACTGGAGTGAAAGTCTCATCATAGTCGACTCCTTCCTTTTGAAAAAACCCCTTAGCCACAAACCGGGCTTTGAACTTCTCCACACTACCATCTGCAGCATGCTTAATCTTATATAGCCATCTCGAGCCCACCACAGACTTATCTTTTGGTTTTGGTACTACCTCCCACACACTGTTCTTCATGATGGAAGAATACTCTTCCACCATGGCATCTCTCCGCACTTGGTGCTTGGATGCCTCTTGAAAGCTGGAAGACTCTACTTCAATTAATTCACTCATAAGTGCTACATACTCAGAATAACGTCTGGGAGCCCTTCTCTGTCTGACTGAATCTTGAGGATCACCTACATATTCTTGAGCCTTTCTCAATGTCTGCTCAACTACCCTATTTCTCCTCTTCTCGGTAATAGGAATCTGAGGAATTATTTGTTCCTCCTTCTGATTAACCTGCTCAGCCTTCTTGCTCTGCTCTCCAGCTTGTGTGACTGGAGTTTGAGGAATTTGTGTTGCTTCAACTGTGGATGATTGTTCCTCCTCATTCATCAAGTTGCTTGACTTTTGAAGAGCCCTCTCTTCCTCAAACTTCACATCTCTGCGAACCACTGTTTTCCTGAGAGTAGGAATGTAAACCCGATAAGCCTTAGAAGTTTCACTATACCCAACAAGGATACCCTTCTCTGCAGTAGGTTCCAACTTGGTTCTCTTCTCAACAGGAATGTAACAATACACAAGCTATCCAAAGATGTGAATGTGCCCCCAATCTGGTTTCTTACCAGTGAACGCCTCTTCTAGGGTCAACTTGCCCAACACTTTGCGAGGACTCCTATTCTGCAGATACACAACTGTATTGCAAGCTTTTTCCCATAAGAACCAAGGTAGATCCTAATCATGAAGCATGGCCTTGGCTGCTCCAACTATAGCCCTATTCTTCTATTCAGCAACCCCATTCTGTTGCGGGTTGTACGGAATTGTCAACTCTTTCTTGATACCTTCCTGAGCACAAAAATCTTTGAAGGCATTCGAGGTATACTCACCTCCATTATCAGACCTTATTATCTTGATCTTCCTACCTATTTGGTTCTCTACGAGAGTCTTAAACTCTTTGAACCTACTGAAGACCTCATCTTTATTCTTCAGAAAACATATCCATGTCTTCTTGGAGAAGTCATCAATGAAAGTAACAAAATACTCGTACCCATTCAAGGATGTTGTTGACATGGGCCCACACACATCTAAGTGTACAAGATCCAAAATCCCTTCGGATCTTGTGTCGCTGTTTGGAAAACTGGTCTTGGCATATTTCCCAAGTGCACAACCTTTGCACACCTCATGCTTTTCTGTTTTCATCTCAGGCAGCCCCGTCACTATTTCCTTAAGAATATTAAGTGCTCCATGGTGAAGGTGAGCCATCCTCCTATGCCACAATTCTCCTATCCCTTTACAACTACTAACCAATGCATGTGCTAGCTCAAACTGTAACCGAAACAAGCTACCATGCTTGACACAAATCACTTTTGCAACCTTGGAATCATTGGGACGAATATAGACTTTTCCCCTCTCAAAGGTCACGATGTAACCCTTGTCTTCCAAAGCAGAAACTGAGATTAAATTCTTTGTCATGCTAGGGACATACAACACATCCTCCACCAACAAAGGTTTGCCAGACTCCCTCTGAAACTTGACGGTGCCAATACCAGTTGCATGGTACTTGGCATTGTCTCCAAACTCAATATAGAAATTCAGCTTCTTCTCCTCCAACTTGGTGAAACATTCTTTGACTCCCGTCATGTGGTGAGAAGCCCCACTGTCAATATACCATACCCTATTGACAATTGAACTTGAGAGACAGGTAATGAGTGAAAACTCATTCTCAAATCGTGATGCAAACTTGAACACCTCTATTGTAGCAGCAAATTGCTTCTTTTGCTTGTCCTTATTTTTCTTATTCAGACATTGACTAGCATAGTGACCCATTTGATGGCAACAAAAACATTTTATCTTGCTCAGATCTTTCTTCTTCCCATTCTTGGAAGAAGAACCTTCCGTTTGCTCTTTACTGGACTTCTTCTTACCCTTTCTTGCAAGAGCAAGATTTTCTTCGTCTTGACCCTTTTTCGTTTGATCTCCTCGATGAGCACCTTCACGGATCTCCTCTTGAACAAAATCATCCCAAAGTCTTGCCCAATCAGGTAGCCGATCTCTATCAACAACACACTTGACAAACACTTCCCAGTGCTTCGAAAAACCATTCAAGGCTATATGCACCAACTCATCTTCATCAATCGGCTCTCCAACAGCAGCAAGTTCATCCCTGACCTGTGTCAGCTTGGACAAGTAACAGGTCACACTCTCGCCTTTGGACATCTTGGTATTATGCAATTTGTCCTTGAGCATCATCTTACGACTCTGATAGTCACTCTGATAACATTTTGTGAGTGTATCCCACATCTCTTTGGTGGTGTCTTTTTCTGATAAATGAGGAATTAAATGATCTCTTACTCCATCCAGGATAATCCTCTAAGCCTTGGCCTCTTTGACTTCATGTGAATCTAAGGCAACATGATCATTTCTTGGTGGTGTCACTTCTGTACTAGCATAGATCCACATCATATTCTCCTTGAGAATAGATATAATCCGAACCTTCCACTGCAAGAAGTTAGACGCACCCTCAAGCCTATCCTCGTATCAAACACTAGTTGCCATAGCCACAAAAGAATTGGAGACGAAAATCTAATTTTTTTTCTCTTGAAATTTGTGTCACAAATCTTGGCTTCATATTCAGAGTTTAGAGCTCTGATAACATGTTAATTTCTGTAACCCAGCAACAGATTAATTGCTCAATAAATTCACAGAATATAATCAAATATCTGATTTATAACAATTAATACAACTGGGTTAATTAACAGCTAATAACAGCTAATAACAGCAGAAGCAAAAATAACAAGAAGCCAATCACAAATAGACAATAACATAGATATACCCAGGAAACCCCAAAAACCCCAATCCGGGGAAAAACCTACAAATGTTGGATCTTCTATTTAGCCTAACAACAAACTTTTCTTTCGAAAAAATACAATTTGAGTTTGCTACAACAATCTTACATTTATAGAGCCTAGCTGCTTTACTTAGCGTGCAAGGAAAAAATCTTTCCTTGCTTTCTTTGGCTTTAATTACACATAAAATCACTCTTGAATTTATTTTATCCTTACAAACTTGGAAACATTCTATTAAAGAATTAAAAAAAACTATTGTTGCCGAAAATCCAACTCGAATTGCTTTAAAGCATATCTAAGTCGATTTGCTTTAAAGTGATTTAAAGCATATCCAACTTGAGTTGCTTTAAAACAAATCCACATCCCACCTTTCGAGCTACAAAAATCAACAATATTAGTATAGCAAATTATGTATTTTTGAAAGGGAATATGTTTGTGTTTTACAAAACTCTTTAATATGAGGTATCCTTGCACAAACTTCCAAGAATACAACCTTTTTAGATTCACATGATAATTTGGTGAATTTTCACATTTCTAACGCAAAACTGTAACTTCCTGATAATGCTTTGTTCATACACTCCACACTACCTAGAATGGATTTACATATTATGTCTCTTGGTCATTGGTTTTATATATATATATATATATATATATATATATATATATATGGATTTTGTGTAATAATCCATGTATTCCAGTATAGGTGAATTTGGCATTTGGATTTAAATTAAAGGATAGTTCGCCATTGTCGTCAAGATTTGATTTGGTTCACAAATGTTCATTCTCTCTTGTTTGGATTGACTTTATCTTCGTTGGTATTTTACTATTTATTTTGCATTGATAACCAACATAACCATAGGGATATTGTTTTGTTAATCATTTACGTGCATGCAATAAAGTTTGACTTATTTATAGTTGTCAAAGTTGTCAGCATCCTGGTTATTGATTTATTTATTTTGCATCACTAGAACTTGACCGTTAGGAGTCATGAACCTGAGGTTCTTATATTATATAATTTTCTTCCTTTTTTTTCACTGGGTAGAGAGACAAAACTCATTTATTTACATTACAAGATCATATGGTTTTAACATCTTTCAACACTAGTAATCTCGGCTCAATGGGTACCTGCGGGGTTCAAACCCGAGGCTGTCTTCAAGCCACCATATTGTTTTCTGAGAACACCATATCATTTCTCATCGACCTTGTATAGGAAAAGGGATTATACAGAATGTTAAAAGAGTGGGTTTCACAATCAATTTAAAAATAATCAATTGGTCTTCAAATTCTATGTATGTTAAGTATTTATACACTTTATCATCATCTGCAAATCTTGTATTCTGATCTTCCTCCGTCCCCTTCAAGTTTCATGTATACGTTCTTCTCTAAGTTGTAAGTACTAAATATGCTTTGTATACTACAGTGCAGTATATATAGGACATAACTGTTATAAAATGAGAATTAGGAAATAATTATTTATTAACTGATTTGAAAAAAGAAATACGAAAAAGAAATTGTTACCTGTACCTATTATCTCAAATTTGTGAATTCAAATTTTGAGTCTATGGTTAGTGCTTGTTAATTTTAAAAGCTATCTAAGTTGGGATTGGAGAATGTATAATTTTGAGGTGTTTATGTTATTATGACATTTTAAAATAAAGTTTTTTATAATCAGTCTTTTTCAGCAACCCGTGTAAATTAATATTAGTATAGCAAATTCTGTATTTTTGGAAGGGAATATTTTCCTGTTTTACAAAGCTCTTTAATATGAGGTGTCCTTGCTCAAACTTCCAAGAGTACAACCTTTTTAGATTCATATGATGATTTGGTGAATTTTCACGTTTCTAACACAAAAGTGTAACTTCCTAATAATGCTTTGTTCATACACTCCGTGCTACCTAGAATGGATTTACATATTATGCCTCTTGGTCATTAGTTATATATATATATATATATATATATATATATATATATATAAAGAGGGAGTTTGTGTAATAATCTATAGATTCTATAATAGGTGAATTTGGCATTTGGATTTAAATTAAAGGATAGTTTGCCATTGTCATCAAGATTTGATTTGGTTCACAAACGTTCATTCTCTCTTGTTTGGATTGACTTTATCTTCGTTGGTATTTTACTATTTATTTTGCATTGATAACCATAGTTCCACGGGGACGCTTCCCCCCCGAAAAATGAGTCGTCTCAGAGATTGGGACATTTTCAAGACACGGGGACGTTAGGGAAATGTCCCCGTGCCGTCTCCTCGTCGTCTCCTTGTCCCTACGCCATCCCTTGAACTTTTCCTTTAGAGGGAGTGTTCTTCGCGTCTCAGAGTCTTCTTGGCATCTCCAAGTTTCCCACGTCCCCCTATTAAAATAATGATTTTTAATTTTGTTTAAAAAAAAAAAAAGCTTTATCATAGTTAAATAATTAAATTTAAAGTTCAAAATTTTAATATTATTAGTTATTTGTTATTATAAATTAAAATATAATATATTATATTATTAAAATTTATGACTTAAAACTCTAAAGTCAAGTCTAAATTAAATTTTTTGTTTCAACTTTCATTTTTCATTTCCGTGTGTGCCCTGCGATTGCATCTGGCGTGAGTTTGAGAAGGGAGAACTGAGAATTGAACCAGAAGAGCTCAAGGCTATTGAGTTGTGGGTGGATTCATACCAGGCATTTTTCAATTTAGGTTTTTTATTTAAAACAAAAAAATTCATTTCATAATGCCTGACACACGGGCAAGGGCAATGGGCCAACGACAAACTGTGGAGTGTGCACTGTGGAACGAATGCCTCAAAGGGATGTTAGCTCATGGATTGCAGTGGTCATCGGTTCAGTTGACATCCCTTTGAGGCATCGTGTCAACAGTTCACTGCAGTGAGGCATTCGGTCCATAGTGCCACAGTATAATTTAATAATTTTTAATATTTTTTCCAAATTTGTTATAAATTTATTTATGCCATGGCATTGGCCCATTATGGTCTAAAAAATGTGGAAGCACATGTGAACTGTTTGACTGAAATCATTTTAATGTGTTTAAACTCTAAAATTTACTTATTCCTTAGGCTTTTACATTTATACATCTTTTTATAACTAATTTTTCAAGTACTATATGTATTTCAATTCACCACTCCCTCACCGCCCCCCCGCCATCCCCTCGCCACCCCCAAACTTAGGGCCCCCACCCCCGAAACCCGTCCCTTGCCGTCCCCGAAACTTCGTAGAACTATGTTGATAACCAACATAACCATAGGGATATTGTTTTGTTAATCATTTACATGCAATAAAGTTTGATTTATTTATAGTTATCAAAGTTGTCAGCATCTTGGTTATCGATTTATTTATAGTTATCAAAGTTGTTATCATCTTGGTTATTATCTTTTGTTGAATGAATTTATATGATCCTCTTTCTAGTGAATATCATTTTGAAAGTTATAATTATTAAGTTTATTTAAGATTATCATTTGATAATATTAATTGTTCTTTTTCTCAACTATCAAGTTAGTAACCTTGACAAATCATAGAGATTGATCTTTAACTAATAGTATTTTATGCTTTAAAGTCACTAGTATTTCCCTAGCTATTAAACCAATTAAATCGCTTTGACCTAAAAATTATACAAGATCAACTAGTTCACTATCAATTTCGATGAACTGGTATATTACAATGGAACATGCCTCTAATCAAGATTTATCTATCAATAAGGGATATTGTAAGTGAATTACTCAGTTTAAATATAATAAATGAACTACATGAGATATGTACCCTAATTCTAAAATCAAAATATAAAGAGAAATACCTCAAGCCTAAGGGAACATCGAAATGAAAGCATGTGTTACCCCGTGTTCCAGATAGTGTGGTTTAGCTTTAGTGGGTCATGATTGAGATTGAGGCATAGACATCTTTTAAACCTTTTGGTTATACCCAATTGTTAGCTAACCAAGTGTGTGATGGTTAAAGTCCATCATGTCAAACTATGAAGCCTCTACATGTTACGTAGGCAAGATCATCAAGTGATGAGCCCCCAAGGCATATGTTTGACCCTTAGGTCTTGTTCTCTCATTATTACTTTGAAATTATCACTGATATTTCCTATTTGCATAACATGTGACCTGATTATGTTTTAGATTACATTGATGAGTTTGTTGAACTAATTAAGTCTATTTCAATGATGTGAATTTCATGTCTCCATTTCAAACCCAACCATGATTTCCTTGTTAGAGTAATAGGTTGTTTACTTGATTAATTTAATCATATTAATTAATTAATTATGTCACCTTTACTTTATTTCACTTAAGTTGAACTTAGGAATCTTTATTTATGCATTATTAAATTAGTCATGTTGTCTCGTTCATTATGATCTTGACACTTGTCACATGCTAATTTAATCCTCTCCTAGGGTTCTCACTTTAGGGCTTTGATCTCTTTTCTTAAGGATTGATCTCTTTGTAATTATTCAATCTTCTCGGGTAATGCATTTTTGCTTCATGTTTATAGAGCACCATTCTTGTGTCTCTTGATCTCCTTTGGTGATAGATTATTTGCTTGTAGGTGTTCATTGGGATCTGTGAGGTTGGATTATCAACTTCTACATGCCTAAGCAATTTAGTTATCTAACTAATTATTATTATAATCTATAATTGGTCTAATATTGTTATATCTTTTAGGAAACGTGTGCTTGGAAATAAAATTTTGGGAGTTAGTCTTGTGTTGCGGTCGAAATTTAGAATTTGTGTTGTGTCTCAAGTTGTGTTTTTGGTAGATAGTTTTGGGCATTACACATAGAATTGAAAAAAAAAGTTTATATAAAGGTAGGATAAACATCAATTGACTTTTCCTAATTAAGTGGTCTCAAGAACCATGCTCATTAAAAAAGTTGGTGATTCGAGTTGACTCAAACCACTACACCTACAAGTAATTTATTCCCAATTTTTGTAACTATTTATGAAACTACTATGAAAGATGAACACATAAATAAAATGTATAAAAAATGGTAAAATAGGCTAATCATAGGGAAGATGAGAATCAAGCAATTATAATATACTTGGTAATTATTTACAAGAAAAACAATATTTTAGCACACAAAAAGACTATTTTTCTATAATAACTAACTATATTCATAAAAACTAAGCATATGTGTAGATTTTTAAGAAAATTATATTTTCATGCTTGAGATATGGAGTGAGAAAATTTTGAGGAAAAATTGTGATAGTTTTCTCAACAATTGAGAAAATGCAATAATAATATCAATATTGAATTATTATATTCTTTAGGTTCAATCATACATGTCGTAGCAACATGATATGTTTACTCCTTATGCTTCTTCTCGATAATAGCACAATTTTTGATAGAAATACCAATATTTTTGGATTTTCGATATTTTATACCAAAATTAATAGAGGTGGACATAAGGAGCTAATGGATTGACATCTATATTGTTAATAGGTTTTTTAGTAGACATGGCATAGTTTTAGAGATTTTAATGCTTTAACTTCAATGGCCATGCATGAGAAGTATTATACTAAACAACATATTTTTGAAGAATCTTAATTATATTGAATATGTTAATATGAGTATGGTGCAAATTAGTTGTTAATTTTCTCACTAATTATTGTGATGTAGTGGTTGGTTAGCATCACACAAATGTGTCAGCTTGGACATCCTCGAGAAAACTTTGAAGGGTGATAGAGGTCTTCAAGGGCTATCAACGACATTTGATACAGATGTTCCAAAAGATATTTTTGAATCCTTAAAAGAAAAGTCCATTATGAGTTTGGCATCACCGAAATTAAAAGAGAAAGTTGTGTATATGATTAGGGTAATTATTTCTTCATTATTCCACCATTGGCAATCTTTTTTTTGAATAAAAGGTGCTTTAAATCAACAATTATTTAATTATAATGCTTATAAATTTTGATATTCTTTAAAGCTCTATTTTTAGTCGTATAAGAATTTGACTTAGTATATGTTACAAATGTAGGTTAGGCATGTTTTGAATGGTGTTGGTTTGCAGTTGATGTGTTGCAAAAAAGGCATAGATGGTAACGAAATTGAACTCAAGAAGGTACATATATGAAAATTTAAATTTGTTTATCATTTGGTATTCTTGTAATGTATTCCAACATAAATGCTATAATGCTTGTTATATAGATATTTTATAAAAAAATGAACATGCTTAAATCTTAGGACAAGATTTGAGAGGAAATCACATTGCAAAAATGACATTTGTTGATGGATGAAATTAGGAAACTTATTTTCATTTCTTTTCAACTTGCCTTATGTTTAGGATATTTCATTACATGGAGTAATGTTATGATGCAAGCAATATTTTGGTGGGACCTATCCCCTTGAAATATAACCATTTCAAAGATGGAGATGTCCCCAAGATTCAAAGGTAGGGGTAAAAATCTCCTACTTGCCCCCAATATTGTCTATAGGGGAAGACATCCTTGAGATATCATTGCAAAAGTAGGGGTTGTCCTTCCCAATATGAGATTATGAGGAAAATCCTCAAGGGGATGGCCAAGAGATACTTGAGAGTCTCTCAACCATTGTGGAAAGGGCAAGGAGTCAAAAAATTCTATTATGATTATTAGGGCATTCTCTTGCCCCAAAAAGAAGAAAAAAAACTTACTCCAGTCATATGAATGATGATGAGAGTCCCTTGCCGTAAAAATACAAAAGCACTTAATTTTTCCTATCCAATATAAAAAGTTAAGCCCTTTTACCATAGTTATACATAATTTGTACCCAAAACTAGGACTTAAAACATATCCTAGAGAAAATTTACAACATTGAAGATGTCATTTGTAAAAAAAAAACTAAACATGCTTGAGCATGTGATGCAAGATTTTAACTACCTCCTTTATTACCAATTGCTTGAAGTCTCTTGTTCCTAATAAGATTTTAAGTATTCTTTTTAACTTTTGTTTTGAATGTTCATACAAACACAATATGGAGAATAGTAACAAGATTGCTCTCTAAGGGAATGTGTCATTAGGGACCCTTTCAATAGCTCAAGAAGAAAATTTATGATTTATCAAAATATGAAGGTTTTATAAGCTTGTATATAATTAAGCTTTTGACTTCGCATAGACTGCAAAATAATTTATACTAGATGGATTAGTTTGAAAAATAGCTCTATAAATAGATCACATGGTGATTACAAAATATGTTTAGGTTCCTTGTAAATCTTTAACTAATCAATGGTTACATTCATCCTAGACAGTAGGTGAAGTCTAATTTCCAAATTTTTCATCCTATTTGAAGTTACCTTCTATAAACTTTAATTATGCTCATTAAATTGTTCACCTACAATATGTCGATATTTGGAATTTTAAATATGTTTTTAAATGTTAGTTCAATTAATTCATTATTCTTATTCATTTTGTATTTAGTCCCTCAAATATATTTGTATGCCCCCTCATTCCCTCTTTTTAAAACTCCACATAACACTGGATACAAGAAGATGAAGGTTTTTCATAGCTTCCAAAAAATAGATCTCTAACCATGAGCCTTAAAAGAGTCTAATTTGTAAGCTAGTTCATCACTAATTATGTGAATTCAAAGAACTCAATTTGTAACAAAATTGATCTCAAATTCTACTATTCTTGAAAAATAGTTTGAGTATTCTCTTTAATCTAGATGTTGGATGTTTTGTACAACAACATAGAAAATAGTAGTAGTCCTCTCAAAGGGGTTGCATCCTTAGGGCCCCTTTCAACAACTAGAGCAAGAAAGCTTATGTTTTATGATTTATCAAAATACACATTTATTTTATTATATATGATTAGGCATTTGAATTTTCAAGCCATTTCTATGGATGGATTCATTTGAAAAACTACCATGTGAATAGATCACATGACAATTACTTAATATGTATATATTTTTTGTAAAGCTTTACTTGATCTTAAATAGGATTCAATAATAGTTACCTTAATCTCATCCATTAGGTGAAGTCTTTTTTCCTAAATTGTTAGCATACATGAAGTTGTCTTTTTTTTTGATACATAAGGATACAATTATATTAATTTCAAAAAAGTTACAATGCCTTATGCTATGCAGATTATAATTGCAGAGACTCTCTGTTAGAGTCCAAAAATATCCAAAACTACCCCAATCATTACTACTTCCAAGGTTTACAAATGACCGACAATGCAAAAAAATTTCCTCTACCGACATTCCATTAGCCACCCATCCTACTAGATTCATATGCCTCCACCAAATGAGGCGTGACACCACATTTGATATGGGTCGTAGTTGCATGCTAATGCGATTGAGCTCAACCTTGAGATTTTTCTTTTTCTTATTCTGCATTTCTTGCCACTCCATCTCCCCAACCTCATTGTTTTGTTGTTTTGTGGAGCCATTCATTTGAGATTCAGCTTGTGAAGTATTCTCTTCTCCCATTGTGTGTGGCCTTTTGCTGTTCACTGAAGGTTTTGTAGATGATTTGGTTGGCTCTAGGAAAATTCATTGCCAGCAATTCATTGTGGGAAAATTCACTGCCATGACAAATTTATCGTGGGAAAATTCACCGCCAAGTAAAATTCATCACGAGCAATTCCGAAAAATTAACTGCCATTAATATTTTTTAATATATATTTTAAAAAATTTGATATTTTTTTTACAAAAGAATAATTTGAATTATGATAATAAAAAATTAATCATATTAACTTTAGAGAATTTGATTTATGATAATAAAAATAAAAATATTTTTCAATATATTTTATGAAATAAAAATAAAAAATAAATAAATTAACTTAATTTTAATATCATAAATAAACACATGGAAAAATGATAATATTTTAATTTAATATAAATAAACACATGGAAAAATGCAAAGAAACACATGGAAGAGTTGTGCCTTGGTCGGTGTGCTTGGTACCTGGAGAGGTGACGTGTGGGGGAGGCAGGGCTCTCCCCCACGGAGGTGTGTCAACGTGGCTCAGGCCGTAATTTGGGTTGTGTGCCCTGTTACGGTTTATGTTTTCATTTTCATTTTCTTTCATTTCCTGTGTCTTTCTTTTTTTGGCCTTGTTTTGTGTCTTCCTGGTTTCGTGCTGTGGCGGATCGGCTCTGAGGGCTCCTTGTAGCTCAGCCCCCTGGGGGCTTTTATGGAGGAAGATAAGGCCGTACCCGTACCTCCTGTGAACAGTGAGGGAACAACAAGTAGTAAAAGCTTCAAAGATGCAGTTGCCGACAAGGAAACGGTTATCCAACTGGTGCGCAATTCTCTGTTTCAAGTCAAGAGTCTGTGGTGGGTTCTGATGGCATTTCTGGAGATCAAGGTAAGCCTTCTTGCACTTCCAGTTTTACTTTGCTCAAGCCTAACCCTGAAATGAGAGAGGTCATCAGAAATGAGAAATCTAGGATTAAAAAAATTGCTATTTTCTTTGCTACTACTGATAGCAATAAACTCCCATCTAGGAAATTTATGGATTCTTGGTTTTCCGGCATATGGCTTTCTAAATTCAAAATTCAAATAAATTACTGTAGATTGTTGCAAAAGGGATTATTTGTTATTTTCTTTAGAAACCATGAGATGCAGGGCAAATCCCTTGCTAGGTCTTTCTAGAATGTTGGAGGCTGCGTGTTTCGAGCGCTGGCTTGGAACCCTATTTCCATTGCGGAGGAAGTGCTTGCTCTCTCCTGCCTACAGTGGGTCGTTGTGAAGAATGTGCCCCCAGAATTTTGGAAGCTTGTCTCATCCATTCTGGCGACATTTGGTAATGTCCTCAGAATGGACGAGGCGAAGGCCTCGCTGCCGAACCTCGATGCTAGGGTTCTTGTTTCTCTAATACCCGGGATTGAATTCCCTCCCGGGCTCCTCATTGAAGATGAGGGAAGAATTGTTAGTTGCCCTCTTGAAATTTTGGGCAGTATAAATGCCTGTTACCTGTGTCGCCATGAAGGCCATATTCGTAAAAATTGTCCCCTAATTAAAAGAAAAGATAATAGGGAGGTAGGTAGACCCGCTAAGGGGGCTAAGGAGAACCAGAATGTTGGTGCCGACATGGTGAATTCCATGGGGGGTGCTGTCGAAGCCCACCCAGCTGGTCTCGACTCTGTTGAGGAATTATCTCGTCCTCGGCAGGAGTGTGATCCTATGGTGGATCTAAACCCCCTGAGTTCGGTGAATCAGGGTGTTCAAACCTTGGGGAAGCCCTTACCTACTCAGAATTTACTCTCGACAAAGAATTTGTTTGATGCCCTTGTCGAGGAGGAGGAGATAGATAAAAATGAGGAAATTGACCTTGCTGTTGGACCCAAATCCATCACAAACCCGACTTCTTCAATTAATTGGAGCAAGGAATAAATTGAGAAACTTAATGCTCAGCAACTTGTTATGTGGAAAATTCATGAAAGAATTGAGGAAAATTTGCTAAATAAGTGTGGTCCGCCTAAATACAAACCTGAACAGACTAACCTAAAACAAGTCAATAGAACTGAGAAGACTATTGAATTAGAAATGCACCATTCAGGTGATCTTCAAGATTGGTCTATTGCTAGAAGTGATTCCTCCAAATTCTCGGTTATGGGGAAAACATCAGAGCTGCAATCTGAAATGGGTGGCACTTGTGCAATAGCCTTAAGGTTGAGGATCATCTAAATGGAGGTAGTTCTAATGATTTTTCTGATACTATTACTAGGGTTGTCCAACCGGATTCCAACCAACTTGATCATAGACAACATGACAATTCTGAGCCCGTCCTGGGTGGTGTACTTTTTGTGTCCAACCCCATGCCACCCATAGCAGGTGAGGCCACAGGTGACTCCGGGGATGATGTTGAGAAGGATAACAGAAAGGAGAGGTCTGTGATATGCTCTAAACCTAAAAAGGGGCCTGGGAGACCAAGGAAATATGATGCCCCAACCTTTAGAATCTCCAACAGCCAGCATATCAAAAATAAAAGAAAAAAGACTAGTATTGTTATTCAATCTCCAATGGCAAAGAGGATGAAGGTTGAGGAAAAACTTCCTAAATGTTTTGAGCAGTTCAAAAACTGCCATGAGGACACCCCTATAGCAGGTGAACATGAATATTAATATTATATCGTGGAACATTCGGGGTCTAGAGTCCCCCGACATAAAATATATTGTGAGAAGGTTCTTAAATCTGGAACCTAAAAAAGATATTGTCCTTTTACAAGAGACAAAAGCTACGGGGTTTACTTTGGAGGTTAACATGAGATTCATATGGAAAGACTCTTACCATTTCTCCACCCAGCATGAGAAGGGGAAAGGAGGTGTCACAATTCTCCTTGCTAGTAAATGGAAGCAGTTCATGGTGGGTAGTGGCATATTGCCCTGTAACAGGGTGGTTTGGATTGTCTTGGAAAAAGAGGGTGCGAGAATGGGGATTGGAGCGGTTTATGCTCCTAATGATCATAGAGAGAGAATCCAGCTGTGGCAATGGATGGAATCACATTTACCTAAAGGGCCCTGGGTTCTAGGGGGGGACTTCAATATGGTGGAGCAAATGGAAGATAAGCGGGGGGGAATTAATGCTGCCTGGAAAGGCTCAGAAAGAATTTCTAGCAAAGGTTTAAAAACAAGTTTGGGCTATTTGATCCTCTCGAAAAAAAAAGAGAGAGAGTTCAAAGACATTTGGTTTACTTGGTGCAATGCTCAACAACGAAATAACAGGATCTGCTCTCGGCTGGATAGGTTTTATGCAAGTAAAAATGTCGTCAACTTCCTCCCTAGTAATTCTGGGCAGCATGTGTGTGTTCACCCTTACACCCTCTCTGACCATCATCCCATCAAAGCAACGGTCTCCTTGACCCAAGATAGTGGGTTGGAAACTCCCAAGAAGCCTAAATTCATCTTAAATGCTCAACTTCTTCAAGAGGAGGATTGCAGAGATGGCATTAGGTCCATTAGGGAAATTAATAAGTGGGTTTTCAAAGAAGACAGTGCCATTATAGGTGGAACCAAAATGTGGATGCCTAGCAGAAGCTTCTTCAAACTATTGGTAAAAAAAAGGCCATGGACAGAAGGAAAGAGGAGCATGAGCTCCGGAAGGCTCTTTTCATGGCCGAGGCAAGGATGCAAGAGGATCCCTCAAATTCTTACTTAAGTGAAGATCTAGCAAGAACGAAAAATGATCTTAGAAAGATTCAAACCTACAAGTCCAATGGCCTCAAGGTCAGAGCCAAACTGAATTGGATCCACCAGGGAGATAAAGGGTCCAAATTCTTTTTCAATTACATAAAAGAGAAATCCTGGAAAGAGTAGATTGGGAAAATCTGGGAGGATGGTAGGCTCTTGAGTTCTCAGGAAGATATTCTTGCTATTTTCCATGCTTTTTATCAAAATCTCTTTACCTCTGAAGATTTTCAAGAGTGCAATAGGAGGGCTAGAGAGTGCATAAGGAGCATTATCCCCAAAAAGATCAATTTTACCCAAGCTGCCAGGTTGAATGTTGCTATCACCAAAGAAGAAGTGCAGAAGGCTACTCAATCTATGCAGAATGATAAGTCCCCAGGCTATGATGGGCTACCAGTTGAATTCTACAAGGCTTTCAATGACTGGGTAAGTGAGGATCTATTACAAGCCTATTAGGAGGCTTTGGATAGAGGTTCTTTGGGGAGTTGTATCAATAAGGGTATTATTCAGCTCCTTCCTAAAGGGGGTGACAAGACGCTGGTTAAAACTGGAGGCCCATAACCCTGTTGAATGTGTCTTACAAAATTCTTGCCAAAATTCTTGCTCTTAGGTTGGTGGATATCCTCCCAAGTTTCATTAATAGTACCCAGACTGGGTTCATTAAAGGGAGATACATTTTAGAGAATCTGATTACAAGCTGGGAGGCCATGAACTGGTCAAGGAACTCTAATCAAAACTCAGCAATGTTGCTTTTAGACTTTGAAAAAGCCTATGATAGAATTGAATGGGCTTTCTTGAGAACTATGTTGGAAGCTTTCGGGTTCCTTGACTATTTCTGCAAAGCTGTGAATATTTTGCTAAAGGACGCGGTGGCTCAGGTTGATGTTAACGGAGAATTGTCAAAGGAAATCTCCCTTGGCTGATCCATAAGACAAGGGTGCCCCTTGCACCCTCTCTTTTTGTTATTGCCTTAGATGTTCTTCACTATTTACTCAGAGATCAAACTATCTCTCCCCAAGTAAGAGGGATTTTCCTCCCATATCAGTCTGAATTAATCAATATCCAGTTTGCAAATGATACTGCAATCTTTATTGAAATGGAGAAAAGAAACCTTGATAGGCTAATGGAAAAGCTACAGTTATTCTGTCAGGCTTCTGGAGCTAGAATCTCTTTTCCTAAGTCTAGTTTTCTTGGGTGGAAGGAAAATCCGCTCAATTGGCTGCAAAATTATAACTTCCAGTGGGGAGGACCTAATAAGCTGGTAAGATATCTGGGTATCCCGTTTGCCATCAGTCCTAATTTAAAGGAGATGTGGGAGTGGATAAGTGGTAAAATTGATAAGAAGCTTGGTAGTTGGGACAAGCAGTATCTGTCCTTTGCTGGTAGGTTCCAAATCTGTCAAAAAATTCTCTCTTCTTATAGCATTTATTTTGCTTCGGTCTGGTTCCTTAACAGTTATCAAATCAACGAAATTCAAAAGAGGATTAGGGCTTTTCTATGGTCTGATGGTAAAGGTCAAAAGAAGAAGCATTTAGTTAAGTGGGATTGGTGTTGTATGGGAAAGATGGAAGGTGGTCTGGGCCTCAAGGATTTAAGAATCCAGGGCATCACGCTTGCTATTAAATGGATTGCCCATGCTATGGAGGGTAAGGAACCCTGGAAGGTTCTAATTAGATGGAATATTAGTAAGGTTGTGCCCAAGAAGGCCAAGGCTTGGACGAATTTACCTCTTTGTGACATCCTTCTTAACAAGCATCCCATGTCACCTGCGGGTTCTCCTGTTTTTACTAGCCTGTGGAAGGCTTGGGAAATGGTTAAGCACAAGCTCTCCTTCCAAAATGTCAATGTTGACCTCCATAATGGGAATGTGTTTCATGAGTATTCCTCCTTATGGTGGAACCTTGAGCACCGTAATAAGCCCCTGGACTTGTTACAGGGATGTTCGGCTAAAAAGTGGAGGCACTCTGGCATTCTGACTTTCCATGACATCCTTGATAAGGGTCGGTTAAAGTCTATGAACAAGTTGGTTGAGGAGTTTAGGTTAGACAACCCTAACAATAGAACTTACAACACTCTTGTTGATGCTTGCAAAGATATTTCTGTTTCTAACAATGTGAAGGATAGTTGTGACTTTAATGATGATATTGTTTGGTTTGATGGATCACCTTTATGTGACATTAAGGCCAAAAAGTTATATAAAGAGCTTACCAAGCTAGAGTCTATTCTTGAACATGCTAATCTTTGTTGGGATGTGAGACTTGCAGATTGTAGGTGGAGGAAAACTCTCACAACAATTTGGTAGAATTTAGAGGAGCAAAAAAAACCCTGTTTCAGATGGCAACTACTGCTGCACAAGCTTCCTTTTAAACATACTCATAATGATGTTGATATCTGCACTATCTGCAGGGTTCTTGAAAATATAATGCACATTTTCTTTAACTGTTTCTATGCAAAAGAGGTCTGGAATATTTTCTGTAATCATTTGTTAATTTGGAATAACAACGGTAATATTAGATACTATGATATTATGTTTTGTGATAAAAAGCTAAGTAAGGAAGCTAATGTTTTCTAGGATTGTCTCACTACTGAGATCCTTTGGTTCATTTGGAGGGCTAGGAATGAGGAAAAATTCCAAGGATGTGCTAGAGGGCTTACTGAGTCCAATAAACGACTCATTTTTTTCAATGTGGCTATGCAGGTTACAATGGTGATGGAGACTAACATGGATAAATTCAGGAGACTGCTAACTGATGAGGTGATTTGAAAAACAGAAGTGAAAAGAGCTCATAGTTGGAAGTATGATTATACTGAATCAGGGATTTTTCTTAAAACTTTGAGAGGGTTTCAAAAGGTATTCAATGATGCCGTTGTGGATGAGGAAGCTGGGGGAAGCTGGCCTAGTAGACAAATCAATGATGCAACTCTATAGATCTGAGCAGTTATGTGCGGCTGAAACAACTTGGAGAGTGTCAGCGCAGTGGGTGATAGATTGGCTGAAGGGGGCCTTATTTTTTTGTGGTCCTCAAGCAGGGCACCAGAACCTTTTGTGGACTATCTGACAGTAGCTGAGGCGTTAGTGGCAATGAAAGGTTTTTTTGTATAGCTGTGACATGGTGTTAAGTTGTATCTAGTTATGGCAGACTTGATCAATGTAATGGATAGTAACAGGACATGTGTAGGGGGTTTTCTGGTGTTACTTTGTAACTGATGTAACAGGGGCTAATTTGCTGCTTTGTAGTATCTGGGGTAGTCTTGAAACCGGGCTTTTGAACTAGAGCATCCAGTTAGTAATCTGTAATCGTTGTTTCCTCTATACTTAATACAAAAAAAACACATGGAAAAATAAAAAATTGAATATATAATATTTTATATAAAATAAAAAAAATTCCATTGTTTCATGATACAATATTGTATAATATATATTTTTTAAAATATTTTTTTTATGTTTATTATATAAAATAAAGGAACACACTGGAAAATAAAAAATTATATATATAAATAAACACATGGAAAAATAAAATAATATTTGAAGTAGAAATTAAAGTAAATAATTTATTTTTCTTTTAACTTTTTACGAAAATTAGTGAATTTTCATATCAAAATAAACATAAAAAATATTTAAAAAATAAAATTGTATTATAACACCGGTGAAAATTATTTAAAAAAAAAATCAAAGTTTTTGAAATATATATTAAAAAACATTAATGCGGTTAATTTTCCACTTCGGTGAATTGCTGAGGGTGAATTTTACTTGGCAATGAATGAAAATTATTTAAAAAAAAAAAATCAAAATTTTTGAAATATATATTAAAAAACATTAATACAGTTAATTTTCCACTTCCCTGAATTGCTGAGGATGAATTTGACTATTGGCTCAAAGACCGTAGTCTAAGTATTGACATTTGGTGAATTAAAACTGCCTATGTCAAATTGCTGAGATTGTTTTTGAACCAAAAATGTCTCATTAGAATGCCCTTTAGCTTGAGATACTTGTCTTTTCCTGCCTCATCGTCTGGGGAAGATCTATGCTGCTTGGAAGAGCATTTGTCCTCCTTTGTTTGAGATTTACATTCTGGACAGTCTGCAGCTATGTGGCCGGTCTTGAAGCATCTTCGGCACCTGAAGATTAAGCCCTCATAATCCAAAAGTTGCTTCCATCCATGTCCACTGGCATTCAACATTATTTCTGCTAGGAGGTCTTTGGAGATATCTATTTCCACCAACATTCGAGCAAAGATGGTGTGCCTAAAATCTGGAGAGTCTCGATCTGTAGAAATAATTTTTTCGATAGAGTTACCAATTGCTTTGAAGCAAGCTTCAAACCCAAAAATGGAGGGGTAAGTATGGCAGTCAAACCCACACAGGCATGTTTGAAAATGATTCTGTGAAAGGGTTGAAATGCGGGTGCCAGATTTCAACACCAACATGCTTTGACCCCATGTCCAAGCATTCTTTAATATTGTATTTTTGTCCTTCCTGCTATCAAATACCACAGTAAAAAAAACCCTAGCACATGGATAGATCTCTGCTTTTCTTTCCATTAAGGGCTTCCATGAGATTTCTATCCATTTGTGCAGATCAGAGGGGCTTGGCCAGAAATGACCGAATCGTCCAATCAACTCATGTGCAGCAAAAAAATCTTCTTTTTTCTTTAATTCTTGTGCTAAGTTGTCATTAAAATTTAGATTTAACGGTTTTTTAAGCATTTGACTAAGCATTCCCAGGTACTCCTTTCGTTTGTGAGGCGAATCAGGTTGAGGCACACCTTTAACTGCATCCAAAAATGATGCTCTAGCCACAGAGCCCTTCCCAGCAAGCGGATCCTTGGATTCTATAGTAGAATTAAGAGATGAATATAGATTTTGACCATTCGCCCTAGTTGCCTTACCGTCTGAGGCAAATTTGAGATTTATCCAGGGTGCAGTGTCAACACTAACCACCATTTCGTTTCCCCTGCCATAAGCATTCCTTTTCCCAGCGATGAATGTGTCGCCAGCAACAACCACCGAAACACTAAAAGAACCCCCCATGAAGCCTTGTGCCTCCAATGCATTCCCGTTCGGCGCAACAAAAACCCCCTCCAATGGAGCATCAGTGCGAGCAATGCCATTCCCAGCGCGCGAAGAAACCATAGAAACGAAAGCAGCCCTAACTTTGCCAGTTTCGCCAAATTCAAAAATTTCCATGAACTTGTCTTATATTTACTTTAATTGTACCCATTAAATTATTTCTTGACACTTCATTGATATTCAAAAATAATAATTCATTGTTCAATGTTGGTTCAATTAATTCATTAGATAAAATTTCTGTTTATTATATATTATGTATAAGTAAATTTTTAAGTAATATATCATATTTGTACTATTTCCCCTAAATTTGGGTCCACAATCCCCTCACCCATGAAACCATTCATGTATTCCCCCTATTCCCCTATGATAAAAATTTATGGAACATTGGTAACATTTTGTACAAGAAGATGAATCTTTTTTCACTTCCTTAACAAAAATGCAACCTTTAGCCAAGTTGATCTCTAGCTATGGGCCTCATTAGCGTAACTTGTAACTAAGTTGATCCCTAATAATGGAACTTCAAAGAAGTAATTTATAACCAAGTTGATCTCTAACCATGGGATGGGATGATTCATGTCGACATGGAGTTGTAAATAATCATTGATTTCTATGAGAAGAATCAAATGTATGAGATTAGTGTAGTTGAGGGAAGTTAAGGAGAACACTTGTTTTTCTTAATGGGAAGGATATAATGATCTAAGAAACATAGGAGAAACATATGTGATATGGGTATAAGTGTTGGAAGTTTGAGGAGATTTGTCATTGATATGTCTATTGGCAACATGAGCATGAGCATACACAATTTTGTCATTGATGTCAATGTTGTGGTTTGCATGCAAGTCTACATGAAGTATAATTCTAGTTGGTGAAGCATGACTAAGCATGGAGATGGTAATCTAGCATAGAGATGCAGACGTTTTGCTTCAGTGCAAGACAATTATGTTGGACATTTGACTACATCCCAAAATACAATTTTCTTTGTACAAGGTATCGGTTTTTGGTACGCATTGGTCCACCTTGAAGTATTTTGGTCTACGATTCTAAGGTGATTTTGGTGTTTTCTTGAGGAACTTACATCCAAAGTTTCATATCTTTATGTCCTTTGGTGCAAAATTTATGGTTGACATAATATCAAGTTTGTCATTGATAGTATAACCTATACAGATTGCATGTTTGGTTTGGTCTGCATTCCACCGTGGAAGCATATTTGGTTATGCAAATTTATGGGAGTGTTTAGAGGTGTCAGAAGGGTGTGTAATCCAAGTAGCATGTGTTTTGGAGGTCCGCATGTTAGTTTGTGGGTAATCAGTTAGTGTATTTTTGTGTTGTCTCATTAGCGGTGCTGACCTAACAAGTTTGTGGTTATGTGGAGTTAGAAGAAGTGTTGATCGGTTATGTGGAAGCTATTATAGGTCCATGCCGACCTATTTGGATGTGTTACAAGTTTTGGTGTTGTTCGAAAAGTGTGTATGGTTTGATCTTGAGCCAATAAGTTATTGTTTTGCATGCTACATCTAATTAAGCTGACCTAATTGATGTTGTAGGTGTTTGTGGATGGAATGGATATAAGTATAAGATCATTTTGATATTGGAGAGTGATGATTAAGGTGTGTGTGTGTGTGAATTCCTAATAATCAAAGTGCGGATGTGATGCAAATGAAGAACAAAGTAGAGTGTTAGAGCAGAGTAGTATGATGTGTGTTGATTCGGTGTTTTGAGCTTCAATGGAACTATATTTTTTGCATATTGTAGATGCATTTGTAGCAGTTCACATCTTAGCAGTGTGTCACCCTTTCTTCTATCTTTCATTCATTCTATGGGCAGTAAGTCCATCGGACAGTGAGTCCAACTAACATTGAACCTTTCTATAATATCTTGTAACCAGTTATAATATATTGTGAGCTAGTCCTCACTATGGTCTTTCCCTTTTTGGGTTTTCCATGTAAAAATTTGGTGTTAATGTGTTATGTGCTTTGATGATTTCTTTCATGGTTTCTTTCCTTACTACAATTTGAATACGAGGTGTGGAATGAATGTTTAAATGTTTAAGTGGTTTAAGAGAATACTAATTCACCCCCCTCGCTCTTAGTATTTCAGGTGTTCAACAATAAGTAGCCCATAAAAATAATTTAAAGAAAATTACTTTCAGCAAGTAAGTATCAAGCCACCTATGATTTGAAGAAGAGATAATGTCATAATATATCAATATCATTTATTAGATGTTTGATTATTGAATAGTTGTTGTTAACATTACTATCCATTAAAGAGGATTCTAGTGTTCAAATTGGTTTTTAATTTTGGTCGAGTCATTCTTCCAACATCTTAGATTCTTTATAGAGTTGAAGCAAGTTTATGAATTAATGTGATTTGTCATTACATTTATAATATGTAATTTGTGACATGGTATGTTGGTTAATGTACATAAGAGGAAAGTATAAATTAATTTTACTTACAACACATTCCCTCATTTGGTAACCATTATGAACAAAATCAATAATATCATAACAATCATTAAATTCTTTTATCATTCCAATCATATTATATGTGTATCCACTCATACAATGTGTGGTTATAAGAATCTTTCACTTGAAACATGTGGCCCATTTTCCTATACTTCGTGCCATTTCATATGACCCCAATGGATGATAGAAAATTAACATTGAAGTTAATCAACTCGAAGTGGTACTAGAAGAAGATAGAATATGTTTTATATAGTGATGAAGACAAAATATTGTTGAAAATTTTGGATGAGTAAATAAAAAATGATTGATAATTTTGCATGCTTTTGACTAGATATTATTTTCTTGAAAGATTTGTCCACATTAAAGAAGAATTTCTTTGAATACTAAGAACCCTATAAGATACAAGTAAACCTAGATATTCCAATATGTGAAGGGAGGGTAGATGTTGATGCTTTAAATAATTGGCTTGATTTAATGGAATATACTTTACCATAAACTTTGTCCAAGTTAAAAAGGATTACATTTCCATTCTTGAAAATTTTGTTATTCATGAAAAAGAAATTAGAAAGTTATTGTGTTGTACATAAGAATGATAGCATTCCTTTAAAATTTAGTTTAGTTTTGTTGATACTATGAAATGAGTAAACTAAATTTTTGGAAATTATGAGGATCAATTATACAAATTTGAGCAACTACAACTAGGTCATAATTATCCTACAAAATATTGCTTTTAATTCTCCAAACATCAATATTTACATCCAGGACATTGAAGTATAGGTTAGAATTGATATTTTTTCCAAATCAAGATAGATTTTCTAAGAATCTCCACTTTAGGAGGTGTGTACAAGTACATATGAAAATTTAAGTAGAAACCAAGATCAAGTCCAAGAATGACATCTCCAAATCATTTGATAAAATTGTAAACAAGTTTGATAGAAATATCATCAATTGAGAATGGAGTTGAATCCAAGTCAACAATAGAGATGACCACTATGTTAATTCCAAAAGCTCAACATGCCTAAGGAGTTAAAAAAAGTAATCCAAGCTTAGCAAGTGGTGTAATACTCAAAGCTTCATTATTTTGATGATGAAATTTGTTCCTAGAAAATATTTCTTGCATAGTTACAAGTGATTAGTTTTACCACTTTGACATTGGACAAAGGTAAAAAAAAAATAGTTTATTTTAAACCTAGTTCTATAGAAGAAACCACACAAGTAGCATTATCTTCTTGATCTAGTGAAGATTGCGTAGAAGTATTATTCCATCCTCAAATATTGATTAATGGAGAACCTTTAATTGACTTCTTGACTATGGAATCCAAAAGTATCATATTTTATATGAGTTATGATTGAACTAGCCACCAATGCTACTGAAAACATACAATCTCAAATGGTTAAGATTGGCTTTTAAGAAACATGCCACACATCATTGTGTACTAAACTAATATTTTCTAGATAGGGTCCTTTTTAGTGTTAGGAAAGGTGTCTCAACCTTGCTTTTAATGCTAAGAGTGTAAATAATGTAAATTTCTAGCTATAAGAGAGAAACTCAATATTTGGACTATATAGATCATTTTGGCCAAAATAAATGTCCCACATTGTTCAAAATTGCTTCTAGGGGTGCTTGGTGCATAGATCTATTTGAGCTCTACATTTTTTTAAAATGGGCTCTAACCTCCCAAATAAAAAGTTATGGCCTCTAAAATTTGGGCTTTCTATAAAGAAAATACAACTTTTTATTTGGAGTTACACTTGTTGGCCAACTTATGATTCATGCTTTATTACACCATAAGACATCTTCGAATGGTGATAGTCAAGATAAAATAGAGGACCCAAATTGATGAGTGGATTTTTATGAACTTACAATAACTAGAAGGAATACCCTATTTCAGCCTATGGACTTATCTTGGGATTAGGGTGTTGGACTTTTAACTAGGGATTTGGCACCACATTTTTGGGTAGTTTTACCTCATGGATTTATAATTACCATTTGATGGTTTTGTTTATTACTTATCCTATTTATTGGGTGCTTGAGATGGAGGTTTTGATTGCGAATTTTGAAGGTATTATTATGTTGCTAGAATTACTCCAAATCTCTGGTTCTTGACACTCTTGTTATGTCCCAAAATCATAAGTCCTTAATCCTAGAGCTTCTTTTTAATTTTAGGGCCAAGGGTTTTCCATCAAGAATGTAGAATAAGGGTTCATCAATAGACTAGATATAGTTAAAGGCTAACAACAAGAGTAGGTAGTTGCTCCTACACTTCAAGTTCAACTTAAATATAGAAGGGTAATCCAAGACATATCCTTAATAAGTTTTTAAATTAGTTATAATATGACATAACCATAGTAATCAGTAACTATACCTTAATATACAATTGACCCCTCTTAGTTTTCAATAGGTTAAGATTAACTAGTCATAAAAGATCTTTAATATAGCTAATATAATACCTTGCACATGTATCTATAGATCACAACAATATTAAAATCCTTTGGGATTATTTTAGTTAACATTTCTCACACATTGGTAAGGTACGAGCATGCTAGACATGATTCTCTAAAAAGTTTAACTATTTAAGGTTACTAAATATTATTCTATGTTTTATATTACTTAAACATGAACAACATAGAAAAATCCTACTCTACTTCCTACAACTATTAGTAAATGATTTTCTTGGTTTAAATGTGTGGAGGGTCAAAGTCTTTAATGTTGGTGCCTTATTGGGTCACAGAGTCATATTTAGCCATTGTAGCTAGAAAAAAGGAAATAACAATAGCGGTGTCATATGGAATAACTAGATCTACCTTATAATCCTTCTCCAAACTTGTAAACATTCATCTATAATAGGGAAGAGACTATTACAAATAACAAATTATAATGTGTTAAATTTTTGTGACACTTATTTTGCTCTTGTTACAATCACACCAACAAATGTGGTGAAATAAAACTTTACAAGAAAGAGGGATTGCCACACCTCTATTCTTAAAAATATTATAAAATGTCAACAATTGGCCAAGGAGATACATGATTATATATGCTTCAATATCTATACATCTTTACAAATTCTAGAATGAATAGTTTGAATGGTGAATGCACTAACAAATTTCAAAATCCTATCTAATACTCTCTCCATCTACATTCTAAAGAAACCAAAAATGGCCAACCCTTACAATAAAGAATAAACCTACATTTGTAAATTTATAACTAGGGTATATGACCCTTTGAAAAGAAACATGATTGTTTCACTTTATAGAGAATAAGCATCACCAAGATTAATGCCTACCAAGATAAAAAAAGAAAAGAAAGATTAATGCCTACATTCTAAAGAAACCAAAAATGGCCAACCCTTATAATAAAGAATAAACCTACATTTGTAAATTTACAACTAGGGTATATGACCCTTTGAAAATAAATATGATTGTTTCACTTTATAGAGAATAAGCATCACCAAGATTAATGCCTGCATATAGAAATTGACCTTTTGTGAACTAGAGTGACACATAGAAGCATGAGAAAATCATCTTGTTCATATTCACCATCATTCTAAGCAGTGAATGTTTCAAGATTTGAGTGAATAGGGTGAACATGAACCCACAAAATATGTTAAAAATAGTGGCTTGGAGAAGTGAAAATGATCAAGTGATAGATTTTACCATAACATCAAACACAACATGGGTGGCCTCATTCTTTATTCTCCTTAAATTCACACTTGTTAAAATTCTTGAGGTGGTACATATTGTTACCATATTTCTCAACAACTTCATATGGCCCAAGCCATAAAGGATCAAACTTACTTGGTTTTCCTTTGTCTTAAATCTAGCATTCCACTTGAAGACCAAATCTATGTTAGGAAATAATGCATCACATTTTCCTAGTTCATTTAATCCATTTCCTACATAACCCCATGAGAGAAAAACATGCATGCAATCTTACAAAATAACCATAATGCATATAACGAAATAGACAAGCCACAATATAACACAAGATATACCCTAGGAAAACCCTTAAGAGGGAAAACCTAGCCTCCAAAAGTATCTATATTCCATCTATTATTAAGCAATAAAACGATACATGCACTTACAGAGTTACCATGAGTACTTTTGAAGCATTAGGCCTCTCCAATGTATCCTACATGTGTCTAAGAATGAATCCACACATCCCATGCCATGCTTCACATATGCACTCTTAAAAAAGACTCAATAATGGTAGCCCACTCACCTAGCCAACCTTAATCACTAAACATGCATTTTCTTTTATAGATACAAGCTCACACAAATACTACTAAGTGGTAAGATAAAATCATGTGCCAAAAAACCATTGACCCCTCATTTTATATTGAGTACTAAGTTTTCACTTTATTAATTTTTTTCTCCAAATAATAAATTATTAAACTGTGTCCCACGCATAAAATAATTACCCAATGTTACAATACAACTTTACAAGTGGCCCCAAATAATTATCTAATGTGGCTAAACACACCTCTTAGGCGCACAACTAAATAATTATTTAATTACAACATTATAATAAATCAATTTATACAATGGTGTACAACACCAAATCCTAACATTTTCCCACTTGTATACATTGTATAAGTGTCAATCAATGAAATACCTCATCATAGCCATACATGAAACCACATGAATCTCCAACATTCTCCTCGTGCTCCATCAAGATGCCTACAAAAAAACCAAAGAAACCACCATCTCAAGCAAGAACTCCTCTCATCCTCCAATGTGCTACCTATGGAAGAAAAAGAACATGCTAGGGTGAAGATGCACCAATCCAAAGAACACAAGCATCAAATCCAAGTGATAACAAAGGCTCCAAGCTGCTGTCAAAGATAAACAAATCAACATGATCAGAAAGAGCATCCACAACACATGCTAATACATCCAACCATCCATACCTCCTAGGTATCAACAACATCAGTAAACTCATTTCATCATATGCAACCCATAAGTTGCAATCAAAAGCTCACTGCATCAAACCTATCAATGAAGAACATACATATCCAGGAACTCCCACAACATCATAGGTAATGTCAAATCTAAATATGATAAAGGAATATCGAGTATAGCAATCAACATTATATAGAGGTGTGATAAATGATCAAAACATGAAGTAATAATAACAATCACAATGATCCACACATGCAACACAAGTAGCTACATACTCTCTCACAACATGTCAACACAATCCTCCCAAATCATATGAACATGAACCTACATGAGGGAACTATAAAATGTAGAGAGAAAACTTGTAATTCATAACATGTCCTTCTATAAACACCTCAAAGTGCAGTGTTGTGTCAAGTATGATATCCTTACAACACTAAATGAAAAGCCTCAATCACACCCATCCTTACAATCCCAAATGCAAGCCTCTCTAACCAAGGAAACCAAACTCAAATTATCCATTCCCAAAATGGGAAATCAACCCAATAGCAATCTTGTAAACTCCTGATCAATGAATGATAACATAAATAAAATTGATATTCACAAGGAGATAACCATACTAAACATCTCTCAAAATGAATCCTCCATAACCAACTATGGACATAGCTCAAAATCCATATCTATTTCTATAGGACGAAATTTACCACCCTCAAGATGAGATCTCAAGGGGCAAACTGTCTCTCTCCTACCTCAATTGACACAACTCAAGTGAACTAGGATAGGAGTGTGAATTTTAATGAAGCATATAAATTATTCAAGACTTTCAGACATCTGAAACTGACATAATAGGGAATAAAGGTCTTCTCGATAGCTCAACGAGCTCGCTATCTAGGATGATAGTGCAGCTAAAAGATGACAGCACAGTCGTGTTGGAGTCCCATACGAACATAAAACTAGAGTAGACACCAAAAGAACACAAAATACTTTGTGCAAGTTTATAGGTATGAAAAGGCATGAAAAATTAACGTACAAAATAAAAGGCAATGGAATAAATATATATTGAAGGAAAGTGAGACGAAAAGAACATGGAAAGGTTCAAGATTACATCGGGAGAATTCAATGATGTGTAAGCTCATTCAGAGGATATTTTCCCACCTGCACCTACACACATAAGACCAACTAGGAAATGTTGGGTGGTTGTTTAGGAGTTTGCCTCAATCAAACCCTCGTATCAGTGTTTTCGCCTCCACAAACAACCTTTAAACAAGATCATGAAAGATATAGACATGAAACGATAAAAGAACACTATGCTACCGAGTAAAGATAATATGCTTGAATAAAAGATTTGAATTACCACACAAAAGCTATATAACTTGTTGGTGCAGTAAGGAGGTGATGAGATGTAATAGAAAAATCATGAAGCAGTTGTGTTTGTGTTTCCAAGAGCAAGAGAGCAAGAATGAATAAGTATCAAGAATTAAATTAAGATTGAATCCAAGATTCTCAATGTAGTCAAGTAGGCTGGAAAAGGTGTTACATTTCCAAAATGCGATAGGTGTAACATCTCAACGAAAAATTTAGTCACAAAGCTCCTAGTCTTGTATCTATAATATGTTGTATATAACAAAGTCACCTCGAGTAAACATGGGTCTCACTAGAGCAAGCTAGAAGTTGTCGAGAAAGAAACCCCCACGTGACACTAGCAGTTTGTACCTAGTGTCTTGGATAGCTTTCACTGTGCTCTCATGAGGAAATCTTAGACACTTATGGACAATTGAAGCGACTGTGTTCATAGAAACTGGCCATGAAATTCCTAGCTTCACCCTGAACATGTCGAACTTTGGTATCACGATAAATGTTATAGAGATAGATTTAGGTCCAACAAGGACTAACAGAGAAATGGATCCCAAAGGGGAGAGAGAAAAACCATCATGCATACGGATGGTGGTCTTGTACTCGTCATATCTCACTCTATGTAGAACATTGATGAAGAGGGCTGATGCAAGAAGTTGGGTCCACAAAAAGCTCAAAAAGTGGAAGTATTTTTGCTATTTTTTAGAATTTGTCACACTTGGACTGAAAATTTGAGGCACTTACACAATGAATCTTATAAAAATTCAATAGTATGAAATTTAATATTTTGAATCTAGTTTCCAAATATGTAATTTATTCAAATACCTAGATAGAAATTGAATTTTGATAGGGATGTATAAAAGCCATTTTTTTAAAGTCGTTTTTTTTACCATACCGTGCACGTGTACAAACACAACTTTTTGACACAAATAAAATTATTTTTCTAATTCCTTTTGGGGAAAGATAGCTAACAACATGAAGAATGATGAGGATATTTATTTGTAATTTTTTTTTGAATATTTTTTTTTATTGAATTTTTATTGGCCTTAATTTCTGTTTTTAAAAATCAACATGTACGGACAACATAATTGGACCTAAACTAAACATTTTTTGAATCTTTTTTTTTAATTGTGTAGAGAATTTTCTGAAGATTGATGCCATATTTTTTTTTACAAGAAAATTAACCAAAAAAAAGTTATTAAAAAAACAAAAAAAGTTTGATAATTAAAGTTGATGGACTAGTTTGCTTAAAAATTAATTAAAAAATAACAAATATATCCAATCTTTAAAAATATATATATTTGGAAACTATACATCATGTTCTCTAATGGGTTTTAATTTTATAGATTGATTCAGAAAAAATATCGATTAGCCATATTGCCAAAGTTGAACATTTCTCTTGAACCTGCCTTAGTTTTTTAGTTGCAGGTCAAAGCCTAAGGGTTGGGTTTCCAAGCCTTTCCTGAGCCTAAAATTGAGGTAGTATGTGGGTTGGGAATTCAAAATTTTAAAAATGCGAACGTGTTACAAAACACATGTGTTCTTTATTTGCTTGATTATTTAAAAAATTAAATACTTTTAGAAATGCATACACATTTTAAAACGTGTATGTGTTTTGTGTTATAAAACACGTAAGTGTTTCTAAAAGGTATTTAACTTTTTAAATAAATGAACCATATGTGTTATAAAACATGTACCCGTTATATAACATGTATGCATTTTTTTAGGCTCGAGTACCTGAAGCATAACACATGCGTGTTTTTTAATAACGCGTACACAATTTCTATGATATTTTATTTTTGGTCGAAACTTCCCTTCTTCATAGAAACAACTTCTTGCTTTTACCCAAGAGTGTCTCCTTAGTGACAACATTGACCTTGCTAGCAAGGTCAACCATAACACTAGTTACGCTGTTACAATTGACCTGAGCAGGAATGTAGAGGGGAGTATACTCTCCATGGTATGGCAAGTCATTAGGCATAAAAGATATGTTAGGTATCTTAGTCTTCTGACTCAGAGGGGAGATTGGAGTGATAGACACCATATTTATATACACGACATTATGAGATGGCATAAAAGTAGTAATGAAGTTGGAAGAATGAGACATGTAGGGATATGTGTAGGTTTGTAATTGGTTATTGAGTTTAGCAAAAAACTTATTAGGGTTCTTTATTTTGTTGAGGAAGATATTACTAGTGTCTATGTGGTTTTGAATCATGTGTCTCAGGTGCACACAATGCTCAATGTCATGTCTGGGCACTTGATGGTAATGCAAAATTTGGACACAACATACTAACTAGGATATGGCTTGTTATCAGGAAGCATTCTAATTGCTAGAAGCGCGATTAAGTTATCTTTCAACAATTTTTGGAGTATACTTGAGTTAGAATTAGATAGCTTTGAATTTAGACCTAATTGCATTGTGAGCCAAGTGTGTTGTCTATGTTTGATGGACAACTACTACATTAGTTGTCACCTTGTTTCCTTTCAACCATCTAGAAGTAGATGCAACCCTAAAACCATCAGGATGTGAGGATGAGGTCGAAGCCCATACTGAGCTAACGTCTACTGATAGTCTCTTAGTGTGGTACAAAGATGAGTGAAGGAAAGATATTTCATCAGGGAAACTCATTCCCTCAATGCTAACTAAAGACTATCCATGAACATCCTCTACATATCATGGTTAGGTAGGGCATAGGGGATTTGGAAAGAAATGGATTGATAATGAGAAATGAAATTAGTTAGCTTCTCATTCGATTGTTGTTTGCAATGGACAAGGTTAGTGATGGTGACCCTAGAGCCAATTTTTGCTTGGAACCATTTTAAGAATTGATTTATGAGTTGGTCAAAAGAGAATAAATTTTTTAGGTAGTAAGAGAAACCACTCTAATGTGGTCTCCTTAAGGGATCACATGAATAATTTTGCTAAAAATGATCTTGATGTTGGAAGTAACTACATAGAGCAGTAAAGGAGTTGACGTGTGTCTGTGGGTCTCCCTTACCATTATATTTTTTGAATTTCAATACCTCAATTGCTTGGGGCATGAGAACACTCAAGATGTTTAGAATGAGAGGAATATGATGATAAAATGGAGCAAGAGTAGATTGTGCGGCGGTGTTGGTTAGGTTGGGGAGTTGGGATTGCATCTAACCCATGTTTTGTAATAGGGTGTTCAAGATGGGATCAACTGGTTGGGGAGGCTAATTAGCCATGGTGACATATATTTGTGGTGTAGATCTAAGAGGAGGGAGAATGTTATACCCCAAAGGAGTGTGGGATACATTAACTCTAGGATTAACATGGTGTGCAGACACAATGTTCATATTATCAATAAAAGAGACAAGAGGTATAAAGGAATTAGTGTCCACCATATGCACAGATACCTTAGGCATTGAAAGGTTCAACTGAGTACCTATGATATTTGATTGGGAATCTTGAGGCTACTTAAGATTGACATGTATGAAGGTACATGAGTCGCGACTACGTTGGTTAGTGCACAGAGCAACTCAAGGCCCTTGCGATTTGAGATAAGTAAGTTTCTTAGACTATTGACAACAAGAGCAACTTGAGTGTATAGATTACCATGGTTTAGAAAACCTTCAAATTATTTAAGCCTCTCCTCCAAAGATTAAACTTGCTCAAAGGGGACCCTAAGAGAAAATTTGTAATATTTAGAGGATGGAGACCTTGGAGGGGAATTTGAAAGAGAAGATCCTTCGAATGTCGATTGAGAGCCAATAGGATTGGAATACCCAAAAAACATTAGACTAGGTCTAGTAGGACTACACCTGTTTGGAGGTATGGTAAGTCTCAAGCTTCTTACTATGTGTTCAAAGGTAGTAGATTGGGTTGTAAAGCTCATAGAGGAGTACCCACAAAACATGACCTTTCCAACTCCAAGAAACAAGAGGACTCCAAAGAAGATAAATAGTTTTAGGATTTTGAAAATAACCAAGATTTTGCAAGGAGAGTTTCACATTGAGTTCACCAAAATGTAGAGGGAATTTGCCTCCCTCAAGATGGTGAGATCTCAAGGGGAAAACTATCTCTCCGCTACCCTTGTTGACATGACACAAGTGAACTAGGATAGGAGTGTGAATTTTAATGAAGCATATAAAGTATTTAGAACATTTTAAAGACATTAGTGTAATGGCATGAATTTGTACCCCTTGCAAATTCACCATTTTCATACCCTTCATCTTATAAAATGTAATTTTGATCATGCAATCCCGACATTTGCCACCTTTCCCTATCCACCTGGTAGCCTGTTTGCATGTCAGTGGAGGAATTTTTAAAGACATCAGTGTAATGGCATGAATTTGTACCCCTTGCAAATTCGCCATTTTCATACCCTTCATCTTATAAAATGTAATTTTGATCATGCAATCCTGACATCTACCAACTTTCCCTATCCACCTGGTAGCCTGTTTGCGTGTTAGTGGAGGAATTTTGTCAAGGACACACATGCATTGCACGAACATCTGCTCGTCGCTCTGCCATCCTAACAAGATTCATGCCCCTAGAATCTGCATAGGCATTAATTTTCTCCATTGGATGTAAACCATAACATCTCCTACCCCCTTGACCAACGAAAAATGGCTCCTTTGCCTTCGTTTTTCCTTTCAAGTTGTCTATTCCTTCATTCCATTCATCTTCTTGACCATTCCTACACACTGGACTAATTTCTTGATGCTTTTTTGATCAACTTACAAACTTTCAAGCTTCACCACCACCTCCATGGTAGCTACAAGTTGCTGATCTCTTAGCTTCTCCACTACGCTCGTTGCGATAGTGTTGTTTGAGAACTTGTAAGCTCACACCTTCCTCCACTTTCCTTGAGAGCACGTGGCTATGAAGGTGATATCACCATTGTCGTTTACTTTTTCTCCATCACATTTATGTAGTAGTATATTATGCTTTTTGTATTGCTTGGTATTTCCATTTCCAATACACTTTCTTTATCATTCTCTACATCATTGCTATCTAGTTGTCCGTGGAGGTGGAAACACCAAAGAGGGGGACTAACTAAGGCATTCCTTTAAAAATAGCTTGAACATTTTCCTTGGTCTTGTGTGTGTAGGTATTTCTTGGTTGGAGCTATTCAAAGAATCAAGTTGCTTGAAGTTCGTTACCACTCTCTTCTCCTTCCCTTGTCAATTTAAGCATATCTAGCTAAAATATTCTTTTTGTTGTACATCATTTTCATACTTTGTACATATTATGTCATAGCATAAAATCTATTAGTCAATTTGTTAGCTTGTTTCCTAGTGTTTTTATTGTTCCTCACACTCTCTATCCATACGGATGCCAACACCCCATTGAGACGCCAATGTGCCATGTTGAAGTCTGTGTCCTATGTTGTTGTCCTAAGGCAGTGAGTTGTTTGAGTCATAGATTGACTATGGGAATCAACTCATTTGACCGCCTGAAACATTCAAGTTAGTAGAAGGATAGTAGCAACCAAATTGCTCTTCCTTTTCGACCTTAACATCTTAACCTTTCCAAATCACTTAGCAAGCTTGAGGTAGATCAGGGCAGCCTATTGCTTAGGACCCTCCCGTGAATTGGGGTCTTAGAGCAGTTGGTCCCCCTCTACATTTTGGTGAACCCAACATGAACTATTTTGGTTTTGTTTCATAGTTTTGAAGGATCCTTATCTCGTATTCTAGGCATGTTGTAGGTTTGTGTGTTGCAGGGCACATAGACTAGCAACCCAGCCTACGACCACTAGTGGCATAGTTAGAAGGATCCCTAGGCATTGGGAAGCAAAACCTAGATAGGTCACTGTTCAAGATTGTTGAACCTTTGGAGTATCCTAAGGAATTTCTTTTGAGGTACATAAACATGGCCTCTTTTATGCGTCTACCTATTCCTCTTGCTTAGATTGCGAAGGGATCACCCGTTATAACTTTCACATTGCGGGACTTTCCAATGAATATCGACAAAGAGCCTTCTCCTCTGTATATTCTCACTTGCATCGATGTGAACATCGTGACTGGTATTTTAGTTGATCCCACGTGTCATGTGAATGTTATAATAGAGGAGACTTTACAGATAAATTACTTTCATATGGATGGGTATGATGATTCAAAGAGTACAATACATATGCATGATGGACTCTCGATCCCTCCAATTGGTTTCATCACTCTCTTAGTCCTGGTAGGACCTAGGACTGTAAATGCTCCTTTTGATATCATCTCGGAGTCAAACTTGTTTAGAGTAAAACTTGGCATCCCATGACTAGTTTCCATGAACGTGGTCACTTCTTTAATTCATAAGTGTTTAAATTTTTCTCATGAGGGCTTTGTGCATGTTGTGCACAACACAAGGTATAAACCTCTAGTGTCACATGGGGGCTACTCCTTAGATCACTTTTCTCTTGCCAAAATCGATCTACTTCCTCCAAGGATATACTTGTTGTATCACACCTGTGTGAAATATAAGAATAGGGGAATAATGCCAAAGTGACCCACCTTGTTTCCCCTTATGCCAGTTCAATCAAAGGTTCCATGATCACGCAACAACAATTTTCCTCCTCTCAACAAAAGGGGGAGGGGAAGTTAGCTCGTGCTCAAGGGCCTTCCACTTCTACTATTTTTTCATCCACTTCTGTCTCCCACCTTGCTTTGGCACCTTCGGCCTCTACTCCCATGTCTCACATGGGGAGTTCGATGGTGCTTACTTGGTGGAAGGCCAAGCGTCAAGTATTTGAACTTCCCGTCTTACCCACAGTGTTAAGGCCCATTGTCTATGGTAAGGGGAAGGGTCCTCATAGAGTTGTCCCTGCGTCTTGACCTTCGTGACCTCCTACCACTCCTGCCTCTTAGGTGGTGAATGAGAAGAGGCTTGTTGTTCAGGCACTTGTGCTTGCTTCACCTGTTGTCATTTTCGCTCTTGCGCTTCTTGCTCCCGCTCCTATCTAGGAGGTTGCCCTTCCACCGGAAATGGTTCTGAAGGACATGCCTATGGTAGAACAAGAGACTCTTGTTCCTTCTCAAGTAGTGAGTTCTAGTTCTTGGAGCTAATGAAATCGAATTGTGCATGAAATTAAGCATCAGAGGAAGTCTCTGGCTACTAAGTAAGCTTCCTCATAGAAGGAAAAAGAGGAGCCTGCAATGCTTTCTTCAACATCTCCTACTGTGCCTCCCTCTTTTGTTCCTTCCGTTTCAATTCCCATTGCCTTGGTTTTGCTTTTGACTCCTGCGAATGTTGATGATCCTCACCCCAAAAAGGGTGCAGGTGTTCTTTGCTCTCTCGACAAAACCCCCTCTTTTGATGTCCCTTCCATACATCCCTCCATTTTTCCAGCCCATGGATGATGGTGTTCGTTGTGGCCTTGCCCTCTTCCTCCTCACCTTTCGCTTCTTCTGTGGGGATTTCACATCCTCTGTTGAAGCATAAGTTGGAGGACAACCTTGCTTCCAATGGAGGTCAAAAGAAAGGATCACCTTCTTTGGGAGAGGGTTTTTCTTTGGCTTACATCGTCTTGGTGATAGAGGTAGCCTCGACATCTCTTGAGTTTGTCACCATCTCTTTTGATGAGATTGATGGTGGATCTTGGGTACTTCCTTAATCTCTTGTTCAGTTAACACATGGAACTCCTTTTATGTGCATGTTTAACTCGGTTGATGATGTCTTGGCTTTGTCAGTGATCTTTGCAAGATCAATGACTTTTACCTCACTGGAATTGAGTGAAGAAGACCTTGAGGGGCCTTCTCATATCTTGTCATAGGAGAGTTGGAGGGTTCTCCCCTTTCTATCCCACTCTTGCAGGCTCATCCGCCCTCCCCTTATGATGATCTAGATTGGGAGAACAACGACCTCCTAGTTGATGAGGACTCTAGGAGAGCACCTCTTCTTTTTTTGTAGATTAGATTTGTGTGTATGTTGTGTTTCCCCCGTGCACCTAGGAATGAGCACCTGTAAAGAACTTTCATTCTACAGGACTGAGCACCTATAGAACCTTTGTTCACCTTTTGCTGGACCAAGCACCCGTGGACTCAATTCTGTAGTACCGAGCACCTACAAAGCTTTTGTCACCTTCTACAGGATCGAGTACCTATGGAACCACTTCTCTCTCCTACATGCCTGAGCATGTTAAATTTCATTTTGCTTCCTAGATGATTTAGGTATATGCTTTTTGACTTTTTCTCTACTTTACCTCGCATTCACTGACATAAATACTCACTAAAGTGGGGGAAAAATATAATGGTGTGAATTTGCAACCCTTGCAAATTCCTTATTTTCATACCCTTCAGTTTAGAAAATATAATTTTGATGATACAATCCCAACATCTACCACCTTTCCCTATCCACTTGGTAGCTTCTTTGTGTGTCAGTGGAGGAACTTTGTTAGGGACGCGTGCACGCCATGCGGATGTCCGCACACTACATTGTCATCCTAACAAGATTCTTACCTCTAGAATTTGTAGAGGCGTTATGCTTCTCTATTAGATGTGAACCATAACACCTCCTACCCCCTTGATTGATGCAAAACAACTCCTTCGCCTCCATTTTTCCTTTCAAATTGCCTATTCCTTCATTCCATTCATCTTCTTGACCATTCCTATACACTAGACTGAATTATTAATGCTTTCTTGATCAACTTACACACTTTCAAGCTTCACCAACACCTCCATTGTAGTTGCAAGTTGTGGACCTTTTATCTTCTCCACTTTGTTTGTTGCGACAACGTTGTTGGAGAACTTGCAAGCTCACGCCTTCCTCCGCTTGCCTTGAGAGCATGTAGCTATGAAGGTGATATCCACCATTGTTGTTTACTTTTGCATCATCACATTTACATAGTAGTATATTATGCTTTGTGTATTGCTTGGTATTTCAATTTCCAATACACTTTCATTATCATTCTCTACATTGTCACTATCTACTATCCATGGAGGTGGAAACACCAAAGTGGGGGATTGACTGAGGCAGTCCTCTAAAAACAACAACATTTTCCTTGATCTTGTGTGTGTAGGTACTTCTTGGTTGAAGCTATTCGAAGAATCAATTTGCATGAAGTTTGGTATTGCTCTCTTGTCCTTCCCTTGTCAATTTAAGCATATAGATAGTTAAAGTATTCTTCTTATTGTACTTCATTTTCGTACTTTGTATACATTCTATCATAGCATAAAATCTATTAGTCAATTTGTTAGCTTATTTCCTAGTGTTTTTATCTATTCCTCACACTCTATGTCCGTACGGATGCCATCGCCCAACTGAGGTCAACACTAGCATGTCACACTAGAGTCTGTGTCTTGGGTTGTCGTCCTAAGGCAATGAGTTGTCTAATCCGTATATTGAACTCTAGGAATCAACTCGTTTGACCTCCTAGAACATTCGGGTTAGTAGAAGGATAGTAGCAACCAAATTTCTCTTCCTTTTTGACCTTAACATCTTAACCTTTCTAAATCACATAGCAAGGTTGAGGTAAATCAAGGTAGCCTATTGCTTAGGACCCTCTCATGACCTAGGGTCTCGGAGTAGTCGGTCCCCCTCTACAATCAGAAAATGATAGAATAGGGTATAAAGGTCTTCTAGACAACTCGATGAGCTCTCTGTCCAGGATGGCAGTGTGACTATAAGACAATAGTACGACCACATTGGATTCCCATATGGATATAAAATTTGAGTAGACACCTGAAGAACACAAAATACTCTGTGAAAGTTTCTAGATACAAAAAGGAATGAAATATGAACGTACAAAATAAAAGGCATTGAAATTAATATATATTGAAGGAAAGTGAGATGAAAAGAACATGAAAGGTTCAAGATTGCATTGGGAGTATTTGATGTTGTTTAAGCTCATTCCAAGGAGATTTTCCACCTACACCTACACACATAAGACCAAAGAGGAAATGTTGGGTAGTTTTTTAGGAGTTTTCCTTGGTCAAACTCTCGTATCGGTGTTTCCACCTTTATGAACAACCTTTAGACAAGATAATGAAAGATATAGACGTGAAGCAATAAAAGAATAACACTATGATAACAAGTAAAAATATTATACTTGAATAAAATATTTGAATAGGTACCTCACAAAAGCTATGTATCTTGCTGGTGTAGTAAGGAGGTGATGAGATGTAGAAAACTGGTGAAGAAGTAGTTGTGTGTGAATTTCTAAGAGCAAGAGAGCAAGAATGAAATATTTTTTTGCATGTAGAATGAATAAGAATAAAAAACTAAATGAATATTGAATGAAGGGCCTTTTTGGTCCAAAAACCCACTTGAGCGATTTGTGATACGACTGCAGGTTGTCAGAGGTGTTACGTTGCTAAAACACGGTAGGTATAACATCCCAACAACCACCTTAGTGAAATTTTTTGTAGGACACTAGCTCAGCGTGCAAATGTCTTAGTGATGTACATTGGTCCGTAGAAAAGTTGAACTTAATGGTTGAGGAATGGGGCATGCTAGGTGGTAAGAGAAGATGGCTTTTAGTTGGGAGAGCATAATTAATTTAGTTTGGCTAAAGAGGAAGGCATATGGAATGTGAAATATACACTAGTACAAAATATAGAGTAATATAAACTCATGCTAAAAAGTCCACAAATGAGTCTCACAAAATCAATCAACATGGCTCAAGACTCATTCCCATGAGAAAACAAAGCATGAATCATAACACATCTAAAACAAGAATGAGCAAGTACCTTTCATTTGATAAACCACCAAGTAGACCAAGAGTGGGGAATGAGAATGTTCCTCCAAGATAACCAAGTCATCATGACTCCAAGAACAATCTCCTCTATAGGTCCAACATGAAGGGTGTGTGCAAGAAGTTGAGTCCGCTTTTTAGCAATAGCAAAAAAATGGAAGTGTTTTCCCTAATTTTTAGAATTTATCACATTTGACTTTAAAATTTGAAGTACTTATAGATGGAATCTTAAAAAAAGTCACTAATCATAAAATATAGTACTTGAAGTCTAGTTTCCAAATATATAATTTATTTTAATACCATTTGGTACAAATTGATTTTCAATAAGCATGTCTAAACACCACTATTTAAAAGTCACTTTTTTTACCATACCATGCACATGTATGTCATCCATTATTTGACCTAAATAATCATATTTTTTTAATCCTTTTGGGAAAATATTTGTAACACACTGAAGAATGCTCATGATATTTTTTTTTGATATTTTTTGTTAACTTTATTTGGCCATATTTGCTGTTTTGAAAAATTGTCATGTACATCATGCATAAGATGACCTAAACTTATCCTTTTTTGATTTTTTTTTCAAATTGAAAAGATTTGTTTGAAGATTGCTTACGTATAATTCATTTTTCAAAAAGTCATTTTAATAAAAAGTTATTAAAATACTAAAAACCCCTGATATTTCAAGTTTATGGATCAGTTTCATAAAAAAATATTTGAAAAATGGAAAAGATAATCCAATTGTAAAAAAATTACATATTTGGAATCTACACAATCTCATCTATAATGGGTTTTAGTTTCATCAATTTTTTTTGCAAAAAACGTCTTCAAACATGTGTCCAAAGTCACTCATTTCTATTAACACTAACATGATCTTCAAGTTGTAGGTCAAAGCATGTCCAAAGCTAAGGCTCAACTACCCAAGCCTTTTTTCCAACCTAAAATCCTATTTTGTTTTTTAAAATTTTTAAGCCTTTACAAAATGAGATCCCGTTTCAAAATGGGAACCTGTTTTGTTTTTTTAGAATTTTAAGCCTTTACAAAATGGGATCTCAGCTTGTAAAAAATAGGATCCCTTTTCTAAAAGGTAGAATCTTGTTTTTTTCCCAATTTCAGATTTTTCTGTAAGTATGAAACTTCCATTAAATGTGGACTCATCTTTTTGCATTTACCTTGAACTCACATCCATATTTAGGTGAAAGGCTCCTCGGTCTTCTTATTGAAACCTCATCAAGAGTAACCATCTCAAGCAAATGTCTCTAATTCGAAGAGAACTCTAGCCTCACCCAAGTCTTCAAGTATCCACAAGTACCTGCAACCAACCAATCCATACTAAGCTCCGAATTCAACATCGCATTATCATGAAGCTCTCAAGAAAATAAAATATACTCAATACCAAGAGAACCAACAAGACAATTATCAAAGCTTCAATCGTAGAATTAGGAACCCAAACATGACATCATGACCTAGCCATCTCTTAGGAGATCATATGCAACAATGTATACATCATGGTTTGAAGAGAACTTGTATCATGTCAAACCTCTAAGCTAGCATCAAGAGTGAACCATGACACAATACAAAACACACTCTAAACCAATAATCAACATCTCTAATCACATGAAGATAACCATCTCCTAACAGTGAACCTATAAATGTGAAATAACTCTTCTACAACAACAAGATCTAAGCGCTCCTCCAAGAAATTCACAAACACTAAAGAAGATCATCCATCACCAATGATGAATCAAGTCATTGTCAAAAACTCCCATTAAACCATAATACCAAGATACACATGGCATCGTGACAACCATCTCCTAAATAAAGATCACCCATGGTCCACACACGCGCAACTACAATCTCAACATCTTTAGAGAATAAGTAAAACCAAGTTCTCCAATCCAAGAAGATACAACCACCATCAAAACATTAGGCATCAATCCTATGCCATAAAATCATCACTGTCAAAAGCTTCCACTAAAATGTGTAACCAATGAAATGTAACCAAGCTATCATGACACTATGATAAAACCACATGCTACAAGTCCCAAACATCGAAAACCATGGTAATCTAATCATTTATCCTCTCATCCCAAAGCAACATACCAATGCACAAATAGCCACAGACAAGGCCAACTGACAAATTCTGCATCAACATTGAATCAATATAAAAAATCCACATTTGAGTCATCCCACAACAACTAAATGGGTAATCAGCCCATACAGCTGCATAACTCGAAGATCCCAAACACTAAAGCATGCAAACTCATCATCACATTATCAACCTACAAACTGATATATCAAAGAAGATAATCCTATAGGTAACAAGACATATGCACCAACCATAGATCTGATTCACCGAACATTCCCACAAATGAGTAACCATAGCCAAGGAACCAAACAAGCATGTAGGAGATTAGAAAAATTTCCTAACACCAAACCATAATATCACCACTAAACAACCATATACATGATCATGTCGTGCCAATGCTCAAATGTACATGCATATCCATGACACCATAATCATGGCCAACGATGTACCTGCACTTGAAACTATCACCCACACAAGACTCCTAGTCTCCACACGTGTCAACCCATGTTCTCGAAACCAAAGACAACCTATGTACCTGTCACCATCAAAGTTCAACTTTGAAAAACACCTATAAACTTGAATCAAGAAGCACCAAACTAATAATTTTTTATACCATCATAAATATCATATAAAAACATGTACTCCCTCAAGGTTTCACCTCTTGGCTCGTTTGAATGCTCATATAATCACACCTCGAATCTCAAGCACCTATAAGTGATAAAACAAGTAAAATCCTCTCTTGACACTACAAACTAAAAATATACCTAATCTACTATGTGGTACACTACACATGCTCTCCAACGCATACTCAAAATTTAAAAAAAAATCATTTTTGTATGCAAAAGTTATGCTCAAAACCATGTATAAGAGAACATCTGGTTTCTGAGACCCAAAGATTGATATAAATACCAAAATCATGGAACCAAACCTATACCGCTACATAGTGCTCAGAGAGAGATTTCCATCAACTATTGGAAGTAAAAAATCTAACATCTTGGGTGAAAGTTATGCCTCTTGGGGAAAAAATTGCCTGATTTAGCTAGTGGGTGGCAGTAGGGTGGCCCTTGGGCGCTTCTGCGGCAGCTTGCCGGTGGCGATAACGACACCTAGGTGACGCCACTTGTAGACAATTGGACCTGATAGCTTGATAAAATGCAATTTAATTTAAAAAACAAACTTAATAAAGTTTAAAATTAAATTGAATATTTTTCAGCAATTTTTTTTTGAAGGTCACTAGGGGGCTATTGCCTAGCCTTGCCGAACTTGGGTTTGGAGCAAAGGCTAAGCCCCATAGGCCCAAGCCATTGACAATGGTTGGTCGATCATCGACTTGACAACACCAACAAATGTCAAGCTAACTGGCTTGTCAAGGTCGTGGTATAACTGGCAAGGCTGTGGGGGAGGTCTAGGGACCCCCCCCATAAGATATACTAATTATTATTTATTAATTTTCATTTTAAAAAAAATTTAAACAATTTTTTATAATTTGCAAGATTTTTAATATTTTATTTTTTACTTTATTTTTTAATTTTCTATAGAATTGGACTATCATATGACCATATGATCAGGGTAGATAGGGGATTTTTTTTTATATTTTTTCATAGTGGCCAAAATAGAGCATATTTTATATGAATTTTCATTTCTTAGCCATCCTAGATCCAATGGCGAGGTCCATTTTTCCTCAAGAGGTCATCTATGAAATTTCCTCTATAAAACCTTCATATGAAAGCACAATCCAGAAAACCCTTTTGACCCAAATTTCTCAAGCCTCAAATCTATAATATACCCAACAAATCTAAAAACCCCATAAGCCCAAATTTGAAAAACATCTACACATGTATTCCTTATATTGTAATGCCTCAAATCTATCTTGCATAGCCATGGATTCAAATTTACATCAAATTTACTCAAACAAGGTTTATAACAAAAACTAGGAGTTCACATGTCCCACAACCATTAAAGCTTTGATACCATTTGTTAGGAAATAATGCATAATATTCACATTGATTTAATCCATAATACTCATATTTGTTAGGAAATGTTGCATAATACTCATATTTTTGAAGCATCAAGTGTTTCCAATGCATCCTCTATATGTCCAAGTATGAATCCACACATACCATGCCATGCTTCACATATTCACTCCTCAAAAAGACTCAATAATAACAACCCACTCATCTAGCCAACCTTAACCACTAAACATGTGTTTCTTTTTATAGATACAAGCTCATACAAATACAACCAAGTGGTAAGATAAAACCATGTGTCACAAAACCATTGAGCCCTCATTTAATATTAGGTACCAAGTTTTCATTTTATTAAATGCTTTCCCCAAATATTAAATTATTATCCTATGTCTCCCACGCATAAAATAATAACCCATGTTATAATACAACTTTACAAGTGGCCCTACATAATTATCTAATGTGGCTAAACACACCTCCTAGGTGCACCACAACTAAATAATTATTTAATTACAACATTGTATTAAATCAATTTATGCAATGGTGTACAACACCAAATCTTAACAATCTACAACTTGGAAGTTTTTTTGAAGTGTCTTCTTGTCACAAATATTTTTTTCTTTCTTTATTGGACAAGATCTTTTCACACATATCTCTCCTTCTCTCATCTAACTCTACCAATTCCATTACCTTGTGATAAATTGCAACACTTTATGTTTCCTTAACATCCTTCAACAATTGATAAATAAGTAGTCCCAAATGAATAACATTTTACCATCAACTCAATAGAAAAATTAAAATAAACTTGTCAATATAAACCTCATAGGTCACTCTATCAGCACATAATGCATAATTTAACTTGGCATCGTATCTTTTCTTATCCATGGCCAATATTCTAATTTTATTCATGAGACTTTGATTGCTAGACTTGGCTTGTCTGTCTCCTTGGGATGATAGTTAGATGCATAAATTAAGTTAATTTCATATTCAATGCACTAATTTGATTTATCTCATGATTTAAAACATAGCTTTATATGCAATAATTATTATAGGAACACCAAATTTGGTTATGACATTGTTTAATAGGAAATCCATCACCACTTTTGATGTAGCTTGAGGAGTTGGAATTGCTTCAACCCACTTGGTGAAGCAATTCATGGCTAAAACAATCCACCTATATCTATTGTTAGATTTTCCTATTATTTATCTTATGAAGTCAATTTCCCAATGCTAGAAGGGAGCATCCTTAATCATAGACATAAGAGGAATAACACCTTCAAGTTTATTTTTCCCAAAAACCATTGGCAACCATCACATTTTATCTCTTTCAACCATGTTCTCAAACAGAGTAGACCACCAAAATCTTGTCTTAAGGATTTTGTGTACAATATTATTTTCTTTGAAATGCCTGCACAAATTCCTTGATGAAATTCATCGATCACTTTCCTAAACTATTCTTGGTTAATACATTTGAGTAATAGTCTATGTTGGAAGAATAAGGAGTTTGTCATTGATGCATTTGTTGGAAACATGAGCATGTGGGATGAACATAGGTTGTACAATTATGCAGTTCAGTGTTGTCATTGATTTCAACATTGTGATTTGGTATGAAGACCATGGTGCAGATCAGTTTAGATAACTTGAGAGTGTTTGAGGAAGTTTATCAAGTACAATTTTGTAAGAAGGTTTGATCTGGTGATGGTGTTTGATATGGAAATCAACTAAGTGTCAATACAGGTATTTTGATGTATAAGACATCTAGTTTCTGGGTCCGCATTGGTTTGCTGTATAAATTCTTACTCTGTGCTTTTGGTATAATTGTTCTAGATGTTAGGGGAACCTAAATCTATAATTTCATGTTGTTTTGGGTTCCGGTGTTGAAGTTATGAGTAATAGTGCATTGGCCTGGCAGTAACAGGTGTTTTCTAGTTCAGTGCATATGTTTTAGTGAATCCATACTTCGCGAATTGGAATATGGTTTTACAGTTTCGTGAAGATGTTGATAGATGTCAATAGAGTGTGTATTCCAAATGGCATAGAGTTTGGAGATCCGCATGTCCGAATGTGGGTGCACAATTGGAAGATTTTGATATTAGGTTATTATCGATGCTGACCTAATGAGTTTTGTATTTTGTGGAGTTTGAATAGGTGTTGATCCATTATATGGGTGCTATTTCGGGTCCATTTCAACCTATTTAATTTTTTATGTGTTTTGAATCGTGGCGTGAAGCATGTATGTGTGGAAAGTGATATGACAAGTTACATTTTGCATATTACATCCAATTAGGTCAACCTAATTGATGTTGTAGGTGTTTGTGGATGAAGCAAATATATATGTAAGATCTTTTTCAGTATTTTAGAGGTTGAAATACATGATAAGAGTTTGTAGATACGAATTGTGCAAAAGTAAGGCATATGCAAAGCAGAGTAGAGTACTGATTTAGATTAGTATGAAGTGTGTGAAGCTGGTATATTGAACTTCAATGGAACTAAAATCTAGCATGTTGTAGATGAATTTTGTAATAGTTCAATTTGGCTGTGTGCCACCACTCTCTTTTATCTTTTCTTTTCTCAGTGAGCAGTGAGTCCACCTATAGTGGGAACTTCTGTAATATACTATAACCCGTTATAATATATTGTGAGCTAATCCTCACCATAGTTTTTCCCATTTTGGGTTTTTCACGTTAAAATATGGTGTTCATGTGTTATGTGATGTTTTTAGTTGTTTTAATGCTTTCTTTCATTACTGTAAATTGAATATGCTATGAATATTGAATGTTTTATATGCTGAAGTGGTTTAAAAGGATATTGATTCACCCCCCCTCTCAATATTCCAAGTGTTCAACAATTGGTATCAGATCTTAGTTCCTTGAAAGGAGCTTAACCGCTTGGGGAAGATCTTGGAGGTTGAACACATGGCTGTTAGAAGACTACCTACTTGGAAAGAAATTCACGGTGTTGGATCCATAGAAGAAGATTGCATAATTGATATAAATGGAGAAATAAAAGTTGCTCTTGAAGATTTGGAAAGAACTGAAGGTGAAAACAGATATTTGAAAGAAAATGTCAAAGAGGCAGATGAATGCATCAATAAATTGAGAGACCATATCCCTATGCTCAAGGATTCCAATAATTTCCCCTATCGGCATAGAATTCTAACTTGGCTCATAACTTGTGCCATATCTATAGGACTATAGTTGGGTAAGGGCTTGTCATATGAAATTGTGTTATTAGCAACATCAGAGATATAATGCATTGGAAAATCATAAAGTATACTATATTTTCCTTTAATCTCCTTCTTCCTTAATTTGTTTTTAGCTCCACCTCCTAATGGTTGAGATGGATAATGGTGTATTCTAACAATAAGATATTTCCTTTTTGAAGCATCCTTACCATAAGAATTTGTTACACCTTGATTATCCTTGGGATATATTTCATTTTCTTCATTGGTTGTTGTATTGGAACCTTTTTCTTTTCCATAGTCATGTCCTTTGGACTATCATTCTTGACTTCATCCTCAATAGTATGATTATCCTTTTTCTCTATTTGATTCATTTCCTTTTTCACTTTGTAGCATTGGATTTACCTCTTAGGGGACTTGCCTATTCCTCAATTGATATTTGAGCATGTACCACTAAACTTCAACAAGGACCCTTTTATCATTATCTGATGGTGATTTTCTTTTATATTTATATCTCATTATTTTCCTTAGCTAGTCAAAATCATGAATTGGAAATTTAGATTATCTTGTATTAGCACCTTGATTATATCAAAATAATTGATATAGATTTTCATGTTTAGAATATTCATCATATTCATCCATAAATCCACATTTGAATGTATCTAATTGATCAATCACCACATCATAATATCTAACACTTCAACCCTCATAATCAAGTTCCTCATCCTTATTATCAACTAAGGAAGGGGCACATTTTGCTAGATCATGATGAAGGTAGAAAATTTCACACAAGTACGTGTCTTGGAAATATACACGACCTCTTTAAAGAGGATCTAGAATTACCTTACTCTATTGTTTAAAAGACCTCCAACTAGGAGTATTTTGTCTATCATGTTTTTGTGGTCTTTTCAACTAGTCACAATTACATGGTTTATTATGCAAATGTTGACCTTCATTGCAATGAGTTACATTATTTGGAGGTTGAAACCCTTTCTCATTCCTTCTTACTGTGTAGGACAAGTCTTTTACTACCCCTATTAGTTTATCCAGATTTTCATCACTAATGAGTGGATTTCTTGGGGATCTTCTATTAGGTTGGGATATCTTTACATCTACCCTCTTTATATGCTTTTCAAATCCCTCATTACTTTCAATATATATGGTAGTAGCATATAATTCCTTCAAATTTTGTGGAATTTTTTCCATGAGATAGTACCTAATCTTGGCATCAAATGGATCATAGTATAGAAAAAGGGTAAAAATAAGAGGATGAGTCCACTTCTCATGGAAGTTTCAGACTTAGCCAAAAACCCAAAATTGGGCAAAACAAAACAGGATCCCATTATTTAGCAAACGAGATCCTGTTTCGCTTTAGGACCCCGAGCCAAAAGTAGGATCCCATTTTCTAGAAACGAGATCTCATTTCATATTACTGATATTTTTTAAGATTTAATCTTTAAATGCTTCAAATTATTAGGTCAAATGTGACGAATTCTAAAAATCAAGGAAAACACTTCCACTTTTTGGCCAAAAAGTGGACTCAACTTCTTGCACACACCCACAACTCACATGGAATCATTAGGTGGTACCTTTCTTATTTTCATAATATACTAGTTGTTGAAATCAACCACAATTTCATTCACTCCTTTATTAATGGTTGTGAATTCATGAATAGAAAACTTGAATTAACTCCTATCCCCATATTACAATATAAAACTCACATGAACTATTTTCACGTGTCAATACTATTGTATGAGAGGCTTCTATGGCACTCCTTTGTAGTTTCCTCCAAGGATTGCACAAAAAATTTCATCATCACATCCTCATCTTCAATCTCATATTCATTTATAACATTGATAAAGTGTTTGAGATGCTTCTCTCCTATAACCACATTATTCCCCTAAAATATTTGTATCTTTCCCTTTATCTCATTTGGAATTGGGTTTGCGCAATTAGGGATACCAAAATCTAACTAATTGTCTAGGTGGATGAAATATCTAAGCATTCCTTCTTAATGGAGACTTTATATTCACATTATTATTATCCTATTACCTATTTGTTGGTTATGAATGTTTTGATTTTGAATATTAGGGGGATTCCATAGATTAATTTGTAAATTTTGGTTTATTATTTGAGAATTTTGTGTAAGTTGTGCATGGAACAATTCTATTGGAGCTTCAATTTATTGATGTATTTCTCTAAGGTGATCTTAGATCAAGCCTCTCATCCACCCCCCTTTACCTTCTCTCATTTTTAAATTGTAGGGCTGTGTCAGCATCAAGGAAATAAAGTTATTGTCCCATCTCATCCTTGTGTGAACCATTTGGATAATTAACGTGTAGGTGAGAAATTTTCTCTTTCATAGTTTCATTTCTACCATCATGATCATCCACTTGTATATTATAAGTATCACACCTATTTCCTCTACCAATTAGTTTCCTTCTTATTTAATATTTAGGTCTATGTTTTCTTCATGTTGTTCTCACTATGTTGTTAGTTGAGTCATCATAATTCTATTGGTATTGCTCTCTTAAATCAATAAAAGCATTTCCTCTACCAAATGTTCTAACTAATTATGCATTTTAAGAATCTTGAGTATGAGGCATATCAATGTCCTTAGATTACCAAGTAGTATTTTGTCTTCTTGCATGATTTGAGGCTTCTTCATGTCCCTGTTGGTGTTAAAGTTTCCTTCTCTCCTCCATATTTAGGTATTTAGATCTAGTTGCAACTTATGGATTATTCTTAAAACTAAGTCGCCAATCTTCTCTTGGAAGAGACTTCAACTTTTCTTGCAGTAGCTATAAAGTATAGAATATTAAACAAGAACCTTATTTGATACATGTAAAAAAATTGCTAACTTACAATGTAATATTTTCACTAGATAGAAATGACTTCAAGTTGCAAGGTCTTGAAGATGATTCTAAAATCAAATTTTTATCTTCTCCCTAGCAACAACACCATCTATTAGGTCCCAAAACTATGAGTCCTCAATCCTAGAACTTCTTACCTTCAACTTCAAGGGTTTATCATAAAAAAAAGTAAAATAGGGGTTCATCAATGAATTAAGGATGGTTAAAGGCTAATGACAAGAGTGAGTAGTCTATCCTACACATCAAGCTTAGCTTAAAACCAAGAGGGTGTTCCTAGAGGCATCCTTGATAGGTTTTTAAATCAGTTATAATATGAAATAACTGTAATAATCAATAATTATAACCAAACATACACTTGGCCCTTATTATTTATCAAAATGTCAAGATTAACTAGTTGCAAAAGACCTCTATTATAATTGATATTATATCTTGCACATGTACCTACAGATAGCAAAAATATTGTATTCCCTTGGGATGAGTTTAGTTAACATTTCCCACACATTGGCAATGTATAAACATATTGGACATGATTGTTTGAAAATTTTAACAATTTAAAGTTGCCAAAGATTATTCCCTAGCTTATATTATTGAAGCATGAATAACATAGATCAATCCTACTCTACTTCCTACAACTAATAGTAAATAAATTTCTTCATTTAAATACATGTGGAGGGTCAAAGTCTTCAATACTAGTGCTTTATTGGGTCATAGAGTCACATTTAGCCATCACAAACTACAAACAAGAAATAACTATAGAGGTATGATATGCAATAACCATGTCTATTTAATAATCCTTCTCCAAACTTGAAAACATTGCTTTATAAAAATAAAGAGACTTACAAATAACAAATTATAATATATTAAAGTGCTACAACACTTATCAAGTTCTTGTTACATTTATTAGTAACAATCATACTAATAAATGTGGTGAAGGAAGACTTTACAAGAAAGAGGGTTTGTTATACCTCTATTCTTAAAAATATTCTAAATACCAATTAACTAGCCATGTATGCACATGGTTACATATACCCACTTCAATGTGTACCTCAAGCTATAACTTCTAGAATGAATAGTTCATATAGTGAATGCACTAAAAGATTTGAAACCCTAGAATATTCTCTACACCTTCATTTTATGAAAACTAGAAATGACCAACTCTTAGAAAAAAGAAAAAACCTATATTTATAGATTTACAATTAGGGTATACAACTCTTTGAGAAGAAACAAGGCCATTTCATTATGTAAAGATTACACATTCTTGTGACATCACCAAGATTAATATATGCATGTAGAAATTATCCATTTGGAAACTTTAGGAACTTGAAAATGTGAGAAAATCATCTTCTTCACATTCGCCACCATTTTGAGCATTAACGGCTTCAAGATTTGAGAAATAGGGTGGAGAACAACCTACAAAATTCACTAAATATAGTGTCCTAGAGATGTCGTAAAATGATTGGGTTAGAGATCTAATCGTAACATTAAACACACCATGGACACCCTCATTCATTATTCTCTTTGAATATGTTGTGTAATAAAAAATGACTTTTGGGTGCAAATAGATTTGATTCGGTAGTTACAGATCTTCATTGGACCATTTCTAGCGTTTTGGCTTATATTTATCTTTTATCACTAAAATTGCATGTGATTCGATGCCCTTATGACGAATAGTGGTTCTTGGGTGGGAAAAAACCTTGTTTGGAGGTTGTGGCACGAAATTTGATCATAGATGGTATTTTGGGTCATACACAAGTGTTTCGGGCTTTGAATGTCATGGATACCTTATAACCCATACTCGTTTTGAGATGTCGGAAGTCGAGGTTTGGGGGTGAGAAGGAGCTCATACCATTAAAGAATGTTGATGGAGGGAAGTTTCAATAAGCAATCTTGATGAGATAGAATAGTATATAGTGTCAAGGATCGAGGTTTCAATATGACTCATATCTTGTACCATTTTGAAAAAATGCTCACATCTCCAACTTTGATATGATGCATGAAGGAAGTTTATTGAGTGTCAGGGTTTGGAGATGCTCAAGAAGTATTCAATCACAAAGATGCGTGAAATTCTAATTTCAAAAACATATGACATCATTGGAATATTTTAGGAGTTGAGAATAACAAGAAATAGGTACTCGAGTAGAGGTAACTTGGTTAAAAGTCTTATTTAATGAAAAGTTTCATAATTCAGGTTTTAGGAATCAAGTATGCTTGTCACAAGGTACACAAGCAAAGACAAGTTTAGAATTCTAGTGTTGATGAAAAACTTAAGAGAAAAGTACAAAACTTTAAGGATCAAAGTCTAGGGATACCAAGGAAAATATATTTTGATAGATTTTGTAAATATCATGGGATAGAAGGACATAAGACAACTTCATACACCCATCAACTGAATGGATTTGTAGAAAGAATGAATAAAATAATTATGGAGAGTGTTAGGAGTATGCTTAGTGGATTTGTCTTGGAGCAAAAAATGTGGGAAAAAGTGGCCATGGACAAGGAGATGGTTCAATGGAATCCCATTGGATGCAAATGGGCATTCAAAAGAAATATTGGTTCAAATAATTGTGTTGAGAAGTACAAGGTGAGATTGGTTGTAAAGGGATATTTACAAGTTGACAAAATTTAGAGTGGGGGATTTTATATCCAAGTGCTAGGTTGACATGTATTTAGTTCTTATTATCTATTGAAACTAATTTTAATCTTAAGGCTGAGTAGATGGATGTGAAGATAAGTTTCCTTCATGGTTATTTGGAGGAAAAAGTTACATTTTACATGACCAAAGAACTACTAAGGCACAACCAAGGTGGTAGAGGAGTTCATAATCGAAAGTGGAATCTTAAATTGGTTTAATACAAAATAAGTTTTGATATATTTTTACAAAGCATTTGTCAAGGGTATAAATACACTTCTAACAATATACTTTATGTACATAAGCATCAAGAATAGAGAGAATAGCTTGAATTGTTGAAAACTCAAACAATATGCTTCTAGATTGGTTGTTTCCTTATGCTTTATATTTAAGTGAAACGATTAAAAATAAGAAGATTGTTGTTGATGTCACTCTTTTTACAATTGCGGCATGTCTACAAGAACTGGAGCAGCTTGTCATCTATGTGGATCATAGTCTCCTTAACCCAAGCATAATGTCTCCATTGATTACATGCTTGAACAATGACATAAATATCATTACCATGTGGGTTAATTTCTGATTGGCATAATGAATATTTCACTATTGAATGCATTAGATGATCACATTGAGTGAGAACTCCTCCAAGTGCATATTTTGATGCATTAGTCTCAATCTTTAATGTTTACTGAAGATAAAATAGTGCATGGATTGGTGTGGGTAGAGTATGCACTTTAATTCCTAAAATTCTTTATGTTGTGTCAATGTTCAAATGAACCTTGTTTTGGCACCACTTATAGTATCTTTATTTAGTGTCTAAGTTAATGTAAGTTTATGTAACCCAACAAAGAATTTTCTATAAAGTTTTGCAATCCCAAGAAGTTGGCAAGCTCTATGAGATTATTTAGTTGTGGCTAACCTCATTGACTTGAATCTTGTTTAGGGGCATGTGCACTCCTTGTGCATCAACAATGTATCCTAGATATTGAATCCCCTTGGTAATGAATGATTCTACATGTTTACATGTAGCTTGTGTTTCTATAAAGTATCAAGTATTTTCTCAATATGGCATAGATGTTCATCCCAAGTCTTGCTAAAGATCAAGATGCCATCAAGGTAGACAATAATAAATGAAGTAGTGAATAACCTCAATATTTTGTTCATTATCCTCATGAATGGGGTTGGAGCATTGATTAGACAAAAGGACATGATTAACTACTTGAAAAAACCTTCTTTGACTTTGAATGCTATCTTCTAGATATTTGTGGCATCAACAAGTTTTTTATAGTAAGTAAATTTAAGAACAATCTTAGTAAAGAACTTTAGACCTTATAACTCATCCAACAAGTCAAGTTAATCCTTGGAAGAGGATAGTGGTTCTTCATAATGATCTTATTTGGAGCCTTGTAGTCATTGCACAACCTCCATGTGCCATCTTTCTTCTATGCTAGCATGATTGGGGTATTTCAAGGTGACAAGCTTGGTTTGATAGGTCCTTCCTCTACAAGTTACTTGATCTACCACATGATCTCCTCATTCAATAGAAATGATCTTCAATATAAAGAAGCATAAGGTAAAGGTAGTCCAAGAATCAAATTGATAGTATGTTTTATCATATAGTATGTAGGAACTCTTTATGGTGGCTAATAAATATACTTTTCCATTTTGCTCAACTCTATAATTTTTGTTGATGCTATTGCAAGAGTTGTGGTATGTTATGTTGCCACAAGGATATTCTTCCATTCAGGTCTTACTATCAAGAGCACAAATTTCTTTCTAGAACTTATTGTCCTCTAATACTACTTAACATTTGAGTGAATGTTTTGGTAATACCTCCAATATGTGGTATCGTATCGCCAACACTGATTACTATATTCCTTGGATTTGCTTCATATACATGTCAATAAAAATGATATTGTTGAAGTAGTAAAAAATCACATACCTCTAATGATATGACATTGTATCCTAAAAAGGCTTGATATTGTACAACACTACTAAGTGATGTGTGTCTCTAGGATTGCAATATACCATCCAATGAAGTATGGTTGTGGTGGAGGAATTAGTAGTACATTCAATCCTCAATTTAATTCAAAAGGAATCAAGGTATTTTGACCATTGCCAACTATGGAATACCCTAGCTATTTGTTGGTCCATATTTATTGTATCTACCATAGTATTAGGCTTGGTCTCCATGAATTGTTTAATCTATCCTAAGTTGCAATATTTTTGGTAAATTTTGTCTCAATCCATGCATTAGAGTATTCCTAGCATGCCATTCTTTTATTGAATGAGTGCTAGAATTGTGAGCTATGCACTACTTAATAGACTTGCATTGCTTGTGGTTCTAATCATGTTGTGGTTGTTATTTTTTATATGGATAATAGTGAGAACCATTCCTTGGTTTGAAATTTTAATTTGAGGGCTTAGAGTATAGTTTATTATGAAACTTTGAATCTTTTGTCTTTATTTTTAACTTTTCATTCACTTCAAATTTACAAGTGAACTTGTAGGCTTTTGTACTAGAAAAAAATTAGATAGGAAAATTATATCAAATTGAATATGGAGTTTCAAACTTGATTAGCACTTCAAAACAATGTTTTTTTGGAATCTTGGATTCTTAGTTTAAATACCAAAGTATCAAATATGTTTATGTATTCTTTCACTATTTGATCTTAGGCTTGTCACAACTAAGAAAACTTGATGTATTGGCCATTCATAGTTTCCTACAAGGTAGAAAGTTTCTTTGAGACTACAAAAAAAACCATTTCACATGTCTACAAATATGTTTATATCATCCTTATATATTGTACAGTATCTATTCCACTACTTCTTCACTAAGAAAGAAACTTTGAGAAGAGTAAATGTGATTGTGTATTGATTAAAAAATTAATTAATCATGTAATATGAACATATTTGATTAATCTAACTATCTAGGGAATTTTCATCGATCATTCCTTCAAAATTTTGGATGTCTAGATTGACTTGTACCTTATACAATGTGTAACCACAAAATAATGGCTAAGAATTTGTTTGGTTTTAAACTTGTCTAAAAATTTATTAAATTTAATCCACAATGCTTGCTCTTTCACATGCATGTTTCTCCAATTCTTCTTGTTGTCTTCACAAAGAATCCTCTATCATTTTTTGGCTATGCTCCCCAAAGTTTCGAGGACGAGGACGACAAGACATGTTTTCAGTATGGGGCTACTTTTGGACCATTTTTTAAGGGACGACAAGGGATGACTATTAAAAACTAGGTAAATTTTTAAAAATGTAGAGAAATTTCAAATATTCATATATCATAACATTGATAAACCATTCATCATAGACATTGGAGAAGATTAATTCTTAACATTAGACTTGAATTGAGATTTCACATGAGAATTGACAAATAAATTAATCAAATTCAAATGCTTTCATTGTCAATGTGCATACATATTGTATAATAATTATAACAAAATGCCCAAATGCTCCAAGTTTTAACTATAAAATGACAAAAACATAGAAAATATATCACTATCCCTAATCAACAGATGCAATTGGTAGGTCTATATCAAATTCAAATTTTGAGTCTAAGTCAATGCCACTGTAAGGGGTTGCCTCGGGCAATGAAAGCCCAACCAATCCCTCCTGTGTCTCCTCCTTATTGAATTATATAGCATCTTCTAGATCAACATCCCAACCTAATGCTGGAGTCTGATGATACTCAAGAGTTTGTCAGTCCTATAATTGCTCCCATTACTGATAAAAAGTGAGCCACTAGTTCAGGTAAAATATACTATCATTACCGCCTAGACAATTAGACATCCAATCCATAATTGCAACGACCTGATTGCAAGAGTGGAGCTCTACCAACTGAGCTATATCCCCATAGATGGCCAAATGAAGCAAACAACAATCCTACTACATAGCGCATAATGGGTTGGCTATCTTAGGCTTGAACCAGAGACCTCGCCCATGAAGTAAATCATCGCACCTATGATTAGATGAGAATCAGTTCTCTCTTCATTCAAGAGCGACTCATCCTTCCTGAACACAGCATGCAATTTTCCATTGTACTGCGCTCTCCAAGTGTACTTGTTCCCCTTCCTTCTTCCTCACCAACGGAAAGAAAAGAAGTAAAAAAATTGATGAGAAGAGAAAAGGAGGCGTTAATAAATAAGATCCTCCTAACCCAATCTTAGACATTCCAAGATCCTTTTTCGATCCTGCTTCTCTCATCGTTCATTAGGAGACGAATAACGATTTCCTAATGAACTGATCCGGGAATTGTTCATAGTCATTGAGTGAGTGGAAGACCAAGGAAGTATTTCCAATATTTTATCTCCTCTTCTTATAACTAGAAGTAGTCTCCCAACCAAAGCACTATGTACAACCACAAACTTCTTTGATCATCTAGAGGTAAGTTTTTTTCTCTTGACTGATTGAATGTAGCTACATGTGGACCAATTCCTCTCTATAGGAAAGGAATTAGCAGCCTATGAAAGAAGATGAATGGCAAGTACCCTTAACTCTGGTGCATCCTTGCCATGCCATGTCCACCATCCAATAGGGTTAGTTTGAGCTAAAGTAGCTCTATCGAACCTCACCTCTAGTTTGTTGAAGGTTAGACCATGAAGATTAACAAATGCAAGCCATTGTGTGGGAATTAATACAAATTCCTCTTTAGTATACATTTTCCTAAGGGCCTTCATGAAGCCTTCTTTCACCTCTTCATCATGAGATGAAGGCACTCTCCTAGGTCTTATTGCATATTATTTGGGATTGCGATCTTAGGCTGTCATGTGAAGTGAGGTGTTCATAGTGTTCCATCTTTTCATTACAATAGACCTAAGATACTCCTCACAAAATCCCAAAGTAGGGTCCTTGCTATGAATTGCTTGCTTGATTTGGCCAAACATTCTATCAAAGGTCTCATAAATCTCTACAAGGCTAAGAGAGTTAGTATCAACATATCTAATTACTTACACAATAGGCTCAATGAAGGAGAAAACATATCTGCAAGTGCAAACAAGTTACAAAAATTAAAATCTTTTAAAAGAATGGAAAGAGTTTACAACTTAAAATTAAAAAAATATTAATAAATTTAAAATTATTAACATTTTAAAAATTAAATCATAAAATCAACAACTTAGAACTTTCTTACCTCATTGTGGACCACCAATCATCATCAAAGAGTTTTTGCTTCACACTTCTTCCTTTTAGTCTGTTTTCCTCTTGCTATCTACCCTACTCTGCATTGACCACCATTAATTGTAAAGCCTCTTGGACCTCAATCACCCTCTCTAACAAAATAAAGTAGTTGACATAGCTAGTGTCCACAAGCTTGAGGAATTCTTTCCTCAAAAATGTCCTGAACAAAGCAAGTGAAGTGTGATGGTTGCAAATGAACATTTGCACATCTCTAGCTTCTGACACCACTACCTTCACCCTATCTATCTTCCCAATGTACTTCAAACTATTGTTCAATGCATGAACACAAAATGGGGTCCAAAAAATGTGCTTATAAGCACCCTCGAGCTAACTTACACATAGGCCGAATCAGTCACTACCTATACAACATTAGAGGATCCAACCTCTTTTATGGAATCTCTCAAAATATCAAATTGGAAGTTTGCATCCTTTGAACCTTTTTTCCAAAAAATCAATAGCTCTTAGAAAATAAGAGCCAAATGTACATGTACCAATAATATTGATGAGTGGTTGATGTTTGATATTGGTGCACCCATCCATGATAATAGATCAACCATCCCTTATCCATGTTTCTCTCATATCCTCCATCAACACTCACCTTAGAATATTCTCTATCAAGGAGGTTGGTGTGTAGCTTGTGTTCTCTAGGTGAAACAAATGAAGGACCTATATCTATCACATCTTTGAACATTTGTTTAAAATATGGTGAACGTGCCACATGAAAAGGTATGGCACGAGCATAAAAATATTAGCAATAGAGGAATCAACCACATCTCATAATTGTGTATTAAACATATCAGCAATACTATATTTCTTATTTCCTCTAATAGAAGTAGAACCCTCTCCCCCATGAAATCCAACATCCATAGGACCTATAGGCAATGACACACTAGGCTGCAAACTCTCCATTGAATTTCCTTACTTTCTTGCCTCCCCCTCCATATGCAATCTAGTTGCCTCAATCTTCTCAATTGGAGTTAATTTTTCACAATCTTTCACCCCTTTACCACCTATCCACAAAGATGACAATAGAATCTTGTATAGCTGCCTTTATATTTTTTGTCGCACAAATGACAACTATTATGTACTTCCCCTTGAATTTTTTTCTTACCCTTATCAACTCATGTTGCAAATTGTAATTGACGTTTTGTGGGGTTAAATGGGCCTTTTGCATATAATCTGAAGACTTTGGAAGGACATTCAAATCTGTTTGAAGTTGTCAGCCTTGCTCTACTCGCATTCCTTGAAGGAACCCCATTGGCTGTCATACTTCTATGAGTTCTACTTCTTGGTCTACTATTTTGACTTTCATGCATTTGAACCTCAACCTCCTCACTATCATCACTACCACTCACTACTACTACTCATGATTATTTTTTGTTAAGAATTGAAAAGAGGGCTGCAAGTTCAAATAAAAGAACAAATAAACTCACAATGCCTTTTCTATGTGGTAAAAAAATTGAAAAAAACTTGAAAAAATGCAAAAAAAAGTGAAAAAATATATATAAAATGAAGAAATTACCTCTAGTGGAGAATATTTGATTCCTTAGTCTCCTCTTTCAACTACTGTTCTCACCTTTTCCACTTGTTGCTCTTCACCTCAAGTTTGCAAATGTAAAACTGAGGGTTTTTTTTTTCTTTTTGGTTGATTTGATAAGTGAAATAGGTTTAGGTTGTGTTAAAAGGGATGGGGGGATCCTTGTGGGCCTGCCCATCCTTGTTTTTTAATTTAAAAATGTGTTTTTTTTTTTAAATACAATTTAAAGTTTGCTAGGTTGTAGGGGACAGCTAACCGTCCCCTTATTTTTTGGGGACATTTCTTGGACGTCCCCGATTTTGGATGACAATTAGGGATGGGGAGGGGATGTTTCCAAGGCGTCCTTGAGTCCCCAAAATGTCCTGAGCATAGGGACGAGGATAAAAAGGTAGGGGACACATCCTCGGGGAGCACAGTTTTTGGGACAATCACTAGTTCGACATGGCAAATGTTTTGTCTCCCAGATGAAAATGTGAATGTATGGGGAAGTGTCACATGTTCTGAGGTCCGACTTCCATATTTTAGACCTCATATGTGTGAGCATACAAACAAAGAGTATTATTCAAATTTGCACCATAATATCACTCAAAAATGACACAAAGTGAGTTGGCACTAATACCAATGGTTTAAAACCCAAGTGTAAAGCCTAGTGGATAGACCAATCAAATAGATTCTATTATGATATAAGTGCAATTTTTTTTATTATGATAATGATTCAAGCATATGGAAAGAAATACACCAAAGAATAGAAATAAAGAACAAACAAATAGAACTATAATAATAATGTTGTATCATGCTTAGTTTATACATGACCTGTTAGAATGGATGTATGACCCTCCTTATTGTTCCTTATTGTATCTAGCCTTACCAAAAAAGGCTAAGCACAAATTTGTACGAGAGAGAGGAATATAAAATGTTAGTTGGAACATGATGGCCTGCATTGATGTTGCAACTATGTCTACTGCTCATAACTTATGACGATAAGTCATGTTGTGTAATATCATTGATGTGGAGCTATGATGCATGATTGGACCCTAGGTGTTGATTAGGATAAGGATATTGTTGATGATATTATGAAATCTAACTTGTAGCACTCAAGTTTTATGGTATGATTAAGTGGCCCATATCCTTCTAAATCAATGGCCAAGCACACGTGTCTTCATTGCATTCATAGATGGGACAATTTTCCTTTAAAACTAGGGTACATAGTAATATTTTATTGGGACAAGTGACAAAAATTAATTGAGCACTTAGTAAAGTGAGAATGCTAAGAGAGGGCATGAATGCACAAAGTGGGACATGACACATTATTTTAGTTGTTCCATTCTTGATCCAAGATGGACCTAACACATAATGCATGGTGCAAGCCTTATAGACTTAGTATTAGCATTGATCACTCAATGTAATGGAGAGGGGTTAGAGGGGCTAAATAATTGGTCTAGTTGATGGATTGTAACCAATAAAAGTAATAAATATCATTCCATAGTAGCCTATGTAAATTGTCAAATAATTGAACTGAGTCCCACATTGTACCATGTTATTGGACATGTGTCAATTGATTATTGGCCCACAAAACATTTATGCACATAGATGTCTACACATTTACCAGGCTATATGACTAGTGAAACATGGGCATATAGGGTTCATGCCATTTAAAGCCATACAATAACATGTCAAATTATTGTGTATATGGTAAATGACAACATCGATCAATATACAAGATGAATGTGCTTGAGATCTATATCATAGGCACACTAAAGGTACTAGTTGATTGTTTAGCCAACATGCTATATCCAATAAAAAGTTATCATGTGGCATAAAAGCTTAGAATTAGGTGGTACGATACTAAATGTAGATTTTTGAAGTTAATGCACTTAGCTTAACATAAAAGGGATCGTTTAGACATCCAAGATTGCACCACATAATGCATACAACCAAGGATCAATAGTAGTAGATTTTGGAAATTAAGCCTCACCCAAACCAAAGATGGAATGATCACCAAGTGGGCTTGTAGTTTAATAGAAGAGCGCCCCAACAACAAATAGGAGGTCCTAGGTTCAAATCCTAGTTGGTCTAGGAAAAAGTTTAATTTGGTATTAGACTATTTTTTCCCTATGAATGTCGATAAAAAACATTATTTGAACAAGTTTTAAGAAAAAAGAAACAATCTCATGAAATGAAGTAGAGGAAAGTTGCAGAGGTACGAAAGAGGTGTTCAACAAAGGTTTGAATGTGTGAGAAAGCTACAACTCACACATAAACATCATGTCTGTCAATAGAAATCTACTATGAGTTACTATTAATTTTGTGTTGTTTTCTAATATATTAGAAACCTACTCCACTACATGTTTTTACCAAGCATTTCATTCACAATAATAAGTACTCAATGTATGGAAGCACATGACTATGTGAATTGTGGGAAACAAAGCACCCCAACAATAAATGGGTGGTTCTAGGTTTGACTCTTAATTAATCCATTTAATTGTGTATCATGGTATTAGAGCTAGGCTAGGCTAGGAGCTCGAGCACCTATAGTGTGACACAAACCAAAGATGGACTAGTCTCCAATTGGGTTAGTAGCTCAACGGCTACACCCATAGAATAAAAGACAAGCTATTAGGCTTGAACAAATGGCAAATTTGCACAATTTTGGTAGTATCAACAAGAAACTTGTTGCCATGAACATGATAGTTTGGTCAAAAACAAGACTTTAGTGAGCATAAATTTTAAAATAAAGCCAAAGCATGTGGAAACAAAGGAATTTCTTCACATAGATGGTATAAATTCGAAATCTCAACTTAATCAAGATACACATAAAGCCAATATGCAAGTAAAAAAAAGGATTCAAAAACACCCATGAAGATCTTATAGGCTAAAATCTATGTTTAAATGCAAACTTCATACCAACCATGCCAAAATTTGTCATGAACTCCTTTTGTACTTATGGAAACTAAATGTCAAATTTGAAACACTATCTTAGCACAGAATGGAAAATCTTTGCAAATCTAAAATGTCATGACACAAGCTGTAAAAACTCTAAACATAGAAAATGATCTCATATCAATCACTAGAACCAAGGGCACACAGAATCAAATGTCCATCGAGAAATTAGGATGTATTGTGCAAGCAACAACAATACCCTTATCATTTGTCCCCATAATCTTTTGGGTTCTAGCTTATAAACTTCGTTATTTTTGGGGGTTGGGGAAGTACTATTCTCCTCTTGTTTATTTTTATTTTTTTTATATCGCTGTATTTTTTATGTCATATCTTTAGAATGATTTATTGTATTTTAGTATACTTTACTTATTCTTGTATATTAAAGAAACTGGGGTTTTCATGGCTAAAATAAATTGAGTAACGGTTGTGAAATATCATACATCCTTGTCACAGTTAGTTTCTAGATGTTGCCAACTTGAAAACTATGCCTCTCTTTACATTATTAAGCATAACTGGAAAGCAGGAACTACAAAGTCGTTCTACGCGCACTTTCTCATCTCAATTCATTCCTTTGTAAGGTGTAAATTGATGGAGATTGTGTCTTGTTTCCTATGCAGATCGAACTGTATAATCTGAGACAGTTACTTGCAGATACATCTTGCTTGAACAAGCCGATGGATTGGCGCTTATCAGTGACAGAAAACTATTTGATAGATCTGCATGTGAGTATCAAATTTCATAACCATTTTTAGAGTTTTTTTAGCATTGTGTAATATAATGGGTAAACATAAATTTGCACTTGGCTTCTCATTTGAAATTAAACTTGAGATGGACATGGGCTGTAACCGAGTCTTTGCACATACTTGCTTGAACAAGCTGATGGATTGGCACCTGGCTTCTCATTTGAAAGATGGGCTGTAACTGAATCTTTGTACATCTAAATTACAGGAAGAAGATAAAGAATGTATTGAAGGAATAGTGAACAGAATTTTTTAGAGTTTTTCTAGCATTCTGTAATTTAATGAGTAAACAGAAATTTGCACCTGGCTTATCATTTGAAAGATGGGCTGTAACTGAATCTTTGTACATCTAAATTACAGGAAGAAGATAAAGAATGTATTGAAGGAATAGTGAAATCTGCCCGCATTGAAGCGAGTGCAAAAGGAGGATTGATCTGGCCCCCTGAAAGCTTGGTGACAAACAAATTTATTGTTAGAGGAGTATGGAATCTCAATGTTACTACCATTGTTGGGGAAACGTGGGACATGAAATTTCAGCATGCAACTAGAGTACACTTTATAGATTCCTATTGTAGAGAGTCAAATGAAATAGATTTAAAGCTCAAAAGTATAAGCAAATATTTGCGGGTGAGTTCTGCAAAGGAATTTATGTAGCTTGTGAACGTTTGCTGCTGTAATTTGATTCCTTAATAGGAAATTTTATAGCTAACTCTTAAGGTGAAATGCAGGAGCGGAGGCCATGGGATGAAGAGAACATAATGAACATTCTAGAAGATAGCTTGAAATGGGTTTGGACGGAAGGTTTGTAGGAATATAATCTTGCGCACAAAGATTAGCATCAACAAATGCATTTTGGAATTCGAGACAATCAAGACCTAATAGGATGAACTGCTTAATTGAGTTGAATCTGTTATTTTTTTTGCATGCCAATATTGTCCTTGAGTCAAAGTATTTGGATAGAAAGGAAAAAACTTCAACTGTTCAGACCATGATCAAGGTTAGTCCACAGACTCTATCTTATTAATGAAGTGGGTAAGCATCTAAGTTAGAAATGATTGTGGATTGGTATGATTCACAGGCAGTTGATACTTATTAAGCGATATTGAAAAGATAGTATGTTGGATTTCAAATATGCCAATTAGACTAATAGCGAAGGGTTCTCTTTTACAAATAGGACCAATTTTATATGCTTTTGTTAGCCTTTGTATGAAGCGTTTGTCAGATGTGAAAAAATGGATGATTTTGTTCTTGATTTCAATGGCCATTAGCCCAAAAGTAATTATCCTGGCATCCAGGCATTAATTTTTCTAGTAGTTCTATAAATTGAAACATGTTATACTTTATTAATACAAGGTTTTATAATCATATTATATTTATATGGTAATTGTGTGGCAAATCAAAAGTGTAAATGAAATTCAATATACAAATTTAAAATAAAAAATTAAAAAATAAAACATATTAAAATATTCATATAAATGTAAAAATTTACAAATAATATTAAAAAATCGAAAAAAATGTTGATTTTTCAATTACAAGTGGTTTAAAGATGGGTTTTTAAATTTAAAAAAAAGGGTTTTTTGGCCAGGTTGAACCAGTTTGACCCAGGTTTTTGACCAATCTGAGTTAGAGTGGCATGTTTTGAAGGGCATATACTTTTCAAATGTAGGTAACCTTTGTGTTATCCCCGTTTTTTTGTTAGTATGAAAGGAATTTTCTTAAATTGATCATTAAGACACTACAGAAGCCAATAACCAAAACTTGTAAATGGACTTTTTAAAAATTGATCTTTTGTAATCATTGTAATTTGTGTATCCACACTTGATTTGGTTATATTGCATATAAATATTAATATTTCAGCATGTTACATTACATGAAAAAACATAAATCAAGAACTCAGCAAAATCATATTTTCAAGATGACTGAAGAATCTAGGGGGATCTATAAGTCTCATCCTCAAGCTTGCATCTTGAGAAAAGTCAAGATATATAGATTTGACATTGGAGACTTAATGGTAGTCTTCACATTAAAAAGTTAAGATCTTATTGCACAAGACAATATTTCCAAGCAATAAATTAGGCATCATGTTATGACTAAGAAGTGTATGATTACAAACGAAAAGCATAAATACATGAAAATCAATATGCAAATAATAAAATATTTAATTTCTGAGCAAATAAATTTGAACATATTTATACACTTCATAAATGAGAGAACTGTTCTTTTCTTCTATATTTATATGTCTTATTGAGGATGTTTTAAGTGTTGATACCCTCTATTTTTAGAAATTAGGGTAACAACTCTAAGCTTTCTATTTTGAGATGATTGGAGACATTTTACAATCTTGTGGTTAATATTTTATAATTGAAATCAAAGTTGTCCTTCATATAGAAACATTTTATTTATAAGATTAATTGTGGTTCATCTATTAAGATTTTTTCCTTTATTTTCTATTTTTTTTAGTGGTCTCTTTCATGCTTTTAGGAAACAAAAGTGTAGAAAAAGACAAACCACAAGTGTACTTTGGGAACTTTCCCTTACTCAAGGTGCATCTATTATGGAATTTGTTGCTATTTATTAGGTAAATTATGTGTTTTATAAAAGATTAAGATGGAAAATTCAAGTCTTAACTATTGCGATTTTTTTTGCAATGGATGGTAGATATTGTAGAATGAATCTCTTTTTCTCCATCATTGAGCTAATAATTTAGTTGAATGGAAAGGGGTTCATGTTGGGATTGCATTAGCCTCTTCTTAGGAATCTAGTGATTAGTGGTAGAAGGCCATTTTCTTTTGGTGATTAATGGGATCCAAAAAGGCTCATGTCCTAACTAAAAACTTTGAAGATTTTGTCTAAGTGACAATTTGGGAAAAATTAAATTTAAAAAATACCAAATAATTGGTGAGTTGTGCATTGATCCCTTCATAGTGACAATGATGATATTACTAGCCCTTTTGTTTGACATTATGAGCCAAGGCCCTCTTGCTCCAATATTTGGTTATAATGTTTGATTGTATGGATCTCCAATCCAAATCTTCAACCTTGCTTCGATTGATTCATTATAATCTTGATTGATATGTTCTATTTTACGTGGTTCTTTGGTTTGTCTTGTGATCGATCAAATTTGTTGTTAATATTTTCTCTAAGACTTTGCTATTGTAACTAGGTATCTATTAGAGTCCCATCGGTATTTTTTGGTCACTTGGTCAGTAATGGGCATGAAAGGCATTTCTTTCTTCATGGGAATTTACAAATAGGTCACTCAACATTCATTTTCCTATTCAAATGTGAATTTTAATCATAAATTTCATAAAATAAAAAAGGACTTTGACAATTGTCCAAAATTTTACCTTCAAAGTAAATTAAATTTACTTTTAAAATAAACCTTAAAAATTCTCTGTCTATTTGAAAAGAAAAATAACATCTAAAAAAAACCTTTTCAAAATTTAAAAATATTTATGCAAAAGAATGCTAAACATGCACAAAAAAATTAGTGAAAATAAAAGAAGTGCACAAATAATATCGAATTTTACCAAATCCCGCTGAAAAGAAAAGCTTAACACAATCATTCTTTGACATTTCAACATAATTCTCAACATTCTGAAAAGCTTCTCTTAAATCACCTTTCATCTTCTCTCATGTATTGTTAAGGATTTCACATCATTTTCCATGTCAAACTAAAAAAATTTAAAATAGAAAAAAAATTGTCATTGAAGTTTTCTTAGAAAAAAAAGAATGTGAAAAATTTATAGTTAAAAATTAGGCTATTAGAATCTTGAATTTTGCAACCCAAATTGTTACACAATTATTAAAAGTATGAAACATCTTTTCTTTTATAGTATTAAAATTTGATGTTAAAAAATAGCTATGCAACCTCAATAATCTTGAACAAAATAATTTGAATACATATCATATGTGATGGGTATAAAAAGTTCAAGGTCATTACAATTTAATTCCAAGAAAGAAAATATTAAAGTGAAATGAATTTTTTTATTAGAATAGCTCTACAATTTTTTTATTATGTTGAATAAGTATCAAATGTCATGGATATAAGAATTTTAAGGTTATTAAAATTTAATTTCAAATGGAATTTCTGGTGGAGGGTGTGGAACACTGCCTATTGGCATGTTTCCTCATTGGCTGAGTTTGTGGATTGGTGGGGCAGGGCCCCTATTTCTACTTCCTTTCTTTAAGCTACTTGGGCTCTTGGCCCATCTTTTATTAACTGGAACCTTTGGTTGGAGAGGAATCGTCGAATTTTTTAGGATGTGATGTTGGTGGCCCCTTGTGGTGGAAAATTCTGTGTTCTTTGGGAGAAACTATTGCGGCTAAGTGTGATTTGTTGGAATCAGTGGATCCTTATGATGTTGTTGTAATCATCTTCATCTTCCTCCTCAGCATTGGTAGCTCATGCACAACAGATGTAGACATCCTACTCTGAAGGTGAATAGAGAGGTGTGATGGTCTCCTCCACCTTAGGGAGTCTTAAAAATCAACATGGGTGGCTCTTCTTGAGGAAACCCTAGTCATGTTGGAATTGATGGTGTTGATTAGGATAGCTCTAGAGATGTTCAATTTATCTTCTATGTTTATAAGGATCTTCATACTAATAATGTAACAAATGCTTAGGCCATTTTATTGGTTGTAGAGCGTCGAAGTCAATTGGGGTGGTGACAGATTATATGCGAGTTAGATTCCCAGGTAGTGGTGAACTTGTTGAATAGATGCCATTTAGATGATGTTAGCTGGCATTTGGCTTTGATTGTTGAATATATTCTCAACCTTTGCACTTCTTTGGAGTTTGTTACTTTCATTCACATTCCTAGAGAATGGAAAGGTGTTGCTGATTTTTTTGGCTAAATGGGTTTTTGATCATATTCATGATTGGAACTTAAGGGATTAGGGTCAGTTACCCCTGGATTTGTGGCAATAGTTGGACCACTTGGTGGAGCTTGATAGGGTTATGTAATGCCCTTGCTTTGTACTTCTTTTTGTTTTAATAAATTTTTACCCCTCCTTTATGTTATTAAATTAGCTTAACATTTTTTTTATCCTAATCATAGTTTCTGCATGACAATTCTAAAATATAAAACCTCCTTTCAACTGTGCATTGGAATTTGGTTTTACGGTTTCATGGAGATGTTGATAGATGTCAGTAGAGTGTGTATTCTAAATGGCATAGAGTTTGGAGATCCACATGTTCGAATGTGGGTGCATAGTTGGAAAATTTAGATATTAGGTTATTATCGATGCCAACCTAATGAATTTTGTATTTTGTGGAGTTTGAATAGATGTTGATCCATTATATGGGAGCTATTTTGGGTCCATGCAGACTTATTTTGAATCACTACCTCATTTGACTACAAAATCCAATGAAAATTTCTGACGAAATATGTATAATTTGATATATTGTGGGGTGCTTGTAAAATTTGATGTGTAATTTTCAAATTTTTAAAAGTTTATCCCCAACGTTCATCAAAATTTTGACGAACCTAGGTTTCATCGAAATTTCAACGAACCTAGGTTTCATCGAAATTTCAACTAGTAGTTTCGTCAAAATTTTGACAAACATGAAAAATAGGAAAAAAATCAAATTGTGGCTGGCATAAAGAAAAGTGAGTTCACTGATTTATTGTGATAGTGTTTTGTTATACTTGTGAATTTGCTCTACTTGAGATAGTTTGTGGAGAACTAAGGACGATTTTCTTGGGAAAAATAAAAAAAAATCAAGAAGATATCACCATGTTGAGGGTAGTTATTGTCTTTTTACAAAATTCAGTTGTGAAGTCAGATTTTTAGTTCTAGGTTTGAAAATCATATTTTAAAGCAACATGTCATTAGATTTCATTTTTGGAGTTTAGGGTTTTGAGAATTTCATGTCCATATTTTGTTGTGTGGAATCGCCATAAGATCACAACCAAGGAACAAATTCTTGTGGTTGTAATTATGTGATTCATAACTCTATTGGTGATGTGGCATAGTTATGCTATAACAAATACAAGATTCATTCATGTGTGACCCAAGTTTAATGTGGCTATGTTGTGATAGAAATGGAGACACTCATATAATGTAGTTAATTTAGGTTGTATAATGTAGGTTTCAATCATCATTGGGTGTATTCAAGTTGTCTCAAGTTTAACAGGTTACGATGTAATTATAGCATGATCCAAGAGTGATTACCTCTTGCTGCAATAAAGAGCCTATAACTCTGGTTGATATGTAGAGTGGTTATGTTATATCAATTATGTAGTGCATTCAAATACAACCCATGTTTAATAGGCTATTCTAGAGAGTGATCAAAAAATTTTAAACCTTATGAATGTTACTTAAAAGTGTATAGCTTTAACTACAAACCAAGTTTGTTACATACTTGAATGTAGTCTTGGGTTACCACAAACTATAATAATGTGATTTGATAATAACCATTATGGAAAGTAATAAAGCAAGACCCATGTTATATAGGATACATTTCCCTAATCAAGTTTACATGTACCTTAATGATCAAACACGAGCTTCCCACAATCTAGGATACAATCCAAGATCATACCACAACCCTGTCAAGACAACTAATTTTTTGACCCAAGATTTAAGGTTGTTTTTTAATACCAACTGTGATATCAAAATGTTTAACCTATTCTAATCAAATAAAATGCAATGGAAAAACATAAGGAAACACCTCAAGATTAGCCTAAAGAATTTGTAAAAGCAAAGAGGAAAGTGTTAAGTGAAGACAAATGGATAAACCTCCTTTTTGAAGTTGAAACTCCTTGGTTGGCCCTTGATTTGGATGTGCTTTATATGCTCCTTGATGGCTCTTGATGTGGCTAAATGAAGGATTTGACTATGTGCTTGAATGCAAATGTAAATGGATGAAATTGATGGCTAGATGAGTGCACAAAATGGCAACATTTAGTTACAAATGGCTAAGTCTCCCTTTTTCCCTTGGAGGAGGGGGTATTTATAGAGAAACTTAAATTCTCTAAAGAATTCAATGGTTGGGATTTATCCAACAAGGCCAAGATGAAGGGCTAAGGTGAGTTGAGGACTCACAAGCCCTCACATCTTGACATATGGATTGTGAGATGGCTAAGGGTGAGATGATGTGTAGGTGATGTGGAAGGGAGGTACATGATGTGGAGGAAGGACAAGTACCTTCCAAGTACATTGGGAGATGAGAAGATTCCTTGGAGGAATAAATGTGAATTAAAAATTTACATGCTTGAGAGAATCTAGTGGATAAGAGAGAGAGTCTCCAAAAAGGTGGGAGTTTGTCACATGTGACTTGATGTGACAAGTCAAAGGTTCTAGAAGATGCATGGGAAAAGGGGATTCTAGGAATAATAAAAGTGAATTAAAAATTCACATGGGGAAGAGAGGAGCCTAGGGTGAATAAAAAGGAATTAAAAATTCTTTAGGGGGTGGGGAGAGTTGACCAAGGTACTAATTAGGTTTAACTAATTAGTAATTAGAGAATAATTAGGGGTTAATGTGGATTAGAAGCCAACTTGCAAAAGTTGGAGGATGTGACACATCCTAATCAAGGATTAGGCATGTGCACATCCTTAATGAAGAGATTAAGAGATGGATTAGGATTAGATGAAAATGACATGTGAGGAATTAAATAAATGTAATATTTATTTAATTTATTTGATAGAATTTAAGGATATTAATTAAATAATAGTAATATTACTTAATTAATGCAAATAATAGGATGTTTAGATGAAAAGTGATAAATTTGGATAAATTAAGTGTCCAAATTTGGATGTCTACATTTTGCCCCTCTTTGAGATGGTGTTATGAAGTAGCATCATTTCAAAGAATATTAAAATATAGAACCCAGAAGGAGATGGTTAGATTGAGAAGGATGCCCCAATCATCAAACGGACGACTAGGAAGAAATATGATGGAGGTGAAGATGAAGATTAGGGATAAGGATGCCCCCTCGAGAGGACATGCAGGTTCAAGAGAACATGGATGTGCTCTTGAAATGGATGAGATGATGAAATGGGAGATGAGGAAGAGGATGAAAAGGGATGGATATGAAAGGATGAAAAGGCGACAGGAGGTTGGGAAACAAAAATGGATGCATAGACGAAGATGATGTTGCCCTAGTCAAAGTATAAGCCAAAAGGGGTTGAGGATGGATGGAATGTTGTCAATGAGGATAGGGAAGGATACATCCCAATGAGTGGTTTTGATGAGGGAAGGATACATCCCAAAACATCACTAGAGGATAGGGAAGAGTACCTCTCGATGATGATGATGAAAGTGTTGTTGATGAGGGAAGGATACATCCCAAACAACACCAAAGGGATATGGAAGAATAAAATGAGATGAGGATGATTGGATCCAGGCTTGTAACAAGACTAAGAACAAGACCAAGGATATGATTAGATGATTCAGGCTAAATGGAATGGATGGGGATTGGATAGAGATGTGAGATAAGGATGAAGGATGAATGGATGGGGTGATACATGCAAGACGATGGAATGGAAAATGAAATGCAATCCTAATACAATTTGCCATCTTTGGAGCACTGATTTTTGCTATAGCATAAGACACCAAGTGCCAGGGTATGTGGAACCAAGGCGTAATAGTGTCTAATGCATGAAATAAATACAACAGACAAGAAGGCTATCCCAACACCCCAAAGTCACAAAGACCTTGGTCGGGCTAGGTATTGAGATAACCACAAGAACAAAAGGATGCCCTAGCGTAACACAAGACCTCAGGGATCTTGGTAGGTACTACGTGGAACAACCAAGAAGACAAAAATAGACATAAAAAGATCAAGATATGCCCCTATGTTGACCAATCAAAACACACCATAATATGATGGATCATGGTGGCCTTGACAAGTGATGATAGGGAGCTCAAATGATAAACAAAATCCAAAAGTATTAAAATATCACTATCAATTTCAAACATCCTTTGCCATAGGATCAAGGGGATGGATGGGATTGATGAGGTCTGTTAGGAAGGATGCATCCTATTGAGACCAAAGATGATGGATACTACACTAAAATATCGTTATGACATGGGATGTTCAAAATCGATTGGATCTCATGATACAAGTGGGTCTTATTTGTGAAGAACTGACTAGATAAGGGCATAGCTTGATGACATGACACAAGGAAGACAAGACATGATACTGACACACCCTAAAGACCTAGGGGGCTCAAGGGCCGATCAAAGATTAGCCTTGCCTACGTGAAATTGCAGAGCCATCGTAGTTCAATAAAAGACTGACGACTGACCAAGATGGAGATTTCGATGGATGATAAAGATAGGATGGAGAAAAGGAGCAAAGTAGACAATGGTGATCGATGATAGACGATAGACGATAGATGATAGACGATAGAGGAGTAGATGGACAAAGCAGAAAGACCGATGCTAGATGATAGAGGAGCATATGGACAAAGCAAAAAGACCGATGCTAGATGATAGAGGAGCAGATGGAAAAAGTAGAAAGACTGATGCTAGATAATAGCAGAGCCCCGGGGGTAGATCAAGTGAGCGACCTGGCCTACGTGAAAGCGTAGGGGAAACGTAGTTCGACCAAAGACCAAAGATAAATGATGGATAAAGGATGATGATAGGATGAGTTGATATGATGAGATAGGATAGACCGGTTGGATTGGATAGGATGATGACGATCACATAAAGCTTAGGGATGGGATAGTTATCAAAATCATTAAAATGACTTGGGAGGATGATATGATAGATAGATAAGTGATGAAAAGTGATAGGGGATTGGAAAGATGTGCAAGAGAAGCAGGAGTGATGACGATTAGATAAATGGAATTGGGTTGCATGGAGGGAGGCCTATAGCTAGATACCAATGACAAGGGATTGTGAGATGTGATGAGGATAAAGATAAAAGAATGGATAGAGATATAGGGAGGGGGGATGGGAGGAAGAGTTTAGGGGGGTGGGGAAAATAGGGCGTGCCACCACACAGAGGGGCGGATACGCCCTTGGCTGGGGTAGACACACCCCGAAAGGGGGCGGAGCTACCTCGGGCTGAGGAAGACATGCCTCGGAAGGGGGCAGAGCCGCCTGGGTTGGGGGTGGAGCCACCCTGAGCTGGGGAAAAGTCACACCGGCAGGGGGTGCACACGCCTCGGGTAGGGGCGAGTCACCCCGGCAGGGGGAAAACATGCCTGGGTAGGGGCGAGTCACCCCGGAAAGGGGGGTGGACATGCCCCAGAAGGGGGCGGAGCCACCCCATGCCGGGAAGTGGACATGCCCAGTAGCGTGCAGATGGGGGATGGATGGATAGGAATATGGGTGATTGGAAGATGAAAGGGGATGCTAGGATAGATGGATATGAAGATAAGGATGGGGAGGATGGAAGGGATGCCGATAGATGGATATGAAGATAAGGATGGGGGAGATGGAAGGGATGTAAGCAGATAGATAATGCCCCAAGGGATTATGTCACAAAGGAAGCAAATGCCCCCACTCTAGATATGTCATATATGAGGAGGCATGAGGGATAGAAGACAAGTGGATGGGAAGATAAAGGAGATAACTAGATGAGGATAGGATGGGTGATTGAGGAATATGATAGAGTATGGATGAAGGGAATGGCACAAGAGGTGCATGTAGATAGGGGAAGCCAAGTGGACAAGACAAGAAGGATGGAGGGATGGGAGATAAAGGGGATATGATGGTATGATGTAGAAGATAGGTATAGCAGGAAGACGGGTGCATAGCTAGAAGCATAGCGGATGGAGGGAATGCATATCAGGAAGTTGCCCCCAAGTGCAGATGGGGATTTACAAATGACGCCTGTTTGCCAGGTTTTCATCATGGTATTCATCCAAGGTGCTTGTTTGCCAAGTTTTCACCATTGGACGAATTATTTATCTTTACTATTTTATTTTTTTGATTTTTTTGATTTTTTTTGACTTTTTTTTTGGATTTTGTAGATTTTTTGACTTTTTTGGATTTTTGTGGATTTTTGACTTTTTTAGATTTTTTGAAATTTTGGATTTTGTGGATTTTTTGACTTTTTTGGATTTTTGAAATTTTGGATATCATGCAAAAGGAGATGGATAAGGATAAGGAGGTGGATAAGCAAATTTAGAAGACATGTGATAAGGATATGGATGAAGGACTCAAGCATCAAGTTCCATACAAGGTATTAAAACCCCTTGTTTGAACCGACTGTTGGATGTTGGTACAACCGCATTAGGATAAATGGATTATGCATGAGGATGAATTAGAGGGATTTGATGGGGTAGATATTTGGGGTAATGGGTGGGATGTTGAAAAGGGTATGGATAGAATGATGGGGTGGATATATGATGGGGAGATGTGTTTAGGACCAACATTGGTACATGTGGTGGTGGATGTGAAAAGATAATAGGATTAAGGGATGGAGAATGTGGGGATAATGGAGGAGATGGGGTGGTGAACTTTGGAACATAAGGACCCAAAACGGACTTAGGAGATGAAAGGGTTGTATGATTAGCTTTTGGATTAGTGACTTTGGATGTTCTTACAGAATTTTCATGTGATGGAATTGCATCTTTTTTCTTTGGGATCCACATGGTTTTGATCTTTGCTTTGGTGGGCCTTTATGGCCTACGGATTTGATTTGGATTTATATTTTTCTTCTTTTCATCATGTCTTTTAGAGGGGACATGAGGAGCTTGAGGTTCATGTGGATTTTTTAGATTTAGGAATTTTTGCTTTGGCATCCAAAGTGCTTTTACTAGTAATGGGATGGGTGTGAGAAGATGGATTATGTGGAGTAATGGAGATAAAATTATGAGTATTACGTGTAGATGGAGGATGTGCGAGTATGTGCCTTTGTTGATCCTGATTAGGATGTTTATGATGGATGACATGGATAGGTTTTGGATGGATGAAAGGATGAGATGGAGGAGGTGCTCTTGGGATATACGGACCCAAAGTAGACAAAGTGGGTGGAGGGACATAAGAACCCAAGATGGATGGAGTAGATGAAGGATGGGAGATGGTGGATGGAGGGATGTATGGACCCAAAATGGATGGAGCAGACGAAGGAGGAATATGGATGGTTGTTTTGAGGCAATATGATAGAGGAGGAGGGATGGAAACATATGATTTGGTGGGGTGATGGGAAGATCTGACATATCTTTTGGAAAAGGCTCGTTGAGGATGTCTAGAGGTTGTACCAACATCTTTAGATTGTGAGTTGTGGGAAATAAGTCCAATACCTTGCATGCAGATTTGTTCTTTTACTTGGATGGGCTCCAAAATACCTTGCTCATGAAGGCCTAGACCTTTTCCTTGATAGTTCATTTTCTTGAGCATGCGATCCATGATAGGATTTGTGTTATTCTAAAAACATGATGCGAGTCCATTATTAGGTGGAGGATGATGGGTGGTATATACACTATGCTTTCTTCTACAGGAGCCACCATGGAAGAACGTGAGGGATATGCAAGTAGTGTAGGGATAGTAGTTTTAGGCAATGATGGGGGATCATGAGAGGGACATGATGGGATAGTAGCATGTGGATGGGTGATATCAGGAGAGGGATCATGGGATATGATAGGAGCTAGATTTGTGGTAGTGGGCTCATGCAATGGAGATGGAGATGGAGATGGAGATGGAGATGGAATGGTGGATATAGTGGGGACTGGGTGGATGGAATGGATGGAGGGGACAGGGAGGGGTGGACTTAGATGGATGGTGGACTTGATCTGAGGGGATATAGCAGAAGGTGGATGGACATGGACGGATGACAAGATGAAAAGGAGAGACAAGGAGATGGAAGGATGGAGGGAAATTCGTATCGGATTTGGGCCGCCATCGATGGGTTCGATGACTCTTGGAGTAGGAGTGGATGTTCAATGGATCCGTGAGATGATGGTAAGTGATGGGGACTTAGTGGATCTCAAAAGAGGATGTGATGGTAGGGAGATGTGGGTTTAACGTATCTCAGAGGATGTGATGGTAGGAGATGGGGTTTAATGGATTTATAGGATGTGATGTAGGGAGATGGGGGTTTAACATTCGTGAGGGATGTGAGATAGAAATTGGGGTTTAAATGCATTTAGAGGATGTGATGGTTTTGATGGTTTGAGTGGTGCTAGGGGTGGTACCATCAATGGCAGGTGTTGGGTGGAGAAGGGTCTCATAACTAATGACCATGGATGATGGGTTGGGATGGCATGATTCCATAACTTCAAGGTGTGGAGTGGGAGATGTCTTATTTGTTATAAGTCCTTGGAGAACTTCTGGAGTGAAGAGCTTGAATGCTCTAGGCTGAGATGGCATGGTAGGAGTGGATGAAGGATTATGGATTGGTGGACTAGGATTAGATGTGGGAAACAGATGGATGCATGACCTGAACTAGATGGGGGACAAGATTAGATGAAAGGGCAAGATAGTATTGGAATGGTGAATTAGGACATGAGGATGCGGGTGGTGGATTGTAGTAAGGGTATTGGGATGGTGGATTAGGATGGGAAAATTGAGATGGCGGATTGAGATAGGGAAATGTGGATGTCGGATTAGGATAAGTTGATGTGGATGTTGGATTAGGATAGGAAGGTACAAATGTAGGATTAGAGTGAGCAGATTGGCATGGAAGATTAGGGTAGTGGGTATATGCAGATGAAGGATTTAGATAGGAGGATGTGGATGGGGGATTAGGATAGGGGTATTGTGATGGCAGACTAGGATAAGAGGATGATGTAGATGAAGGATATGATGGATATCCCTTGTCAAAGGTAGCATAAGCAACATGATTAGGCATGGAAGACATAACGGGATAACTCGAAAAGGTGATTGGATTTTGGAAAGGGAATCTATGACATATTCCTCTTGATCGACAAGACTTTCATTATCATTGTCAATGTAATTAAGGTTTCCCTTGACCACTATTGATGGAGGATAAGGTTTCATGATGGTGAAATGATAAAGAGGATGGGTCAATGATTTGGGATGGAAATGGACTAAAGCTCAAATCAGGATTTAGGTTAAGCTCAGATTTGGATTGGATTAAAGCTCAGATTAGGATGATTGGATGATGTGATGGGATTGATTCTGACGATCGACACCTAATCTGATTTGAGATGGAAGTAGATTGATTAGGTTGAAGGTGATGTGATTGGATTGGATCGATCGATGATTGATAAGATCAGCTAATGGATAGGATAAGATGACGAAAGAGACTGCAAATCCCGTTCAGAGATTATCTTAGATGACTTAGGATACTGATTGATCGAATAAAAGGATAAATGGATGATTACGACACCAAATCCACTTTGAGATTGAAAATGGATTGATTGGGCCAATGATAATGATTATCTTAGGATAGATGACAATCCTAAGCAGATGTTGATGATGACGATCAGATCAGACACTTAGGTCAATTTGGATAATAACCTAAAACAAAGTTTAGAGGATTTGGATGGAGAAAATGATGATTTGATTGGAGAAATGGATGAAGAAATACTCAAAATGAGCAAACAATTGATTGGGACAGATGAACGACTACTCGGAACGAGTAAATGACTACTCATAATAGACGAATGATTCTTAGAATGAGAAGATGAAGGTTTGGAATAGATGAAAGATTACTCGAAATGAGTAAATGATTGATCATGATTGTTGAATGAGAGTTTGAAATGGATGAACGTTTACTAGGAACGAGTAAAGGAATGATCAAAATGATAAAACAAGAGTTTGGAATGATGAAATGAGGTGTGAAATGGATGAATGTTTACTCAGAATGAGTCAACGAATGATTGGAATGATAAAACAAGAGTTCAAAATGATGAAAGGAGGTGTGAAACAGATGAATGTTTACTCGGAACAAGTAAACGAAGGATCAGAACAATAGAATGAGAGTTCAGAATGATGATAGGAGGTGTGAAATGGATGAATGTTTACTCGGAATGAGTAAATGAATGATTGGAATGATAGAACGAGAGTTCAAAATGATGAAAGGAGGTGTCAAATGGATGAATGTTTACTCGGAATGAGTAAACGAATGATTGGAATGATAGAACAAGAGTTTGGAATGATGAAAGGGGGTTTGAAATGGATGAAGGTTTACTCAGAACGAGTAAACAGATGATCAGAATCGCCAAACCAGAGTTTGAGATGATAGATGAAGGTTTGAAATATATGAGTGTTTACTTAGAATGGGGAAACAGATGATTGAAAAGGGAGAACAACTATTCAGAATGGATGAATGAAAGGTTGAAATGACTAAACCTCAAATTAGGGTTTTGGTTAAGCTTAGATTGGGATTAGATTAAAGCTCAGATTAGGATTGGGTTGAAGCTTAGAATTATTGGAGGATGTGATTGGATTGATTCTACACCAAGTTTTGGGGTTTAAAGAAGGTAAGGTGCTAACAATCAGATTTTTCCAGATTTGGCAATTTTCAAAAATTGTTAAATTTTACCATTTTAGGAAACCTCACGGACGTACTTTTGAGAGTCCAATTTTTTCCCAAAAAATACCCAAAAAAAAGATAGGATGAATTGCCAACTAACATCCCTAATTTGAGACATGCATTTCAAGTTATTGACAAAAAGGATTTTTCAAAATGCTGGAAAAAAAACATTAAATTGCGATTTTGAGGGTCAAGATGAAAGTTTGAGGCCTCAAAAATGGGGATCCACATTCCATCTCATAACGCAACCACCTGTAAAATTTTAGCTCAAACGGACACCTGAGTCAAAAGTTATGGCCTCTAGAAGTTTTGGCACAAAAATCAAAATTTTGAAAATGAAGTCTAGGTGATTGGGATGGATGATTTGATGCTGGATATGGACTCTAATGATGTTCTAAGTGGCACTTATGTGATTTTGGTGATGAAATGATGATTTTTGGAAAAGTGTTGATGACGGGCAAACGGGTGCTCAGAATAGATGAATGTTGCTCAAAATGAGATGGATGCTTGGAATGGATAAAATGGAGCTTTGGAATGATCAAATGGACGTTTTCAAAGGTTTAAAATGAAAAAATGGAGGCTTGGGATGATGATAAAAAGGTTGGGAATGATTAAATGATGGTTTAGAGGCTAAACGGATCCAAACGGGGTGATTTCGGGTGTTTAGGAGGGCAAATTCGCCCCTCTGCAGTAAATTAGGGGCACAGTCGCCCTTTTGCAGAAAATCAGGGGCGTAATCGCCCTTCTGTAGAAAATCATGGGTGTAGTCGCCCTTCTACAGAAAATCAGGGGAGTAATCGCCCCATTGCGGAAAATTAGGGGCATAACCGCCCCATTGTAGAAAATCATAGGCATAATCGTACTGCAGAAAATCAGGGGCATAATCGCCCCATTGCGGAAAATCAGGGGTGTAATCGCCCTACTGTAGAAAATTAGAGACTTGGTTTGATAAAAATGACTATGGCATAGATTTTAAAATGATAATAATAAGGCCAATTTGTCAAAAATTTCACTAGTTTCTCACAAGAAAACACTTTCAAGCAAACACAATCCTATGATTAGTGTTAAGGGTATGGCCAAAGAGGTCTTAATCTAGGATGCACAAAGTGTCTAGGGAGTCCTCAGACCAACTCTTCACATCTATCTAGGTATCATCCTAGCTTCGACGCTCCACCAATTACGACGTGACTGGATTGGGGTACAACTTTCACTCTCCCCCCTTTATATACCCCGTCGGTATGCGTGGTTGGAATTGTCTCTTGGGGTGATGAAATCCCCAAGTAGGTCCCACTAGAAAGAAAGTACTAATTTTTTCCAACTACTCCCTAGGCTCACACGAAGTGTAAGGGGAAAGCGAAAACAAGATAATGCTTCCTTTGGCTAACAAAAAAAGATAGACACAACAAGCAATAAATATTACTCCCCCTAATTAAACTATATTCTTAGATTAACACAAATAACAAGGATATTTTAAAAAGTTTGAGCGAACGGATAACCTTGCAAGAAAATGTTAGATGTTTTATCCCACTTTCTTCATCAACTTCACAAGAATATGCTACAAAAAAGTTAGAAAAAAATGCCAATATCCTTGCAAGAACAGTATTAGGGGGCTAATACTTGAAAATAGCAAAAAACTGAAGCCAAAATGACAATTTTACCTTTCAAAATGTGTTGCTTCACGGTGACAAGGGGCGCAGTCGCCCTTCTGTGGAAAATCAGGGGTGCAGTCACCCTTTTGCGGAAAATTAGGGGCGTAATCGCCCCACTGTGGAAAATCAGGGGTGTAGTCACCCCACTATGGAAAATCAGGGGCATAGTTGCCCCACTGCGGAAAATTAGGGGTGTAATCGCCCAACTATGGAAAATCAGTGGCATAGTCGCCCCACTGTGGAAAATTAGGGGCGTAGTCACCCAACTGTGGAAAATCAGGGGTGTAATCGCCCCACTGCAGAAAATCAGGGGTGTAATCACCCCACTGCATAAAATCAGGGGCGTAATCACCCCACTGCAGAAAATCAGGGGTGTAGTCACCCCACTTTGAAAAATCAAGGGCATAATCACCCCACTGCAGAAAATCAGGGGCGTAGTCACCCTTCCATGATGTATTCTTTCAAAAAACTTAACAACAACAAACGTTAAATTGAGGAACCCAATTGTGAGTCCCACCGAGCGTGCCAGAAATGTGATATCAAAATGTTTAACCTATTCTAAGCAAATAAAATGCAATGGAAAAACATAAGGAAACACCTCACGATTAGCCTAAGGAATTTGTAAAAGCAAAGAAGAAAGTGTTAAGTGAAGACAAATGGATATACCTCCTTTTTGTAGCTGAAACTCCTTGGTTGGCCCTTGATTTGGATGTGCTTTGTATGCTCCTTGATGGCTCTTGATATGGCTAAATGAAGGATTTGACTATGTGCTTGAATGCAAATGTAAATGGATGAAATTGATGGCTAGATGAGTGCACAAAATAGTAGCATTTAGTTGCAAATGGTTGAGTCTCCCTTTTTTCCTTGGAGGAGGGGGTATTTATAGAGAAACTTGAATTCTCTAGAGAATTCAATGGTTGGGATTTATCCAACAAGGCCAAGATGAAGGGCTAAGGTGAGTTGAGGACTCAAAAGCCCTCACATCTTAACATGTGGATTGTGAGATGGATAAGGGTGAGATGATGTGTAGGTGATGTGGAAGGGAGGTACATGATGTGGAGGAAGGACAAGTACTTTACAAGTACATTGAGAGATAAGAAGATTCCTTGGAGGAATAAATGTGAATTAAAAATTCACATGCTTGGGAGAATCTAGTGGATAAGAGAGAGTCTCCAAAAAGGTGGGAGTTTGTCACATGTGACTTGATGTGACAAGTCAAAGGTTCTAGAAGATGCATGGGAAAAGGAGATTCTAGGAATAATAAAAGTGAATTAAAAATTCACATGGGGAAGAGAGGAGCCTAGGGTGAATAAAAAGGAATTAAAAATTCCTTGGAGGGTAGGGAGAGTTGACCAAGGTACTAATTAGGTTTAACTAATTAGTAATTAGAGGATAATTAGGGGTTAATGTGGATTAGAAGCCAACTTGCAAAAGTTGGAGGATGTGACACATCCTAATCAAGGATTAGACATGTGCACATCCTTAATGAAGAGATTAGGAGATGGATTAGGATTAGATGAAAATGACATGTGAGGAATTAAATAAATGTAATATTTATTTAATTTATTTGATGAAAAGAGGATTAAGGAGGGTAAGGTATTTAATTATTAATTAAATACCTTAAGGATTTGACAATTAAGGATATTAATTAAATAATAGTAATATTACTTAATTAATGCAAATAATATGATGTTTAGATGAAAAGCGATAAATTTGGATAAATTAAGTGTCCAAATTTGGATGTCTACACCAACAAAAGCATTGGTAAGAGCATGATTAGGGTACAAACCCTAGGCCTCCATAGAAACATAAACAATAACTCTAACGGATTAGTGAGATTGCAATACCATAAAGATTGAGACATTATAGCTAATAACAAAATATTGCAATCTAAAGATTGTAGCCAATAACAAGCACACTATGTAGTTTAGTGACATTTGTAAATGCAATCTACAGTAAGAAAAATGACAGTCACTTGAGATGTGACAGTCAAAAAGAAGTTGAGCAGTGGAAAGATAATAAAACTCAAACCTTGCATAATAAAGTGGAGATTTTAATAGTAAGTTTCCTTACCCCCTTACTGACCTTAAGGGTTTTTCAAATGCTTTTTGTAGTGTTAGACAAGGAAAATGCAATCAAGGAATGACTGTACAAATGAAGTAACACTGGTAATCATAGGTTCAATGTTTCTTCTTAGCCATTGTATAATGGAGGTAGTGGAATGCATGTTTGAGCAGTGTTTTGAGACTCATCAAAGATGAGAGAATAATGAATAATACCTTGTGGACTGTGAAGAAGTGTCAATAAGGTTGAAGGATCTTAAGATCTACAATACCATGAAACAATGAGTCCCCTATAGTAAGTAGGTAGTCTATAGGGCATAGTTTGATTTTATAGAATGATGCTCACGAAAGGAATCTTCAAGTGATAGTGAATGAGTTGTTTGATATTGTAGCTAAGGGTGCAATACCTAGTCTTAAAGGAAGTTAACAAAGTAGTAAATGTGCAAGAAAATCATATCGCACACAACAAACAATTCACAATGTTATCTTGCATAATGCCTTGAGTTTGAAGACAAAAATCTCATTGTATCTTGATGAAAGTGGTGACCTTAATGGTCGATCATTAGCAACCATGATTTTAAAACATGCTATTGTGCTTATGGAGGCAACATTTTAAGCAAGGAAGTGAGTGGTGGTTTGGAACAATGGTAGATATGAAGGATTTGATTTATATGCATACTATGTAGTCTAGCTTAAGACAATGTTCTTCGAAGTGATTGAAGGTGGATCATGGAACTCAAGGGTTACCATGAAAAGGATTAAAAAAAATACTGAGATCTATTTAAAAGCCACAGTCATGAAGATATTAAAGATGTCACATGCAAAACCCTAGTACCTAGAGTAATGAATACAGTGCCAAAGAGGATAGTGTGCTGGGGAAAATTTAGAAGATCTCCACATTATCTAATTACAGGGAAATACATCATTTATTTGTTTTTTAAATTAAAAGAAATCATTCTAAACCCTATATAGGATACATTAATACTTCAAAAGCCTCTCAAGGAATTTGAGATTATGCAAATATATGTCAAGTAAATACCTAGATTACAAATAGTAGCGGAAACAATGTAAGATTTGTTGAGCAGAGCAGGAATGAGATAAGCAGCAATGAATCCTATGCCTCCTTTTACACACATCTCCTCACCGTTCTCTGTCATTCTTTACTGAAACACTTCTCCATTTTGGCGGTCTATGCTTGAAAATAATATTTCGACGAAGGTTTTAGAGTATGTTTATTAAAATGAAAACTCCATTTTGGTGGGCTATGCCTGAAAATAAGATTTTGACAAAAGTTTTAGGGCATGTTTATTAAAGTTTTAGAGTATTTTGGCAAGCTATATTTTTGATTCCTTAAATGATTTATTCAAATGGATTGTGACTAAATAAATGACTAATTATTTAGTCATTTTTATTTGTGTGACTAAATAATTTTTAATCAATGACCAAACTAGTAATTTATTTACTCATTTATAGTTGAGTTGTAAAAAATGAGTAGAATTTAGTCATTTTTAGTTGTTGTGACTAAAAGTTTGTGACCTAGTCATTTATTTTCCAAATTCTACGAGTGTGCTTCCTTGTGCGATTAGGGCTCTCTCAATATTGAAGGCCCTAGGGATAAGCTCATCATAAGAAGTGACACATTACATCTTTAACTAAAAGGATAAATCTATATTGACATTAATAATGATGATTCTGACTTGTTTCTCCTTAGGAATGAGTCACTTGCTCTTACTAGCTTGCTACCTCCATTGTTGTAGAAAGTTTGCGATCAAGTTCAATATTCAGATTTTAGGAGTCTAACGGTTGGAAATCATAGTAAAATCAAAATTTAATAAGTTTTGGAATTAACATTTTAAAGTGTTTTTTGGGGTCATTAACTTTAGACTATCTTCTCTTTTTCATGGGTGGTTGCATGCCAAATTTTTTTGGTGTAAAATATTGGAATTATTAGATTTTGTTACCTGTCTATGAATAAAAATTATTGGAGTGTGAGTTTGATATTTTTTGAAGATCTAAATATTAAGTTTGGTAAAGAAAAATCATGTTAGATAATATTAGTCTAGAACAAAATGAAGAGACACTTGATAGATTGTGGGCTAGATTGAAAAGAAAGAGTGATGGGAAATGTTATTGTCCTTGCAATAATTACAAGGGCTTAAAGACAAGATGATTTTTAATCACAACAACTGAGAAACACTGTAGGTAGCATGGTCACGTTGAAGGGGGGCATGATTATTGTCCATTGGTAAGTTGTTCATTATATGTGTTTATATTGATTGAATTTGTAAATGTTTATATCATTTTAATATATATATATATATATATCACTTGATCATGATTATGGTTTATTTTTGTGTATCATTATTATAAAGGTGGGGCACCCTAGGCACATGATATGGATTATCACGGCCTGAAGAATGTGGTTTTGCAAGCAGATGAATATGGAGTTGTGAATATCAAAGATGAAGTTAATGATCCTATGGAAGAAGATGATCATGTGCCAGAAAAAACAGTTGAAGATGATGGTACAGATACATTGATCCATGACACATTTAGTGGAAGAGCTAATCATGATGATCGAGATGAATTTGATGATGTTCATGATTTACTTGTACTTGAGAAGGCATACGAGCCCCTTTATGAAGGCTCCCAAACAACTTGTCTCTCTATTGTATTGTTGTTGTTGAACTTGAAGATTATGAACGGTTTATCAAACATAGCAATCTCACAAATGTTAAGGTATGTCATATATGTCATCTTTTTTCATCTATTTTAATTGTTGTTAGTTCATCACTAGTAAATAAAGGATGGAATATGTACCATTAATATTCTTTATATTAACAAATTATTTTTTGTTGTAGATTGATTGGTGAATTTTTGTTACCACCATAAAATATTTTACCTCATTCATATTGAGATTTATCTAGCATTATGAAAGATATTAGAATGGAGTATCAAGAAATAAATACATGTCCCAATAATCATATTATATATCATAAACAACATGAATTTGCAACAAAATGCTTAGAATGTCATATCAGTAGATATCAAACAGATCAACTAACAAAAAAGGTGCCCCACAAGGTTCTTCGTTATATTCCCATTATTCCACATATGCAACGATTATTTAGGTGTGAAAGCTTAGTGGAATTTATGGATTACCATGCACAGAATAGAAGTGGAGATAACATTCTTTGAATTCCTACGGATGATTTTTCATTTAGGGATATGGAGGAAAAATGACCACACTTTAAAGAAGAACCTCGTAATCTCAGGATTTCATTGGGAACATACGGTGTCAATCCATTTGGAGAGTTGAGATCTATTTACTCAGTGTGGCATGTTTTTGTTATCAACAATAACATTCCTCCATGGATGTCAATAAAGAGGGAGCACATAATTTTGTCAATGATTGTTCTAGGTATTTATTTACATTAGTTTTCTTTAACATAGTAGCATCTCATTTGTCTAATTTGTTGCATAATGACATTTTTTTTCATTCAATAGTCATGTACATTAATTTATATATATTGCAGTAAAATGGTTATAATAATTATGTAATGTTTATGTTCATTCAACTAGGTAAGTACCAAGTTAAAGATATGGATGTATATATTGAGCCTCTTATCGACAAGTTACTAAAGTTATGGAATGATGCCACTATGTATGATGTCTCTAAAACAATAGGACAAACAATTTCAATTCCATGCAATGCTTGTATGGTCAATTCATGATGCCCTAGGGCTAACACATTTTTGTGGTATGTTATAATATTCGACTTCACTTTACCAATATTTTATTTTATGAAGTAGATATCATGAATGCTTTTAAAATAATCTATTCATTATATATAATTATAAAAATTAACATATTTAATCCAATTATTTATGATCTTGCAGATTTTCAAACAAAGGGAAAATTTGCATGTCCAATTTGTGGTACAAAGATGGAATCTTGTCATTCAACAAGTTTAGGAAAGCAGTTGTTTGATGAGTATAGGCATTTCCTCCATAGAAATCATAAGTATCAAACTACTGAAAAACATCTTTTCAATGGGAAAGAAGAGACTACATCAAAACCACAAAGAATAACACCTCGCTGATGGAAGTTGGAATATAATAGAATTAATCATCAAGGTTATACATTGGATCAAATTCTTTATCTATCATATATGATATGTTTGGAATTTATATTTTTATGTTGTGTTGTGTTTACTCATACTGTAATTGAAAATGATTGTTGTTGTTAATTTTTTTACTTATATGCTTCATGAAGGTCATCAAGGCATTAATCGCCGGCTTCCATAGGGACTGCAAAGTTATCCTGGACAATTTAGTAGGTTTCCCTACTATGAGAAGCTAAAAATTGTGCATTTATTTGCTACAATGCATATCAGAAAGAATATAATAGAAATGTTATGGAAAATATTGGATGGAAGACATGACAAAGAAAAAATTGTCAAAATTTATAGTGACATTCAAGAATCCAATCATGCAATGAAAAATGTCATTCAATTAAATAGTGATGGAGACCAAATTAATATAAGTTCCCTTCCTTGGTTATTAACGGAGCAACAAAGCAATGCTATAAAAGAAGTCATACAAAAAATTCAATTTCCCATAGGATTTGCTACAAACATAAACAATATAATAACAAAGAAAGGTGAATTTGGGTCAACGATGAAAATGCATGATTGGCATACCTTCATTAAGGTAATTATTTTGGTATATTATATACATTTGTATAATAAATGTACATTTTAGTGTATTATGTTTACTACTTTTGGAAAAATAATGAAAAGATCATTTTATAATTGTTGTAGTATGTTCTACCTCTATCTCTCCCAGACAACTTCAACAAAAATGTCAAGCAAGTTATATATGATCTTGGAAAATACATGAGGTAAGTAGCAATATTTGTTCAATTCATTGTATACATTTTATAATTGCCATTTTTTTACTTGTTATGTAATATATTGTATATTTTTGTTAAATCTCGTTAATATATTTGTACCTTTAATCACTTGTAGATGGCTATTATCTAAAGAAATCCATAAAGAAGATATAAAGTATTGGAAGAGAAAAATTCCTCGTCTAATGTGTGAAATGCAAAAGTGTCTACCTTTGACATTTTTCAATGCAAAAGAACACTACCTCATACACCAAGTTGAGGAGATTGAATTGTGTGGACCTGTACACACAAAGTCAATGTGGATGGTTGAGAGGCACTTGAAATTTTTGAGGGCTTTGGTTGGACAAAGAGCACATCCCGAGGGTTCTATTGTGGAGGGATATATGTTATACCAGACCATGGTGTACATTAGTGAATATCTTCCTAATTTTGTAGCAAAGATCCATGTAGATCGCATTTGGGATCTCAACTCCATTAACAAATTTGAAGGGGAGTACTTGATGTGAAAAGGTAGATTGAGGAAAATGAGAGGTAATTATAAGATGGTAATGGAGATTAAATGAAATACGTTTTACATATGGTTTTTATGTATATTGTACTTATTTAATTTTTAATCTTCAATAGAAATAAATTATAAATTAAGGCCGTATACTATGGTATTTAACTAATTATATGTTGTTTGTGAATTTCATTTTTTTTTATATTGTTGGTCGAGAGGGATGCTTTTGTACTAGAAAAAATTTAGATAGGAAAATTATATCAAATTGGATATGGAGTTTCAAACTTGATTAGCACTTCAAAACAAGGTTTTGTTTGGAATCTTGGATTCCTAGTTTAAATACCAAAGTATCAAATATGTTTATGTATTCTTTCACTATTTGATCTTAGGCTTGTCACAACTAAGAAAACTTGATGTATTGGCCATTCATAGTTTCCTACAAGGTAGAAATTTTCTTTGAGACTACAAAAAAAACCATTTCACATGTCTACAAATATGTTTATATCATCCTTATATATTGTACAATAGCTATTCCACTACTTCTTCACTAAGAAAGAAACTTTGAGAAGAGTAAATGTGATTGTGTCTTGATTACAAAATTAATTAATCATGTAATATGAACATATTTGATTAATCTAACTATCTAGGGCATTTTCATCGATCATTCCTTCAATCTTTTGGATGTCTAGATTAACTTGTACCTTATACAATGTGCAACCACAAAATAATGGCTAAGAATTTTTTTGGTTTTAAACTTGTCTAAAAATTTATGAAATTTAATCCACAATCCTTGCTCTTTCACATGCATGTTTCTCCAATTCTTCTTGTTGTCTTCACAAAGAATCCTCTATCATTTTTTGGCTATGCTCCCCCAAGTTTTGAGGATGAGGATGGTGAGACATGTTTTTAGTATGGGGGTACTTTCGAACCATTTTTAGGGGATGACAAGGGAAGACTATTAAAAAATAGGTAAATTTTTAAAAATATAGAGAAATTTAAAATATTCATATCATAACATTGATAAAGCATTCATCATAGACATTGGAGAAAATTAATACTTAACATTAGACTTGAATTGAGATTTCACATGAGAATTGGCGAATAAATTAATAAAATTAAAATGCTTTCATTGTCAATGTGCATACATATTATATAAGAATTATAAAAAAATTCCCAAATGCTCCAAGTTTTAACTATAAAATGAAAAAAACATAGAAAATATATCACCATCCCTAATCAACAAATGCAACTGGTAGGTCTATATCAAATTCAAATTTTGAGTCTAAGTCAATGCCACTATAAGGGGTTGCCTTGGGAAAGGAAAGCCCAACCAATCTATCATGTGTCTCCTCCTCATCGAATTATATAACATCTTCTAGATCAACAATCCAACCTAAGGTTGGATTTGACGATACTCAAGAGTCTGTCGATCCTATAATTGCAAAGCACTATGTACAACCATAAACTTCTTTGATCATATAGAGGTAAGTTTTTTCCTTTTGGCTGATTGAATGAAGCTATATGTGGACAAATTCCTCTATATAGGAAAGGAATTAGCAGCCTATGAAAGAAGATGAATGGAAAGTACCCTCAACTCTGGTGCATCCTTTCCATGCCATGTCCACCATCCAATAGGGTTGGTTTGAGCTAAAGTGGCTCTATCGAAACTTGCCTCTAGTTTGTTGAAGGTTAGACCATGAATATTGACAAATGCAAGCCACTGTGTGGGAATTAAAAAAAATTTCTCTTTAGTATACATTTTCCTAAGGGCCTTCATGAAGCCATCTTTCACCTCTTCATCATGAGATGAAGTCACTCTCCTAGGTTTTATTGCATATTATTTGGGATTGAGATCTTAGGGTGCCATGTGAAGCAGGGTGTTCATAGTGTTCCACCTTTGTGTTACAATGGACGTAAGATACTCCTCACAAAATCCCAAAGTAGGGTCCTTGGTATGAATTGCTTGCTTGATTTGGCCAAACATTCTATCAAAGGTCTCATAAATCTCTCCAAGGCTAAGAGAGTTACTATCGACATATCTAATTACTTACACAATAGGCTCAATGAAGGAGAAAACATATCTGCAAGTGCAAACAAGTTACAAAAATTAAAATCTTTTAAAAGAATGGAAAGATTTTAGGTACAAGTTAAAATTAAAAAATATTAATAAATTTAAAATTATTAACATTTTAAAAATTATATCATAAAATCAACAACTTAAAATTTTCTTACATCATTGTGGACCACCAATTATCATCAAATATTTTTTGCTTAACACTTCTTCCTTTTAGTGTGTCTACCTCTTGCCATCTACCCTACTCTGCATTGACCACCATTAATTGTAAAGCCTCGTGGACCTCAATCATCCTCTCTAACAAAATGAAGTAGTTGACATATCTATCATCCACAAGCTTAAGGAATTCTTTCGTCAAAAATGTCCTAAACAAAGCAAGTGAAGTGTGATGGTTGCATATGAACATTTGCACATATGTAGCCTCTGACACCAATTCCTTCACCCAATCTATCTTCCCAATGTCCTTCAACATAATGTTCAATGCATGAACACAAAATGGGGTCCAAAAAATATGCTTATAAGGACCCTCTACCATTAATTGAGCTAACTTACCATAGGCCGAATTAGTTAGTACCTACACAACATTAGAGGATCTAACCTCTTTTATGGCATCTCCCAAAATATCAAATTGGATGTTTGCATCCTTTGAAATTTTTTTCCAAAAAATCAATAGCTCTAAGAAAATAAGAGCCAAATGTACATGTAACAATAATATTGATGAGTAGTTGATGTTTGATATTGGTGCACCCATCCATGATAATAGATCAACCATCCCTTATCCATTTTTCTCTCATATCCCCCATCAACACTCATCTTAGAATATTCTCTATCAAGGAGGGTGGTGTGTAGCTTGTGTTCCCTAGGTGAAATAAATGAAGGACCTATATCTATCACATCTTTGAACACTTGTTTAAAATATGGTGAACGTGCCACATGAAAAGGTATGGCATGAGCATAAAAATATTAGCAATAGAGGAATCAAACACATCTCTAATTGTGTATAAACATATCAGCAATACTATATTTCTTATTTCCTCTAATAGAAGTAGAACCCTCTCCGGGCCATGAAATCCAACATCCACATGACCTATAGGAAATGACACACTAGGCTGCAAACTCTCCAATGAATTTCCTTACTTTCTTGCCTCCCCCTCCATATGCAATCTAGTTGCCTCAATTTTCTCAATTGGAGTTATTTTTTCACAATCTTTCACCCCTTTACCACCTATCCACAAAAGATGACAATATAATCTTGTATAGCTACCTTTATATTTTTTGTCGCACAAATGACAACTATATGTACTTCCCCTTGATTTTTTTTCTTTCCCTTATTAAATCATGTTGAAAATTGTAATTGAGGTTTTGTGGGGTTAAATGGGCCTTTTGCATGTAATTTTAAGACTTTGGAAGGACATTCAAATGGGTTTGAAGTTTCCAGCCTTGCTCTACTTGCATTCCTTGAAGGAACCCCATTGGCTATCATACTTCTATGAGTTCTACTTCTTGGTCTACTATTTTGACTTTCATTCATTTGAACCTCAACCTCCTCACTATCATCACTACCACTCACTACTGCTACTCATGATTATTTTTTGTTAAGAATTGAAAAGAGGGCTGCAAGTTCAAATAAAAGAACAAATAAACTCACAGTGCCTTTACTATGTGGTAAAAAAAATGAAAAAAACTTGAAAAAATACAAAACAAATTAAAAAAAAAATACAAAACAAAGAAATTACCTCTAATGGAGAAGATTTGATGCCTTAGTCCCCTCTTTCAACTACTGTTATCTCCTTTTCCACTTGTTGCTCTTCACCTCAAGTTTGCAAATGTAAAAATGCAGATTTTTTTTTTCTTTTTGGTTGTTTTGATAAGTGAAATAGGTTTAGGTTGTGTTAAAAGGGATGGGGGGATCCTTTTGGTCTTTCCCATCCTTTTTTTTTAAATTTAAAAATGTGTTTTTTTTTAAATGCAATGTAAATTTTTCTAGGTCATAAGGGATGGCTAGCCATCGCCTTGTTTTTTGGGGACATTTCTTGGACGCCCTTGATTTTGGATGGTGATTGGGGATTGGGAGGGGATGTTTCCAAGGCATCCTTGAGTCCTCAAAATTTCCTAAGCATAGGGATGAGGCTAAAAAGCTAGGGGATGCATCCTCGAGGAGCACAATTTTTTGGACAATCACTAGTTTGACGTGGCTAATGTTTTGTCTCCCATATGAAAATGTGAATGTATGGGGAAGTGTCACATGTTATGAGGATTGAATTCCATATTTTAGACCTCATATGGGTGAGCATACAAACAAAGAGTATTATTCAAATTTGCACCATAATATCACTCAAAAATGACACAAAGTGAGCTGGCACTAATACCAATGGTTTAAAACCCAAGTGTAAAGCCTAGTGGATAGAGCAATCAAATAGATTCTACTATGATATAAGTGATTTTTTTTATTATGATAATGATTCAATCATATGGAAAGAAATGCACCAAAAAATAGAAATAAAGAACAAACAAATAGAATTATAATAATAATGTTGTATCATGCTTAGTTTATACATGATCTGTGAGAATGGATGTATGACCCTCATTTTTCCTTCTTGTATCTAGCCTTACCAAAAAAGGCTAAGTACTAATTTGTATGAGAGAGAGGAATATAAAATGTTAGTTGGAACATGATGGCTTGCATTGATGTTGCAACTATGTCTACTGCTCATAACTTATGATGATAAGTCATGTTGTGTAATATCATTGATGTGGAGCTATGATGCATGGTTGGACCATAGGTGTTGATTAGGATAAGGATATTGTTGATGATATTATGAAATATGACTTGTAGTACTCAAGTTTTATGGTATGATTAAGTGGCCCAGATCCTTCTAAATCAATGGCCAAGCACACATGTGTCTTCATTACATTCATAGATGGGACAATTTTCCTTTAAAACTAGGGTACATAGTAATATTTTATTGGTACAAGTGACAAAAATTAATTTAGCATTTAGTAAAGTGAGAATGCTAAGAGAGGGCATGAATTCACAAAGTGGGACATGACACATTATTTTAGTTGTTCCATTCTTGATCCAAGATGGACCTAACACATAATGCATGGTGCAAGCCTTATAGAATTAGTATTATCATTAATCACTCAATGCAATGGAGAGGGGTTAGAGGGGCTAAATAATAGGTCTAGTTGATGGATTGTAACCAATAACAATGAGAAATATCATTCCATAGTAGCCTTTGAAAATTGTCAAATAATTGAACCGAGTCCCACATTGCACCATGTTATTGGACATGTGTCAATTTATTATTGGTACACAAAAAATTTATACACATAGATGTCTACACATTTACCAGGCTATATGACTAGTGAAACATGGGCATATAGGGTTCATGCCATTTAAATCCATACAATAACTTGTCAAATTATTGTGCATATGGTACCTAAATGACAACATCAATCAATATACAAGATGCATGTGCTTGAGATCTATATCATAGGCACACTAAATGTACTAAATGTACTAGTTGGTTGATTAGCCAACATGCCATATCCAATAAAAATTTATCATGTCACATAAAAGCTTAGAGCTAGGTGGTACGACACTAAATGTAGAATTTTGTAGTTAATGTGCTTAGCTTAACATAAAAGGGATTGTTTAGACATTCAAGATTTCACCACATAATGCATACAACAAAGGATCAATAGTAGTAGATGTTTGAAATTAAGTCACACCCAAACCAAAGATGGAATTATCACCAAGTGGGCTTGTAGTTTAATAGAAGATCACCCCAACAACAAATGGGAGGTCCTAGGTTCAAATCCTAGTTGGTCTAGGAAAAATTTTAATTTGGTATTAGACTATTTTTTCCCTATGAATGTCAATAAAAAACATTATTTGAATAAGTTTTTAAAAAAGAAACAATCTCATGAAAAGTAGAGGAAAGTTGTAGAGGTATGAAAGAGGTGTTCAAAAAAGGTTTGAATGTGTGAGAAAGCTACAACTCACACATAAAAATCATGTCTATCAATAGAAATCTACTATGAGTTACTATTAATTTTGTGTTGTCTTCTAATATATTAGAAACCTACTCCACTACATGTTCTTACCAAGCATTTCATTCACAATAATAAGTACTCAATGTATGGAAGCACATGGCTATGTGAACTGAGGGAAACAAAGCACCCCAACAATAAAAGGGTGTTCCTAGGTTCAACTCTTAATTAGTCCATGTAATTGTGTATCATGGTTTTGGAGCTAGGCTAGGCTAGGAGCTCAAGTACCTATAGTGTGGTTCAAGGGGGGTGTTGGAAATTAAGCCACACAAACAAAAGATGGAATAGTTTCCAGTTGGGTTAGTAGCTCAATGGTTACACCCATAGAATAAAAGACAAGCTATCAGGCTTGAACAAATGGAAAATTTTCACAATTTTGGTAGTATCAACAAGAAACTTGTTGCCATGAACATGATAGTTTTCTAAAAAAAAAGACTTTAGTGAGCATGAATTTTAAAATAAAGCCAAATCGTGTGGAAACAAAGGAATTTATTCACATGAATGGTATAAACATGAAATCTCATCTTGATCAAGATACACATAAAGCCAATATGCAAGTGAAAAAAAGGATTCAAAAACACCCATGAAGATGGTACAGGCTAAAATCTATGTTCAAATGCAAACTTCATACCAACCATTCCAAAATTTGTCATTAACTCCTTTTGTACTTATGGAAAACTAAATGTCAAATTTGAAATACTATCTTAGCACAGCATGGAAAATATTTGCAAGTCTAAAATGTCATGACACAAGCTGTAAAAACTCTAAACATAGAAAATGATCTCATATCAGTCACTAGAATGAAGGGCACACATAATCAAATGTCCATCGAGAAATTAGGATGTATTGTGCAAGCAACAATACCCTTATCATTTGTCCCCATAATCTTTTGGGTTCTAGCTTATAAACTTCATTATTTTTGGGGGTTGAGGAAGTACTATTCTCCTCTTATTTTTATTTCTTTTTATATCATTGTGTTTTTTATTTCATATCTTTAGAATGATTTATTTTATTTTAGTATACTTTACTTATGCTTGTATATTAAAGAAACTAGGGTTTTCATGGCTAAAATAAATTGAATGATAGTTGTGAAATTGTTGGAAAATTGAATGCTCCTGAGCCTCTTCTTGTCCACCTACCTGTCAGGGGCATTCGATGCCAGCAACTGGAAGTTTGTTTTGGGAATTTCCTTTCCCACTTGCTCCTGAAATGCACCTGAAGACTATAGAATAAGTATATGAAGTCAGGAATTTTTGAATTCCAATTGAATGTTGGTAGGTGAATTTGAAATTGAGAGGGAATGTGATTGAAGACAAAAAGAATGAAGGCAGTTTTAGTAAGTCAGTTGGTTAGTTGGAAGAAGTTTTCTTTGTAGCAACAGTCTGTAGACATAGAATGTTTTTGTGTGAGCTTTTGAAAGCTCCTGAACAACAACAACTGTTTGTTTTGTGTGTGAGTAGATATTTCTCCTGTAGAGCTATGTGTAGCTTAGCCCAGTGAGCTCCTATGAGCTCCTGAAGTTGTCTATTTTTGGTTGAGTAGTTGATTGCTCCCAATAGATTGAATTTCATAGCTTAGAGTTTAGTTTTTGAAGTTTTTAATCCTTAGTATTTATGTATTTCCATTTCCAACTTAATGAATAGAAAGAAAGCTTGCATGTCTCCTTCTTTGTTTTATTTATTCCACATTTGAGTATTCCCCTATTTGTGTTTTGGGGAAACAGAGCAGCAACTCTGTATTTTTCTATGCAATCAGAATCTTTTACATGGTATTAGAGCCATAGGCCCCATTTCCTTGTGAGTTAGGGCAATCGTTTTATCTGGATATTGAGTTTATTGTGTAGGAGACATGGTTGGAGATGAAGGAAAGAGCTAGTAGTAGCCATTGTCCTTTAATGGACAAAACTATGATTTTTGGGTGAAGAAGATAAAGACCATTATGGTCACCAATGATTTGTGGGAGTTTTTGGTCAATGGATTCAATGATGTAACTGACCCAACAACATACGTTGTGCTAAAAAACAACCAGAAGAACTGGTTGAAGGAGTTAAGGAGGAAGGACGCTAAAGATTTGAGTATGATCGAAGCAGCCTTGATGGAGCCCATTTTTCCCATAATAGCAGCAGCTAACTATGCAAAGGAAGCTTGGGAAATCCTCCAAACTTGTTACAAAGGGACTGACAAGGTCAAATTGGTGAAGCTCCATATGCTTCGAAGAGAGTTTGAGACTCTTGAAATGAAGGATAGTGAGTCCATCTAAGTTTTCCACACAAGACTCTTAGGTTTGATAAACCAGTTGAGAGTGAATACTGAGATCATTGATGATCAAAGGATTGTGGAGAAAATCCTCAAGAGCTTACCCATGAAGTTTCATGCAATGGTGATTTCCATTGAAGAGGCAAAAGATCTCACAACATTATCTGTTGATGAGCTGATGGGTTCTTTGCAAACCCATGAGAAACGCCTAAATAGGTCTACAAGTTCCTCCCAAGAGAAATATTTTAAAACTCAGTAAAATGAAAGAGGTAGGGGGGAGGTAGAAACAACTCTAGACATGGTAGAGGGATATTTGAACATGGTAATGTTGGAGAAGAAAGCTCGGTGTGAGTAAACAAACAAGAGGGAGCGAGCAACTCTCAGATCAGCTCTCAAAGAGGCAAGAAGAATAGCAGTTCGAGCCTGAAGAGTGACAAGAGCAATGTAGAATGCTACTACTATCATAAGTTTGGGAATTATGCAAGTGAATGCTAGACCAAGCAAAGAGATTAGTCAAAACAAAGTGCGAATGTGGCTGATTCGAATGTGATTGAAGGAAACCAGTCCACAGCCTTCATCATGTGCAACATTGGTGAGGAAGGCAGCCCCAAAGTCTGGTATTTGGATAACGGTTGCAGCAACCACATGAGTGGTAATGAAAGTCTTTTTTCTTTCATTGATAAAAATGTAAATTATGAAATCAGAATGGGGAACAATGGAGTAGTTCTTGTTGTTGGAAAAGGATCTATTATGATCCACAACAAGCAAGGTGAGAAGAAGGAGATATAGAATGTATTTCTTGCTCCTAGGTTAAAGCATAGCCTCATGAGTGTTGGTTAGCTAATCCAAAATGGATACAAAGTGTTGATGGGGAAGGGTCAATGAGTCATTTATGACAAGAATGAGAGGACAAAGGTGTTTACAATAGTCCAAATGACAAAGAACCGAATGTTTCTGTTGAAGATTGAGACATGTTTCTCATCTCATTCTATTGTTGCACCTCTCATAAATGGAGAATGTACTACAGTACATCATGTAGCACTCAAGAGCACCATTCAAGATCCCTCCAAGCTATGGAATCTCAGGTATGGACATTTAGGCTATGCTGGTTTGAGTCTGTTTTCCAAGAAAAGAATGATTGATGGTTTGCAAAGAATAGTAGAGCCTCATGTTAGATGTGAGGATTGCATTTTGGGAAAGAAAAATAGGCAACGCTTTCAAACAGGCAATTCTAAAAGGGAAAGAACAGCATTGGAGCTGGTGCATATGGATTTGGTAGGACCTATGCAAATCATTTCTGTTGGTAAGAGCAGATTTTTATGACCTTCATTGATGATTACAACTGTAAGACATGGGTTTATTTCTTGCAACATAAATTTGAAGCTTTTGACAAGTTTTTGTTGTTTAAGGCCTAGGCTGAAAAGTAGAGTGGGCACATGCTCAAGGTTCTAAGGTTAGATAGAGGAGGAGAGTATACCTTTAATTTTTTTATGATTTTTTACAAGAAAAATGGCATCAAGAAGGAGCTAACAACTAGTTATACTCTGCAGCAAAATGGAGTGGCTAAGAGAAAGAATCAGACCATCGTGAAGATGGCAAGGAGCATGATGAAAGAAAAAGGACTCCTGACTGAATATTAGGGAGAGGTTGTAGCAACAACTGTTTATTTGATTAATAGAAGTCCAACAAAGGCAGCTCATGACAAGATACCTCAAGAGGCATGGACAAGACGCAAGTGGATGGTTGAGCACTTAAGAGTGTTCAGGTGTGTAGCATATGCACATGCACCTAAGGAAAAGAGGCAGAAATTGGATGACAAGGGTGAAAAATGCATTTTCACGGGCTATAGTGAAGAGTCCAAAGCCTATTGGCTATATAATCTGGTCACCAAGAAGATAGTGATTAGTAGGGATGTGGAGTTCCTAGAAGACAAGTCATGGGATGGAGTGGTAGAATCTAATAGCTCAGAACCACTCCTGATAACTCATGATGAAGTAGAAACTGAACATGAAGTTTAGCAAGATGAGTTAGCAAAGGTTCTTGAAAGCATTGGAAGAGCTCCTGAAGAGCCCCTGAGAGCTCCTAAAAGCTTCTAATGGCTCGTGACGACCCCTGAAGCTGAAAGACAATCAGGCAGGCTGTCACGGTTAGCTAGAGGATTGGCTCCTGAAGGTACTAGTCGAGCTCCTAAAAGGCCCCCGAGAGCTCCTGAAAATCCCTTGAAAGCTCCTAAAGTGAATAGACAGAAAGGAAAGTAGTCAGAGACAACCAAAAGATTGGCTCCTAAAAGTGCCATAAGATTGACTCTTGAAGAGCTCCTGAGAGCTCCTAAAAGCTCCAAAAGAGCTCCTAAGAGCTCCCAATAGCTCCTAAACCTGCCTGCTCAGCACAACAACAATAGTAGTGAAGGTTAAAATCCACCTCTCACCTCCCTAATGCTAAATAAGACCAAGATTCTAAGGAAGATCTACCAAAATGAAAGGTATGATGAAGAATTTGGTGAGAGTGTGAATTTTTCATTATTTTCTCATGGTGATCCAGTTTATTTTGAAGAAGCCGTGAAATAGGAGAAATGGTGTGAGGCCATGGATGAGGAGATAGATGCAATAGAGAGGAACAACACATGGGAGTTAACTAATTTTCCTCCCAACAAGCAAGTTATTGGAGTAAAATGGGTCTTCAAGACCAAGAGCAATGTCGAAGGAAGGATAGAACGACACAAGACAAGATTAGTTGTCAAGGGGTACAAACAATAGTTTGGGATAGATTATAATGAGACATTTGCACTCATTACAAGAATGGAAATTGTGCAGGCAATCATAGCAATCATATCCCAACACATGTGGAAGGTATTTCAAATGGATGTGAAGTCTACCTTCCTTAATGAAGTGTTAAATGAAGAGGTTTATGTGGAGCAGCCATTCGGATGTGAAGTTCCAGGTCAAGAACACAAGGTGTATAGGCTGAAAAAGGCTCTTTATGGGCTAAAGCAAGCTCCACGGGCATGGTATAGTAGGATTTACTCATATTTGATGAGTAATGGCTTTATCAAAAGTGATGGTGAGCCCACTCTTTACATAAGGATAGCAAATGGTAAGGTTTTGATTGTTTTCTTGTATGTTGATGATTTAGTATTCACTGGGGATGATGATTTCCTCATTGTTGATTTTAAAGAGGTCATGAAAAGAGAGTTTGAAATGATAGATTTAGATCTTTTGAGTTATTTTCTAGGCATAGAAGTAAAAAAAATGCATGATGGTATATTTATCTCTCAAGAAAAATATGCAAATGAGACTTGAAGAGATTTAGAAGGCTTGAAAGCAAGCCTGCCCCAACACCAACAACCATAGGTCTAAAGTTGAGCAAGGAAGATTGCAGCAACAATGTAGATCCAACCCTGTTTAAGAGTTTGGTTGGAAGCTTAATGTATTTAACAACAACTAGGCCTGATATAATGCACATTATGAGTCTTATTTCCAGGTTTATGGAGACTCCACAGGACACCCATTAGAAAGCAGGTAAAAGAATCATGAGGCATGTGAATTGCACCAAAGGATATGTAATTTTGTACACAACAACAAATGTTTTTGGGCTGGTTGGCTACACAGATAGTGATTGGGTAGGAAGATTGGATGATAGGAAGAGTACATCGGGCTATGTGTTTCATTTGGGTTTGGGAATCATCTCATGGGCTTCCAAGAAGCAACCTATCATTTCCCTATCAACAACAAAGGCTGAGTATATAGCAGCAAATGTAGCAACATTTCAAGCTATTTTGCTGAGAAGAGTCTTGGCGGATTTGAGAGAAGAACAAAAGGATGGAACAGTAATCTTTTGTGACAATGTTTCATCAATAGCCTTGAAAAAAAATCCCATGTTTCATGGAAGAAGCAAGCACATTGAAATTAGGTATCATTTTATCAGAGAATTGGTTGAGAATGGTAAAATTAAAATGGCATTTTGCAAGTCTGAGTAACAACTAGAAGACATATTCACCAAGCCATTGAGCAAGGATAGTTTCAAGTGCCTAAGAACTAGATTGGGCATTGTTGATTTGGATCCGATTTGATCCTGTTGTTTGTCAACTTAGGATCAAGGGGGAGTGTTGGAAAATTGAATGCTCCTGATCCTCTTCCCGTCCACCTACTTGTCAAGGGCATTCGATGCCAACAGTTGGAAGTTTGTTTTGGGGATTTCCTTTCCCACTTGCTCCTGACATGCACCTGAAGACTACAAAAGAAGTAAATGAAGTTAGGAATTTTTGAATTCCAATTCAATGCTGGTAGGTGAATTCAAAATTGAGAGGGAAAGTGATTGAAGACAAAAGGAATGAAGGAAATTTTAGTCAGTCAGTTGGTTAGTTGGAAGAAGAATTTTTTTGTGCAGCAGTAGTTTGTAGACAAAGAATGTTTTTGTGTGAGCTTCTAAAAGCTCCTGAACAGCAACTATTTGTTTTGTGTGTGAGTAGAGATTGCTCCTGAAGAGATCTGTGTAGCTTAGGCCAGTGAGTTCCTAAGAGCTCCTGAAGTTGTCTGTTTTTGGTTGAGTAGTTGATTGCTCCCAACAGATTGAAGTTCATAGTTTAAAGTTTAGTTTCTAAAGTTTTTTATGCTCAGTATTTATGTATTTCCATTTCCAGCTTAATGAATAGAAAGAAAGCTTGCATGTCTCCTTGTTTGTTTTGTTTATTCCACATTTGAGTATTCCCCTATTTGTGTTTTGGGGAAACAGAGCAGTAACTTTGTGTTTTTCTGTGCAATCAAAAACTTTGATAGAAATATCATACATCCTAGTCACAGTTAGTTTCTAGATGTTGCCGCCAACTTGAAAGCTATGCATGTCTTTACATTATTAAGTATAACTGGAAAGTAGGAACTACAAAGTCCTTCTACGTGCACTTTCTCATCTCAATTCATTCCTTTGTAAGGTGTAAATTGATCAAGATTGTGTGTCTTGTTTCCTATGCAGATCGAACTGTATAATTTGAGGCAATTCCTTGAAAATACATCTTGCTTGAACAAGCTAATGGATTGGTGCTTATCAATGACAGAAAAATACTTGATAGATTTGCATGTGAGTATCAAATTTCATAACCATTCTTGAATTTTTTCTAGCATTCTATAATTTAATGAGTAAATAGAAATTTTCACCTGGCTTCTCATTTGAAAGATGGGTTGTAACTGAATCTTTGTACATCTAAATTACAAGAAGAAGATAAATAATGTATTGAAGGAATAGTGAAATTTTCCCACATTGAAGCCAGTGCAAAAGGAGGATTGATTTGGCCCCCTGAAAGCTTGGTGATGAAAAAATTTATTGTTATAGGAGTATGGAATCTCAATGTTACTACCATTGTTGGGGAAACATGGGACATGAAATTTCAACATGCAACTAGAGTACACTTTAGAGATTCTTCTTGTGAAGAGTCAAATGAAATAGATTTAAAACTAAAAAGCATAAGCAAATATTTGTGGGTGAGTTCTGCAAAGGAATTTATGTAGTTTGTGAACGTTTATTGTTGTAATGTGATTACTTAATAGGAAATTTTATAGCTAACTCTTAAGATGAAATGTAGGAGCAGAAGCCATGGGATGAAGAGAACATAATGAACATTCTGGAAGATAGCTTGGAATGGGTTTGGATGGAAGGTTTGTAGGAATATAATCTTGCACACAAAGATTAGCATCAACAAATGTATTTTGTAGTTCAAGACAATCAAGACCTAACATGATGAACTGCTTAATTGAGTTGAATCTATTCCTTTTTTTGCATGCCAATATTGTTCTTGAGTCAAAGTATTTGGATGGAAAGGAATAAACTTCAACTATTCAGACCATAAGTAAGGTTAGTCTAGAGAGTCTGTCTTATTAATGAAGTGGGTAAGCATCTAAGTTAGAAATGATTGTGGATTAGTATGATTCACATGCAGTTGATACTCATTAAGCAATATTGAAAAGATAATATGTTGGATTTCAAATATGTCAAGTAGACTAACAAAAAAGGTTTCTCTTTTACAAATAGGACCAATTTTATATGCTTTTGTTAGCCTTTGTATGAAGCGTTTGTCAGATGTGAAAAAATGGATGATTTTTTTCCTAATTTCATTGGCCACTAGCCCAAAAGTAATTATCTTGGCATTGAGGCATTCATTTTTCTAGTTACACTATAAACTGGTGGATATAATATTATACATAAACATGTTATACCTTATTAATACAAGGTTTCATAATTATATTATATTTCTATGGTAATGGTGCGGTAAATAAAAAGTATAAATGAAATTTAATAGATAAATTTAAAATAGGAACAAAATTGTATTAATATTTTTTACTGAAAATGTTTTAAGTGCCAATACCTTCTAGTTTTAGAAATTGGGGTAACAACTATAAGCTTTCTATTTTGAAATAATTGGAGGCATTTTATAGTCTTTGGGTTAAGATTTTTAAAATTTGAATACTCATGTGTGGACTTCTCAAAAGAAATTACTTTTTATTTATCAAAGTTGACTCTCTTATGAGAACATTTTATTTATAAGATTAATTGTCGTTCATATATTAGGAATTTTTTTCCTTTATTCTCTATTTTATTTTTGTTTAGTGGTTCCTTTCGTGCTTTTAAGAAACAAAATTATAGAAAAAAAAACCAAAAGCGTACTTGGGAACTTTCCCTTGTAAATGTAGAGGGAAATCCCTTTGCCCAAAGTGTGTCTATTAGGAATTCACTACTATCTATTGGGTAAATTACATGTGTTTTATAAAATATTAAGGTGAAAAATTCAAATCTTAACTATCGTGAAAACTTTGAATCCAATGATTCTATTGTGAGAGATATGATGCAATCATTCAAATAGAACCCAAAACTTGTTAGTATTGGAGGAAGCGAAAATCAAGTGGACAAGGAAAATGAGGTTTGGATCACTCATTTGGTTGGTTTCACCAAACTTAACCTTGATGGGAATTCAAGGGATAATTGAAGTAGTACTAGAGCATGAGTTTTCCTACATGCAAAGGGTGGTGGCTATCTCTAGAATGACTCTCTTTTTATACATGTGGAGGATGGTGGTTATGTCTAGGATGACTCTATTTTTCTAGGCCATTGAATTGATAATGAAGTTGAATGGAAAGGGGTTCATGTTGGGATTGCATTAGCTTTCTCTTTAGGAATCTAGTTGTTAATGGTAGAAAGCAATTTTCTTTTGTTGATTATTGGGCTCCAAAATGACTCATGTCCTACAATGTCCCATTCTCAAAAGTAGGCAGTGCAGTGGCCCGTCAGCGTATTCCAGATGCCTGTAGGCTCGTTAGAGGTAAAATTAGGGTTTCCAGTTTAGAGGTTTTTGATGTTTTCAAGGGTTTGCATATTGGAGTTTTGCAATTTTGATTATAGATTCTTGCTGGGTTTTAAGAAAGCTTCGCAATGGTATGACATGCAAATGCATCAGGCTATTTTTTGTGAGACTTACTATTTTTAGTAAGTTATGATAAATGCTCGGATTGTGGTTAAAATGAGTTTGGAACAACTTACTATTTTTGGCAATGTCTCAGTTGGAAGCAGATCAACAATCCAGTGTAATTTCCATTTCGAGCAAGGCAGTTCGAGTATATTTGGATTTCAGCAGTTTGAGGCTCATTTTGGTAAATTGATGAATTTAAGTCATTTTAACATTTTATGATCTTTTGAGGCCCCATGGCCTAGTCTAATGACTTAAGTTGTTTTTAAGTGGGATTTTAAGGGTGGACGCCTCATCGAGAGGGAATTTAATATTTCAAAAGTTAAATATTTATCTTTGTGCCTTGGATGCTTAGAATGAAGGAGAAATAAGTGTGTTTAAAAATTAAATATTTCAAAAGAGGCTTGGGCATCCCTTTTCGAGGGAAAAGTTGGAATTTGAAAGGTCACCCTCAAAATTCTATAAGAGAGGCTTTTCTCATTCATTTGGTATCCATTGCTATTGATGACAGAGTGCTATTGAAATGATTTCAGACCCTTGGCTTCGAGGAACACATACCTCCTAGCAGATTATCAGTTTCGTGTTTGAAAGATAACACTTAGCTGAATTGAGACTGCTTCTCATCCAAAGATTGTAGATTGGGATCCATTGTTGAAATTTTTGATGTTATTTCTATTTTTTAGGTTCTTGGTTCATGAATGGTTGTAGATGATTTTCATTCATAGTCCATAGTGTGAATTTAATCTCATTTTGGGTATTAGCTCTCTATGATCCTATGCTTTAGGCAATGCTTTGTGAAAGTTTTCAAAATTTATAAGGTTGTCTTGAATTTACTAGTCAAGGTCAACCCCCTTGTACCCAAACCAATTTTTTTGCTTCATTAAGGCATTTTGCTTGAAAGAGTCTAAACCCAGTAAAATGATGTCAAAACATAGTTTTTGGGAAAATCAAGTATGAACTTTGTGTTAGTTTGATGCCAGAAGGATACTTGTGAAATTTGAAAAAATTGAAAATTATGGTTTCGAGCACCCTTGTTTTAGGTTGCAGAACCCTAAAAATTGTTTTGATTGGCTTATTTTGCTTCATGATCACAATGGTGAAGTTAGATTCAGTTAAAACTCAGTTTAATTTTGGGGGGTAGTTTTTGTTTTTTCAGATAGAAAGCTAGGAGCTCTAAGGTCATCAATGGTAGATGACTAGAGACCAGGAGTCAAAATCTAAGTGTAAAAGGCTCAAATGAAGAATTTATGGTGAGATAAGTTCTAAATAATGCTTTGTCTTAGAGGAGATTTTTCACTAGGATGAAAATTATCAAAAAAATTCTAACTCTAGAGCACTAAAGCCCCTAAAGGCTAGGGGCGCCTAGATTTTAGAGGCCCACATTTCAGTTTTGAGGTTTGTCACTTCCAAGAAGGCTTCTTTGGAATATTGTTAGATTCATGATGAGCTATCCAGCTAGCCTAAAATATTTGTCTAGCATTTGATATAGGAGATTGAACGAGAAATGAGGGAAATGCAAAAATGACTAACATTGGAATGAAAAGTGCACCTCTTAGCCAGGGGCACCCAATGTTTTGGAGCCTTGAATGAAGTATGTCTAATGATCTCAGGTATTCATCCTATCTGTGTTACATTCATCTTTCTGTTACATATCTCAGTCAAGTTAGAGGAAGAGTTAGTAGCCTATAGTTGGAGTTAAAGTAGATTTTTAGCCAATTTGTGAAATAGCTAAGTCTGGAAACAAAGCACCCTTGGAGGCTAGGGGAACCCTTGATTTCAACCACTAGATGATGTTTTTAGAAGAAGTGTTCTCTTGGAGCTCTTGTGTGGAAAAGAGCCAACTTCGAAGTGAGCTAGCCTGCACTAACTCATTTGACTGCAAAATCCAACGAAAATTGCTGACGAAATATTTATAATTTGATGTATTGTCGGCTGCTTGTGAAATTTGAAGTGTAATTTTTAATTTTTTTAATTTTTTATCCCCGAGGTTCGTCACAATTTCTACGAACTTGTTTTTTGTCAAAATTTAGATTAAGTTACATTGAAATTTTGCCAAAATATTTTGTCAAAATTTTGATAATAATGGAAAATCAGAAAAAAAATGAAATTGTGGCTGGCATGAATAAAAGTGAGTTTTCCTATTTATTATGAAAGTGTTTTGCTATACTTACGAATTTTCTCTACTTGTGATAATTTGAGGAGAACTAAGGACAATTTTCTTGGGAAAAATAAAAAAATATTTAAGAAGATATCGCCACATTGAGGGTAGTCATTGTCTTTTTCCATAATTAATTTAGATTTGTACTTCTAGGTTTGAAAATCATATCTTAAAGCAACATCTCATCAGTTTTCATTTTTAGACTTGTGAATTTTGAGAATTTCATTTCCAGATTTTGTTGTGCAAGTTCAATATTCTGATTTTAGGAGTCTAATGGTTGGAAATCATAGTAAAATTATAATTTAATAAGTTTTGGAATTAGCATTTTAAAGTATTTTTTGGGTTCATTAACTTCAAACTATCTTCTCTTTTGGAGAGGTTGTTGCATGCCGAATTTTTTTGGGGAAAAATATCAAAATTATTAGATTTTGTTACCTGTTTATGATTAAAAATTATTAGAGTTTGATTTTGATACTTTTTTAAGATCTAAATATTCAAGCTTGGTAAAGAAAAATCATGTCAGATAATATTAGTGTAGAACAAAATGAACAGAGAATTGCTAGAATGTGGGCTAGATTGAAAAGAAAGGGTGATGGGAAATGTTATTGTCCTTGCAATAATTGCAAGGGCTTAAAGACAAGAAGAGTTTTAATTACAATTGAGAAACATTGTAGGCAGCATGGTCACATTAAAGGGGGGCATGATTATCGTCCATTGGTAAGTTTTTCATTATATGTGTTTATATTGATTGAATTTGTAAATATTTATATCGTTTTAACATTTCTATATATATATATAAAATCACTTGATCATGATTATGGTTTATTTTTGTCGATCATTATTATAAAGGTGGGGCACCCTAGGGCACAAGATATTGATTATCACGCCTCAGAGAATTTTTTTTTGCAAGCGGAGGAACATGGAGCTATGAATATTGAAGATGAAGTTACTGATCCTATGGAAGAAGAGGACCATGTGCCAGAAAACATAGTTGAAGATGATGGTACAAATACATTGATCCATGACACATTTAGTGGGGTAGCTGATCATGATGATTGGGATGACTTTGATGATGTTCAGGATTTACTTGTACTTGAGAAGGCATAGAGCCCCTTTATGAAGGCTTCAAAACAACTCTTCTCTCTTCTATATTGTTGCTGGTGAACTTGAAGGTTATGAATGGTTTATCCAACATAGCAATGTCACAGATGTTAAGGTATGTCATATATGCCATCTTTTTTCATCTATTTTAATTGTTGTTAGTTCATCATTAGTAAATAGAGGATGAAATATGTACCATTAATATTCTTTATATTAACAAATTATTTTTTGTTGTAGGTTGATTAGTGAATTTTTGTTACCACCATCAAATATTTTACCTCGCTCATACTGAGATTTATCTACCATTATGAAAGATATTGGAATGGAGTATCAAGCAATAGATGCATGTCCCAATGATCATATTATATATCATAAAAAACATGAATTTGCAACAGATTTCCCAGAATATCATATTAGTAGATATCAAATAGATCAACTAACAAAAAGGTGTCTTGCAAGGTTCTTCGTTACATTCTTGTTATTCCATGTATGCAACGATTATTTAGGTGTGAAAGCTTAACGCAATTTATGGATTACCATGTATGGAATAGAAGTGGAGATGAAATTCTTTGAATGCCTGCAGATGGTTCTACATTTAAGGACATGGAGGAAAAATGGCCACACTTTAAAGAAGAACCTCGTAATCTTAGGATTTCATTGGTAGCGGATGGTGTTAATCCATTTGGAGATATGAGATCTATTTACTCGGTGTGGCCTATTTTTGTTATCAACAATAACATTCCTCCATGGATGTCAATAAAGAGGGAGCACATAATGTTGGAAATGATTGTTCTAGGTATTTGTTTACATCAATTTTCTTTAACATAGTAGTATCTCATTTTTCTTATTTTTTGCATAATGACTTATATTTTTTTCATTTAATAGTCATGTACATTGATTTATATATATTGCCATAAAATGGTTCTAATAATTATGTAATGTTTACATTTTTTCAACCAGGTAAGTACCAAGTTAAATATATGAATGTATATATCATGTCTCTTATCAATGAGTTACTAAAGTTATGGAATGGCGTCACTATTTACGACATCTCTAGACCAATAGGAAAAAGAAAATTTCAATTCCATGCAATGCTTGTATGGAAAATTCATGATGCCCTAGGGCTAACACATTTTTGTGGTATGTTATAACAATTGAATGCACTTTAACGATATTTAATTTTATGAAGTAGATATCATGCATGTTTTTTAGATAATCTATTCATTATATATAATTATAAAAATTGACATATTTAATCTAATTATATATGATCTTGCAAGTCTTCAAACAAAGGGAAAATTTGCATGTCCAATTTATGGTCCAAAGATGAAATCTTGTCATTCAACAAGTATAGGAAAGTAGGTGTTTGATGAGTATAGACACTTCCTCCACAAAAATCATAAGTATCGAGCTACTGAAAAACATATTTTCAATGGAAAATAAGAGACTACATCAAAACCACGAAGAATGACATCTCACCTATGGAAGTTGGAATATAATAGAATTAATCGTCAAGGTTATACATCAGATCAAATTGTTTATCTATCATAAAAGATATGTTTGGAATTTATATTTTTATATTGTGTTTTGTTTGCTCATGCTATAATTGACAATGATTTTCATTATTAATTTGTTTAACTTATATGCTTCATGAAGGTCATCAAGGCATTAATGACTAGCTTCCACAAGGAATGAAAAGTTATTCCAAAAAATTTAGTAGGTTTCCCTACTATGAATAACTAAAAATTATGCATTTGTTTGATACAATGCATATCAGAAAGAATATAACATAAACGTTAAGGAAAATATTGGATGGAAGGCTTGACAAAGAAAAAATTGTCAAAATTTGTAGTGACATTCAGGAAGCCAATCATGTAATGAAAAATGTCGTTCAATTAAATAGTAATGGAGACCAAATTAAAATAAGTGCCCTTCCTTGGTTATTAACGGAGCAACAAAGCAATGCTATAAAATAAGTCATACGAAAAAATTAATTTCCCACAGGATTTGCTACAAACATAAACAATATTATAACAAAGAAAGGTGAATTTGGGTCAGGGATGAAAATGCATGATTGGCATACCTTCATTAAGGTAATTATTTTGGTATATATTATATATATATTTGCATGCTACATGTAATTTTCAATGTATTATGTTTACTACTTTTTGAAAAATAATGAAAAGATCATTTTATAATTGTTGCAGTACGTTCTACCTCTCTATCTCTCCCAAACAACTTCGACAAAAATGTCAAGCAAATTATATATGATCTTGGAAAATACATGAGGTAAGTAGTGATATTTGTTCAATTCGTTGAATAGAACTTATAATTTCCATTTGTTTTACTTGTTATGTACTATATTGTATATTGTTGTTAAATATCGTTAATATATTTGCACCTTTAATCACTTGTAGATGGTTGCCATCTAAATAAATCCATAAAGAAGATATAAATTATTGGAGGAGAAAAATTCCTTGTCTAATGTGTGAAATGCAAAAGTTTCTACCTTCGACATTTTTCAACGCACAAGAACACTACCTCATACACCAAGTTGAGGTGTGGACCTGTACACACAAGGTCAATGTGGATGGTTGAGAGGCACTTGAAATTTTTGAAGGTTTTGGTTAGAAAAAGAGCACATCCTGAGGGTTCTATGGTGGAAGGATATATGGTATACCAGACCATGGTGTACATTACTGAATATCTTCCTATGTTTGTAGCAAAGATCCATGTAGATTGCATTTGGGATCCCAACTCCATTAACAAATTTGAAGGGGAGTGCCTGATGGGGAAAGGTAGATTGAGGAAAGTGAAAGGTAATTATAATAAATTTTACATTTTTTTTTTATTCAAGGGCTAAACGCTTTTGACTGGAGCTATGAACCAGATACAACCATTCAACAATACCACCCCAACGGGGTTTGAACCTTGGAGGAAAAAACAACAATGCCACCAATAAACCATCACACCATTCCAATATCGGCATAAATTTTACATTTTTTTATGTATATTGGAATTATTTAATTATTAATCTTCAATATACATCAATTATAAATTAAAGTCGTACTATACCGTGGTAATTAACTAATTGATGTAGACCTGGGAGGCTCAACTCAACCAGCCTATCAACATTCCTTTAAGAGGCTTCCAAAAAGTTTAGAATGTCCACTTTAAACAATCCAAACAACTCTCAAAGCCTGAAAAACAACATAAGTCAAATTTCACACTTTGACTCCTTGAATCCTTGTAGTAGTGCAAACCTAGTTTTTCCCAATAACTCAAAACTTTCACAAAACACCAGACAAACCCTTCATGGTTTTAGACACCCATTTTGGTGCTATTAAACACAATTGAAGGGAAATTACAAGTACTTTGGACTAAATCACCAAAATCACCCTTTCTAGGTTGTGTTGATTACACTGATTAGGCCTATTTTACAAAGGAACTAGTCTTTAAAATTTTCATATGCCCATGAAATCTTGAGGCATCAATTTTTATGCCTCAACCTACAAATCCACAAAAATATTCCACTTGTATGACCAGATTCTTGCCAAACCCAAAAACCCTTGTTTTAGGCCAAAATCTTGAGGGTTTATTCAATCTCATACTTCCACAACCTCCCAGACCTCAAAAAAAACTTGGAGACAACCCCTTAGGTTTGAAAATGGGTAAAAATTCATAAAATAATGTTTCCCATACATATTTTGTTGAAATGTAGGCTTGACCCTCTCATTTCACATGTTTTTCCTCACAAAACTCTTGAGGACAACAACTATACCTTCTTTATGTCTCATCCTATGAGGGTTTACAATGATCACTTTATGCCTTTTAAAGGCTTTACATCTCAACTACTGAACAACCACCTCTACAACTGAATCTTTAATATTTTATGATCACATGAAACATAAAACACACTAATTTCAAGATTGTTAACATCAATATTGAAACGTTTTAATTTTTTGAATTTGTTAACGTTGTTTGTGAATTTAAATTTTTTTTGATACATTTGGTTGAGAGTGGGATGCACTACATTTGTATGTTGCAAAAAATATTGATTGATGATGGTATGGATTGAACGATGCCAACAATCTGGTTGCACATTAACATGGAAGGTGTGGCTTCATTGGTTAAAGAAGTTCATTGTAATGGAGATTCCAATGTTACACAAAGGGAAATTGATTTAGCATATGGTTTAAGAGATAAAAAGGTACATATGAATATATTAATCACCCATATTATTTAATTATTTTCAATTATATTGATGTATATATATGTTGAGATTTTTTTCTTTGCATACATTCAACCAAGAATAAATATGTTTATCAACTGACAATATTGCAATAATTTTTTTCATGTTTGACATATTGCAGGTGAAACACCACAAGGCTATGTGTTGCAATGGTCGTAAATTTTGAATCAAAAAGTTGTATGACACAAAGAAAAATTGTGATTCTGGGATAACTACAGTGTTTTAGGTGACAATGTTTCATCTAGAAGCTTGTATTACATAAAAAGTCTGAGAAAGAAATTATGTGATTTTGGATGATATACTTCAGTTTGAGAAAGCACAAATCATTAGATAGGCACAATTGAATGAAAATAAGTCTCCAGAAAGAGCATTGTAGAACATGATAATGAATTTATATGGTTAATAAAAAGGTGATGAGCAAGATGGAAATAGAGCCTATATTCTTCAAACCAATGTGGCAATTATTTTACTTGAGGTTCTAGGCTACTTAGGAGTTAAGTAATTTTGTTAGACATAGATCCAAAAGAGGAGAGGCAATAAATTATAATGTGGTGAAAAATTTGAGAGAACTAGAGGTGGTATTAATGATGATTAGGATAAAAATTATTTGATGATATATGCCCTATGAGAGAATTGGAAAGGGAGAACTAAATCATGATGATGAAGGAGTTATTTTCATGAAAGATATCCATGTGGTGATAGAAATTATCAAAAGCATTATCCATGTGCTTGATAGTAGTATGACAAATCCTTTGTCTCAGAATCTGGGTCAGATGTTACATGAACAAGGGGTTTGATAGAAAGAAAGAAGAAGATCAATGACATTGAAATGTATGAGTTATGTGATTGTATTATCTATTTGATATTCATTTCTTGATAGAATTATATTTGACTTATGTGGTTACATAATTAATTCATGATGTTTTTAATTTTTTATGTCATTACATAATTAATTCATGATGTACTTTTTAATGTTTAATTTTAATTCATGATGTTACAACTATTGTAGTTCTCCTAGAAATTTCCATATGATCATAATGAATAGTGTTTTGGGAAATTTCATGAAAGATGACACCTTGATCATAGTAGTAAAATAATTGCAAATTCGTTTGGATTTTTTAGACCAATTATCACCCTTCCTATGCAATGACTTATTTATCCTAGAGAACTAAGTATATAGTATACAAAGAAAATGAACAAACCCACAACTACCCATATTTTGAAGGTGTTTACTTTCCCCCCCTTCCCGATCTCCCTAATATTGTCTAATTATTTTTAAGAGACCAAGGGTCATAACACAAATTTATTCAACCCACTAAATATATTGGTTAATGAAACTTGACAAAAATATCAAAACAAATTGCTGATTTAATTCATGGAATGAAGTGGGTATCGATACTTATAGTTTAATAAAATATATTTTTAGAAGGCTTGACATTGAGAGAGAGATAGATAAGAGGGAGAGGGAGGTGGACTGAAGAGGAGGAGAGAGAGAGAATTAGTAGATGGGACACTTACAAAAAGGGGAGAGAGAAAGAGAGGGAGACTAAGGGAGACAGTATGTGAAAGGGAGGAAAAGAAGAACATAGAGGGAGAGGGGGAGACATAGAAAAGGGGTGATAGAGAGAGATAGAGGGGGATGGTGAGAGAGAGAGAGATATATAGATATATGGGAAGAGAAAGGAAGAGAGGTGGATATAGAGAGTTGATGGATAGAGGGGATAGGGAGGGAGAGATGGTGAGAGATAGAGAGGAGTGAGAGATAGCTAAGAGGAGGAGAAGCAGGATATTGATAGGTGAGAGGAATAGAGAAAGAGGGGAGGATTAGGGAGAGATAGGTTGAAATGGAGACTGAGAAAGATGGAGAATGAATAAATTGAAAAGAGGAGAGAAAGAAAGAGAGGGGAGACAAGAATGATATGTAGAAAGGAGAGAGAAGAAGAATGGGGTCCAGGGATAGAGAGGGAGAGATGGTGAGAGACAGAAGTTGAGATAGTTGAGAGGAGGAGAAAGGGATATTGATAGAGTAGGGAGGAGAGAGTCAAAGGGAGAGATAGGTTGAAGGAGAGAGAGAAGAATGGAGATAGATGGTAAAATGGTGAGAAAGAAGAGACTAGGAATGATATGTAGAAAGGGATAAGAGAGAAGAAAGATAGAGGGAGAGAGGGAGGAGAGTAATTTAGAGAGATAGAGAGGGGGTCAGGAGATAGCTGAGAGGGGGGGACTAGGGAGAGTGATATGTAGAAAGGGAGAGAGAGGAGATAGGGGAGAGAGGGAGAGATAGCTCAATATATAGAGAGGGAGAGGGAGAGACATAGAAAGGGGGTGATATAGATAGATATAGGGGGATGATGAGAGATAGAGAGAGATAGAGATATATGGGAAGAGAAAGAGAGATGAGATATATGGGAAGAGAAAGAGAGATGGAGATATATGGGAGGAGAAAGGAAGAGAGGTGGAGATAGAGATTTGATGGATAGGGTGGATAGGGAGGGATAGATGGTGAGAGATAGTGAGGGGGTTGGGAGATAGCTGAGAGGGGGAGGGAGAGAAAGGGATATTGATAGGTAGAGGAGGAGAGATAGAGAAGAGGGGGAGAGTCGAGGGAGAGATAGGTTGAAGATGAAGAGAGAGAAGAGATGGAGATATATAGGTAGAAAAGGGAGAGAAAGAAGAGGGGGAGACTAGGGAGAGTGATATGTAGAAAGGGAGGGAGAGAAGAAGATAGGGGTTGTGGATAGGGAGGGAGAGATGGTGAGAGATAGAGAGGGGGCTAGGAGATAGCTGAGAGGGGGAGGGAGAGAAAGTGATATTGATAGTTAGAGGAGGAGAGATAGATAGAAGAGGGGGAGAGTCAAGGGAGAGATAGGTTGAAGAGGAAGAGAGAGAAAAGATGGAGATAGATAGGTAGAGAAGGGAGAGAAAGAAGAGGGGGAGAATAGGGAGATCAATATGTAGAAAGGGAGGGAGAGAAGAAGATAGGGGTTGGGGATAGGGAGGGAGAGATGGTGAGAGATAGAGAGGGGGATGAGAGATAACTGAGAGGGGGAGGGAGAGAAAGGGGGAGGGAGAGAAAGGGATATTGATAGGTAGAGGAGGAGAGATAGAGAAGAGGCAGAGAAAGGGAGAGATAGGTTGTGTTAGCTCTCAAAAACGTAGGAAAAATACCTCAAGAGGTTGCCAAACTCTTGGTACATTTTAGGGTAGCTCTCAAAAACGTAGGAAAAATACCTCAAGAGGTTGCCAAACTCTTGGTACATTTTAGGGTAACAAACAAGGCCAAATGGTTTGCACCTTCTTCTCTTTAGGTGTTGCTAGACCTAGGTGGGTATACCTGTGTGAATGGGGAAAACTTAAAGTTGTTTGACTTGGTTGGATTTGGTAGATCTATTACAATGGCATAAAGTTTAATAGACGAAAGCTTGCTAACTACTCCTATTGAAATGTGAGATGTGAATATTTGAATAATATTTTATTAAATTCTAAAATGGAATTGGTGTGACCAGTGCCTACTTTTGTTGGGATAATGGAGTCAAGAGGTAAATGATATGTGTTTCCCCTTTTTGGCTTAACTCTAGTTGCTAGGCACTTTGAGAATGAGGTTCTATGACTGGCATAAAACTTCACTAAATTTATGAATTGCATAAATTGTGCTGGAATATTTTCTTACTAGGTTCTTCTTCAATTATCCAAAATAAATCTTTAAATCACTGCGATTCATCTAAAAGAATTTAAATCTGACTTGCAGACACCAATTAATTAATTCACACAAAATGAGAATGCATTTTTATAAATCATAAATATACTTGATATACTGATTTAAATGATTAAACGACCTCAAGTTGGAGACAACCAGATAAAAATGTAAATAATTGCATCACAACAACTCAACACCAAGAAAGGATTTCACCAAATTTATGCATTCCTCTCCATTATATAATTTGAAAAGATTTTACAATATACAACATGATGTTTTATTTTGGCAACAGTTCACCCTATCCAACTACCTAATCTACTTCTTCTTTCTCTTAAATCTAATCATCTTTGCATGATTTTACTGTACATATATACAATACACATTTTAGGGTTATGACCCTTCATTTGTTCTAGTGCAACTTTTCAACATTCTTTCTCAAAAATAATATATTTAATTAATTGTCATTTTGGAAAATTAAATATTTTAGTTAATCTTCATCATCTCGGGTGAAATAATCAATTAACTTTACATAGATGAATTAATTGACTTTAACTCCTTTGTCATGAAAATTAATTTTAATGATGGTTATAATCTTCCTTTGCTAGCAATTTTCATGCTCACTTTTACTCGCAAGAATTTTCACCATATTTAAATAAATCCACTTTTACTTCTTTGGTGAAAATATTTTATGTGGCAATTATTTTGTGTTTTTTCACCTAATGAAATAAAATACTTCTAGATAAAAGCAATTATTGAATCCATAGTTTTTCCTTTGCTTGATATCTCATATTTTGTTCGTAAAATATTTTTTAATTGTGCTTTTTATCATTTTTACTTCCCATAGTATTTTCATTTAGCACTCTTACCTCAAATCTTGCAAATTAATTAAATCTCCCACTATGTATTACATTTTATCAAATGAAATATTCCAATAATGTGTTTTCCCCGTGCATAGAGTAATAGAGTGACTTGAATAATCAAGGAGACATTATTTTTCTACCAACTTTATATCTTTCACCAATGAATGTATAAAATGATTATTACTCTAGACTCTTCCCATGGAAATATTTTACTCTTGAAAATATGCCATTATATTATGAATAAATAAATGTTCAAATTCACCCAACACTTCTCCTTCGTCAGAGTGACATATGAAATTGGTGCAACTTAAAAATTTCCCTCTGAATATCTTTCTTTTGCCGATATGTTCCCATCAGTGTAACACAAAGGCTTGGTGTAATTTGAAAATCTTTCTTCAATTAGCATACTCTTGCCGATGCACTTTAGGGTTTTTTTTTGTACTTTTTAGGCAAGCTTGATGTTTTCCCCATTTGATGGCGGGTATCAGACTAATCATTATGCTTCATGAGAAGGTCTTTCCATTTGCAGAATGCTTCTTTCATTTTGGTCTCTAATGAAGATCATGTTTTCAATGGGGCTTGTCCTTTCTAATTTAATTACACTTCTATTGTGAGGGAAGCACATCAAATATTTGCATCCTCCTTGTTGTGGATAACCATGCTAAGCTTCCATTTCCATTCATCAATATTGGCCATGGAGGAAGAAACCTTTGCATCGTTAGTCTCCACGGCTCATAATCATCATCTAAAAACTATTTAGCCACAATTTTATAATTAATATCTCTACTTTGTGTAGTAAATGGCATTGTGTGTAGTGTCTAGATGATGAACAAGTAACTTTATGAGTTTTGTAGGGGGAATAGAGGAAAGAAACCCTAAAGTTGGTGCATTGATGCAAGCAAAGCTTATTGACAAGAGAAGAATGGTTGAGGGGATATTTTAAATGTCACACCGATGGAGCTCAATTAAGAGAAGAAATTGATATTGGCAAGACATCTATTATCGATGTAAGTTCTCCATATCTCCCCGATTATGTATGTCACTCCAATGAGGGAGCTAATTTGAAGGAAGTTGGATTTTCAACGTTGAGTAAAGTGGTGCATTATCCTTACCTTTGAAAATTGTAAATCACAAGGGAAAATGATTCCAATGGCGGGAAATTTATATGTAAATAGGAAATTTATTAATTTCCAAGATTTGGAGGTAAAAGTGCCAAATGAAGTTACTCTGGATGGTAATAATGATAAAAGGAACAATTAAGAAAATATTTTATAGAGGGGTAAAATATGAGATATTTCACTTGGGATATCAAGAAAATGAAAATCATGGACTAAACAATTGTTTCTACCTAGGAGTATTTTATTTCATCAGGTGAATGGACACAAAGTGAATGCAATGTAAAATATTTTCACCACAGGAGTTGAAAGTGGGTGATTATTTATCCAAGAGAATATTTATTTAAATATGGTGAAAATGCATAGGAGTAAAACTGAATGTGAAAATCACTACCAAAGTGAGGATTATAATAATCATTAAAGTTAATTTTCAGGAGAATGCAAAGATGAAAAATTTAAAGTCAATGCAAGGTTAATTGATTATGTTTTCAAAGATAATGAAGATTAATTAAAATATTTAATTTTTCAAAAGGAAATTAATTAAATATTTTATTTTTTCAAAGATAATTCAATGAAGAGCTTCATCAAAATGAAGAGTTACTATCTTTCCCCCTCTCTATCTCTCACCATCTCTCCTCCTCTACCTATCAATATCCCTTTCTCTCCCTCCCCCTATTAGCTATCTCCTGGCCTCTAGCCATGCAGGAGAGATAGATAAGAGGGGGGGAGTTGAGGGAGAGATAGGTTGAAGAGGAAGAGAGAGAAGAGATGGAGATGGATAGGTAGGTAGAAAAGGGAGAGAAAGAAGAGGGGGAGACTAGGGAGAGTGATATGTAGAAAGGGAGGGAGAGAAGAAGATAGGGGCCAGGGATAGGGAGGGAGAGATGGTGAGAGATAGAGAGGGGGTTGGGAGATAGTTGAGAGGGGGAGGGAGAGAAAGGGATATTGATAGGTAGATGAGGAGAGATAGAGAAGAGGGGGAGAGAGGGAGAGATAGGTTGAAGAGGAAGAGAGAGAAGAGATGATGATAGATAGGATGTACAAAATGGAGAGAAAGAAGAGGGGGAGACTAGGGAGAGTGATACATAGAAAGGGAGAGAGAGAGAAGAAGATAGGGTCTAAGGATAGGGGGAGAGATGGTGAGAGATAGAGAGGGGGCTAGGAGATAGTTGAGAGGGGGAGGGAGAGAAAGGGATATTGATAGGTAGAGGAGGAGAGATAGAGAAGAGGGGGAGAGTTGAGGGAGAGATAGGTTGAAGAGGAAGAGAGAGAAGATATGGAGATATATAGGTAGGTAGAAAAGGGAGAGAATGAAGAGGGGGAGACTAGGGAGAGCGATATGTAGAAAGGGAGAGAGAGAAGAAGATAGGGGAGAGAGGGAGGGAGAGATGGTGAGAGTTAGAGAGGGGGCAGGGAGATAGCTGAGAGGGGGAGGGAGAGAAATGGATATTGATAGGTAGAGGAGGAGAGATAGAGAAGAGGGGGAGAGTCGAGGGAGAGATAAGTTGAAGAGGAAGAGAGAGAAGATATGGAGATAGATAGGTAGAAAAGAGAAAGAAAGAAGAGGGGGAGACTATGGAGAGTGATATGTAGAAAGGGAGGGAGAGAAGAAGATAGGGGCCAGGGATAGGGAGGGAGAGATGGTGAGAGATAGAGAGGGGGCCAAGAGATAGCAACATCTTTGTCTTATTAAGTACTTCGAATATATCAAATTGCATGTTTTTATGCAAATCTCTACTTTTTCATTTTTCTCTTCTGTGGAAGGTCATTTTTTTGTTTTGCAATTAGATCTTGGTTTCTAACATGGTATCAGAGGCTTGATTTGCAGCCCCTTCTTAGTTTTTTGGAGAAATTCATTGTAGAGTACGTTTGGGGTTCCTCGAGGGTTTCATTCCTTGAGCTTATTTATGAAGCATTTTGGATCAGATCTGAGCATTCCATTGAATCCAGAGCTATTGGAATAGCTAGGTTTTCCTTTCGTTTCATCGAAAAAGGCCTCCGTTTGTCAGATCTATGAGGATTTGAAGTTTATGAGGGTTTCTAGATCTAGAGTGTACCTAAAATTTTGGAGCATTTTCAGCCCAAATGGACCACACCATCATGTTCAAAGCACCCAAAAACTCCAAAATTGACTGTGAAATCATCAAAATCGGACAAAGTGACTCCGGGAGGTAAACAATTTTCATTTATGGGTCGTACGCCCTGGTATGGCATGCAATTCAAGAAAAAAATTAAAAAAACCAGAGTTTATGGGCGTCGCCATCAGTTAACCACTAGTGGTTAATGCTAGTGGTTAGCCTAGTTTCCAGGCTTAACTCCAAACCCTTTTGGAGGAGTTTTGGTATTTTGGGTATAACTTTTGCATCCGAACTCAGATTTTCAAAAACAAGATATTGCCAGAAAGCTGGTTCCGAGAACTTTCTAGTGGTGCTATTTATTTTTTAGTATTTTACTCTTTATTTGAATTTATTTCTGTTTGAAATCAGATGTTTATTTTGGACTTCTTAGCTCATAAATCTTTGCCACAATCTCTATTTTTCGTCTTCTTTATGGCGTTGGAAAGGTATTGAGGAGCTCTATCTTGATGTCCATTCACTTTTTTCTATATCTATCCCAAGGTTTTCATTATTATAGATTTGTCTTGATGGGTGTTTTGGAGATTACTTGGATGTTTTGGCAGTTGGAAAGGTGAAACTTGCACATTTGTACTTCATTTCAGTACCACATCATGTTATTTTATATTTATGCATGCATTAGCATTCTCTCCTTTTACAATCATTGGGTTATTGTAATAAACGAACTGTGATAAAGTTCCATTCAGGGGGGTTTCTTGCATAATAAATCTTATTAGAGTGTAGTTTTCACTTTTATCTCCATATCCATATTATTTTGATGGCAACTCGCATGAGTTTATCTGGTCTCTTAGTTTCTTTTCTGCCATAGCTTTGCTTAGCTAGACACATTATTGATTCACATCGGTTCACACTTTAGATTGAGAGCCTATAGTTAATGATCCACATTGGATCCATCTCAGTTTGAGGGCCATATTTTTATGGTTAATGTTCCATTCTTTATGGTACTCCTTCCCATGGAAGAGTTTTAGTCTCAATTTGGCATCAACATCGAGTTACATGGCTTCCAAATTATGTCATCATCTCATCTATTGTTGCTCCACAGATTCCAGGGTTGTTCTAGTTTGTGAGTTTTCTAGTGTTCCATGGCATTAGGTCTGCTGTCACATTATTATGATTCTGGTTTTGGTTTTAGTTTTAGACAGAAATATCTTTCCTTGCTTGTCAGATTGCGGTTCCAGTGCTTCTTTGCAGCAGTCATCTCATTGTAGGGGGGTTTTGTCCCACTAGGTTTTCCTTCTCTACTTCATCTTACATTTGTACATGAGTACCTAATCAGGCCTTGTTTTTGGGACTCATATTTGCATAATAATCTGCTTCTCCCTAAGTTGCACTTATGGGGGGGTGTTGGTGTAATTAATATTTAATTACACTTTGCATAAGTTTACTTAGGCTTTATTTAAATCCTAAGTTTTAGGCTTTCATCTTTATCTTATCGAACTGTCTTGTTGCTCAAGATAAGATTAGGTTTGCATCTTTGCTTTTATAAAGAAAATCGTATCTTGTAATTATAAGAATTCTTAAATAATATTATGTTGCACATCTTTTTGCAATAGCTCTATTTTTTCTATTTTTCTCTTCTATGGAAGGATATTTTTGTTTGCAAATTTGATCTTGGTTTCTAACAAGGGGGAGGGAGAGAAAGGGATATTGATAGGTAGAGGGGGAGAGATAGAGAAGAGGGGGAGAGAGGGAGAGATAGGTTGAAGAGGAGGAGAGAGAAGAGATGATGATAGATAGGACGTAGAAAAGGGAGAGAAAGAAGAGGGGGGCTAGGGAGAGCAATATGTAGAAAGGGAAAGAGAGAAGAAGATAGGGGCCAAGGATAGGGAGGGAGAGATGGTGAGAGATAGAGAGGGGGAGAGAGATAGCTGAGAGGGGGAGGGAGAGAAAGGGATATTGATAGGTAGAGGAGGAGAGATAGAGAAGAGGGGGAGAGTCAAGGGAGAGATAGGTTGAAGAGGAAGAGAGAGAAGAGATGGAGATAGATAGGTAGGTAGAAAAGGGAGAGAATGAAGAGGGGGAGACTAGGGAGAGAGATATGTAGAAAGCGAGAGAGAGAAAAGGATAGGGGAGAGAGGGAGGGAGAGATGGTGAGAGATAGAGAGGGGGCCGAGAGATAGCTGAGAGGGGGAAGGAGAGAAAGCTGGGATATTGATAGGTAGAGGGGGGAGAGGGAGTGGCATAGATAGTGGGAGATATAGAGAGATAATTATATTTATTATATTATAATAATTATAATATTATATTAATTATAATAATTATAATATTAATTTAATATTAAAAATCTAACTAATATTATAATATATTAATATTATATATTATATTAATATATATTATAATAATTATAATATTATATTAATATTATTAATTTAGCTAATATTATATAATTATATTAACTATATATAATTTATTATGTAAAATTTAACAATATGGTGCCACAATTTTCATTTTAATTGACTTAATTAGAACTTGGCTCATGAATTGGAGAAGTGAGTCACATGCTAGGAGGAAAGGTTGCAGGAAGCCTAGGGATTGAGCTTGCTTGGCTGCAAAATTGGAATTTTTGTGATTTGTTTTTCCGTGAAGGCCTCTGCATCTCGTATGTCTCCAAAATGATCTATATATTTCATCAAAAATTTATGAATCTTCCTTTTATAAGGGTTTTGATTTGATTTGGTTGTCTTCAATGTTAGTGGTCCATTATATTGTGTTCATTTCACCTTAGTAACTTTACATTGTCTAAAAAATTTGATTGAATCAACGTTGTGCATTCACATTATACCGTGGTGTCATGTTTCTTCCTTTTCATACTCAACCTCACCACTAGGTATTGCAATTTTGATATTGTTGGAATTCTTAAATCACATGCTCTTTCCTTATATGGATGCCTCTCAAGTTATGGCATTGCATGGAGCATGGAAGATTCATACGCCACAAATTCCTCTCCTTACAAAGTTACTTGCTACTATAGTTTAATACTCAACACCTAAAACCACTAAATACCACTCGAAACAAAACAAACAGCCAAATCATTTTGCATACATGTCTAGCAAAGCATTTTATCAAACAATTGACTAACTTGCTGCTATGGGATAAAATCCTAAAACAAATTCTTTTGAACAAGCTATGGGAAAAAATATATCAAAGTATAATAGCAATAGCATAGACAAGGCATTGAACTATTTGGAAAAATTCCTCAAAGAAATGTGGTCTCATGGTGATGGAATTCCATGATGAATGCCTATGGCTATGGATTTTCATGGCATTCCATCTTCATGAGACTACATTTCTTTAAGGAATTTTTTCAAACAGTTCGTGCTACGACATTTTTCATACATGACTACCAAAGCATTTTATCAAAAAATTCACTGCCTTAATGCTATGGCTAAAAGCCTAAAATAGGTGCTTTCAATCAAGCTATGGATGCTTGGAAAAAAATTGTCTACGCATAATATTAAGCAATAACATAGACAAGGCAATGAACTATTTGAAAAAAATGCCTCAATTGTGATGGAATGCCATGACAAGCCAAATTTCTTTGAGGCATTCCATCACCATGAGACCACATTTATTTGAGGCATTTTTTCAAATAGTTCACTGCATTGTATATGGCTTGTCATGGAATTCCATAACCATTGAGGCATTTTCCATCACCATGAGACCACATTTCTTTGAGGCAAGCTCTTGGGAATTTTTTTATTACCTATAATTATCCTTGAAAAAAAACAAGAAGAGAAAGCTCATTGTTGACAAAAGGAATATATTCAAGGATACCAACATATGCCTCACTAGAATGAGATTCCTCCAATTTGTCAAGAATCTCATCTAAAGTATCAAATTCATTCTCATAATTTTTTCTATTGTCTATTTTATCATTTCCTACACAATCAAGGATGAAATTCTATTAGCTACAAGTCTATTAATATTCTTAAGAATTTTTGGGCCATGCCTTCTTTGATGACCATCCATTTTACATAGAAAAAAAGCATTCAAACCTCTCAAAAATTCAATATCATGTTTAGTTTGATTATCACTCAATTGAAAGAACAAAATATGTAGAATATACTCATAAGATTTGAGAGATATAAAAACCCTAGAGTTAAGATGGGGAAGAGTAGACCTTGTTTCTTCCACTTGCAACACATTACCCAAAGATTTGAGGACTTGATGGATAAAAGTTCACATCTAAGTAGAGATATTTTAAAATTCTATCCACCTTAACATATAATTGGCTAAAGCATTACATAGGGTAGAATAAAGGGTTCAAAGATGGACCTAAAAACAAAATTTCCCATAGTCTAAAACTCTTTCTTTTAAAAATATTGATTGCATACCATGATTTTTGAAGAAGTGAATAAATCTTTATGTATCATTCTATAGAAAGAAACATAGACAAGGCGGTGAATTGTTTAGAAAAATACCTCAAATAAATATGGTCTCATGGCAGTGAATCAACCTACTCTTGGCTGTCACACTTTTACTTATCAAGGAAAAATCTTATGATAGTGCATTCAAATTTCCGTTCATGTGCACAAACAGCCAAAACAACTCCCATCACAAATGAGATAGATTCCAAAAACTCTCAGGAAAATAATTAAGGTCTTCTAGTTGCTTAATCTCATGGAGTGTCATGCATATGCTTTTTTATTTCATCACAATCCCAAATCTCCCCTTTTGACATCATACAAGACCTACCTCACTATTATGCTTTAGAATGCACCATTTTCTTTCACATTTTCCTTTACATCAGATTTCCATTTGAACCCTAATGAGTATTTAAACAAATGCTCTAAGAGTTTTTTTTTCTACTTGATCCTATTGTAGAAGACTACTCTTTAATCTTCATATCTACCACCTAATGCATTTGTCACTATTCTTTCTTTTCAACTGTGGATCTTAAAGGAAATTTGAACCACCTTCATAGCTTCCTTTACATTCCTTTTCATTCATAATCTTCATCCTTGTCAAAACTTCCAAAGCTATTCATTTATCAAGGTTTACACTTCCACTTCCAAAGATATGATATAAGGGATGAGGATGGGATCATGTCTCAAATGATTTTGGCAGAATAGGTACCTCTCAGTCTTTATCTTTCAATTAAAAAGATATCAACATATACTCATGTTCCCATATTCAATAATAAAGAGAGCTTTGGAATGATATAAAATCCTCTATTAAAAAAAGGATGACAAAAAATAATCAATATAAATTTCCAGAGGAATTGGTGAGCAGGAAAAGCTTCTTTAGATGATCAACTAGATGATCAAACCACCAACTTAGCACAACTCTCTCAAATACTCTTTAAGTGGACCTTTCCAATCCACTATTCCTTCAAGGAAAAGACCCCCCCCAACTAGGGTTCTTGTACTCAAACAATCAAGAGGGCTTGTATCCACTCGGATCATGTCAAATAGGACTAAACCAATCCATGACACTCAAGGTTGCACTTAGGAAACTACATAACAATAACTTGGACGGTAGTAACAATAACTTGCAATCTATCAAGACTTGATTACCTTATAACCAGTCAAATTCTATTGATGAAATGATAGATTAATCATAATGTCACCTTGGGATCAATCAACATGAAATAACTTCATCCAACATCCTTATGAGTGTAGGTACCACCAAATAGGTATTTGTTAGATATGTCTTCCTCGAGCAAGAGAAATTTAGGAAGAGAAGAGGAAAGCGAGACATGCAGTAGGTCTAAAAGAGGGAGATCAACTAGAGGTAAAAAGATTAGAAGAAAATTCCATAAATGCATGGAATTTTTTCTTACTAAAGTGGGGTCATGTTTTTATGATGATGAGAGCATAGGTGACATCAAAGTGCCCTTGAGGTACAAACATCTACAGAAACAATGGGTACCTAGGGAACTTCCTCCAACAAACACTAATTTTTGTGTCAACGATAGGATATATCGCATAACACCATCATCATTACATGGTTTGGGCCTATTTTTGCATGGATGTAATAAAGGTTTTTTATGAAAAAGTTATTGAATTGATGGAGTATGTCGAATCCTATTACAGTTACAAAGATTGGATGCAGCTAGTTTGATATACATGAAGTATGCGTAGGTATACACTGTTAGCAAATTATATACAACTAAAAGATAAGGATCAAAATAAAGGAGTGGCTGTGTACATTGAAGGAAGGCCAAAAGTATCAGGGAATATTGTAGGGTTTATAAATAGTACATGATCTGGGTCAACAAATAAGCAACCCAATAGCATATTTGAGGCACGTGAGGGAAACCCTGTATTTGTATGTACGATAAAATCAATAACTACAGGGGAAGAGTTGCTAATCGATTACAATTTGAATCGCTTAGATATAAACACAGTTACTATGGGGGTGGTACATACTATATACCATTTCACCCAACCTCCAAATAATGACTCCAATATACCATTTTATTATTATGTTTTTTTCGTAAGTCTATTGGTTTCATTTTAGTAATGTTTTTTTATATTTAATTTTTGTCATTGCATGACATTGATCATATGGGGAAGGCTTTGGCCCAAACCACAGATCGTGATGCATCTTCAGGCGCTTCTACCTGACAAGTTTACCTAATTGTAATTGTACAAATTAGATATGAGCAAAATGTTTTATTATTATGTTTTTTTCATAAGTTTATTGGGTTAATTTTGATAATGTTTTAAATATTCTTGTTGTAGACAGCTGATCAGGGAAAGGCACCAGTAGTAGAGGAGAGCATCCATAGGGTCGAAGTGAAATCACTATTATTGGATGATGACATCGCATATTCAAAAAACCCTATTGATATGATAAGGAAGACAAAAAAAATGCAATGAAGAAATCCTTCAATTGTTATTCATAGTGCCTCAAACAGATGAGATAAGAGAGAGGGTTAAAATATTGACTAAGAGAGTACAAAAATTTCAAGTAATTTGTCATGAGGTCTTTAATTATAACATAAGTTCATTCATGGTTTTATAATTTGTAATCTTTTATGTCATGAACTAAATATGTGTTTTTTTACAGGATTTTTTGTGTCCTCATAATGTTTCTACCCATGATCAGGGTATTGCAGGTGCTACCTGCGGAGTAGGGGTTGGTACAAGTGTCCATCCTGATCTTCTTACACATACATCACATGATCATCCAACCCCATCATCTGTGCCTATATTGTTGACTGAAATGTTGGCAACACATAGCATGCATGCATCAGGTAGTATTGGTGATGTAGAGGCCACTAGTACTAGTGATGTTTTAGCAGCATTTCCTAGATCTTCCCATATTACTAGTATGGGAACATTTCTAGTCACATTTTTGGTGACCGAGGATTTCATTCCCATAAAGATAGAGAAGGTCCTAGGTAATTTAAAATGTTTTAATTATTATTATATATAATCCAATTGAAATTTACTTATTGATCACTCTTTTTAGACTAATGATCACATGATCATGTTGCAAGAAATGATGTTTTTTATAAACATCTAGGTGATATAACATTGGAGCTCTTTAGGACCACCATACATACATGGTGGAATGCCCAAAATCAAGATTTAAAGGATGAGCTCATTAACCATTTAGTTATTTTGTTCGGTGATAAAACATTCAACCAAACGAAGGTCCTTAAGAAAGTCGGTACATATCTAAAGTATGTAAGGGACCAATATAGGTCACATTTATAGAAGAACCAAAAGTGCAAGTTTCCCCCCATGATTTCAGAGAGGGAGTGGAAGGACTTGGTGTGAGATGGAAAGGAGAAGACTGAAAAGAAAAAAGGAAAGACACCACCGAGCCAAGGAAGATATGTGATACTATCAACAATGTAATTATATATTGATTACTCTTTCTTTTTACATAATCTAACATATTTCAAAATTTTCATAGGTTGCTCGACACATTGAAGGAAACAAAGGAAAGACTAGAAAAACATGGGAAACACAAACTTGGCTCTGGTGGTTATATGAAATTAGCCGCAAGAATTGTAAGTATCAATAAATGAAATATTACATCCAAATAATAAATTGTAATTTTTTTTGGTTTTATCACACCATAAAAGCAAAATTCATGATCTTATGCAAAAATGAAAGGCTCTAAATTCAATAGAGCTCCCACAGAAGAGGAAATGAAGATTTCCTTCTAGCATGGCTATGAAGTCATGGTTGAATGCCTAAGAGTCTTGACTGGGCAAACACAATCTTCCACTACATCTGAAATGTAGGTAAATAAACTCAATAAAGTTTATTTAAAATTGAATACTTGTGCAATCTATTCAATATTAATTTCCACCATAAAGTAATTATGTGCCTAGATTTGTTTTAAACAGACAGACAATGATAATACTACACTTGACATTGGAATGCAACCTGGTGAGGGTGGAGTACAACCTGCAGATGAAGGTCATGGTGTGTATCCCGGTACTGGATGTATTCATGTGCTATACAAAACACAGTATGGATTAATACAATTAAACATATTTAATTTCAATTGGTGTATTCATTAATGTAACCTTTCATGTTTCAACTTTAGAGCATGTAGAGCGTGATTGACATGATGTTGAGAATGATCAGGCTAGAGAAGATCAGGAACATGATGTGGCCCCATCAGGTAAAGAGGACCACTCTAATGTTCTTTTAAACATATTTAATTACAATTGGTGTATTCTTTAATGTAACCTTTCATGTTTCAACTCTAGATCAATATTTAGAGGGTGTTCAACATGTTGAGCATGAGGTCATACAACAAGATCAGGAATATGATCTGGCCCCATCAGGTAAAGATCACCACTCTAATGTTCTTTTAATTAATAAAATACTTGTAACAATAATAACAAAACATATCAATTTAACATTTCTTTGTTATTGCAGCAGACCCCCTTGAAGCGGCCTTCATGTCATGATCAATAAACGACGAGGTGTACATTAAGATCAAGAGCAGAGGGCAGAACAACTGAAGGGGGGAGAGATGATTTAGAAAATGATACTCCACTTCAGTTTTTTTTAGCTTCAAAATTAAAGAAACAATAAAAAAATTGATTGTAATCATATTATGACAACCATATTTTTGATAATATGTAACAATTGAATGAATGAATGTTATATGTTATTAATGGATGAATGAATGAATGTAAATATGTTAATGAATGAATGTTATATGTTATTAATGGATGGATGAATGAATGATTAATGTTATATGATCGGGTATGGGAAATTGAGAGTGATGTGAGGGGGGGAGGGGCCAAATGAGCTTCCACCATCATGTGGTTGGCCCTATTAAGTAGAGAATATTAAACTATTCTCGAAACAAAGAGAAGCTCAATCCAATTATTACATGCAAGTATCTTTTTAATTCCTCTATCTTTCATCAATCTCTTTACTATTTGAACCTCGTACCAATGTTTTACATGAAGAACCCATTATTGTGAAATGTGCCTCCAATTGAGTAAACTGAATTCATGCTCTACATCATAATTTCAAGTTGTTTCCATTCCAATGTTTTGAGTTTAGTTTGTTTGTATGGATTTGTATGAATACCACATTGTGTTGTGTGTGGATTTGGTTTCAAAGCTCTATTTCTTTTGTTTTTAGTGGTGACATAACTCTAAAATTTGACTTTTTGTGCATAATAGGTTAGTGGAAAACTAGATAGCTCTGAAGGGTTTAGAGGCTTGATTTAGATAGATACATGGATATTTGGATCTTGTTGTTGATGGGATTCTTCCACTCAACTATGAAATTTTGTACCATCTACAGACATGCAAAAATTTCTCTACTTACATTCATTCAACTTACTATCTTCCTCTCAAATTTATGCATTCATGTGTCATTTGAGAGTGTAACTCCATCAAGGTTTTGTCACAATTGAAGAATAATGCATTAGCTTATGTCCATGATGAAAATAAAAAGGGTTATTATGGGGAAATTTTATAGGAAATGAGTATATCCTAGAGTATGCTATAGGCCTTCATACTACAACCTTGTTCATGATAGAAGATTCTTGTTTTGTGACATGGAAAGAATAGATTAAGTGATTGATAGACCAAGGATAGTGAAATATGTAGGAATAAGTGATTGAGAGTGAGTAGGGTAATATTCTTTAGATGATCAACTAGATGATCAAACCACCAACTTAGCACAACTCTCTCAAATACTCTTTAAGTGGACCTTTTCAATCCACTATTCCTTCAAGGAAAAGACCCAACTCACCTAGGTTTCTTGTACTCTCACAACCAAGAGGGTTTGTAACCACTTAGATCATGTAAAATAGGAACTTAACACCCTAATTCTCACTTAGGAAACTCCATTTTCTCATCGCTCTAACCTTTAGGCCTCTTTACCCTTTTAACCCTTGTAGCCTTGCCCAGTAGGACAGTCAAAATAAAATCCACATACAAGCCTGTACTAGGCCCAAACCACTAAACTTAGATAGGTATTATATGCCCCTACAACGCCTCAAAATCTTCCTTCATGATAGTGAATATAAAAAGAGCAATGGACCAAAACAACGCTATTCCACGAGGCCTAATTGGTTGGCTACAATAGGATAGTTGACTATCTTGTGGATATCCTTGTGTTGTGTGTACTACTTCCTCCTATCTTTTTTGTTTTTCACTTCTAAATTCATTGCAACAATCAACAAGCATAGATTCAAATGTTCTAGTTCCTCTTCTAATTCCATTTAACTGCCATCAATGGAAAACTAAGGTTCAACTAATACTAAAGAACAAGAGGTTATATAGAGTTACAATGGGGGTAGAAAAAATATGTACAGATGAAAGTGCTATAGTTAAGTGGTTCAACAAGGGTAATCAAGCTTTTGGATTCTTATTTTATATTGAAGCAACAAAGGCCACCTTCCGACCTGAGTTCATAAATCATATTGATGAGTATATTGTCTTCCAATCTTTGGACCATGAACAAATTAGAAGCATTGTGAGATTACAGGTATGTAGATCATTTATTTTTTTTTGAAAAACTTATCATTTCTAAAGTACAAAAAAAGGTAGAACATTTTTCTGATTAGTTAATAAAGAATTTATTTGTGGCTTATAATAATTGAAGATGCACATAAAATTGTATAAGATCCAAGTACTTTAGGGAATTCATAATAGGATATGCAACAAGGGGGTAACTCAAGTGCTTAATACAAATATTTGGTTGCAGTGATTTGGTCAACAAACCTTGTTTCTCCTTTGTCTAAATGCCATGTTACTATGCATTAACTCCTAAATTATAATGATTAGGAAGCTTTATATCTCATCCGGGTATCTTTAGCTAGATCACAACATCAATTATGTATTTTTCCTAGTATATCTTTTGTTAGATGATGAAGAGAGAAAATTCACTCTTTTGTTGTTGTACAATGTGAAAGAACCCAAAAGTTTTCTATCCCAAAATTCCATCCTCTTACAAAAAAGAGAATATATAGCTTTTCAATCTATTATTGATTTATAATTGATTCTTGAGGTCATATATTAGGGAAGTCAGCATTCCAATGGCCACTAAATAAATAAATCTTCCATGTAATGCTTTCCCACTTCAATTCCTTCTCAACCTTCTCTATAAATGCATATAGAGTTTCAAAATCTTTAGGTTTATCAACAAATTTTAGAGGAAATTTCTTCCCTAATGCCTTCTCAAATACAACCACCATTATTATTATCATTTGCAATCCTTGTGTAGTAACTTTGAAACTTGGTAATTTTATCTTTATTTTCTTTTGAAGTACACACATGCAAAATAGTTGTTTATGCACATAAGAGATAACAAAAGTAAACATACGTAAATTTCATACAAATTGATGGGGAGAAGATAAACACCCAAAGTTATTGAAACGTCATAGCATATCCTACAATCATTGCATTCCAAGAGATGACATCTCTTTGAGCATTCCATCAAATAGTTCACGTGCCTTATCTATACTTCCACATTTTGAATCCATGTCTACTAGAGAATTTCCAACTATAATATTTGACAAAACTCCCCCTTTCATTATGTTATGATGGATGTCCATACCCTATTTTAAAGCTCTCCTTTTGGCACACGAAGGGAGGATGCTCACAAAGGTTGTCCAATTTAGCCTTACACCAACCAATTACATTTTCTTTAAAATTTCTAAAGCCTTTTGAACAAATATATTTTGTGCATATCCTGCAATCATTGCAGTCCATGAGACGACATTTCTTTGAGGCATTATGTCAAATAGTTCATGTGCCTTGTCTATGCTTCGACATTTTTCATACATTTCTAATAGGGCAGTTGCAACTACAACCAATTGAAAATCCTCTATCCTTTATGTTTTGATGGATGTCCATACCCTATTACAAAGCTCCCGTTTTGGCACAGGAAGGGAGGATGCTCACAAAGGTTGTCGAATTTGGCTTTACACCAGCTAGTTACATTTTCTTTAAAATTTCTAAATCCTTTTGAAAAAATATCTTTTGTGCATATCCTGCAATCATTGCAGTCCATGAGACGACATTTCTTTGAGGCATTCTATCAAACAATTCATGTACCTTGTCTATGCTTCTACATTTTGCATACATGTCTAATAGGGCAGTTGCAACTACAAATAATTGAAAATACTCTATCCTTTATGTTTTGATGGATATCCATACCCTATTACAAAGCTCCCCTTTTGGCACAGGCAGGGAGGATGTTGGCAAACGTTGTTGAATTTGGCTTTACACTAGCTAATTACATTTTATTTTTTTTAAATGCACAACATGTCTAATAGGGAAATTGAAACTACAACTAATTGAAAATCCTCTATCCTTTATGTTTTGATGGATGTCCATACCCAATTATAAAGCTCCCCTGTTAGTACAGGCAGGGAGGATGTTGGAAAACGTTGTCGAATTTGGCTTTACACTGACTAATTACATTTTAAAAAAAATTTGCACAGTTTCATACATTATGAATTTTCTATTTTGTCGCTATTTTTTCGATTGTCTAGTGGTGTTCTGACGTTCTGGTTATTTTTGCTGCTTGTTTTCTAGCTACTATTCATCGAGAAAGCAACACGCGTTTCATCGAAAGTTTTCCAAAAATAAGAATACCTATACCATGGAAAGTGCCAACAAAGCCACATCGCGAGTTTGACATTTCAAGGTGTGTCGGTAAAGCAACGAAAACGGTCCGACGAATTTTTTTGCAGTCGTTCGTTGGTGTTTTTATGAGAGTTTGTCAAAATTTCAACAAACATTCATCGAAAATTAAAGCCAAATATAGTAGTGCTGTCAGTTTTGAAGTTTTTCCAAATGCAAAATATAAGGAGGTCAGAATCACCTTCTAAGTGATGAAAAATGATGAAATTTTGACTATCTAGAGGAAAAAGTGCGACTTTTGACCAGAGGCGCTTTGATTTTTGAAGCCCTAGAACTTATAATTATGGATTGTAGTCTCAAGCAATGTTTTTTTGGTTCTAATCCTGCTCTTTAACGAAACTGTTAGCCAATCAATTGGGTGTGTCAATCAATCAGAATTAGTGGTCAAACATAGGCTCCAACGAGGTTTGAAAATCCAAATTTTCATAAAATTGGTTGTCTAGAAAGTGACGCCTAGAGTCAAAGGTTTGACTTTTGAACTCAAGATGACTAAGCGCCCATGAAAGGTGGCTTTGAGAAATTAATTTAAATATTATTTAATATTTAAATATTTTGACTTTAAGTGAAATCATTTTGCTCTCAAAAGGGATTATTTTGTTTTGCATGTAGACTTAACTGAAAGTATCAAAGATGGTGCCCTATTTAGGGTTTATTTTTCTTTTAGTTAACTATTTTGAGGTGCAATCATATAAAGTCACATAGTTTAGAGGTCCAGTTAAGGGTGGTGCTTGGTTTGCATGCATATTGGATGATTTTATGACTTAAATTATTTATGTCATTATTGGCACCATTGTTATCATTACATGTTCAAGAAAAGGAAATTTTCTTGAGCAACAAAAGATCTAAAGGTGCTCCGAGTTCAATTTTTTAGTGCTAGGTCCTTATTGTTCAAAAGATTAATTTTACAGAGTTAATTTTTTCAGTGCATGTAGACATCATCGAATCTCAATCAAGCATAGGAGTTCTTCTTCAAAAGTAGAACAAATACACTTCTATCCTATGTCTAATTTTTTTCCATTCTCATCTTAGGTAATCTTTGCAAGTCAAATATAATGGAAAAATATTCAGAATCTGATCATCTAGGTTCACATATTTCAGCAGTTGTAGCAAAACCCATGTCTTAGATTTTTTTGAGAAAATTGTCCCATTGCTTTTATTCTAAAAGCATTGTGCTTTTTTCTTAGAATTCCTTTGCATGTGGGTCAAAAACACATATTTTCCAAAATTGAATTATCTGGGTTGCCTTAGAATTCCATTTCCTACAAAACCCATGTTCCATATTTTCTTGGGAAAAATTACCCTGAATAGCTTTAGAACCCCTACTTTTTCTTGACTGAAAAGCCTTTGCATGCCTAGCTAAAACTCACTTTTTTCACAATTATGATGATCTAGATTTACTTAGAATTCAGTTCTCTACAAAATCCACGTTTTAGAAAATTTCCAAATTTTTTTCCCACAACTAGCTATTTTTAGCCTCATCCAGAGCTTTTTTCAACTTTTTCTGAAAGTTGTTTGAACACACCTGACTTTATAGTAAAAAATATAGATTTTCAAAATGCAATTCAACCCCATAGATTATAAGACAAAATTGGTCTTGATGCACAAATTTTTGAAAATCTGAGACATAGACTTGGGTTGTGTCTATCTCGTGGTCAATCTGAACATGTTGGAAGGCATTAGTAGCAACACATTGAAGAATCTTGAGTTTTTTGGGTTGTTGGTAGCATGGTCTATTCCTATCATAACTTTTGATCTCGAGTTTGTTCTTTCTTGCATCAAGCATTATGACTCGTCTACACGAAAAAATCAGATTAGTTGATGGGAGAGTCATCTACAACCTTAAGTTGACGGACATGGAAAAGTTCTTTGTTATTCCTCATTCAAACAATTTCATTGTAGTTATTGTTCAAACAATTTCATTGTATTTATTGAGACTTGTGATAAGATATGGTATGAATACCAAGATAGATCATAGAGGAAAGTTGCTTAGAGATGAATGAAAATACAAAAGACTAACATGCCTAAGAAGGTTGGTTGTAGCGAGTTTAAGGATGAAGTTACAATTTTGATAACTCTACTTAATCGAGTTATAGGTCAGCAGGAAGCTAATATTTTCTGACCATGGATGTTCTATGTCATTTCTAGGATCCTTGATGGTATAGAGAACTTTGACTAGGCCATGTTGATCAATGAGTGCCTTCACTAGCAAATCACTAGATTCCTCAAAATCCATGAGTTTCACATGGTTTCTTGGTCTACTTGGTTGCATCTCAAGGTAATTTTAGACACTTGAATACCAATGGGACTCTTGGTGTTCAACATATTCATGAATATTGCTCTCAATTGGAGTTCTCTAAACTTGAACAAGACTTTAAGGAAATGAATGATCACTTTTTCATAAAGATATTTAGGGATCTCGATAATGATATGCACATCAATATTTCACTAGAGGAAAAATCAATGATGGAGAGTTGGGCCGATTGGTTCATTCAATTCCCCACTTTCACATATATCTGAGTATATGGTTACATCAGAGAACCTTTGATGCTATCAAGGTACCCATAAGAAAAGGTCCTTTTCATGGAGTTTCTTAGACAAGCTCAACATGTTCACTCTTTTCTTCATAGTTGCCATAAGACAAAAATCACCTTTCCTTTTGGATGGGTTTTTTCACATGCAAGACCGCTACTAATTGCAAGTTTATGATGACCAAGCTTGAAAAATTCAACCTCAAGTATCAAATCGAGAGGTGTTCCTATGATCCATTGGGTGATTATACAGCTAAGTTGGAGCGAAGTATTGCACACAAGCCAACACTTGAGGTTTTTTGGCTAATTGCGAGGATGAATTTGAAGTCTTTCGACATCACTAATATAGAATTAATATTGCTCAAACATTGATTTCCTATTAGAGGATGTTGAGGGTTTGTCATATGATGACAAAGAGTTTTTGCTTAGTTCATACGTCAAAGATCAATTTGCTCGCCAACCACTTCGCTAGCCAGATTGGTATGCCAAGGAGAGTACTTCCATTGAGGATGTGTCAAAGTTAGTTATCAAAACCAACATGAAATTCTTGGAGAGTAAGAGAAGGTGCAAGATAGTTCCTGTCACGAAGCTGTGGGTGATCTCACAATAGTGGTTTACAATTTTTGGCCAAACTAGACACTGAAATAATTTTTTCTAACTAAATCTTCACTTTCGGGCACCTATAGTGGCTAAACCATGAGGAATTTAAAGATGATGCAAACTAGATTTTCATGACATTTTTTCTATAGATTCTAAATATATTTGTTTCAAAATTTTTGGAATTAGATTGCACCTCTTTATTGATCTCCCTCGAAAACTAGTTTTTTTTTAGAAAATAACATTTTTAAGGAATGACGCTCATCGTATAATGCATAACTTTCTTTCCATGAAGGATAAAATTCTAATTCTTCGAATTTAAATTTGTAACTACAATATCTAGTGCTTTCACTTGGTTAGATAGTGTTTTATTGAATATTTTTTCCTTAATCAATTTTTGAAGTCAAACCAATTACAATTTAGACATAGGAAGACTTTATAATGTGTAACATTTTTTGTATGTATTGAAATTCAATTTTTTTTTTGTTGGATCAAGGAATTCAATATCTAGTGCACTCATATTTTTGGAAAAAAAAATTATAATCTTCTATTTTTCCACATGTTCATAATAGAGAGCTTCATTTTTGGTGAAAAACATATGTTTAATAAAACTAAAAAATAAATAGATAATACAACAAAAACATATTAAAACTATAGTCGTTGGATAGCTCGTTCTGAGGACTAGCTGACTCTAGTTGGGTTTGTGAAGTCTCCTCCATTTTCATCCTCAACTCGAGATTCAAAGGGAACAAATCTAATTTTTTTGGTGGCAGAGAGTAGCAAGGTGGGAAAAGGGGGGTTCACTCAAACCAGGGTTCATTTGAACCCTAGTCTTTCAAAAAGGGGTTTCTATTGTGTTTTTTGGTGGGATGGTGGGAACATGCATTAAATGGATTCGCTTGAACCTAGGTTCTAGCGAACCCTCTTTTGGTTCGTTTGAACCTATTAGTTCACTCGAACCCCCAAAACATTTTTTTTTGGCGTGGGGTCATTATCTTCAAGTTTCCTTCCCCACTCCAATTGTAAACCACTTTTGTGCATTCACCCCCATTAGTAGGTTTTTCTTCACTACCTTCTACCTCAAGGTCAAAGCCTAGAGCTAAGGTTATCTTGAAGCCACCTGAAGGTGTTAGAGTTAGTGGAAACACAAAGGGGAGAAGTACTTACAAGAGAAAGTAGAAATAGGTTGAAAGGGCGCTTAAAGTTCTAGTAGAGATAGTTATATAGGCTGAACCACATCTTTCACCTCCTAGTTCACCATTTTCATCACATTCACCTCCTATTGATATAGAATCAAAGCTAGAACCACCAGTTTGAGGGGCATTAGAGAAATTTGATCCACCACAAGTTGATATAGCCGCAACAGTCTCTCCTCAAGATGATAATATTGCTCATTCATGTTGGCTCAAGAAATATTTGGGAAGACAAAGGTGAGAGCCTTCATATCAGCTTGATTTGTGTGAGTTTGGTAATCCTTATCAGGGAAGTCGAACAAGGAAATCAAGAAGTAGGTGCACATTGAAACAACTCCTAAGGAATAGATCATCATTGAAGTTGCACACCACCAGAGGGTAATAGCTTGGATGAAGTTGAGGTTGGAGATGTCACTTTTGTCAAAGTGAATCTTGGGAGGAGCACTTAGAAAACAAACGTGAGCCTTCTCAAGATTGTCACAAATAATCTTGAAGAGTGTGTCATGAAGGATGAAGAGGATAAATCGCTTCTTAAGGTTGAAGTCAAGTAACTTTGATAGTATATTTCTGATCTTATTTATGGAAACCCAAGTAGAGCACCTATTCTTCCACAAAGTACACCTACAGAACAACATAAGTTGGATCAGTTAGTCAATCATGGAAAATTTTTGGACAACTGGGTTGAAAACTTCATTGTTTTAGGTCAGCATCTTCTCACAGAGTTATATTAGTTGAGTGATGCACATGGACTTAGTTAGGGAATTCAACAAATTGAGATTACTATGGCAGAAGGTATGACAAAAGACTAGATTCTTGTATCCTAGTTAGCAGTTACTTATGATGCCATGGTAGTAGAAGAAGAGAAAAGGAATATTTTCGCTTAGAGAGAACAACACCTCTTCATGATTGAAACATACGAGAGGATCTCTATTAGGTTGGATACACTCAAAGAGAATGTTATTGGATCTCTTAGAATCGTCAACAACTTTGTCACTCAGATCTCGTGTCATTATCTTCTTGAAGATGGTACATACATTGAACTTGATGTAGTACAAGATGAGTTTGAGAGGTTGGTTCATGATAATCTTGAGGGAGATCCTATGGCATCCAAGTTGGATCACATCTCAATGATAACTAGTTTCAAAAAGGCAACTAAAAAGGTCAGAAAATGCATGAAGGTGATCATAGATGGTGATAGAGAGTTGAATAGGTAGGTTATCATCATGGACAGTTTCAAAGTACCAGAGGATGAGACAATCGACCAATTCTTAGATGAGGTGTTAGAACGTGATGACTTGGACTGATCCATCAGTTGGAACCTATAGTTATTTTTGAGGATAGAGTCAGGAGTAGCAGTTAACTCAAAATTCGGTCTTGAGTTCTAATTGTTGATTTAATGCACACACATCTCATCCTTGGAGATATCTTCACAGTAGTTTATACTTTCAGTTAGGATCAATTATTTTATTTCAATACGGACTTGCATGTTGCACATGTCTAGTTTAGTTGACTCCTATTTCAGTTAACTAATGGAAACTTTCTAGTTAACTGTGTAGTTTCCTTTATTTAGGGTTTAACAATAAAATCTTGCATGCTTGCAAGACTATAGTTGACTCAAGGTGATGTTAGGGTTCCCTAAACCTTTGATGTCTATAAATAAGAGCTCTTTACTCATTTGTAATTAACTTTTTTAGGTCATAGTAATATATGTTGTGCCACCTTGCCTGTAATATTGTTGTTTTATATCTGTTCACGAGATTTAACAATTATAATAAATGGATATGCCAACTTTCCTAAATGTTATTATTATGGTATTTGTTAATTTTAGTTAAATGGAGTGGCTAGTTTGATCATTTATTGTATGTGTGTCTTGCCAATGCAATTTTTTTCCCTAGTTGGCTTTCCTATGTTATGTTTAATAGTTGTTCTTTCAATCTATGCCTTAGATAGGGGTTCCTCCTCCTTGGAAATTTGGGAAGAAGAATTATCATTTTAAGTGTTGTGCCTAATAGACGTTATCCTATCCTACGCCTTGGATAGGGATCCCTCCTTGGAAATCCTGTTGTGAAGTTTATCATAAAAACATTCCCGCTCCTTTTCCTCATGCTCTATTTTCTTGAGGAGATTGGATAGATTAAAGCTTTTAGTTTAGTTGTAGTTAGAGATCTATGAAACCAAAAAATCCTTAGCTGCAACGTTCTTGGTTTTCTTAACCTTTTTCCTCTTTCAGCTAATACAAAAAGATAGGAGTTAGATTACTTTACTTCTTCATGCAAGTCAGCATAAAGAGGGAGCTTCCCCTCCTAATTTGAAGAGTAGTCATTACACATTGTGCATAGCTATCCATACCAACTTGCACTCCAGAGGTGCTAATTGTTATGCCAATAGTTTTCTAGTGCCCATCATGGGGTATGAGGCAAGAAAACTTCCAAGAAAACTTCAATGCTTTATGTCACGGGAATGACCATTTGGCACCCTACTGCTCCAGCCATCATATAGCCAAATTTTGTACTCATTGAAGTGGAGAAATTGGATATCATCAATAGCCTATGTAGTTTTATTTTTTAAAATCATACATCAACTACTCAGTGGAGAAACACAACTACTATTCTGGATAAAGAAGAAGAAAGAGCAGATCTTGTAGCCTGTAGACCAATTTTTCCACCACCCAAATGGTAATAAAGCATCCTGGCATACCGAGTATATACAAGAAAGAGAAAAATCCTCCTATTCAAGAAGATCCTATCTTTTAGGAGGTTCCTGAGCATTTCCTTGAAGAATTTGAAGAAGAATCTATAGTCCCAGCTGAAGCAATGGGTGACAACAACAACAATCACAATGGTTGAAATGAAAGGAATGTGAGACGTCCAACTCCATTACCATGGGGTGACAATATTGGAACATTGGCTTTAACAACACACCATGAACTACCCAAGGGATTGCGAAAGCATTTTCCCTGATTCCACAATGATGGGTGTAGAAACCCTGATGAACACATTTCAACATTCATACTGCCTTGTTCTATTTTGCATGTTTCACATGAAGACATCGCCATCTGTCTCTTTGTAGAGACTTTGGAAAATGATGCTATAGACTGGTTCAATCATCTTGAGCCAGAAATTATTACAAGTTTGAATGTCATGAGTGAAAAATTCTTGGCACATCATGAGTGAAAATTCAATCCCACTGAGGAAAACCATCAATTATTTTCACAACTTTCAAACTTGAAGATGGAGGCACATGAACCAATGAGGGAGTTCATAGCAAGGTTTAACCACCTTTTTAGATGTCTTTCCCATACTCTCAATCCATCTGATGAGTAGATTCATCAATGCACTACTGTCAGAAATAGTCTTTTTCTTGAAGATAGGTCATGAAGGGAATCTACAACTCACACAAGAAGAAGCTATCAAGCTTGAATATAACATGATTATGACAGTAAAGATGAAGAATGATTCAATCATACCACTTGTTCAATTGTTTGTTGATCCACTCCTACAAAAGGTAGCTAATGGGGTGACTATTCTCAAAAGGAAGTCACCTACTCAAGGGTAGCAAGCCATGCCCACATCACCACCATATCAACCTCAGTAGCCATACTAGCTAAAGAGGAATAACTTCTAGCGATTCAACAATTACAAGACAAGGTTTTTGCAAGGAGAACCAAGAAAAATGAATGATGTTGAGAAGGGTACAATCTATTGCACTTTCCATGATTCTAATGAGCACACCGAAGTCACATGTCTGAAAAATAAAAGGATGAATCAACTCATGGGATTTGTTGATATTGCTAGTCCAAGTTCAAGTTGCATACCTTCACCAACTACAAATGTTGTCTCACCATAGATGAACAACTTTGATTGTGACTCCACAACGGGGTACTTCAAAAGGGAGCCCATTAATGAATAATAAGAAGAAGAATACCAAAAATTTTATTATGCGGTCAATCATGAGAACATCTCATCGCCTGTGTTCACATGTGTGCAACACTTCAAAGCACAAAAAGAAGAAGAGGAAAAGTTGAATACAAATGAAAATGGAAAGGACATTCCTTCCACTTCCAATCTAAAATCTTCAAAAGAGAACATCATGTCAGTTGCTCAAGAATCATCTTCAAAAAACTTTGAAATTGTGTCTTCCATGATGAAGATGAAGGTACAAATCTCATAATTGGAGTATCTTCAGGATCACCAAAAGCAGTTGGAAAGAATCCTCAAAGTTGTAAAGAAGAAGGCTGCAATCTAGCCTACACTACTGGAGTCATCCATGCTAGCAAAAGAAAATCCAAAACCATTCTATATATCTTTTTATATAGGATGTTTTAAACTTAGTAATTGTATCATAGATAGTGGAGCTTGAGACAACATTATTCCTCTACATATCATGAACACGTTGGGACTTTTGTGCACCAAAACTCAAGAAAAGTGTTACTTGCCTGTGTCAAAGTTGGTGTCCTTGGTTGGTCAACTGAAAGATGCACAAGTCAGGCTAGCGTCTTATCCTGAGAAGAAAATAATGATGACTATCTTGGTAGCAAACATCCTACCATTTATGGAATGTTACTTAGTAGGAGCTTTTGCAAAGACCTCGAAGGAAAAATTCAATTGGATTGGCCATTCGCAAAAATTCCATTGAAGAAGGGCACTTTCAAGTTGGAACTTGAGGACCCCAAGGGACAATTTTTGTATCAAAACAAGGGTCTAGACACATATGCTATGGTGTCAGAAGTAATTGAAGATTGTCAGAATTTTTCACTTTCCATAAATACATCATATGAAGAATCAAAAGTGTGGATGATGCAGTTTGATGACAGTTGCTCAAAATTAGGCTTAGGAGTGGGAGTAGCGATTATTTCTCCTAAAGGTCATCTATATCCATTCAAATATAGGTTGCAATTTGAATGCACCAATAACATTGATGAATACAAGGTGCTTTTATTAGGTCTTAAAAATGTGAATGATATGGGGACCAAACTGCTTAAAGTTGAAGGAGATGCAAAGTTGATTCTTAAACAAGTTAGAGAGAAATTTCAAGATAGAAAAAACCAACTCCAATCCTACAGGAAGAGGGTGTGGAATAATATTGATTGGTTTGATGCAGTTAACATCAAATACATTCCAAGAATAGATAATAGCAAAGCTAATGCCCTTGCAATGTCAACTACTCTTTTCATGCCACATTTTGACTTTCATTAGAATTATTTTCCTATTGAACTAATCTACAGGCCAGTTGTATTAGATAATTCAGACAACTGGAAAGTCTTTGATGATGATTTTGATATTGAAGAATTTCTTGTCATGGGAGACAACTATAAAGAATTGTTCTTTGAAGGAAGTTCTACTCCTTTCAGAGAGTCAATTACAAAAGGCTCTGAAGCTACAAAATTTGGAATCATACAACTAAAAGGAAATCAAATTCCCAAGGGTTTCGCATCTTTAGAAGATATTTTTTACCACCATGACCGATACATCTAGGATCAAAATATGTTAGGTGTTAATAATTCTATAGAGCACTACCACGTAAACATCGACACTAAAGACAAGCCTCCACTTGTTAATCTAGGCAAGTGTTGTACTCTAGGAGAAGCTGAGAAGTTAACTGTCTTATTCAAATAGTACAAGGATGTATTTTCCTAGTCTTACGAAGACTTGAAGGTATTCACACCCATAGAATTGTCATATACAATTCCTCTAAAGTTTGATGTCAAGCCTTTTAGGAAAAATTAGAAACATTATAATCCATGAATTCAAGATACTATCTATGCAAAGATTTAGAAGATAATGGACTCGAAGATAATATTTCCAATTCATCACTCTACCTGGGTGTCCAACATAGTTCCTGTGCACAAAAAGAATGGTGAGATCAGAATTTGCATGGATTTCAAGAATTTAAACCACTCATCCTTGAAGGACAATTACCCATTACCAATCATGGAACATACCTTGCAGAAAGTCACCAGATTAGAGATGCTATTACTTCTTCATGGTTTTTCTAGTTACAATCAGATTGTAGTGGTAGAGGAGGATCAAATCAAGAAAAAATTTACCACACTGTGGGGAATGTTCTCTTATGAAAGGATGCCTTTTGACCTTATCAACACCGGTGCTACTTTTCAGAGGGCCATGGATTTGGCATTTGGGGATCTCAAGAACAAGATAATAGTCATCTATCTTGATGACTTGACCATTTTCTTAGATAAATGGGAAGACCACTTTTCACACTTGGTGAAAGTGTTCGAGAGATGCAGGTATGCTAAAATCTCATTGAATCCCAAGAAGACCATCTTTGCGATGACGAAGGGAAAGCTACTTGGCCACATCGTTTCCAAAGAGGGGACTAAAATTGACCCAAACTGGGTGGATTCAATCAAAAACCTATCTCTTCCAACAAAAAGAACACAAGTGCATTCCTTTTTTAGTAAAGTCAACTTTATCAAGAGGTTTGTACCAGATTTCTCATAGTTGACAAAGGAGATTTCAACAATGATGAAAAAGATGTCCACTTTCATATGGATAGAAGAAGGAAAACAAGCCTTTATCAAAATCAAAGAAGCTATTGCTAACACACTAGTGTTGGTTTGACTTGACTTTGGGAAGGATGTTATCCTCTATTGTTATGCATTAGAACACACACTGTCTGCTATATTGACACAAAAGCTCAGTGAAGAAGGAGAATCTCCAATTTCTTTCATGAACACTAGTTTCAAGGACAGTGAATCACGTTATTCTCAGATTGAGAAGAATGTGTATGCTATCATTAGAGCTATCAAGAATTTTAGGTTTTATCTTTTGAATTCACATAAAACAGTGTTTTTCACCGATCAAGTGGTTAAAAGTGTGCTGACTCAACAAGACATGGGCACGAAATGAGGAAACTGGATTGCAAAAGTTCAAGAGTATGATCTATAAATCAAGTTGACCAAGCTCATTCATAGGAAAGGCCTTTATCAATATTTAGGAGAGGATGGAGATCACAATCATTAGAGAAATGGTGGAATTGAACCTAAGTAAGAAATTGAAGAAGACCTTCCTTTGGTCCTATTTGTTGATTTTGTGGAGGAATGGTACACACCCTTGTGGTATTATTCAACTTATGGAGAATGTCCATGCCACATGGAAAAATAGTAGAAGAGAACATTGAAGCTGAAAGCACATAATTTCATGCTTATAAATAATGTCCTATACAAGCCTAGCCTTGATGAAACTTTCCTGCTATGTGTCAGGAGGAACCAACAACAAAGATTGTTGGAAGCTTTTCACAATAAAGCATGTAGAGGACACTTTTCATTGAGGGTCACTACATTCAAAATCCTACAAGAACAATTTCATTGGCCAAATATGTTTCACTACGCATATGAATGGTGTACATGTGTTAGATGTGTCAACAATTTGTTGGCAAAGTTAGATTGGCATCTCTTCCACCTAGTCTAGTGATTATCAATGCTCCATTTCAACAATGGGGTATAGATTTTGTAGGTCCTATCAACCCAAGTTATAGTAAGTGGCATGTCTATTTCCTAACAACAATAGATTATTTCATGAAATGGGCTAAAGGAATTCCTACCAAATGAGCTTCTTCTGAAGTTATTTGCGACTTTCTAAAGGAGAACATTATTTCATGCTTCGGAGTTCCTCGTTAAATTGTGATTGATAATGCAGCATTTTTCTCATTAGAGGAAAATTTAAATTTTTGTTTTGATCACAGTATCATGCTGTCACACTCATCAAATTACTATCCTTAGGGTAATGGATAGGATGAGTCATCAAACAAGAACATAGTCACAATCGTGCATAAGCTAGTTGAATCAAATCAGTGGGCTTGGCACACAAAATTATATGACACTCTTTGGGATGATAGAATCGCTCCCAAAAGAGCCATTGGCACCTTGCCTTTTATACTTTTGTATGGTACAGAAGTAGCTTTTCCCATCAGATTGGACTTGTCTTCCTTACAACTGGCATCTACACTAGAAGATGAAGAGTTCAAAGATCCTGTTCAGAAGCGGATGTTGTACCTGAAGAAAATTGAAGAGGAAAGGGTAGAGGTTGTTGATAGAATCACTCAACATCAAGAGTGAGTGAAGAAGATTTTTGACAAGAAGGCTCGTCAGAGGGACTTCAAAATTGGAGTTCAAGTCCTTTTGTGGGACAAAAGGAATGAACCCTAAAGGAATATATGGCAAGTTTCATTCCTTATGGTTAGGACCCTTTCAGATCCATGAATTTGTAGGAGAGAACACATACATTTTGTCACACTAGGATGGAAGGCTTCTCTTGCTTCCTTACAACGGGTAATATCTGAAACACTTTAACCCTCTAAGGGAAGAGTGATATTTTTGTAAATAATTTTACTTTATGCTTTATCATTATGTTGTATTGTGTTTTCCCATTCTGTGATGTTTTGTCATGTTTTAGGTGGTTTAGGTAGTCTCTTTTTAGGTGATTATTAGGAAGTTTTAATGTTATTAGGTGATTAAGGAAAGTCTTGACTCCATATGCCCAATTGATAAGTCACTAGTCTACAAAAACATAGAGTATCTTAGTTCTCCTATGCTGTAAGTATCTAACATGGTCACTAGATGATGCCTAATGTTGTACCCAAACCAATTTTTTTGCTTCATTAAGTAATTTTTCTTGAAAGATTCTAAACCCTATAAAATGATGTCAAAAATAGTTTTTAGGAAAATCAAGTATGGACTTTTTGTCAGTTTGAAGTCAGGAGGATACTTGTGAAATTTGAAAAAAATGAAAATTGTGGTTTCAAGTGCCCATGTTTCAAGTTGTGAAACACTAAAAATTGAAACTTGTTAGAATTGGCTAAAAATTATTTTGATTGGCTTATTTTGCTTCACGATCACAATGGTGAAGTCAGATTCAGTTAAAAAATAGTTTAATTCTGGTGGGTAGTTTTTATTTTTTTAGACAGAAAGCTAGGAGCTCTGAGGTCATCAATGGTAGATGGCCATAGACTAGGTGTTGAAATCTAAGCCTAAAATGCTCAAATGAAGAATCTATGGCAAGATAAGTTCTAAATAATGCTTTGAATCAGAGGATATTTTTCACTAAGGTGAAAATTATAAAAAAATTCTTTGGAGCACCAAAGCCCCTAGAGGCCAAGGGCGCCCTAGATTTTAGAGGACCAGATTTCAGTTTTGAGGTTTGTCACTTCCAAGGAGACTTCTCCAAAATACTGTCAAATTAGCGATGAGATATCCAGCTAGCCTAAAAGATCTATCTAGCAATTGATACAAGAGATTGAATGAGAAACAAGGGAAATGCAAAAATGACTAACATTGAAAGGAAAAACACACCTCTTAGCCAAGGGCATCCAAGGTTTCAGAGCCTTGAATGAAGTCTATCTGATGATCTCGGGTATTCATCATGTCCGTGTTACATCCAAATTTTTGTTGCATATCTTAGTCAGGTTAGAGGATGAGTTATCAACCTATAGCTGGAGTTTAATTGGAGTTTTAGCTAGTTTGTGAAATGGCCAAGTCTGGGAACAAAAGCACCCATGGAGGCCAGAGGCACCCTTGATTTCAACCACCAGATGATGTTTTTAGAAGAAGTGTTCTCTTGGAGATATTGTGTAGAAAAGAGCCAACTCCATAGTGAGCCAACCTGTCAATTTTGAAGTTTTTCCGAACGCAAGATATGAGGTCAGAATCACCTTCTAAGTGATGAAAATGATGAAAATTTGACTAAGTCTGGAGGAAAAAGAGAAAATTTTGACCAGAGGCGCCTTGATTTTTTAAGCCCTAGACCTTAGAATTATGGATTATAGTCTCAAGGAGTGTTTTTTTAGTTTTAATCCTACTCTTCAATGAAACTACCAGCCAATCAATTGGGCGTGTTAGTTGTATACATCCAAAATTGATCTGGAGAATATTAATTAAATACTAGTTATTTAATTAATAAGAGATATTTAATTCTTCTATTATATAAATAAATTACAAAGTTTATTTATAAAGTTTGTATTTCTTAATTCATCTTATCTAAATCATTTTCTTCATGATTTAATTAAATAAAAAAATTTAACTATTTTTTTTATTTTGTTAATTCTCTTTTCACTAAATTTGAATTTTTAATTCAAAGTTTGTCGCATTCCTCCATATTTTTCTAACCTCCTTCCACATCACCTTCCAACTCACCATGTGTCACATGAAAATAATTAATCCTAATTTCTAAATTGGGTATTTTCTCTCAACAATCTCAAAAAACTCAGAGACACATGGCTCTCTCCTTCCATTGATTCCTTTCTACACTTGTCAAGCTTGTTCTATTAAAGAGAACAACTTCCTTATTTCCCTATAACCTCCTCATTTCTCACTGTTGATATCTCCAGACTTGATCTCGATCATCCATTGCTACCAACTCACCTTATGCCTTGGTGAAATCTATAAATACAACCTCATTTATAGCTTTTGTAGAAGAGAGCATTGCATACAATTACTCTATAGAAATCAACTTAGTCTTTGAGAGCTTATTTGCATTCTAGCTTAACATTTAGATTAATTTAGCAAGCAATTCATCATTATGGCTCTTTTGTTTGATGTTTCTTAGTTTTTTTAATAGTATTTAGAATCATTTTCATTGCATATCCAGTAGTTTAGTTTAGCATTGCATCATTTCATTAGCATTCTATACACAACAATTCACTATTTACCATATCATTCAGTTCATTATCAATCAAAAATATCAAAATAATGTAGGTGTAGATGTAGTTTCTGCATTCTAGTATAATGGATACCCATTTCTTAGGTGTCATCCCAGTAATTCAGTGCAATTAAGGTCTGGGAGCACTAATACAGGATCCTTAAGAATAGGGGAAGATGAAATGTCTTTGAGGAATCATTTTTATCAAATTTGTATTTGCTAATTTAGATTTCCTTAATGTAATACATTGCATCTATTGCATGTTATTGGTTTGTATAACTCACATATTTTCGTATGCACATAAATTGACACCCATCGTGGGGTTGAGCCCCTGTTATTTTGATATTTTTCTAGAAGGTATACTTTGTAGGTTTAGACGTGAATTTCTTTGGCACAACTGCAAATTTTTCTGGCGCATACAAAAGATTCTACAGTGCATTCACTGACTATTTTGGCACAACAATCGATTTCTTGGGTGCATCTACATCATTTTTTGGTGCATTAGGGGGTTTATATGGTGCATTCACCATTTTCTATGGTGCATTTACTATTTTCTGTAGCACATTAAGTGTTTTTTGTAGCACATTTACCTTTTTGGAACAAAAATTTACTATAATGGTATATTTAATTTTCTTTCTCGATTTCTTCTAGGTTTGAAAATTGACAAAGGTTTATCTATTTCATAGGCTTTGTAAACATTTTCAAAGAAACATTTATTGCAAACTACTGATGAATTTGATGCAAGGGTTGGAGTGATTTATTTCCTTTTGCTTAAATTTAGGAATCTAGAATAATTAAGAAATGAAAGAACACCATGTCTATTGTGTTTTGAATGGTAGGCATATGATCTCCCCTTAATTGGGTGATAAAAAAGCCAAACCCATTCATGTTTTATCTGCAAGTGTGAGTAAAGTATATAGCATGTGTTCTCTCTTTATTCATGCAAAATAAAGATTGATTGAACTATGGATATACTTGTTTTCTTTTTCTTATCTTAGAGCGCCTGCCTTGTGGGAAAAAGTACTCACCCAGGGGAACGACCCAATTGGTAACATGCTAAAGCCAAGTGATTTCTAGTCAGTATATAAGAATGGGTATTTGTTGAAAGGAAAGTATCATGAGGATGGCTCCAACAAGAAGGGAAACAATGGTCTCTCACCGCATGGATCATCCCCCATGAACAAAATGCCCGTATTAGAACCCTTGTTGTAGATTGGCCAAAAACCTTTTATCTATTCTTTGGTGTAGCAACAGTCATTGCTAAGGCATCCACATTCTCACAATTTTTAGTAGAGATGATCATCCTGCCATGGGAGTTTTATGGGGGCTGGAAGCTTGGTTGGCCTAAAAACTGAATGCACTATAAGGGGGAGCCTGTGCAACCAAGCTTTTGAATTCATCCGCTAAAAATAAGTGTGGTTGGAGTAAAATCTACGTGGAATCCAAAAGAATACAGTCTTACACAACCTTAGGAATGTGCACTGATTGTTTTTTTTTTCAAAATGTATTCAAAACAAACTTCAAACAAAACCTTACACACTGGAAATGTGATACTATGATTCAGAAAACACCATTTGAAACAAACCATTCTCTGTTTGAAAACTAGAAAAAACAAGTAAACTAGCAATAAACTATTATTGTTCCCTAGTTCAGCGCATTTACTATTTTTCACTTTTTTCAGTGCATATGCCCTTTATTACAGTGCATCCAACATTTCCAGTGCTTTCACCTGCTATTATAGTGCATTTGCCACTTTTGTTGGTGCATAACTTGCTTTATGAAGCACATTTACTAAATCTTGTGGTGCATATACATAAAACCATGGCACATTTGAGTTGTTTTGTAGTGCATACACCTTATTCTATAGTGCATACCAACCTTTTCCTGGTGCATCCAAGCCATGCTATAACACATTTTCCTTTTAGCGCATACACTGACAGTTCCGACACATCCACCAAAATTAAAAACCAAAGAGCTGAATTTGAATCTCGTCCTACATTTTGAAGCTAGAAATTAAAATTCTTTTGAATTCATAATCATTCTTCGAGTTCAGTAGAGTCTAAACATGTTATTTTCTAAATGATTTTATGAAAAATTAAGATTCACAAACCCAAATCCATAGTTCTTAGCCCAAAAACTCGTAAAAAACACTTATCAACACTTTACGATTTCAGGGATAGATTGCTCTTCAATTTCTATAGAAAGGCTTCAAAGAACAATCCCAAATTGTATTCTTTTAATTATTCCCAAAATCCAATAATTTTCCAAAGATTTGCACATCTTGTCTAGGAAGGAAAATTATTCCCCATTTCACAATTAGAACTAAAAATTTCAGGATCTCCTCAAATTCAGAATTATTCCTTAAGTCCTTAGAGTCTAAACTTGTCAAACTTTGAATTCTACAAGTGAAATCCTTTACCTAAATCTTTGATCAAACATCCAAAATTGCCTAATTATCATCAAAATCCAAATTTTATTATCAAGTTGAGTTTCCCCATTAGGATTTATCATCCTTTATCCTCAAACAATACACTTTACATCAAATTTTATTACCTTGGTCCCATCAACATGATTCTTTATTCTATTCAACCTACGTATCTCATTGGCACTCCTAAATAACAATCAAAATTTAGCCAACCTTCATCACTTACATGCCCATTTTAACATGGTCCCAAAAACAAAAACTTAGGGATAAGGAACTTGAAACTCAAGATACCATGGGTGACAAAGAAGAAAATCCCTTTCACAACATTCCCCAAAATGAGGCAGAATAAGTAACAAAGGAAGAAATAGAAAAAGCAAACCAAGACCCCGAATTTCACAAATTCCTAAAAAGAATCTTTGAGAAGGATGGAGAGAAATACCTTCTAATGTTAGCAAACCAAGGGGTCAAATTACCAAGTGATTTTTATTTCAATAAATTTAAGGGAACCCCAAAGAAAACTGAAACCAAAACACCAAATGTCAATCAAATTTCTACACTAACACATCAGATGAAGAGCCTTCAACAACAATTGTAAGACATGCAAAGAGGGAATAACATAAGGTACTTATTGCAAGATATTTGTCCCTACCCCTTTGATAGAAGATTGAACATGATACCGTTTCCTCCAAATTGTGATTTACCAAAATACAAGTATAATGAAAAAACTGACCCTACAGACTATGTGAGAGATTTCGAACCATGAGTCTTGAGTTTTTTTCATGAGGACACATATTAGATGAGAATTTTTCCTAGTAGCCTAGGAGGCTATTGTATGGAGTGGTTTTCAAAATTAGAACCAGGCATAAAATCCTTTGAAGAACTTGTCAACAAATTTATCGCTCAATATTCATATAACATTGCACATGAGATAACCATGAAGGATCTTTGTAACACCAGAAAAAAACAAGGAGAGTCTTTTCTTGTATTCTTACAAAGGTGGAGAAGGTTATTCGCTCAATGGATCAAACAATGCCAGTTCTTCTAATCATCATAATAATGAGAAACCCAAGTTTTGGACTAGGAAAAAGAGTGCCAATGATGGTGCCCCCAAGACACATAATGCTAAACTGGTCTTTAATCTATCACAAACCACCACCAAAACCGATCAAAACATCAATCAAGATACTAATCAAAATTTCAACCAACCCAATAATCAAAACAATCCCAATCAAAATAACACTCCATCCAAACCTCCACCTTATCAAACAAAATCAAACCGCAGAAAATTTACACCTTTGGGCCAATCCTATGAGTCTGCATTGAAGGAACTTCTTGAAAATAACCTCATAACACTACCTGACACTCGAGGTTTTGAATAAAGGTAAAATCATCATGGTGGAATGATGCCTATTATTGTGAATTTCATCAGTGCAAAGGCCATCTAACAAATAGTTGCATGCAATTGAAGCATAAGATACAAGACTTAATAGATAACAAGATCATATGCATAGAGGGACTCTAAACAAATGTTGATCATGGAGCATTTAAAAAAACCTTGCCAGATTATGAAAAAGGGGAGTCCTCTACAAAAAAAAACAAAGGAAAGATCATAAACTATGTCCATGATACTTTCATAAATCATATCTCAGCAACGAAGGATCAAATGAATATCATTGAGACCAATGACCATCAAGACATTATTGCAGCCAATAATCCAATCTATGACATTCTGATTGAACAAGAACAAGACAACATTACCCTTGAAAATCAAGTTAATGACACCAAACTAGATATAGCTGCAAATGATACCCAAGTCAATGTCATAAAAGTCAATGAGAAACAAGATAGTATACCAGTAAATGCAACCACAAGGGCACAAGCAAAATATGTCTTAAAAGGAAATTCATCTAAAACACCTATTGCCTCGTCCAATCAATACAAAATAGTGGACCAATTACAAAATATCTCTGCACAAATATTGATATTGGAATTGCTCAAGATTTCACCTGCCTACAAAGAGATTTTGGAAAAGGCCTTGGTAGACATGACAGTACCAACAAATCTAGAAGTTTGTAAATTCGAGTCCATGGTAGGAAATTTGACCGTGCCACATTTCTTATCCTTCTTAGAAAATGATTATGCATCTATCTATCATCCCCACAATTCCAATCTTCATATTGCAGTCCTAATTCATAAACATCATGTCAAATGTGTCCTAATAGATGGAGGAGCCGACTTGAATATATGTACTTTTATGCTTGTTCATGCATTGGGATGTTTTGACTGCAATTGATTCAAAGAAAAAGATTACAATAAAAGCATATGATGATGAGGAAAGGCCTTCACAGGGATTGATTGTCCTACCTATTCAAGTGGGACCAATTCATAAAGATGTAATTTTCCAAGTCTTAGACAAGGATTTGACCTACAACATACTATTGGGTCACCCATGGATCCATGGAATGAAAGTAGTTCCATCTATATACGACCAATGTTTTAGATTCCCTTGTGGTGGTGAGGAAATCACCATCTTGGTGGATTCCAATAGTCCTCAGTATTGCAATACCCTAAAATCTATCCAAGACATCTTTGTGTCTCATAACAGAGAAGCTTCCACTTCCATTCCTTTGAATGATCAAAGTCAATCAAGTTCTTCATCCAAACCATCGATAATTTCCTCAAATCATGAAGGTCAATCTAGTTCCATGTCTAAACAGTTTGATAGGAAAGAAGAAGTTTCTCCTTCCAGATCCTCAAATCCTAAAGTCCAATTAAATGTTCTTTCAAAGTAATTTGAGAAAAAATTCCAAGTCAAAGATAAAGGTGTGGATGAATATTCCATTGAACAATCTTTACATCTTTCATAGTTTTCTTCCCCAAAGTCATATGGGCAATCCTCAACATCAACACAACAAACATCACAACCAATCACTTGCTTTAAGGGTCAATTCATAAAAGAAATCATTAGAGCAGATGAAGCAAAATAAAGAGATTTTAAACTAGCTCTATAAAGATGAACATGAATCTCAAGTAGCAACTATACAAACATCACAATATGGAAAAGGATTCACTATCTTGCAAAAGATGGGATACAAGGGAAAGGGCCATGTAGGAAAAAGAAATGAAGGAATTGAAAAACCAATTCAACCACTCTTAATCAATCCAAATGACAAGACTGGACTAGGTTATAAAGAGCAGACAAAAGAAAAGATGACTCAAAAGGTAGTTGAAAGAATCTTGCAGTTACAAGCTAGTGATGATCATGAAATTGATTCTAATGAGTATGAGTGGGAATCTCTGTTAGAAGAATCTTTTCATCACAAATAAATTGATGTAGTACAAAAGTATGCACCCCTACTCAAGGAGGGACAAGGCTCAGGTTCTAGACCACTAGAATTAGGATCGCAACACATTGATGATTCTAGTGAAGATGATTCAACTCGAAGTGAAACAAATAATTCAGAGGAAAGTTACCTTATAGACCTTGATTTTTGTATTGGAAAAAAAAGAAGAAACTACCATTAGGAATCTTATCATCATTGATCTTAATCAATCTGGTGACTTTTTACCCTTGGTACACCTTGAACTCATAGACTAGGACCAAACTAAGCCATTTGACATCCCTATGTTTTCTAATGATGAAGCCACTATTCATTTCCTCTATATTACTAATCCCAAAATAGATTCCACCATTGAACATTGTAACAGAGCTTCCAAATAGGGGAGTATCAAATCTTCTAGCTACAAAATATATAATACATAAAATAGATTTGATGGTGAAAATCATTTAATGGCAATATCATATCCAACGACGAAAATCTCTGAGGCATTGAAGGATTGAAGATTTGATACTCTCCTAGAACACTTTTAGGAAAGATCAAAGGTATTGATAGAACCTACATAGTCTGTTAATATTGGCAGTGAAGAGATAGTAAAGACTATACATTTAGTGGCATTTTTGATAGACCAAGAAAAAGAAAACTTCCTCAATTTTTTCACAAAAAAAAGAGTCAACTTTTCTTGGTCATATGTCGACATGCCAAGGATTGATCCAAAGCTCATCATGCATCATCTCTCCTTACCATTGGGAGTGAAACTAGTTAAGCAAAAACTGAGGAAAATGCATCCACATATTGCCTTATTAGTAAAAGCATAATTGAAGATGTTGCTTGATGGTGGATTCATCAGAACCATTGACTATGCCAAGTGGATCTCCAATATAGTACCAGTCTCAAAGCTTGATAAAAATATTCATCTTTGCATGGATTTCTGAGATCTTAATAAGGCTTGTCCTAAAGATGATTTCCCCCTCCCTAACATAGATAGCATAGTGGACTTAATAGTAGGACATGGCATGTTGTCACTTATGGATAATTTTTTTGGTTATAATCAAATCAAGATAGCTCCAAAGGATCAAGATAAGACAACCTTCACATGTCCGTGGGGAACCTTCTATTGGAATGTCATGCCATTCAGATTGAAGAAAACAGGATCTACTTATCAGCATGCCATGACAACAATTTTTCATGATATGATGCATACTTTCATGGAAGACTATGTGGATGAGTAATTGGCTAAATCCTACACCAGAGAGGGACACCTAGAGATCTTAGACAAAATATTTACCAGATTGGAAAATTTCAATGTGGGACTGAATCCAAAGAAATGTGTGTTTGGGGTGACTTCAACTAAACTCTTGGGGTGCATAGTCTTAGAAAAAGGCATTGAGGTGGATCCATCAAAAGTTAAAGCAATAATGGAAAAGCCTCCACCTAAAAACATTAGTCAACTATGATCTCTACAAGGAAGGTTCCAATCCATCTGAAGATTTATTTCACAACTGGCAGACAAGACTCATCCTTTTAATCATCTGATACATAAAAATTTCACTTTTTGATGGGATGAGGAAAGTGAAGGAGCCTTCAACCAATTGAAACAATATCTAATGAGTCCACCTATCTTAGTACCACCAGCAGAAGGAAAATCACTTTTATTATACATTGCAGCAACTAAGATATCACTAGGAGCCCTGCTAGCACAAGAGGACCCAACAGGAAAAGAGAGGGCAATTTACTATATCAACATGATGCTAAATGGCTATGAGATCAATTATACATCCATTGAAAAGGCTTGTTTGTACATAGTTTTCACCACCCAATGGCTATGAAACTACATGTTAACTCATACCATCAAGTTAACAACCAAAATAGATCCACTAAAATATCTCCTCAACAAAGCTAACCTAACTAGAAGACTAGCTAAGTGGGTTCTGACACTCAGTGAAATTGACATCCAATATGTGGATAGGAAATCAATAAATGACAAGAAATTTTTGACGAATTGGCTGAATCACCTCTACCAAATAATAGTCCTTTACACATTGAATTTCTAGATGTTGATGTCCTTACCTTGGCTAAAAAACAATGGACATTATACTTTGATGGATCACACACCCAACATGGATCAAAGCATAGAATCCTATTTGTTACTTCACAAGCACATAACATACCAAAATCATACAAATTGATGTTCCCTTGTACCACTAACATGGTAGAATATGAAGCTTTAATCATCAACATTAAAATAGTTGTAGAATGGAAAATTTCATAATTACAATTATATGGAGATTCTTAGTTAGTCATTAACCAGGTCAATGATGATTATCAAACAAAGGATGAAAAAATGATGCCCTACAAAAGAATGATTGATGATTTTAAGAAGCACTTTATGGGCATCAAATTTGAATAGATTTCAAGAATGGACAATAAAGCTGATGACAACATGGCTACTATTGCTTCCTTGTTGCAAATTCTAGAGAAGAGTCATTACGAGTTCTTGGTGGAACAACAATTTTTCCCTACTTATGATGGTACCAAGTCCCAAGTTATATGTAATGCCTCAATCTATGGAGAAATTTATACCTACCTAAAAGATAACACCCTTCCACTTGACTTGTCTAGAAACCAAAAATGAAATTTCATTCACCAAGCTGCCCAACATACTCTTATTGCAGATGTACTATACCAACAAGGTCTTGACAAAAATATCCTTTGATGTTTGGAATGCGATGAGTCTGAAACAAATTTATGGGAAGTTCATGAAAGTTTTTGCTAAACACATTTAAGTAGTTTAACCTTAGCCAAGAAACTCCTTCATTTAGGATATTACTGGCCAAACATGGAGGAGGAGTCTTTCCAGTTCATCAAGAAATGTCAAAAGTGTTAGATTCATGGAAATCTCATCCATGCACCAACACAAGAACTTTCACCTTTCACATCAACCTAACCCTTTTGTTAGTGGGGGCTAGATCTTGATAAAATTCATCCACCTTCATCGAATGGACACAAGTTTATCATCACAACTACATAATACTTCATGAAGTGGATTGAAGCAATTCCTCTAATCACCATCACTGGTAAGAAAATTTCATCATTCATCCTCAATTACATCATCTGTCGGTATGACATCCCCCAATCCATTGTCATTGACAATGGAAGATTGTTCAAAAACCAAAATGTAAAATAATTGTGTGAGAAGTTCAACATCCAACATCGCTTCTCTACACCATACTATCCTCAGGGAAACAGTAAAGCAAAAGCTTCCAACAAAACCATCCTGAAGATCTTGAAGAAAATAGTCAATGACGCTAGACATGATTGAAACATCCAATTAAACCCTACTCTATGGGAATACCACACTAGTATTCACACACCAATAGGAGCAACCCCCTATGCCCTGGTCTATGGATCTAAGGCCATTTTTCCCATTGAAATTGAATTACCATCACTCAAGGTTTCATTGAAGGGTATCATCTTTGATGAGGACTATCGGGTATCTAGATTACAGGAACTAGAACTACTAGATGAACGGCACCAACATACAGTAAACCAATTGAAAGCCTACCAACAACGGATGTCCAAAAGTTACAATCATAAATTGAAACCCAGAACATTTCAAGTTGGTGACTTGGTATTGAAGGAGAACCCACACAACTAGCAGGACAAAGAGAAGAAAGGAAAGTTTGAACCAAACTAGTTGGGCCCTTTAGTCATTGTGTTAGTTTATGGATCAAGAGCATACCAACTATCCACACTATAAGGAGACCTATTTGAAGGTCCCATGAACAATATCCATCTCAAGAAATTTTATTCCTAATTTTCCCATTGTATTGAAAAAGTCCTAAAAAAATCCAAAAACAACAAAAAAAGTCCTCAAAAAATCCAAATATAGCATTAAAAGTCCTTAAAAAATCCAAAAACATCAGAAAATGTCCTTAAAAAAAGGTCACCTTGGTGAAAACCTAGTAAATAGACATCTTGGTGACAACAAAAAAAATCAAAAAAAGAAAAAATACAAAAAAAAGAAGCAAAAATACAAAAAAAATATAATCTTAAAAAGTGTAATAAAAGCAAGTGGTGAAAACCTGGTAAAAAGCGCTATTTTTGATAGGCTAGATTCTTCCTCTATTAGAATGTGTGTTGGTCATGGCGGTTCTTTGTTATCACAATCCATATCCTTCAGTTGAGCCTCATGTACATATTTTGTTGTGCTAGTCGTGTCTTACTTTGGCTTCTCGATCATTGTACATATCCATAATAAACTTGGTTTTTTTCCACTAGGGGAAAATTCCTGAACTCACTGGGGGAAATCCATCTTTGAGCTTTAAATGAAACAGGAAAACAATAGTATGACAACATGGTCAAAACACAACAATCAAACAAGCTACAAATTTGAACATCAATCAAACTCACCAAAACAATCATCCAAACCAAAAACAACAAGATCTATTGGAAACAAGTTCCATTTGGTAACAATCCTCTAAATCACAGTTTTATCACTCTAACACAAATGTTCAAACTATTTGCATTGCGATTGTTGTTAGCATTTCTCAGGAGCAACTCAAGGACATCAAAAACTAGAGAAGCTATGATCGAGAATGATATTTTTCTTTGTCTATTGTTTGTGAGTTGATCATAAATATTATGTGAATCATCGTGGGATGTGCTCTACAAAGTATCACTAATGACATTTAGGATTTGCACAGGAAAATGGTTAACTCTTGTTTGTTTAAGTAAGAAATGCTCAAGTTGTCTCGGTTGAATTATACCTAGATGCTTTTGTTAACTTGCACTATCAAACATCATGAAAGTAGTACTTAGGTCATCATGGTCTAAAATATGCCATCGATGCTTGTACTCACTTTCAAAATTTTAAAAGCTCAATGATGATACCAAGCATAATTATTTATTCACTGGGATGGCAACATTGCATTATTAGACTTGCATGTTTAGGTTGCATTCATATTAGGTGTTAAGGTTACAATTTATAGATTTCCCAAGGCTAGTAAAATATTACGAGTGATGTTATTTCTATCATTAACAGATTGAGTACACTTGATATTACCAAAAGGAAATCATTCACATCCTAGTTTCATAAGCATTAGGATATCGTCCATACATCATCATATCATTTCAACATTCATTTTCATTAGGTCATATATTTGCATTATAAAAAATACCAAAAAAAAAGTATTGATCACATCATTTTCATATCGTCGCCTCATAAACCACCAATATGTAAATTTGTATTCATACATTTCATACATGCATTCATATATTTGCATTGAAAAATATGAAAAGAATATAGGGCACTATGCATACCACATAACATAATTAAAAAAATTCCATAAAAACACGGAGAATTATCCACTAGTATTTAATCATTTCATTCATCCAATTCTACATTAACATTATCATCCATTCATGGCATATTTGCATAAGAAAAGTACAAAAACATATAACATTTAGCAAATAACATTCATCACATGGGGCATATAGACATCATTCATAAAAACATCATAGGATCATAACACATGTTGCATCCATGACATATCCTATCAACATCATGTAGAACATCACATCACATGAAATAATAGGAAATTTAATGCATCCATCATAAATATCTACATATCAGCACATAGGCATATAGGTCAAGCATCATCATCACTGCCTATATATCTCAAAATAATGTTAAGTGTGCAAGGATATCAAGATATGAAAAGAAATACATCATCAAAATGGTGGAAATTCATCAAGTATCAATGTATACATGTCCAAATCATGATAAAAGTGTGAAATATCTAAGCTATTTGGTACTCCCCCCAGATGGTGCTAGCATCAATGAATCGATACCTCCCCATGCACTTGAAGGACCTGCACCAGGATCTTTGTGGTCTCTAGGAAATGGTTGTGTAACCCCCATACTGACTGTTCGAGAATGTGATCTGCTAGATTGAGATGGAGCAAAGCTCTCCCATTTCTCTGGAGGGACCAACTCATGATACTAACCCATAAAGAGCTCGAGCTCTTGACCAGTGCGATGTACCTCTCTAAAATAGTCGATAGAACTAGTAGCCTCTACCACCCACTATCATCTCTCGGCCACACCCTCAACCTACTTTTCTCATCGTCTCAATACATCTCTCTTTAGTTAATGCAACAACCTGACCCTACACCTATCCCTAGCTGATGAGGGCATAGCTTGAGACTTAGAAAATAACCCACAAACAAGAAAATAATTTTATTATTCAGAAAATGGAACTTCTTACATGCAGAGGATCTCAAATTTCCAAGTTCTACAACACATGCAAGTTACAAAAAGCCACAAAATAACCCTTTTTGCAATATGCGAGCTTGTCCCCAAAAGCTACCCACAAATTAGAAACCCGCCCATAAATAGAGCTCCTCTTTAGTTTGGAGCCAAAACAACATTCAAATTTTAGTTTAGGCAGTTTGGCACCGAAAATTGCAACTTGAAGTTCAAATTTCAAAAGAACATTTGCAATTGTATCTTCTAGAAAGTGCGCCAACTTCTCAGGGCCATAACTTTTGATTCAAGACTCCGATTCGCAAACCGTTTGAACCGTTGGAAAGGTCTCAAAGTCAATAAAATGCTAGAAATTCGCTTCATCAATTTTGGCAAGTTTCGGGGTGATCCGGGAACTCTAAGTGCCTCAAATCTAACTTGGAAGATTTTTAGGTGCAAATATGGGAAACTAAAACTGCAATATTTTTCAGCCCAGGAATAGAAAATAAAAACCGTAAATTGGGAATTTCATTATGACAAAAAGGGTATCCAAAAATGTAAAAACATCTAAAAACTGAGAAACTTGAAATTTAACTATTTTTGGGTGATGCAAGATTGCCCTTACACCATTGGATGCTCCTGCATCAGACACCCAAGGTAATTTGAGAAGTGACCCCATCACATCTTGGATGGTTGAGGAAAACCCAACTGGTCAACTACTACCTTAGATAGCTAGGATGAATCTTCCACAGGCCTTCCTTTCCATTTGACCAGATATTCTTCATATTGCCTGTTTCTGGTACTCCTTCCCACATGACTATCCAAGATTGCTTCAATCTCCTCCCTTTCTAAAGTAGGTGCTGGAATGCCATATTTCCCTATTGTTGGTGCTTCCTCCTTTCCATCTTCATGATACTTTGTCAAATTTAAAATGTTGAACATAGGGGAAATGTTGAGTCCATCAGGCAACTCTACCTCATATGCATTCCCTGAATCACACTTCTTCAAAATCTTACAGGGACCAAATTTCTTCATTTTCAATTTTTTATAGGTTCCCATGGGAAACCTTTCTTTCCTCAAGTGGACCACTACTTCATCGCCAATCTGAAACTCCTTATTCTTCCTTTTTCAATTTTCCTTAGCCTTATATTGCATATTCATCTTATTAATGTGTTCTCGTACCTTCTCATGTATATTCTTGATGTTCTCTACAAAATCTTAGGCTTCAACACTTATTTTCTTCTCTTGGTCCATCTTCCTCAATTCTGGAGCTGTTCTGGGGCTCCCTCCATACACAATCTAGAATGGTGATCTACCAGTGCTTCTGTTGACAGAATTGTTGTAAGAAAATTCTACCTGGGGTAAGATCAAGTCCCATCCCTTGGGTTTATCTCCTACCAAACATCTCAGTAGGTTACCTAGACTCCTGTTAACAACCTCTATCTACCCATTTGTTTGTAGATGGTGTGTAGAACTGGACTTCAACTCTATCTTCAACTTCTTCCACAAGGTCCTCCAAAAGTATCCCATGAATTTGGTGTCACAATCTGAAACAATACTCTTTGGCAGACCATGTAGCCTCATCACCTCTTTGAAGAAAAAGTCAGCAATGTGGACTGCATCATGGGTCTTCTAACATGGAATGAAATGTGCCATCTTTGAAAACATATCAACCACCACAAAGACTAAATCATTCCCTCATTGTGTCCTTGGCAAACCAAGAACAAATTCCATACTTATATCCTCTCATGGCCTCTCTGGTACAAGTAAGGGCTGATATAAGCTTATATTCTTGCTCACTCCTTTAGCCATCTGACATACCCTGCAGCTTTGTACAAACTTCTTCACATCCTATGACAACTGAGGCCAATAATAATGCTCACTGATAATGGCAATGGTCTTATCCCGACCAAAATGTCATGTCATTCCTCCACTATGCTTCTCCTTTATCAGGTTCTCCCTCATGGAACTCCTTGGGATACACAATTGACTTCCCTTAAATAACATGCCATCCTGGATTATGAAATCCAACCACCTTGTCCCCCACCTATCAGGTTCCTTGCAAGCTTTCCAAGCCTCCGCAAAATCAGATTTCTGCATGTCTTGAGTTCATTGAACCCAACCACTTCAATCTGCATCTTTGTCATCAATGTATGCCTCCTACTTAAGGCATCTACAACCCTATTTGACTACCCACTCCTATGTTTCAAAACAAAGGTATAACTCTGCAAAACTCTACCCATTTCATATGCCTCTGATTTAATTTTCTCTCGACCATTTAGGTACTGCAAGGCGATGATCAGATATAGAACAAATTCCTTCGGCAACAAATAATGTCTCCATTTCTTTAATGCTTGAACTATTGCATAAAATTTCTGATCATATACAAAATACTTTCTCTTGGAATCATTTAACTTTTCACTAAAATAGGCAATGGGCTTACCTTCTTGGCTCAACACTGCTCCAATGGCACAACCACTAGCATCACAATCCACCTAAAACACCTTGTTGAAATCTGAGAGGGCTAGAACAGGTTGCTTTGTCACCTTCTACTTCAACAATTCAAAACTTTTTGCCGCTCCAGGGCTCCACTTGAATTCTTTTCTATCCCCTCTTATTGTTTCAGTCAGGGGTCCACAAATACTACTGAAGTTTCTAATGAACTTTCTATAAAAACTAGCCAAACCATGGAAAGATCTCACCTTGGTAGCAGTTCTTGGGGTAGGCCATTCTAGAATAGCCTTCACTTTCTCTAGGTCCATCTTGAGACCTTTTGCTAAGACAACAAACCCCAAGTACACTAGCTCCCTCTTCACAAAACTGCACTTCTTCAGATTAATCAACAATTTCTCTTCTCTTAACTTCTCAAAGGCTCTCTAAATATGCATCAGATGCTCATCCAATGTCTTACTGAAAATCAAAATATCATCTAAATAAAAAATAACAAAACTTCCCAAAAAAAAATTTAGTACCTTGTTCATGAGCCGCATGAATGTGCTTGGTGCATTGGTTAGCCCAAAAGGCATGACTAACCACTCATATAGGCCCTCTTTGGTCTTGAAGGTAGTCTTCCATTCATCTCCCTCTCGAATCCAGATTTGGTGATATCCACTCTTCAGATCAATCTTTGTGAAGTACTGAGCTCTACTTAAATAGTCCATCAAGTCATCCATCCTTGGCAGGGGAAATCTATACTTGATTGTTATCTTGTTTATGGCTTGGGAATCTTTACACATCCTCCACTTCCCATCCTTCTTTGGTGCTAGTACTGTAGGTACTGCTCATGGACTCAAACTCTCCTGTATCAAACCCTTTCTCAACAACTCTTGAACTTGTCTATTCAACTCCTCATTTTCTGTTGGAGTCATTCTATGAGCTGCCTTATTTGGCAAACTGGCTCTAGGAATCAAGTCAATTTGATGACTAATCTTCCTTATTGATGGTAAACCCTTAGGTACATTCTCAAAAACAATATCCTAAAACTCATCCAACATCCTAGAAACTTCTTCTGGAACTTTCTCACTATCCTCCTTACTCACTGTAGGAATCAATGCATAACACACACGCTCATGCTTCATACGATCTAAAAATTTTCTTCCATCTAAATAGCAAATTCTAGCACTACTACATACCTTTTCTTTGGTCTCCTTCAGGGGTTTCAACTTGTGATGAACCCCATCCTTTGTCAAGGAATAAGTGTTTGCATGGCGATCATGTATAGCTCACCTATCGAACTGCCACGGCCTCCCCAACAACATGTGACATGCATCCATGGGGATGATATTACAGAGTACCTCATCATGGTAGCTCTCGATCTTGAACTTTACTAGGCACTGCTCATTGACCAAAACTTTGTGGTCTTTCTGTAACTAGGAAATCTAATATAGATGTGGGTGCCTTTCCCTCTTCAGCTTCAACTTTGTGACCATCTACTCTGACACGAGATTATCAGTGCTCCCACCATCAATAATGACATCACAACATTTTCCTTCACACTTGCACCTTGTGCAAAAAAAATTCTTCCTCCGTTCTAGTTCATTTTCCTCAATCACCAGGGCTCTCCTAATCACTAGGGTTTCTCCCCTTTTAGCATCATCTGAATGTTCAAATTGGGCCTCCAAATCTACATGTGCAACCCTTCCATGACCTTCTGGCCTTTTTTCTGCCCTTCCTTGGTGTTGTGGGCATTCATAGGCTTGATGCCCTTCTTCACCACACTAGAAACACCTTCCTCTGAAACCACCTCTTCCAGATCCTTGTCCATATCTCCCTCGTCCTCTACCTCTTTGATCACCACTATTTTGATCATGAGGGTGGTAGAAGTTGTCATTCCTTTAGCTTCGACTGGTACCCACATCTTCACTTTTCTTTTCATCATCATTTCGGTTTCCTGAAGGTATTCCACTGCCCCTTCCGCTTTGACCTCCTCGTCCTTTTTACTTGCCATCAAATCTTTTTTTCAGCTTCTCTTCCACCTTCAGAGCAAATTGATACACATCCTCAATGGTGGTCATTCTAACTAGGCTTAACTCCTCCTGAATGCTCGGTTGTAACCCATTAAGATATCGGGCTACCTTCTCCTTATTGGCCTCTGTGTGACCCGTTCTGATGATTATCTTATGAAAATATTTAGTATATTCTTTCACAAATCTGCTTCCTTGCTTTAACCCTTGCAATTTCTTCAACATATCTAACTCGTAGTCCACTGGTATGAATTGCTTCTTCAGTTTCTCTACCATGTGATCCCATTTGGCGATCTTGCCTTTTCCTCTTTGATTTTTTTCCAACTTGACCTCTTTCCACCAAATACTGGCATGGCCCTTCAGCTTCATTTTCACAAACTTAACCCGATCTGGGTCCTCTATTTCCTCATACTCAAAATATTCTTCTAGCTCGTTGATCCAGTCAATCAACTCTTCCGGGTTTAGACTTTCAGAATAACTGGCGACTTCTGTTCTAGGTCTTTTCCTGATCTTTGAAATGGCCCTTATTAGCTGCATTTGGTCTTGATCAATTGCTTCTTCTTCCTCTTCTACATCTGAACCTTCTTCATCTCCTTCATCCTCACTTTCCTCCCTCGGGTTTAACCCTCTATTCATTTGTTCTTGTAACGCATCAATCTGTCTCTGGAGGGCTGCCAGTGCATCTCTTCCACTAGCATTTATACCGCCTCGACCACCTCTAGCACCACCATGCCTATCAGGGATCACTCTTGGAGGCATATTTCTTGACCTCAACCCACAACCACGGTCCTAGTGTGAACTGCCTCACAATCGGCGATTTGTCCACACACTCAAGAAAACCTTGCTCTGATACCATTTGATGAGGGCATAGCCCAAAAATTAGAAAATAACCCACAAACAAGAGAATAATTTTATTATTCAAAAAATGGAACTTCTTACATGCAGAGGATCTCAAATCCCCAAGTTCTACAACACATGCAAGTTACAGAAAGCTATAGAATAACCCTTTCGCAATATGCGAGCTTGTCCCCAAAAGCTACCCAAAAATTAGAAACCCACCAATAAATAGAGATCCTCTTTAGTTTGGAGCCAAAACAACATTCAAATTTCAGTTTAGGCAGTTTGGCACTAAAAATTACAACTTGAAGTTCAAATTTCAAAAGAACATTTGCAATTGTATATTCTAGAAAGTGCGCCAACTTCCCGGGGCCATAACTTTTGATCCGGGACTCCTATTCAGAAACTGTTTGAACCGTTGGAAAGGTCTCAAAGTCAATAACACACTAAAAATTAGCTTCAGCAATTTTGGAAAGTTTTTGGGTGATCCAAGAACTCTAAGTACCTCAAATCTAACTTGGAAGATTTTCAGGTGCAAATATGGGAAACTAAAACTGCAATATCTTTCAGCCCAGGAATAGAAAATAAAAACCGTAAATTAGGAATTTCATTATGTCGAAAAGGGTATCCAAAAATGTAAAAACATCTAAAAACTGAGAAATTTGAAATTTAACTACTTTTGGGTGATGCAAGATTGCCCTTACACCACTGCATGCTCCTGCATCACTAGCCCTGCACCTATGCAAGCTACTACCTAGTAGCATCCCTCTCAGCTATCAAGGTTTGTATCTATCCCTGGGCCTATACTTATGACAACAGTTGTGTCTGTTTCTACAATTTCCTCTGAACCTATGAAAGATGCTCCTACACTGTCTGAACCTAAGCATGTAATGCTTTGATTTGGGACTACTACTGCTGGGAAGGAAAATGTATCTGCACATGCTATTGTGCTGCTTCCACTAAAGATCACCTCCTCTAAGGAACTATGACATCTAAAATAGGATGGGAATCTCCTCCTCTACCACCATCTCCTCCATCATTGTCGCCTCCATCATCCCCACCATCATCACCACCTCCTCCATCACCGTCTCCACCACCTTTGGCCCTCCTTTGTCTAGGTGGTCTATCCTCATCCTCCTCTAATGATGGCACTGGCTCATCAAGCCTCGAGATCCTCAAAAATGGATGACTAACAAAGTACTAAGAATACTCCTTAGCCATGTATCCCTCCACGATCTCTAGGTGGTAATCCAAAATCACTACCTGCAATCCATGGTACTGCTCACATGCAGTATCATACGATAATGTGTCCCCCACTCAATCACATCTTACTATCTTTGGGCATACATAGCCAATCCCTGTGGTATCCCCTGGACTCGACCAAACTATCTAAGCACTGTCAACAACAAGAATCTCTTAATGATATAGTGCATCTGGCTGATAAGATATCTAGCTATAATCTTATAGGGCATCTCCAAATGATCCTTGGGCCACTGCTCATAGTTGACATATGACTACCATGTAACAAAATCCAAGTCATCTAGTACCCATCTCCAATACTCCAATTTTCCCACCTTATGCTAGACAAATGGACCTACATAACCATATGCGTATGGTCTCCAAAACAACCAAAATCTATCTATCTTTGGGCATGTCATGACTATATGCTCCCAAGCCCACATTTGCAACAAGGTCACACCAATAGATAAAATAACTCCTACAAGATACACTACCTAGTGCAAATCGTGATACAACTGAGCAAGCATGCATGAACCCCACACAAAACGGGTCCCAAACTAGATCATCTGCTCCAGTTGCCTAGCCCAACTAATGGAAAATACATTTTCCCTCTTTTCGGGACATAAGAAGCCATCGAAAAATCCTACAAGCATAGAAGGAAAAGGGGCATTACTCTCAAACATCTCCTGCTAAGGCATCTCATATCTATTAATAGGTCATCTTGGAATATTCGACGTAAGGAATTAGTAAATCCTTGCTTAGTGTGATCATACGTAACAATGTCACCCATCACAAGAATCTGTAGAATCCTATAGACATCTTATGGTGTCACAATCATCTCTCTAGTGGCCAGATGAAAAGTGTTGTGTTCACTATGCCACCTCTTTGTCAATGCAGTCAACAATTCCTGATTAATCCTAATCTGGGGCATGTCAATCAGTGAGGATAATTTGCATTGCTCAATAATATCCATGTCAGCCCATGATAGTTGTGGAATTAGCTCCCATGTCCATGGGAATCACTTGTGGTACTAAAGGTTATCCAAATCTGTCTCATATCATTATAACATATCATAATCAACACATCAATCAATCTATCAAATCTGAAAAATAATCAAACATCAATCAATCACTTATCCTATTCATTCTAGTGAGATTTTCATCAAATCTCGTGAACATCCATTTTGATCCTCGCCTATCATGAGGTCAAAACAACATCATCATTATTGCATCTCACCTATCATGAGATCAATAAATCATCTAATCTATCATCAACAAAAAATCATTGGTTCACGCAATTAAACATCATGAAAATCAAGGAGAAAAAAAAAATTCTTCAATTTTGTCCTAACTACGCCATAACAGTGTTTCATTGTGTTGAAAGGAAGATGTGCCATCAATATGGGTCCATGCTCCATAACATGGCTTAATTGCACCAAAAGGTTAGATGCGCCACCTAATTGTCTGAATGCACCATTATAGGTCATCTATGGGCTAAATTTTTATGCGTCATTTTAGACTTTGTATGTGCCACTAAAACATCCTATGCACTAAAACACTAGGAAAATGTGTTGAAACACCTAACCTATGCACCGCAGAAATTTTTGTATTTGCTGAAACAAAAAACTAAAAATTTTGAAATTAAAAATGCGGGAAAAATAATTCAAAATCATGAGGAAAGTTTTAGAAATTCGTACTAGAGGTCCATATCCCATTGGCCGGTTGTGTCACCACACTCGCTTGAGTTGATGAGTCTCGTAGGGGATCCCCATCTTTACACAAATGCCCAAGGTTGCTCTCTCACTCTACAATTTCCAAAATTACCAAATGCACAAATGAATCACTTTTCACTTTTTACCTCTTAATAAGGGTAATTAAGAGAATAATTTTAGTGGGATTTTTAAAATTTTCAAAGGATTAATGTATTGGGGCAGCTTATTTCTTCCATATTAGGAGATAAATCGCTGGAATATCATCAAATCAGAATTTAATCATTAACATCATTATAAATCAACAAAAAATTTCAGAAATCATCAATAATCTTTTCATCATCAAAAATTCCTTGATTTACCTGTCGAGGAGGCATACATTCGATATCTTTTGAAAATCATCTGGGGAAACATCAAAATTTTAACAAGACTGGTAAATGTTTCTTTGCAGCAATGTGTAAACACATCACTTAAAAGAGGGGAAAAATGTATATATCCAAAATTGGTCTGGAGAATATTAATTAAATACTGGTTATTTAATTAATAAGAGATATTTAATTCTTCTATTATATAAATAAATTGCAAAGTTTATTTATATAATTCGTATTTCTTAATTCTTCTTATCTAAATCATTTTCTTCATGATTTAATTAAATACACAAATTTAACTAATTTTTTTTATTTGGTTAATTCTCTTTTCATTAAATTTGAGTTTTTAATTTTAATTTTGTCACATTCCTCCATATTTTTCTAACCACCTTCCATGTCACCTTCCAACTCACCATGTGCCACATGAAAATAATTAATCCTAATTTCTAAATTAGGTATTCTCAATAATCTCAACAAACTCAGAGACACATGGCTCTCTCCTTCCATTGATTCCTTTCTAAACTTCTCAAGTTTGTTCTATTAAAGGGAACAACTTCCTTATTTCCCTCTAACCTCCTCATTTCTCACTATTGATCTCTCTAGACTCAATCTCGATCGTCCATTGCTGTGAACTCACCTTATTCCTTAGTGAAATCTATAAATACAACCTCATTTATAGCTTTTGTAGAAGAGATCATTGCATACAATTACTCTACAGAAAATCATCTTAGTCTTTGAGAGCTTAGTTGCATTCTAGCTTAACATTTAGATTAATTTAGCAAGCAATTCATCATTATGGCTCTTTTTTTGGATGTGTCTTATATTTTTTTACAATATTTAGAATCATTTTCATTGCATCTCCATTATTTTAGTTTAGCATTGCATCATTTCATTAGCATTCTATACACAACAATTCACCATTTAGCATATCATTTAGTTCATTATCAATCAAAAATATCAAAATCATGTAGGTGTAGATGTAGTTTTTGCATTATAGTATTATGGCTACCCATTTCTTAGGTGTCATCCTAGTAATTCAATGCAATTAAGGTCTGAGAACACTAATACTCGATCCTTAAGAATAGGGGAAGATGAAATGTCTTTGAGGAATCATTTTATCGAATTTGTATTTTTTAATTTAGATTTCCTTAATGTAATACATTGCATCTATTGTGTGTTATTGGTTTTTATAACTCACATATTTTCTTACACACATCAGTCAATCGGAATCAGTGGTTGAACATGGGCTCCAATGAGGTTTGAAAATTCAAATTTTCATAAAATTGGCTAAGTCTGGAAAGTGACGCCTAGAGTCAAAGGTTTGACTTTTGAACTCAAGATGACTAAGCACCCATGAAAGGTCAATTTAAGAAATTAATTTAAATATTATTTAATATTTAAATATTTTAACTTTAAGTGAAATCATTTTGCTTGCAAAGGGATGATTTTGTTTTGCATGTAGAGTTAACTGAAAGTGTCAAAGATGACACCCTATTTAGGGTTTATTTTTCATTCAATTAACTATTTTGAGGTCCAATAGATAAAGTCATACATTTCAGAGGTCTAGTTAAGGGTGGCGCTCAGTTTGCATGCATATTGGATGATTTTATGACTTAAATTATTTATTTGTCATTGTTGGCGCCATTGTTATCATAACAGGTTCAAGCAAAGGCGATTTTCTTGAGCAAAAAAAGATCTAAGGGTACTTCAAGTTTAATTTTTTAGTGCCATTTCTAGATTGTTTAGAAGATTAATTTTCCTGAGTTAAATTTTTTAGTGCATGTAGACATCATCGAATCTTAGTCAAGCATAGGCTTTTTCCTTCAGAAGTAGAACAAATAAAAATTTATATCTTCTGTCTAATTTCTTCTATTATGGTCTTAGGTATTCTTCGCATGTCAAAGAAAATGAAATAATATTTAAAACCTAATCATTTAGGCTCACATATTTCAGCATCTACAACAAAATGCATGTCTTAGATTTTTTCTAGAAAATTGCTCCGTGGCTTTTATTCTAAAAACACTTTTTTTTTTTTTGAGAATTCCTTTGCATGTGGGTCAAAAACACATATCTTCCAAAATTGAATTATTTTGGTTGCCTTAGAATTCTATGGCCTACAAAACCCATGTTCCATATTTTCTCAAGAAAAATTTCCCCAGAAAGCTCTAGAACCGCTACTTTTTCTCGACTAAAAAGCCTTTGCATTCCTAGCTAAAACTCACTTTTTTGCATTTCTGATGATTTGGGTTTACTTAGAATTCAATTCTCTACAAAACCCACATTTCAAAAATAATTTGAAATTTTTTTCCCGTAATTGGCTATTTTTAGCCTCATCTAGAGCTTTTTTCATCTTTTTCTAAAAGTTGTTCGAACATACCCGAATTTACATTAAAAAATTTAAATTTTCAAAATGTAATTCAACCCCATAGATTATAAGATCGAATTGGTCTTGATGCACAAATTTTTGAAAACCTCATACACAAATTTGGGTCGTTCTATCCAATGGTTAATCTAAACATGTTGGAAGGCATTAGCAACAACACATTGAAGAATCTTGAGTGTTTCAAGTTTTTGGTAGTAGGGTCTATTCCTACCATGACTTTTGATCTTGAGTTTGTTCTTGCTTGCATCAAGCATTATGACTCGTCTACACAACAAATCAAATTAACTGATGGGAGAGTCATATGTAGCCTTAAGTCGAGGGATGTGGAAAAGTTCTTTGCTATTACTCCTTGCTCAAACAATTTCACTTTAGTTTTTGAGACGTGTGATAAGATATGGCATGAATACCAAGATAGATCATCAAGGAAAGTTGCTTAGAGATGGTTGAAAATATAGAAGACTAACTTGCCTTAGAAGGTTGGTTACAATGAGTTCAAGGATGAAGTTGCAATTTAGACTGGTTCTATGTCATTTCTAGGATCCTCGATGGTACATAGCACTTTGACTGAGCCATGTTGAACAATGAGTTCCTTCACCAACAGTTCATTGGATTCCTCAAAATCCATGAGTTTCACATGGTGTCTTACTTGGTCTACTTGGTTGCATCTCAAGGAAATTTTAGACACACCAATGGGAATCTTGGTGTTCAACATATTCATGAATATTACTCTCAACTAGAGTTCTCTAAAGTTGAATAGGATTTTAAGGTAGTGAATGATCACTTTTTCATGAAGATAGTCATGGATCTCGACAATGAAATGCACATCAAGATTTCACCAGAGGAAAAATCAGTGATGGAAAGTTGGGAAGATTGGATCATTTGATTACTGATTTTCACATATATCCAAGTGTATGGTTACATCGAAGAACCTATGATGCTATTGAGGTACATGTTAGACAAGGTCCTTTTCATGGAGTTTCTAAAAAAAAGCTCAACATGTTCCCTCTTTTCTTTGTAATCACCTTTCCTTTTAGATGGGGTATTTTCACATGTAGGACTGACGCTAATTGCAAGTTTATGATGACTGAGCTTGAGAAATCCAACCTCAAGTATCACATCAAGCAGCGTTCCTATGATCCATTAGGTAATTACGCAACTAGGTTGGAGAAAAGTATTGCACACAATCCAACACTTGAGGATTTTTGGGCTGATTGTGTGGATGAATTTGAAGTTCGTCGATATCACTATTGTGGACTTACTATTGCTCAAATCACTGATTTCCTATCAAAGGATTTTGAAGGTTTTTCAGAAGATGATGGAGAGGTTTTGCTTAGTTCATATGCCAAAGATCAAGTTGCTCACTAGCTACTTCATCAACTAGATTGGTATGCCAAGGAGAGTACTTCCATTGAGGATGGTCAAAGTTAGTTATCAAAACCTGCATGCTATTCTCAAAGATTAAGAGAAGGTGCAGAACAGTTCTAGTCACGGAGTTTCTAGTAAGGTTTTCTTCATTACCTTGTACCTCAAGGTCAAGGCCTTGAGTTAAGGTTATCTTGAAACCGTTTGAAGGTGTTAGAGTTATTGGAAACAAAAGGGGAAGAAGTACTAGCAAGCGAAAGAAAAAATAGGTTGAAAGGGTGCCTAAAGTTCGAGTAGAGATAGTTATATAGGATTGACCACATATTTCACCTCCTAGTTTTCCCTTTTCACCACAATTTACTAGTATTGATATAGACTAAGATCCAGAGCCACCAATTTGAGGGGCATCAAAGATAGTTGATCCACCATAGGTTGATATAGCTACAATAGTCTCTCCTCAAGCTGATAATATTGCTCATTCCTATTGGCTCGAGAAATATTTGGGAAGACAAAGGCAAGAGCCTTCATATCAACTTGATTTTTCTGAGTTTGGTGATCCTTATTAGGGAAGGTCAAACAAGAAAATCGAGAAGAAAGTGCACGTTGAAAAGACTCCTAAGGTAGAGATCATCATAGAAGTTGCTATGCCGCCAGAGGGTAAGAGCCTGGATGAAGTTAAGGTTGGAGATTTCACTTTCATCAAAGAAAATCTTAGTAGGAGCACTCGACAAACATACACGAGCCTTCTCAAGGTTGTCACAAATAATCTTAAAGAGTTTGCCATGAAGGAAAGAGAAGATAAAGCGCTTCTTAAGGCTGAAGTTAGGAAACTTGCATAGTATATATTTGATCTCATTCATGGAAACCTGAGTAAAGCACCTATTCTTCCATAAAGGTACAACTACAAAATAACAAAAGTTGGATCAATTAGTCAATCATGGAAATTTTTTGGACAATTGGGTTGAAAACTTCATTGTTTTAGGTTGACATTTTCTCACATAGTTATGTCAGTTGAGGAGTGATGCACATGGAATTTTCCAAGGAATTCATCAGCTTGAGATTATTTTGGTAGAAGGAATGGTAAAAGACCAGATTCTCATATCCTAGTTATCAGTTGCTTATGACACCATGGTAGTAGAAGAAGAGAAAAGTAAGATTTCCGCTTGGAGAGAACAACACCTCTTCAAGATGGAAACATATGAGAGGATCTCTACTAGGTTGGATGCACTCAAAGAGAATGTTACTGGAGCTCTCAAGCTCATCAAAAGCTTTGTCACTCAGATCCCATGTCATTATCTTCTTGAAGATGGTACATACGTTCAACTTGATGTATTATAAGCTGAGTTTGAGAGGCTAATTTGTGATAATCTCGAGGGAGATCCTATGGCATCCAAGTTGGATCACATCTCAGTGATGAAAAATAGTTTCAAAAGGCAACTGAAGAGGTTAGAGAATGCATGAAGGTGATCAGAGATGGTGATAGAGAGTTGAATAGGAAGGTTATCATCGTGGACAACGTCAAAGTACCAGAGGATGAGACAATTGACTAGTTTGTGGATGAGGTGTTAGACCATGATGACCTATAGTGATCCCTTAGTTGGAACCTGCAGTTATTTTTGAGGATAGAGTCAAGAGCAGTAGTTAACTCGACATTCATTTTTGAGTTCTAATTTCTGATTTTATGCACACATCTCATCCTTGGAGACATCTTCACAAGGGTTTATAATTTTAGTTAGGATTAGTTATTTTATTTCAATAAGGACTTGCATGTTGCACATGTCCAATTCAGCTGAGTCCTATTTCAGTTAACTGGTGGTAGCTTTCTTGTTAACTGTATAGTTTCCTTTATTTAGGGTTTAGCAATAAAATTGTTCATGCTTGCAAGACTATACTTGACTCAGGGTGATTTTAGGGTTCCCTACACCTTTGATGTCTATAAATAAGAGCTATGTGCTCATTTGTAATTAAATTTTGCACATGATAGTAATATATATTGCACCACCTTTCCTGTAATATTGTTGTTCTGTATCTATTCATGAGCTTTTACTATGATAATAAATGGTTGTGCCACCTTACCTGAATGTTATTATTATGGTACTTGTTCATCTTAGTTAAATGGAGTGGCTATTTTGATCATTTATTGTATGTGTGTTTCTCCAATGCAATTTTTGTCCTAGTTGGCTTTCTTATGTTACATTTAATAGTTGTTCTTTCAATCTACGCCTCAGATAGGGATCCCTCCTCCTTGGAAATTTGGGAAGAATAATTATTGTGTTAAGTGTTGTGCCTAATAGAATTTATCTCATCCTACGCCTCGGATAAGGTTCCCTCCTCCTTGGAAATCCTATTGTGAAGTTTATTGTAAAAAAAATTCCTGCTCCTTTTTCCTCATGCTCTGTTTTCTTGAGGAGATTGGATAGATTAAATATTTTAGTTTAGTTGTAGTTAGAGATCTACAAAACTAGAAAATCCTTATCTACAATGTTCTTGGTTTTCTTAACCTTGTGCCTCTTCCAGCTTAGACAAAAAGATAGGATTTATATTACTTTACTTTTTCATGTAAATTAGCATAAAGCGAGAGATTCACCTTCTAATTTGAATATTAGTCATTACACACTATGCATAGTTGTCTGTACCAAATCTAACTCCAAAGGTGCTAATTGTTATGCCAACACCCCTCTTGGATGCCACCCCATCTTGTGGCTGTCCTTGGGAATTATTCCTTCCATTTTCCAACGTTTTGGAGGTGTATTTCTATTTGGGCACCTAGCATATGTTGTTCCTTTACTTTTAGTTTCATATGATTTGGATATGTGTGGTTGAAGATATAATAATTTTAGTAATTTCATAGCTTGCTGGTATTTGTTTTAGTTTGTTGGTTTTGTATATTAGACCTAATTATTTTTTTCTCATGCTATATTTCCTTGGTGTTTCTACTCATATTTGTAATAAAAAAATATTGTAAATCATTTGGTATTGAAGTTAGAGAAAAAAGCATAAAAAAATCAATGTATTGTGAGCATGTTGTAATATTGGTTCAGTAGTACTGATCAACTAGTTCTTTTAGAACTTTGTAATTTTGTATTTACTACTCCCATTGAATAAGTGGTTGAGTTATTTATAATTCAGTTTTCTTCACTCCTGCTAAATAAGTGGTTGAGTGTTTTAGTTTTCATAATTATAATAATCACTCTCATTGAATAAGTGGTTGAGCTTTCATGGTTGATTATCCACCTACTTTACTTTTAGAATGGTTGGCTAGAAACCTACAATGTTAAACCTTTCATTTCTAGATTATAGCCAATGACCCCCTCACACTGTATGCTCTCACCTCACCCACATCAGGATCTTTGTGATCAGGAAGTGAAGGGTTACATTTCAGTTGATTATATTTTGGAGCTAACCTTAATGGGTACATTTTTGTTAGGTAAAAATTCAAAATAAACTAAGGGGTCTATTTTAGTGGTATCATAGCCCAAGTTGTTGCCATCCTGTGAAAAATAGAGCTCAGTTGTCAGATGAGTGACAGAGAAGTTAGATACTACACCAAAGGTCAAGCAAGAGTTCAATATCAAAATCCACCAGTATTGGACATAGAGACATTTTTAGAGGCTTTGAGAGATAGTGGTAAATAATTTGAGACCATGGCAGGAGGTAGAATGCCAATTAAGGAAAGGGAAGCTAGAGCTAAAAGAAATTTTGACACAATGTTGGACATGATTTCACACTTGATAGCTAAGATGGATCAACATGTGACTCAAAATCAATCCCAATCTCAACAGAATCATGTTGGAGAGAACAATGCTTCAGATACAAATGGAAGAGATAGAACTATTGGCCAACATGTTGTAACTACTAGAGGATCAACCTCTAGACCTCTCATTCCAAATTTCATTCCAAGGGAAGAACCACCAATAGAAGCTGAGATTTCTTTGGTAGATGAAGTTAGAAATATCGACATGGAGTGTTCTTTGCTTCTAGCAGAGATTTGTGATGCCATATCACTAGATCAATATAACAATCAAAAGAAGAGAAGAGGGGGAAAAAGAAATGACTATTGTGCTCCTATGGCTCCTAGGATGAATTATCATCAAGCCCTTGGTAAAGTTACCTTGTCTAATTTTGATGGGAGTGATAAGTGTTCGACAAGGTCATGGGTGCAAAATCTTGATAACTACCTTTCACTTAGATTGATGCCTGGAGAAGATGCTATCAAATTTCCCACCTTGCATTTGGATGGAGCTACTCACAAATGGTGGCATCATGGGTTGGTCACTCTTGGCCATAATCTCATTCATACCTATGAGTAGTTCACAAACAAGTTGATAGAAATATTTGATACCAAGGATCCTGAACTTAGATTTTGAGAGTTAGCGTAGTTGAAGCAACATGGTTCACTTGACTCATATGTTGTTGATTTTCAAAGGTTGTTAATGATGGTGCCCAACATCATAGAAATGAGGCTTGTTGTGTTATTTATTGAAGGATTGATGGAACCATTGAAGGGTTGGGTCAAAGCATTTGATCCACCAACTCTCGATGAAGCAATCAAGAAATCAAGAAGTATGGAGTTGGCAGCCCCAAGGCCAAAATTTCAGTTCAAATCCTTTAGCCATAAAAAGGATAAGACACATTCTTCAAATCAGCCTAAGAAGTTCCCTCAAAAGATGATTGATGAGCTTCGTGAGAAGTTTAGAAAATATGGAGTTTGTTATACATGTCGTGAGCCTTGGTCAAAAGGTCACAAATTCTATGGAAAGGGAAAATCACATCACATGGAAGCTTATTTTGATTTAGGATCAAAATCTGATATGTTTGATCAATAGTATGGATCAACAGGTAGTGATGAAGAAGAAGCTCTGAAAGAGGAACCAAAGGACAATGGAGGGAGTTCTTTGGCACATCTCTCAAGCTTTCAAAATAATGAGTCTTTTCAAGTTGGTTAAGTGATTAGATTGTAGCTTATTGTTGCTCTCATCAATACTAGAGCAACTCATAACTTCATAGAGGAAGGTTTGGTGGCAAAGAGAGGCCTCAAGACATAGGAGTTTGAAGGTTTTAAAGTGATGGTGGTTGATGGATTCACATTGTCCTTCAATAGAATGATTCCCAACCTCTCCAAGCAGTTGGTAAATTATGAAGTGAAGGATGATTTTTATGTTGTAGGCATTGGTTATACCGATATAGTGCTAGGGATACAATGGTTGTGATCTCTTGGTGAGATTACTTTGAATTTGAAAACAATGGAGTTGAAGTTTCAATCAGATGGAAAGAACGTTGTGTTGAGAGGGATGTCAAATGGAGGCTCTTGTATCGTATCATTCAAGAGAATGGAAATGATGATTCACCATGATCAAGGAGAGTGGGCAATGAAATGCATGATCTTCCTAGTTGATCTAGTGGAAGATAAGAGGAACTATCATCCTGATATTCAAGCCTTGATCACTAAGAAGAGTAAAGTATTTGGTAGTATACCTCCTAGGAGACCTCCTGAAAGAGGTTGTGAGCATGTGATGGAACTTGAAGAGGATGCAAATCCATTTATCACAACTCCCTACTACTACCCCAAGAAGCAGAAGGATGAAATTGAGAAGGCTATCAAAGAGCTCTTGGATATGGGTCACATTTTCCTAAGCAAGAGTCCCTTTGCTTATGCAGTGGTGCTGGTTAAAAAGAAATATGACACAATGTGCATGTGTGTTGATTACTATGCATTGAATTAGAAGACAATTAAGAACCGGTATCCAATCCCTAGGAAAGATGAGCTCATTGATGAGCTACATGGAGCCATGTACTTTTCTAAGATTGATCTTAGATCAGGATACCACCAGATAAGGATGAGGGAGTTAGATATTGAGAAAACTGCCTTTAGATGTCATTTTGGGCATTATGAATTCCTTGTCATGCCATTCAGGTTGATGAATGCACCTGCAACTTTCTAGTCTTGCATGAACAAAATATTTAGGAAGCAGTTGAGGAAGTTCATGCTCATCTTCTTCGACGATATTCCCATATTCACCAAGTCATGGGAAGAGCACCTCAAGCACTTGGAGGAAGTGCTAAGTATTTTGGAAGTAGAGTGCCTATTTGAAAAGGAGTCAAAATGTGAATTTGGGATGATAGAGCTGCTCTATCTTGGCCACATTATGAGCTCTAAGGGAGTTATATTTGATCCAAGAAATATCAAATCAATCCTAGATTGGTTGCCTCCAAAGAATGTATCATATTTGAAGGTTTTTTTGGGGTTGTGTGGCTTTTACAGAAGGTTCGCGAAGGGGTATTCACAGATGGAAACCCCCCTTACTAATCTTACCAAGAAGGGAGATTTCCTATGGACAGATAAGGCATAAGGAGTGTTTGATAAGTTCAAGAAAATCATGAGCTCTTTTCCAGTGTTGACTCTACTCAACTTCACCAAGCCATTTTAATTGTAGTGTGATGCTTCAAGTGAAGGAGTTGGGGCTGTTCTTATGCAAGAAAAACATCCCATTGTCTTCAAGAGCATAAAATTGAGAGGAGATGAAAGAACATACTCAATCTATGACAAGGAGATGCTTTCAATCATTCATACATCATCCAAGCTCAGATAGTACTTGGTGGGGAGCAAGTTTGTGGTGAAGACTGATCATAACAATATAAAGGACTTTATGCATCAAAAATATTTGAATGAAAGGAAGCATAAGTGGGTGAGTAAGCTCCAAGCTTAGGACTTTGACATTGAGTATGTTAAAGGGAAAAATAACATAGTGGTTGATGCTCATTCAAGAAGACCTCATTTGAATTCCTTGGTTGAGCTTACTGCAAATTGGAAGGAGCAAATAGTTGTTGATTATGTAAAAAATAATTTGGGTATGTGTAGGATCATGATGGGCCAAAAAGTGGTGATATGTAAGTGATATGATGGCCCATGTGGTTGATGACTATTTTTTACCCAAAATTGATGAAATGAAAAGGGTTTTTAAAGGAGATTATAAGATTTCCACCAATATAAATTATGCTTTACTTTGAATTTAATAAATAATTATTATTCATTTTCTATTTGAATTACGACTAAACTCCTGATTGATAGGATGATTGAAAAACATTTATAGCTTTCAAAAAGTATCACATTTTTTTAATCTAAAATGTGTGTCACATTCTTTGCTTTGCATACTATAGGATTAAAAAATAATGAATTTAATGAAGTTTTGACCAAGTTAAAGAGGTCAAACATATGAGTTTTTATATTTTTTTAAAAGTTGTAATAAAATATTCATAATTAATTATTTACTTGGAAACAAAGTACAAAAAAATATGCATCACATTGGGACATGAGTCCTCTACTTATATCTAAAATCTTATAAAAAAATATTATCATTTTATTGTAGTTAGGGTGGTCAGACAAACAACTACTTAATTTTTCCCAGAAATTTAAGTACTACTGCATTGAAATTTTAAATTTTCACCAAATAGATTTTTAAAAAATAAAATAAACCTAGTAGTTTAGAAAATACATTCAATTTTATATATATTTTATTCTTACATATTTTTGAAATAATATAGATAACTTATTCAATTTTTTACGTCAAGTTTCCTAACTTTGATTTTTCTAAATTTTTTGCCACTTAAGGGCCTGTTTTTTCCATGACGATCCTACACATTCACATTTTGCAACCAACATTATTTAGGGTTATTTGAAAAATGAAAGATATCATTGATGGATTGATTGAGTACAAAGGTAGAATCTTCTTGGTTCCAGAATCTAAGCTTAAGAAGAATATTTTGCAGTCTTTTCATGGCATTCCCCTTGCTAGTCATCAAGGGTATTTTAAGACTTACAAGCAGATGCATGAAATATTTTCATGGAAGGGGATGAAGGATAAAGTCTTACGCTACATAAGGGAGTGTTAAACTTATCAGATGAACAAGAATGAACATAAATTTTCAGCTAGTTTGTTGCAGCTCCTACCCATTCTCAATAGAAAATGGGAAAGTATTGCAATGGATTTCATAACAGGGTTGCCTAAGGTTCAAGGAAGAGATTGCATCTATGTTGTGGTGGATATATTGACCAAGTTTTATCATTTCCTTTCCATCACTAGCTCATTTATAGTTGCTCAAGTAGCTAAGTTCTTCAGAGAAGTGTTTTGTTTGCAGGGGTTGCCATAAAACATTGTTAGTGATAGGTAAAACAAGTTCCTAAGTGCATTTTGGCAAGATATTTTCAAATTGAGTGGTATAGTGCTCACTCCAAGCACTAGTTATCACCCACAAACAGATGGCCAATTAGAGATAGTGAATAAATGGTTGGAAGGCTACCTTAGAAATTATGTGTTGGGGCAACAAAAAGCATGGGTAAAATGGATTCATTTGGGAGAGTACTATTACAACTCTTCCTAACATATGTCAATAAAGATGTCTCCATTCATGGATCTCTATGGCTATGAAGCTCCTAGCTTCATAGACTTGGGTGTTTGGTAATAGTAGAGCTCCTCAAGCGAAAGATATGTTGCAATAGAGTTAGGACATTTTGAGGTCACTTATGGATAATCTACACCATGCTTAGAATCAGTAGAAGCTATACATTGATCAACATGTTGAGCGTTCATTTGAGGTGGGAGATATGGTCTATTTGAGGCTCCAACCCTATAGGAATTCCACTCTCAAGAAGAGTGGAGCAAAAAATCTCAAGCCACATTTCTATGGCCCTTTTAGAGTCAGCAGGTGGATTGGTGAAGTGGCCTATGAGTTAGAGCTTCCAGCTAGTAGTAATGTGAACAATCTATTTCATGTGTCACACCTCAAGAAGGAACTTGGGAACAATGTGGTTGCTACTTCATAGTTACCTCCATTGGATGAAGAAGGAAAGTTGGTGTTGATTCCTAAGAATACCATTGATGTTAGAGAGTGCTCTTTGAGGAGAACAATCAAAGAGTACTTAGTGAAATGGAGGAACTTGCCAATCGAGGATTCTACATGGGAAGGTTTGTAATGCCTTGCCACACAACCCTAGGGAAAGTTGCAATTTGCTACACAAACAAACTATTTTTTTTGTTTGTTTAAGTACAATAACAAATAGGTTTACTACATATTGCCAACAATCCCTAAGGCTATGAGACTGTGTTACTGAAACCAAACATAGAACATGAATTAAAACCATACCATATAATTACTTAACAAATAAAGTTCACATACATTCCATTCATAGTAATTTACATCCAAGAATATGAGATACCACTTGATTCCAATAATATAATTTACAACATGATTACAACACTCATTCCCCGAATGAGGTAAATCCAATAAGTACGATTACATATTACAAATTCCACCTCGATAACAAATGAGGGGTAATAAAATTACAAGATCAACCAAATGAATTAAACATGAGAAGAAACTGAATCCCACAAGCTCTCCAACAGGAAATTTCATCCACACGAACAAGAAGCCAACCCAACAGATTATGGTGCACATTCCACCCAGCCATGTGATACCTGAAGGCTCACCCCCCATGCTAGGAGATAGTAACAAGGATTCCTAGGCAAGACCTTCTACCTCTAGACATAGACAACACAATATAGATACAAAATAAATACAAGTACCACATCACATGAACTGAATGGTCAAACCAACAACTCTAGTACGACTCTCACAACATTGCAATAGGTTACATTGCTTCTAGACATAGAAAAGATCAAGAATTTCCCAAAGACCAAGTACAAAATGTTGACTTAGGAAGAGTGTCATCGCATAGCTTGTCAAGGGATATCCTCTGGGAATCTTCCTAGGCTCCATCCCCCACCATGGGTTATCCTGGTGGCCTCTACCAAAATCTCAGCACCCATGCTCACTCATGCAGAATCAAATACCTCTTGTGAAGACGAGATAGATGATCTTGCCATTCCAAGCCTTCCCATCTCATCCCAAGTCTAGACGAGCCCTTGGGTCCATGAGCGAGGCATAATTAATCTTGTTTAATCTTTGATGCAACCTAAGCTTCTAAAAGTTTATTTAGTTATCACTGAATTAACCAACTTGCAAAGGGTTATCCTTGACACTTCTTTGTGTGTCGGCCCCCGTTGCAAACCACTCCTCTAAAACAACACACACGGTGAAAACCACATTAGGTAACTATATAATACGACCTCTCCCATCCAAGGAGGTAACAAATCAAGGAAACTCACTCCAAACACTAGAGGCAACAAGGTCAAGACCCTCTCCAACACTGGAGGCAACAAGGTCAAAACCCTCTCCAAACACTAGAGGAAATCACAATACAAAACCCACACCTTCCAAAGAAGGCACAATACATAACCCTCTCCTAATCCCAAGAGGCACACACCATCCCCGTTCATGAAGACTAGGTGAAACAACATGGTGTAACTATACGCACTTTCCACGACACATCAAAAGTTGACCAACATAACAACAACCCATACCAATAAACAAACCTCTATCTAGAAGACTTCCAAAACATTTACTCTAATTCCACAACATCGAGGATGAACATTATAACACTACAAGCATTTCAAACAGTTAAATAAACTAATGTTCGGATTTCCTAAATCCAATCAATCATAGTTTTCATGACTTGCATTTATCCAATCAAATAGACCCATTTCTTTTCACGACATTGAAATATTTAAAAACCAATCATTTTACTCTAAGGTTCACAATTAAATTCATAATCAAAGTATTTTAACGATTAAATTCATTTGACTAAAATAAATCTTTCATTAACTCTAAATTTCACAATTATAATCATAATCAAAACACTTAAATAATGAAGTCATCTAATTAAAATTTAAATCAATCACTATCTCTAAGTTTCCTGATCATATACTATAAATATAATCACTTGATTAATAAAACTTTTAGATTAAATAATAAGTCTATGATTTACTCTTAGTTTCGCTAATGTATTCTATAATTAAAACATTTTAATAAATAAACATTTAGGTCAAATAAATCAGTCTTTATTTCAACTTAGCATTAAATAAATCAACTAAATCTTATCTCTACTTGAATACAAATATATTCCAACAAATATACTTAATAGTATATATTCAATGTATATCCTATTATATATTTAAATATTTAAATCACATTGTCGACATTAAATAATTTAAACCAATAATTTAGCTCTACTTGATCAATCTACAATTAATCAAAATCAATATTTTAAATGAAGACGTTTGATTATTCATCAATTTCATTTCCTCTTATACAAATGAGATAATCATTTCAAAGTTCATATTTTTAAATATTAAAACATCATTTTAACATATGCCTCTAAAACATTATTTTATATTCCAAGGTTTACTGATTATTCATGATAATCAAAAATGAAATCTCTAAGTAAAGATATTTGTTTATAAGATCAACTCTTTCCATAATCATTAAATTACCTAATGTTCATTTGGCACCCTCAAGGAATTCAATTTAATATTTTAATTCTATTTGCTCAATCATGGGTAAGGATTAAAATAATCTCTTTTAAATATCATTGTTTATTAAAATGACAATTCCATTTCAACTATATTATTGCTAGAATCATTTTAAAACAATACTTATTTAAAATAATTAATCATCATTTAAATGTCTTAATTAACAAAATATTATCATTATAATCCAATTGATTAAACTTTAATACCTTATTATCCATAATATTCAAAAATGAAATTTCTAAATAAGGATATTTGATTATCAACTTTTTTTAAATAATCATTAAATTATCTAAATCACATTGATATTCCACAATTTAACCAAACTAAATAATTTATTTTTAAAAAATGTATATATATAAAATATATATACATATACATTGTATATATACATATACATATTAATGTATATGATATATATACATAAGTATATATATAATATATATATAAATAAATTATTATATAAATAAATATTATTTAAATATTAAAATAATTTTAAATATATATTTATATACATATAACATATATATATTATATATAGTACATATATATATATATTATTATATAATATATATATAATATTAAAATAATAATTAAAAAAAATGAATTTATATTTTTCATACAAGAAAATGAATTTTCTTTTGCAGCCACAAAGCCCTAATTAGGGAACGCGACTACCCTACCCACCCGCAGGCAGCGGCTTGTGTGCTCGGCACACAGTCCGCCCCCCCATGGGCACGGCTTGTGTGCTCGGCACACAGTGCCCGCCACCCACGGGCGGCGGCTTGTGTGCACTACACACAGTCCGCCTCCCTACGGGGTAGTGGCCCATGTGCCCTGCACAAGGCTCGCTTCCCTGCGGTGGCGACGACGGTGGGGGTGGCTTTCCTAGCCTCCCCACAAAATCTAAAATAATTTTATTTTATTTATTTATTTTTGTTTTTAAAATATAAATATAAACCCTTTACAAAAACATAGAAAAATTTCACATATACAAAAATAAACATAGGGTTTATAAACCAAAAAATAAATAGATGAAAACTTAGTATATTTTGATCTATACTTGTGTGTCATATTGTGAAAATTCCCAACAAAATCTTGGAACAAAATAATGAATTTATCAACACAACAACAAGGTTCAAATCCCAGTTTTGACAACAAATCTCTTCTGGTTTTCATTCTATTTTTTTTCCATTGTTTGATTCTAGTTTTGGTTTTCATTTCAAAATTTCAACAAGTTTGCAACTTTTCAAAACAATTTTTCATGGGTTTCATCGGATTTAAACAATATTTCAAAGATTTCCAAATAGCATAATGAGGATTTAATCTATTTTCAAAATGAAACAAAACAAGAACAAAGAGGAACCTGATTTTTCCTCCAAAGCTTGAAGAACTTCCAAAAGGGTGCTTTCAATTCCTCCTTTGAATCCAACTCAAGCAAGAGTTTCCATCTCCTTTACAAATCCAAACAAAGCCACCAACAAACTTTCCACCAAAATTCAAAACCATCCATTCCCACCAAAATGAAATCCCTTTTCTTTTCATAGGGCTTTCTCCAAACTTTGGCAAAACCCTAAAAATCCCACTCACTAAATATATTTTAAAAACATTGGAAGATATTCCCATTTTCAAATTTAAAGCAAATTTCTAATTTCTCATTCAAACCTTATGCATTTTTCAAAATTCATTAAAATAGAAGAATACAAATTTGCAAAGAATTTACTTTGTCAACCATTTTCAAAAGTGAAATTAAAGCACATTATCATTTATTTATTTTAATTTAACTCTAACTATCCAAACAAGATTCCTACTTTTATTTTAATCAAATCTTAAATATCTAATATAATTTCCATTTTTAATTTAAATTTGAATCTAGATACATAATAATGCCAAAACAACTATTTCATTTAATATATCACCGTTAATCTAATTAATTAATAAACTAAATCTAATTTTTATTAATTAATCAAATCAATCAATAAGCCAAAAGTTATTTTATTAATTAAATCAAATTAATCAATAAAATAAATCATATTTCAACCTTGAAACTAAATATATTTAATCATCAATTAAATTACTCCTAACATTTAATAACTTTTATAATTGAAATTAAATAAACACTCAAGGTGAAAAGGGCCAAATCAAAACAACTAACCCGACAACAACCTGAGGACACACTATGACTAGGGTGATGACTTGGCATGAAAAACCTAGCTACTATCTCCCAATAGATTACCGTTGGTCAATGGACACGCTCAAACTTGTGAACCAAGTGGAGTCGATGTCATGTACACGAACGTGCAATGTATATATAATATGATCAAACACACCGTGAAGAGGAAATCTTGGAAATCGTAGGGTGCTCGCAAGCAAGTGATACAATCTCATCCCCTTCACCAATATAATATCACTAACTGATGCATCAAATATCAATGATATGATCAACAACATAAAACATCATTTAATCAAATATCTTCCAAGTTAATCCAAAACATGCCATAAAGATAACATCAGAGTAAAATAACATTACATCAAAATATAACTTTCACATCATTTAACAATTTGCACTCAAAAGTAACCAATTACCAAAGTCAATGCATAATCAGACATAATCATCACAAAGCAAACACTTGTTGAGCCAAACATTCAAAATGGAGGGGTATTACAAGGTTAGCACATTTTTTAGCATCTAGACTTGTCGTTGTTTGAGGACAAGCAATCTCAAGGAGGAAGGACTATAATGTACCCTTCTTAACAGTAGGCAGTGCAGTGGCTTGTTAGCCTATTCTGGATGCTTGTAGGCTTGTCAAAGGTAAAATTAGGGTTTCCAGCTATTTGGAAGTTTTTGGTGTTTTTAGGGTTTTGCAAGTTGAATTTTTGCAATTTGGATTATGGATTCTTTCTGGGTTTTTAGAAATCTTTGCAATGGTATGACATGCAAATGCATAGGGCTATTTTTCCTAGAATTACTATTTTTAATAAGTTACGATGACTGCTTGGATTGTGGTTAAAATGAGTTTAGAACAACTTACTATTTTTAGCATTATGTTATTTTTAGTAAGTTCTATTTTTGGCAGTGTCCCGATTGGAAACAGTTCAATAGTCCAATGTAATTTCCATTTCAGGTAAGGTAGTTTGGGTATATTTGGCTTTCAGTAGTTTGAAGCTCATTTTGGTAAATTGATGAATTTAAGTCATTTTAATATTTTATTATCTTTTGAGGCCTCATGGCCCAGTTTAATGACTTAAGTTGTTTTTAAGTGGGGTTTTGAGGGTGGACACATCATTGAGAGGGAATTTAATATTTCAAAAGTTAAATATTTATCTTTGTGCCTTGGACGGCTAGAGTGAAGGAGAAATAAGTGTTTAAAAATTAAATATTTCAAAAGAGGTTTGGGCGTCCCTATTGAAGGGAAAATTTGGAATTTGGAAATTCACCCTCATAATTCTATTTAAGAGAGGATTTGCTAATTCATTTGGTATCCATTGTTAATGATAACAAAGTGTTGTTAAAATGATTTCAGAACCTTGGCTTTGAGGAGCACATACCTCCTAGCATATTATTGGTTTCGTGTTTGAAAGATAGCACCTAGTTAAATTGAGATTGCTTCTCATCCAGATATTACAGATTGGGCTCCATTGTTGAAAGTTTTGATGTTATTTATTATTTTTTAGGTTGTCGGTTCATGTATGGTTGTAGGTTATTTTCATTCATAGTCCATTGTGTGAATTTAATCTTATTCTGGGTATTATCTCTCTATGTTTCTATGCTTTAGACAATGCTTTGTGCAAGCTTTTAGAATTTATAAGGCAGTCTTGAATTTACTAGACAAGGTCAACCCCCTAGAGGAGGCTGACCCATTTTGTGGTTGTCCTTGGGAATCATGCCTTCCATTTTGCAATGTTTTGGAGGTGTATTTCTAGTGTGTTTGGGTGTCTAGTATATGTTGTTCCTTTACTTTTATTTTCATATGATTTGGAGATGTGTCTAGTTGAAGATATAAGCATTTTGGTAATTTCATAACTTGTTGGTCTATGTTTCAATTTGTTGGTTTTGTATATCAGACCAGATTATTTCCATGTCATGCTATATTTCCTTGGTGTTTCTACTCATATTTGTAATTAGAAATATTGTAAATAATTTTTTATTGAAGTTAGAGAAAAAAGCATCAAAAAACCAATGTATTGTGAGCATATTATAATGTTGGTTCAATAGTATTGTTCAGCTATTTCTTTTAGCACTTTATAATTTTTTATTTACTACTCCCGCCGAATAAGTGGTCAAGTGTTTTAGTTTTAATAATAGTAATAATTACTCCCACTGAATAAGTGGTCGAGCTTTCATGGTTGGTTATCTACCTAAATTAATTTTAGTATTTTACTTTCAGAATGGTTGGATAGCCACCTACAACATTGTACCTTTCATTTCTAGTTTATAGCTAGTGATCCCCTCATACCGTATCCTCTCACCTCATCCACATCAGGATCTTGGTGATCAAAAAGTGAAGGGTTCCATTTTAGCTGATTATATTTTGGAGCTAACCTTAACTGGTGCATTCTTGTTTGGTAAAAATTCAAAAAAAAGGGGTGTTATTTCATGTCCTAACTAAAAACTTTAAATATTTTCTAAGTTATAATTTGGGAAAAGCTAAATTTGAAAAATACCAAATAATTGGTGAGTGTCACCCTTGCTAGGGGCACAATTGCTTCACTATTGATCAAAATTTGAAACTATTCAATGCATTGAAAACCTTAGGTCATACTCTATAACTACCAAGATGGCTACTTAGACATGTATTTTGGATAGAAAAGTTTGAATTCTAAAAAAAATTATACAAGAGGCCCAAAAATGAAATACAAAATATTAAAGTTTCTTAAAAAATATCAAAAGAATGAAATTTTGTGTTTTTATTGTTGTGACAAATCTTCCTAATTTCATGGGATAGGAATAACACTTATCATATTGATTTTCAAATTCCAAGAGAAATTAATTCAAATTTTGTTTTCAAGTAATTCATTTGATGCTAAGAACAACTATTAGTAATTGTCATCCAAATTTAGAAATCAAATTGTTATAGCTTTACATATTTCAAAATATTGGTACAATCTTGTAAAAATTTTAGGTTTCTAACTATCCTCAAAGTATTTTTTAGCATCTTATTGGTATCAGGAAATACAAATCTAAGCTAATACCTCTTCATCCAAGAGTCAATGAGGATTGGGGGCATCCATCCTACCAAAGAAACTTGAGGGATAATCTTGGAATTTTATTTTTTATGGGGTGCTTGCACTCAATACAACTTGATCCTTTGCCCTACATTCATTTGAAACTATTATTCACCAAGTGATCAAGAGCCCTTTGACAATAAAGCTTTATTTATGTTGCAGTATCATATGTGTAGAGCCCTACTCTTTGTTTACCTTTTTATATCATGTTCTTTTGTTTGTGATTTTATTTTGATGGGAATTGTTTGATTCTTCTTCAAATCAAAAACTTTTACATGAATTTTGGGTTTGCTAAAATAATAGATTTGGTGCTTATTCCATTAGTTGATACTACTAGCTCAGCGAATAGAAAATCTAACCCCTCAGAAAGGTGTGTGCAATTAAAATGTTTTGTGGAACCATTTATCCATGAAAAAATATCATAGGTTATAAGCCTTTTCATTCGAGTAGGTTTATAATGTTGCACTATTGGACATCCAAAATAGGTGGGTGTCTGCAGTGGTTCTTAACATCTTTTGAAATGGGTTCAATGAAGAAAGGCAATGGCATCACGACAACTACGTGGCACTATTGTGTAAGGTTTCAAATATGTCAATTTCAATGCTCCAACTATTATTGTGATTTCACTCAATTTGGCGATCATTTCCAACATAAGCAACCAAGGGTTTGAAGCTTAGATTTGGTAAACTTTTTATTGGAGTATTTTTGGTTCAAATCGATGAATTTTGACATAAAATCTATCTATATTCATAGAAAGTAGTTTCTAAGGTAATATTTTTTTCCATGAGGGCCATACGACCCCCCAACATAGGTCCATATGATTTTATGAAAAAGAAAAGTTTTTTTGGTCTTTTAAACAAAAAATATTATTAAATTTTCTAAATTTTTTTAAAGATTATTATTACTTATGGTACCAAAGGTGCCTGCGCCTTGAGCTGAAATACTGTTAACCCCACCATCTTTAAGGGGTGGAGGGATTCTCCCTTTTCATCTTTATTAATTCTTTTTTTTTTACTTTTGAAAAAAATTAATAATATTTTTTAATTTTTTTTAATAAATATTTGAGCCCTCCAGTCTTCTACTACCCCACCCTAGTCACATGAGTGACCAATGCCCAAGACAGGGGGCTATTTTTTTTCCTTTTTTAGCAACTTAAGCAAGTTTTGGAAAACCATCATAACTTTTGATCTAGAAGTCAGATTTTGGGGAATGGGATATTATCAAAAAGCTAGTTTCGAGCACTATCCAATGATGTAGATATCTTTCTCAGATTTTGTTGCTGGTGTGTTTTATCGCTTTTTGCAGTCAAATGTGAATTTTTGCTTCCAAACTCATAAATTTTTCCTAGTTCCTCCATTTTACATGATTCTTATGGTGTTGGATAGGCCTTTTAGAGCTCTTCAAAGCTACTAGTGCACTTTTTCTAGATTTGGCTTCTAGTATAATTAATTCAATTTTTTTTCCCACTCTATTTAATTACTTAGATATTTTGGTACTTGGAATCCTTCTGTTTACATGGGATAGATTCATTTAGGCCACTTTATACATATATATATATATATAGTACTTTATCCTTTATGGGCATTTTGAGCATCAATTGTATACACTTTCTTATATGTAGATGCATCGTGATAAAGTCTCACAATATTGTATATACTTTTGGGGATTTTACACAAAGTTTGTACCATATTTTATACTTGCATTGTATTATAAAGTGACATGGAAGGTTGTGTAGTGCCTTATTTATTTTTCATCACACCTTTTTCAAGTGATTGTCCCTCACGACAACAACAAATCCTAGTGATTCTTGCCTCATGTGTGTGTTCCTTGTTTTTGCACACCCTTTTTTTGGTTGTAATTACTTTCTTGTGCAATTTTAGATGTTTCTTCTCCTTCATGCACTATGTGGGACCTCATTTGTGTTGGCTCTTGCATGATGTTTTGTTTATATGATTGGAATATGTAGGAGTTTTGTGGATGATAGTTTATCTTAGTATATTATGGGTGATAGTTTTGTTTCCTTAGACATGATCTTATGTTCTTATTCTTATAAGGATTATCTTGGTTGTCATTGGATGTGGATTAGGTGATGGAACTTGGTTAATTAATACTAGTTACAATTATCTTATATCTATTAGACAATTTAGCTTATGTGAATATGTAAGTATTTATCTGTTAAGGTATGATTTAATGAGTTAATGATTTATTTGTGATGGATTATAAAATGATTATAATTTCTATGTGATTTTGTGATAAATTTTGAAAATGATAATTATATTAAATTTTTTAAGGTTGATATGTGTTAGGAATAAATATAGATGCTTTGGTTATCATTATTTGTGATGAAATATTGACACTTTTAGTTCATTGAAAGGTAAATGGTAATTGGATGTTAGGGGTCACATAGTCAATCTTCTATGATCTTCTCCATGATTATCAATTTTAATTCATATAGAGTAATTATGATCTTATGTATAAGTGTTGTGAAAATTGTGATCATGTGTGGTTTAATGTTTCTTTTTGTAACACCCCTCCATTTTGTTCTTTTGATCGAACAATGTTCGTTATGTATGTTTTGCTTTGTTAGCACGTTGGGTATAAACTTATTACTTTTGTCTACTAATTGTTAAGCGATGTAAACATTATGTTTTGATGTGATGGCACTTTAATGAGATATTATTATTTCATATTATGGATTAAATTAGCATGTATGTGAATTATTGATGTTTATGCTTTGATTATATCAGTGATGATTAGATGCGTTAGCTAGCGATATTGTATTGGTGAAGGGGACAGGATCACATCACTCACATTCGAGTGCCCTGTGATTCCGTGATTTCCTCTTCACAGTGTGTTTTAATATATATATATATATATATATATATGCATGTTTTGACACTCGTATTGTGTGCAGGATGTAGGTATAGGACATCGACTCTGCCTGGTTCCATAGGTCTGAGCGTGTCCCTTGTCCAACGGAAAACGATTGGGAGATAGTAGCTAGGTTTTATGTGTCGTGACATCACCCTAGCCATAGTGTGTCGTCAGGTTGTTAGTTGGGATAAGTTATTTTCTTTGTTTCCTCTTCTCTCCTTGCTTGCGTATTTAAATTTGCAAAAAAAAATGGTGTTTGTTTTATTTAATTTCATTGTCAAAATAAATAGATGAGAGCTTATTAATTAATTAGCTAATTTAATTCAATCAATAAAACAATCTACTCAGGAATTAGATTTATTTATTGATTAATTAAATTAGATTAATTGTGCTAGCATTATTGAATATTGAGACAAATAAAAAAAATAGAAATTGCCTTGCATTCCTCTTTTTTGGAATAAAATTAAAAAAAAATGATTTCTATGTAAATGGGTAAATTCAATTTTGTGAAAAGAAAAAAAAAGAAAAGAAAATGTAATTATCACTTTGTGGAAAAATAGAACTTTGTTTTAAATAAATATTATGCAAATGCAATGGAAAATGGAAATTGTTTTATTAAATTGCAAAAAAATAAAATATCTAGTTTAGCAATCAATTTTGGTGGGTGAGTTCAAAATTAGGGGTTTGACAAATTTGGAGAAGGAATGGTATAAGGAAATTCAAAACCTTGGATTGAATTTTTGAAGAAAATTTGGAAAGAAAGATTGAAGATTTGGGTGAAGCTGAATTGGAAAACAAAAGGGAAAACCTCCATTGAAGGATTTTAAAGCTTGGAGAAAAACACTAGGTTCCATGCTTTCCTTATTGTGCAAATCTTATGTTGAAATTTTTTTTTTTGAAATTGTTCAAACTATTTGTGGAATTCAAATTCTGATTTAAAACCCATGATAAAATCTCCATTCAAACTTGAACAAAAGAATTTTCAAAATATTGTGGAAACAAAAAAAAAAGGATTCAAATCTCATTATCAAACTTTCAACAGAAAATTTGAAACAAACATGGAGAATTCAAATGGAAAACTTGTTTGTGGAATTTTGTTGCTTTGGAAAAATCTCCATTTAAATTTGCAAGGATTGATAAATCTTTATATGGCTGGGATAAAATCATGTAAATTCAATTTCAATACATTCTGGTTCAAGATTGAGCATTTGCCCAATCTGGGTATGGAGAAATTTTGGTTATTTGATTCCTCCATATGTTATTTTTGGTTATATATTTATATATGTGTGTATATATATATATACCCTATTGTACAAATACATATATACATATATATATATATATAAATATATATGTATTTACATTGAAATTCGTATTTCTTTTGAGTTTCTGGGAAAGCAATTTTTTTTATGACTGTATTATGTGTTTACTAGTCATTACCAGTCATTATTTTTTTTTCATTTTTTTTAATGGCGGATTTGTTTACTGGCATGAGGGTTTAAGGGAGGGGATCCCACCCCTATCGCCACCCCCATGGATAGTGACGACCGCTTGTGGAGGCAGTGCCATCGCTGCCTACACAGGCTGCCGCCCCCATTCATGGGGGCTACGTCCCCTGTTAAGGGCAAGGCGCGGCCGAACCCTAATGGTCGTGCTTTATGAAATATAAAAATCCCCTTTTTTTTATTATACTTATTATATTTATTAAATATAAAGTATATAATATATTTTATATTTTATATTTAATATATATAATATGAAATTTGGAAATCAATGTTTTAGTTTATCAATTAAAATATAATATATATATATATTTTAATATATATGTTGTATATAATAATTTAAAATTATTTATATATAATATATGTATTATATAATATTTATATTATATTTTAATGTATGCTTAAGTGATTATCATTTATATTTAAACATTAATTATATATGTATTTTAAAATATATATGTAATTATATACATATATATTGAGTGTATATATATATGTATATATATTTGATTACATAGATATTTAAAATATATATATATATATATATATATATATATATTTAAATGTGAATTATTCTTTTTAAAAAGAGAAAAGGTATTTGTAAAGGGATAGATGAAAATTTGTTTATGGAAAATCATTGTATATCAAAAGAAAGATTGATTTAATTTATTGTGTGTATTGCGTCAACAAGAATCAAACGAATAGTCAAACTCTTATGTGATTGTGCAAGAACATAGTTTATTTAATTTGATTAAGTGTACTAATGTGATGAATGATTGGATTTACGAAATCCTAATGTAGATTACCTTATATTGTTTGCAAGCCTCTTTTCGTCATTGGGCGTCCATTCTTGTTGGAATTTGAGTCAGATTTTGTAAGTCTTCCAGATAGAACCGTCTACTATGTTTTGGGGTTGTTGTCATGTCGGTCGACCTTGTTTGCCTTGGGTAGTGCGTAATTGTGTCCAGTGTTGTACCCGGTTATCATGAATGGGCTATGTTGACTTCATGTCATGATTAGGGATTCATTATCCCTAGGTTGCACTTGAGTACCCTTTGGTTGTGGTATAGTTCCATGTGTTGTCTTAGAGAAGTGGCTTACATTGAGGGCCGGCACACAAAGTGGTGCCAAGAGATCTCAATGTAAGTTAGTTAATTCAGTGAAAACTTAAACCAATTGATTAGTGTAGGTGGTACCAACATTTAAAAAGATTAATTTTTTCCTCGCTCATGGACGCAAGTGCTTGTATAGACTTGGGATGAGACAAGAAGTCCTGGAATGGCAAGATTGTTATCTTGTCCCTTTGAAAGATAACTGATTCTGCATTGGTTTGCATGTGGGGTCGGGAGTCGTTAGAGGTTACCAGGATATCCCGAGATGGGGGTCGGGACCTAGGAAGACTTGCCAGGATATCCCATGTGACATTGTGATGACACTTCTCCTAAGTCAACAATATGTTTGTATTCGTGATGTGATCTTTTACTTAAAATCTAGAAGCATTGTAACCTTTGTGTCATGTGATGTCATGTTCGTATCTTTTTCGGTTGAGTCATGTTGCCTATGTTTAGAGGTTGTTGGTCTTGACCTGAAATCCTTGTTACTATCTCCTAGCATGGGGGGTGAGCCTTCGGGTATCACTTGGTTGGGTGGAACGTGCACCTTACTCTGTTGTTTTTTTTGGCTCTTGCTCGTGTGGACGAGGCTTTCATATTGGAGAGCTCATGGAATCCAGTTGCTACCTTGGTTCTTTTATGTTAGTCATTCTAATATTATTTTTACCCCTCATTGTTATTGAGGTGGAAATTGTAATTAAGCTATCATGTTATTGATTTACCTCATTCTGGGAATGAGTGATGTAATTGTAATTGTAAAACTTCTGTTATTGGTAACCATGAAGGATCTCATGGTCTTAAATGAAAATCTCATGTATGGAATGTATGTGCTTTAATTATTTAGGTGAATGTTGTTATGTTTCATTTCATGCATGTTGTTTTAATTTTTGATTTGAATAATCTTTATCTTGTAACCTTAGGGGATAATTGGCTTTGTATTGTAATCTTACATGTATTTTTAATTAAACAAAAAAATAAAATTGTGCATTTGTTTAGTAGTTTGCAACTTCCCCTAGGGTTGCGTGGCGGGGCATTACACATGGTATCAGAGCCTAGGTTTAAACACTGGGTACTCTGGGATTATGACGAGCCCATTAATATTTTAGTTTTGTGGGTTTTAATTATGTGTTGTGCTTAATACCTTATTGTGTTTGTGTAGGATTATGCCTCCCAGACGTAGAAGAGGTGGGGGTCATAGACGTGGCCATTTAGGCAGTCGCATTGGGGAACATCAAGACCCACCACCACAAGTTCCACTTATTTCTGACCATGAGGAGCAACAGGCTTCTCAAAATATTCAAGGAGATGGCAATTAGAATCCAGATCCACCCAGGATCGAGGACGCTCAGTTGCGTCAGTTTTCAGAGGAGACCCTTGCCCACCTTGGGCCTAGGCAGGAGGTAGAGCTAGTGGTGGTTAGAGAGAGAGAGAGGTACCAATTCAGTCTAATTCAGAGGTAGTAGCCCATATGAGGGACTTGCTTAGAGCACGACCACCCATTTTCGATGGATTAGGCAGTGGTTTGGAGGCAGAGACATGGCTCATTGACTTGACTAGGTGTTTTTCTATGCACCCATATGGTAGCAACACTCAAGCTAGGTGCGCTATCATGCACTTGAGGGGATTTGCCTCCACTTGGTGGAGATTAGAGAAGTAGAAGCTCCATCTGGACATTGGTACAATTTCTTGGGAGTTGTTCCTCGAGAGGTTTCGGGCTAGATTTCTTTCCAAGCATTGGAGGCAGCATCGAGGGGATGAGTTCCACACCCTTCGATAGATGACCATGTCAATAGAGTTGTATGAGTGTTTTTTCTACAAGCTCAAATAGTATGCAGGCATAGGAGATGATGAGGGTATGTTGGTACAACATTTTCTCAGGGGCTTAAATGCTTGTATCAGTGGTGGAGTGTGGGTTTTTGAACCCAGGACCATGGAGGTGGCGGTCGACAAGGCTAGGCTCATTGAGGAGAACCTGGCAATGGCCTTAGGTGGTCATATAGGAGTGCAGGTGGGCAGTGGTTCAGCAACTGGGACTAGTGCTCGAGGAGGTCAGCCTCAGGGAGGTGCACCTTCTAGAGCTCAGCAGGGTCCGTCTCAGAGTGGTCAGCAGTAGCAGCAGGGTTCCTATGGGAAACAAAAGGGTTTCCAGCAGAGGTAGGGGGACAGGAGTTGGAGGTGCATGAGACGCTTCAACTCTGAGCAGCTAGCACAGAGTTCTCATTCATCTTTCAGGGGTAGTGCGCAGTAGTCTAGCACACCACCTATAGACAGGGGCTTCGGTAGAGGCACTGGATGTTTTGCATGTGGCCAACAGGGTCACATAGCGAGGATGTGTCCAAATAAGGGTACATCGAGCTATTCTCAGGGACCAGCGGTGTCAGAGCCGACTATAGGAGATGTAGGCCGTGGGCATCGAGTATTCGCAGCGGTTGACAATTGTCAGGAAAAGCACCAAGGTACAATCATTGAGGCTTATGGTATGTTGAGGGGTAATCTAGTTTCTATTCTATTTGATTTTGGAGCATCTGATTCCTTTGTTTCTTCATCTGTCATGATGCGATGTAGACTAGATGCGGTAAAGCAGGTCAATATGTGGCAGGTAGAGTTAGCTTCGGGTGCAAAAGTTGCATCCCTTTCCCTTGTGCTAGAGTGTAGGTTAGAGGTTGGACCTCTCCAGACTACCTTGGACCTTCGTGTTATTCCATTGGGTTCTTATGACGTTGTCATAGGAATGGATTGGCTAGAGGCTCATAGTGCAGTCATTGATTGTCAACGTAAGTCGATTAGATGCATTGGGGCATCTGGTAGAGAGGTAGAGGTAGTGGGGGTCTAGAGGCCAATTTCCTTGAGGATCATCTCAGCTATGCAGTTGAGAAGGTGTGTGCGGCAGGGTTGCCAATTGTTCACTGTTACAGTGGATGATTTGGATCTAGGAGGTGGAGAAGAGAAGGTCTCTCTTGATAGTCACCCCATCCTTTAGGAGTTTTCCAATGTCTTTCTAGACGAGATTCCAGGGATGCCTCCTCAAAGGGACATTGAATTCAAGATAGACTTGGTACCTAGATTAGAGCCCATTTCACAAGCTCCCTATCATATGACTACCTAGGAGCTGAAAGAGCTTAGGTTGCAGCTTGAGGAATTGCTAGAGAAGGGTTTTATTCACCCTAGTGTTTTTCCATGGGGAGCACCTGTCATCTTCATGAAGAAGGACGGTTCACTTTAGTTATGCATTGATTATCGACAGTTGAACAAAGTGACCATTAGAAATCAGTATCCTCTTCCTAGGATTGACGATCTATTCGATTAGATCAAGGGTGCTACCATCTTTTTGAAGATTGATCTCAAGTCAGGATATCATCAGCTTTGAATCTTCAAGTCAGATATTCATAAGACCACGTTCTGAATGTGGTATGGTCACTATGAGTTCACAGTTGTACCATTTGGTTTGATGAATGCACCCTCAGTGTTCATGAGTCTTATGAATGGGGTATTTCGTACATACCTAGATAGGTTTGTCCTTTTGTTCCTAGATGATATTTTGGTATACTCTAGGACAATGGAGGAACATGAGGAGCATTTACAATAGGTATTATAGTGCTTGCAAGATAATCAACTATATGCTAACTTGTCAAAGTGTGAATTCTTCAGGACTGAGGTCCAATACCTTGGTCATGTGATCTCAGGGGAGGGTATTTCAATGGATCCTGCAAAGATCCAAGCGATCTTAGATTGGCCTGCACCCACGAATGTGGAAGAGATACGTAGCTTCATGGGGCTAGCGGGTTATTACAAGTGATTTGTGCAGGAATTTTCGAGGCTAGGGCATCCTATCACCTCCCTTCAGAGGAAAGGAAAGAGGTTTGAGTGGTTTGAGAAGTGTGAGGTAGCCTTTCAGTGTCTTAAGGGGAAGTTGACCAGTGCACCTATACTTGTGATACTGGATCCTATTGGGGATTTTGTAGTTTAAATAGATGCATCCTTGGAGGGATTAGGTGCAGTCTTGATGCAGGTGGGTCGTGTCATTGCATATGAGTCACAGAAGCTCAAGGATCATGAGCTAAACTATCCTACCCACGATCTTGAGTTGGCGGCAGTGGTTCATGCATTGACGAGATGGAGGCACTTTCTTCTTGGGCATAGGTTTGAGCTGCATAGTGATCATAGAAGCCTTCAGTATATCTTCATGCAGCCCAACCTTAATGCTAGGCAAAGGCATTGGATGGAATTTCTCTGTGAATATGACTTCGAGGTGAAGTATATCCAAGGGAAGGAGAATGTGGTTGTAGATTCCCTCAGTAGGTGAAGACATGAGATATCTGAGTTGACTCTTATTGTTGATTTGCAAAGTTGGATTCTTTCTACCCTCCTAGCAGACAATTGGTATCAAGATGTTAGATTGGTGATAGAGGTAGGAAGACCCCTTGAGGGTAGATATTCAGGATACTTTCTAGATGTTGATGAGATATTGAGACACATGGGATGCATATACGTTCCCCCATCATGTGAGCTTCGCGCTTTGGTCATGACTGAAGCACATCGTGCACCTTATTTAGCCCATCCAGGGGTGAAGAAGATGTATGCAGATTTTTGTTAGTTATATTTTTGGCCAGGGATGAAGTGAGACATTGTGGATTCTGTGTCGAGATGTCTTGAGTGTCAGTGGGTGAAGGCCGAACACCAATATCCAACAGGGCTTTTGCAGTCGCATTTAGTACCAAAGTGGAAATGGGATATAATCTCATTGGATTTCATTGTTGGTTTACCCAACTCTTCGAGACGACATGATGCAATTATGGTGACAGTGGATAGGTTGATGAAGGTAGCACACTTCTCACCTATGCGCTCTTCCTATACTGCATCGTTCATAGCTAGAGTGTTCATGGAGGATATAGTGAGGTTACATGGTATTCCACATCAGATTATCTCTGACAGGGATCTAGTGTTCATCCTAGCTCTATAGACGTCATTACAACATGCGATGGGAACACAGTCGAACTTCAGTTCAGCTTACCACCCAGACATAAATGGACAGACTGATAGGGTTAATCAAATCCTTGAAGACATGTTGCATATGTATGTGATGGACTAGCAGACACGATGGGAGGACTATCTTTATTTGGTAGAGTTTTCCTATAATAATGGCTTTCAGAGTTCTATCAGCATGGCTCCATTCTAGGCATTGTATGGGCGACCATGTCGCACTCCCTTGAGTTGGGATCAACTAGAGGACAAAGTAACTTTGGGTCCTGAAATGTTGTAGGATATGGAGCAGCAGGTGGATAGGATTAGAGAGCAATTGGTGGCAATGTAGGATAGGCAGAAGAAGTATGCGGATGTGCACAAAGTGGATCATTAGTTTTTCATAGGTGATAGAGTCTTCTTGCATGTGCATCCATGAAAGAGTCCAATCCATTATGGAAAAGGCTCTAAGTTGGCACCTCGCTTTGTTGGACCCTTCGAGATTATCTAGAAGATTGGTCCTATTGCTTACCTTCTTGCTTTACCGCCTAGTCTCTCGCATGTGCACGACGCATTTGATGTATCAGTTCTTCAGCTGTACCATCTAGACATTTCTCATGTCCTTGATTGGAATGCTTTGTAGGTAGAGGACGACCTGCTGGCTTTGGAGCCCATGGCTGTGGTGGAGCGCAGAACACTCGCTCTTCGAGGGCGAGATATTGATCAAGTTAGGATCCAATGGGATCCTAGGGATGATACATCATCCACTTGGGAAGATGCAGCTAGGATGAGGGAACTTTATCCCTATTTGTTTGCAGGCTTCCAGGAGTAAGCCTGACCCTAGGGGGGGAGGATGTAACACCCCTCCATTTTGTTCTTTTGATTGAACAATGTTCATTATGTATGTTTTGCTTTGTTAGCACATTGGGTATAAACTTAATTACTTTTGTCCGCTAATTGTTAAGCAATGTAAACATTATGTTTTGATGTGATGGCACTTTAATCAGATATTATTATTTCATATTATGGATTAAATTAGCATATATGTGAATTATTGATGTTTATGCTTTGATTATATTAGTGATGATTAGATGCATCAGTTAGCGATATTGTATTGGTGAAGGGGATGAGATCACATCACTCACATGCAAGCGCCCTGTGATTTCATGATTTCCTCTTCACGGTGTGTTTATATATATATATATATATGCATGTTTCAACACTCATTTGTGTGCAAGATGCAGGTACAGGACATCGACTCCACCTGGTTCCACAGGTCTGAGTGTGTCCCTTGTCCAATGGAAAATGATTGGGAGATAGTAGCTAGGTTTTCTGTGTCGTGACATCACCCTAGCCATAGTGTATCATCTGGTTGTTAGTTGGGATAAGTTATTTTCTTTGTTTCCTCTTCTCTCCTTGCTTGCGTATTTAAATTTGCAAGAAAAAAATGGTGTTTGTTTTATTTAATTTCATTGTCAAAATAAATAGATGAGAGCTTATTAATTAATTAGTTAATTTAATTCAATCAATAAAATAATCTAATCAGGAATTAGATTTATTTATTGATTAATTAAATTAGATTAATTGTGCTAGCATTATTAAATATTGAGACAAATAAAAAAAATAGAAATTGCCTTGCATTCCTCTTTTTTGAAATAAAATTAAAAAAAAATGATTTCTATGTAAATGGGTAAATTCAATTTTGTGAAAAGAAAAAAACAGAAAAAGAAAATGTAATTATCACTTTGTGGCAAAATAGAACTTTGTTTTAAATAAATATTATGCAAATGCAATGGAAAATGGAAATTGTTTTATTAAATTGCAAAAAAATAAAATATCTAGTTTAGTAATCAATTTTGGTGGGTGAGTTCAAAATTAGGAGTTTGAAAAATTTGGAGAAGGAATGGTATAAGGAAATTCATTTTTATTTTGAATTATCAATTTTTGAATTTTGGGGAGAGCAAAAAAAACTTGGATTGAATTTTTGAAGAAAAATTGGAAAGAAAGATTGAAGATTTGGGTGAAGCTGAATTGGAAAACAAAAGGGAAAATCTCCATTGAAGGATTTTAAAGCTTGGAGAAAAACACAAGGTTCATGCTTTCCTTATTGTGCAAATCTTATTTTGAAAATTTTTGTTTTGAAATTGTTCAAACTATTTGTGGAATTCAAATTCTGATTTAAAACCCATGATAAAATCTCCATTCAAACTTGAACAAAAGAATTTTCAAAATATTGTGGAAACAAAAAAAAAGGATTCAAATCTCATTATCAAACTTTCAACAGAAAATTTGAAACAAGCATGGAGAATTCAAATGGAAAACTTGTTTGTGGAATTTTGTTGCTTTGGAAAAATCTCCATTTAAATTTGCAAGGATTGATAAATCTTTATATGGCTGGGATAAAATCATGTAAATTCAATTTCAATACATTCTGGTTCAAGATTGAGCATTTGCCCAATCTGGGTATGGAGAAATTCTTGGTTATTTGATTCCTCCCTATGTTAATTTTGGTTATATATTTATATATGTGTATATATATATATATACCCTATTGTACAAATATATATGTATACACATATATAAATATATATGTATTTACATTGAAATTCGTATTTCTTTTGAGTTTCTGGGAAAGCAATTTTTTTTATGACTGTATTCTGTGTTTACCAGTCATTACCAGTCATTATTTTTTTTTCCTTTTTTTTATGGCGGATTTGTTTACTGGCGCGAGGGTTTAAGGGAGGGGATCCCACCCCTATCGCCACCCCCATGGATGGTGACGACCGCCTGTGGAGGCAGCACCGTCGCTGCCTACACAGGCCGCCGCCCCCATTCATGGGGGTGCGTCCCCTGTTAAGGGCAGGGCGCGGCCGAACCCTAATGGTCGTGCTTTATGAAATATAAAATCCATTTTTTTTTATTATATTTATTAAATATAAAGTATATAATATATTTTATATTTAATATATATAATATGAAATTTGGAAATCAATGTTTTATTTTATCAATTAAAATATAATTTATATATATTTTTTAATATATATGTTGTATATAATAATTTAAAATTATTTATATATAATATATGTATTATAATATATTTATATTATATTTTAATGTATGCTTAAGTGATTATCATTTATATTTAAATATTAATTATATATGTATTTTAAAATATATATATATATATATATTTGATTACATAGATATTTAAAATATATATATATATATATTTATATTTAAATGTGATTTATTCTTTTTAAAAAGAGAAAAGGTATTTGTAAAGGGATAGATGAAGATTTGTTTATGGAAAATCATTGTATATCAAAAGAAAGATTGATTTAATTTATTGTATGTATTGCGTCAACAAGAATCAAATGAATAGTCAAACTATTATGTGATTGTGTAAGAAAATAGTTTATTTAATTTGATTAAGTGTACTAATGCGATGAATGATTGGATTTATGAAATCCTAATGTAGATTACCTTATATTGTTTGCAAGCCTCTTTTCATCATTGGGCGTCCATTCTTGTTGGAATTTGAGTCAGATTTGTAAGTCTTCCAGATAGAATCGTCTACTATGTTTTGGGGTTGTTGTCATGTCGTTCGACCTTGTTTGCCTTGGGTAGTACGTAATTGTGTCCAGTGTTGTACCCGACTATCATGAACGGGCTATGTTGACTTCATGTCATGATTAGGGATTCATTATCCCTAGGTTGCACTTGAGTACCCTTTGGTTGTGGTATAGTTCCACATGTTGTCTTAGAGAAGTGGCTTACATTGAGGGCTGACACACAAAGTGGTGCCAGGAGATCTCAATGAAAGTTAGTTAATTCAGTGAAAACTTAAACCAATTGATTAGTGTAGGTGGTACCAACATTTAAAAAGATTAATTTTGCCTCACTCATGGACGCAAGTGCTTGTATAGAATTGGGATGAGACGAGAAGGCCTGGAATGGCAAGATTGTTATCTTGTCCCTTCGAAAGATAACTGATTCCGCATTGGTTTGCATGTGGGGCTAGGAGTCATTAGAGGTTACCACGATATCCCGAGATGGGGGTCGTGACCTAGGAAGACTTTCCAGGATATCCCATGTGACATTGTGATGACACTTCTCCTAAGTCAACAATATGTTTGTATTCGTGATGTGATCTTTTACTTAAAATCTGGAAGCATTGTAATCTTTATGTCATGTGACGTCATATTCGTATCTTTTTTAGTTGAGTCATGTTGCCTATGTTTAGAGGTTGTTGGTCTTGACCTAAAATCCTTGTTACTATCTGCTAGCACGGGGGGTGAGCCTTCGGGTATCACTTGGTTGGGTGGAATGTGCACCTTACTCTGTTGTTTTTTTTGGCTCTTGCTTGTGTGGACGAGGCTTTTATATTGGAGAGCTCGTGGAATCCAGTTGCTACCTTGGTTCTTTTATGTTAGTCATTCTTATATTATTTTTACCCCTCATTGTTATCAAGGTGGAAATTGTAATTAAGCTATCATGTTATTGATTTACCTCATTCTGGGAATGAGTGATGTAATTGTAATTGTAAAACTTATGTTATTGGTAACCATGAAGGATCTCATGGTCTTAAATGAAAATCTCATGTATGGAATGTATGTGCTTTAATTATTTAGGTGAACGTTGTTATGTTTCATTTCATGCATGTTGTTTTAATTTGTGGTTTAAATAATCTTTGTCTCGTAACCTTAGGGGATTGTTGGCTTTGTGTTGTAATCTTACATGTATTTGTAATTAAACAAAAAAAATAAAAAATTGTGCATTTGTTTAGTAGTTTGCGACTTCCCCTAGGGTTGCGTGGCAGGGCATTACACTTTTTTTGATATTATTTAAATGTGACCAAATATTATTTATTTAGTTGTTTTTACAGATTGTTATATGATATTTTATTTTGGAAGTCTATATGGCTTTATGAGTATAAAATTAAGCTTTCATAAGATAAAATTTACCCTAAGTGCTAAGTATAGGGGTAAGGAATTGGTTAGATCTTAAGAAAAAAATTTATTATGTTTTTAAATACCTTTAATTTACCCTCTTTCAAAAGTGATGAAAATGGGATTTGGTCAGGGTGGTTATGTGAGAAAGATTATTCTTCTTTCTTTTTATCTTTCTTTCTTTTGGGAAAAGAGGGGAATTTTGGAATTTTCTTTCTTTTGTGAGTTTCTTTGAAGATTTTGGATTTTGGAGAGGAATTTTGGGAAGGGAAGAGTAAGAAAGGATCAAAAGAGATGCTTGAGGTTTTCTTCTTTGAATTTTCAGCTCTTTAGAAAGCAATTTTAAGGTAGGGTTTGAGCCCTCTTTTCAATATGTTAGCATTTGTATGTATGAAAAATATTGTAAGAGTTTTTACATATCTTGTATGTGATTTTATTATGAGAAAATCATGATTTTTTTGGAATTTTGATGGGTTTTGTGTAACGGAAAAAAATTGTGACATTTTATATTTTTTTTTTTATGTATTTTGTGTTGTGTGCAGTTGATCACCCTTGAGAGGGTTTGGTCCTCCTTGTAATTGGGGTTGAGTGGGTGAGGATTCTACATGGGGTGTAGTTTTGGGATAAGAGTATCCCCATTTTGTTATCCTTGGATAAGAGTATCCAATATGTGATTTTGTGAGAGGAAGAAGGGGTTTTTGGGTGGAAGGAAGTTTGTGTAGAAATGTGATTAAGAAGTTCTATGGGTTTCAAATGTGAATCAATTTATGAGACATTTTTCCCCTCGTTGTGGTTGAGTCCCCTCTCTCCTTGTTAAGGATTACCAAGATGCATCCTTTATGTTGTAATTTTTTTATTTTTTACTATTGTAAAGTGAAATAAACTTGTAAATGTGCAATGTGAATGAGATGCTTGGTGAAGATTTCTATTATCATTATGAAAATGGTGAAATGTTGAAATAAAAAAATGTAACTACTAGGGTTTTAAGGTAATACATGTATATGGTTTTTACTAGATTATATTTTAAAAACAAAAAGAAAGAATTTTTTGGTAGAGTATTCATTATCTTCCTTAATGTGCATTTAATCTATACATTATTGTCCTTTATGTTATCATTATTGTATATTTTTAAATCAAATATAGTCATAGCTATATGTGAAGGTTTTGGAAATTATTTTAAATGTATTTTTCATTAAGTTTTTTTTTGTTTGAATCAATTTAACCCATATTATTGATCAAAAGTTATGGTTATAACATTGCTGCCCCTATGTCAAACAATAAATTGTTATAAAGAAGTCATAGATTTAATCATATAAAATGATAAGAATGATACTGAAGTATAAAATTAAATGGGGTTTTAAATTATTCATCTTAGAAAAACATATTCAAAAATCGTACTAACCTAGATCATAAATTGCAGGATATTAACAAAACATTGGTATCTTGTTTCATAATAATAATGTCATAAATCAATATTACATTTTTTATCATACAAAATTAGAAACACATGATTAGGAGATAAAATTTAAAGGGTTTTTCTATTATGGAGATTTAGATGACATATCCACAAATTGAATTAACCCAATAAACCTATTATAGTTTATAATTAAAACAATATTTTCCTTTTTTTCAAAATTAAAAATGATTTGACAAACGAATTTGGGAGTAGAACCTAGTACAAGAATTTCATGAAATCATACTAATCCAAGAGAGATGAGATATGTCTATTTCAACTCATCCCCCTTTATAAACCTGCAACACAAACAAACGAGGAAATGGGAGAAGGATCCCTTTTTATTTCCTCCAGTTTAGTAGTTAGGGTGGTTCTAGTTTGCCATAAAATCTAATGGTATATCTATAAACCTACAACAAATTTTATTATTTATGGATATAAACAAATTTTTACCTGCAAATGTGGGAAGAGAAGTTATAAAAAATATAATCTAAAAAAATATTATGAGAAAACTGTTAAACTCAACAATAATGCCTAACTTGGTTGAAATTCTATTCCTCAAACAATTTCAAAATGTGAGAGATAAGTGTTAAAAAAGAAAAAGAAAGTGGTTAAAAATTACTTTTTTGTTACTAAAATTAATAAATTTTGTATTAAAAAAATGTTCCTTTTGCATTAGTAAAAAACAATAGATATGTGTGACCATGGTCATAGTATAGATTAAATACACTAGATCCATATGGATTTGAGGCATATTTAATTCACTAAGCCATGATCCCAATTTGATGTTCAAAATCAACAAGAAACTAAATAAAACATTAAACTAACATGAAATTTACATGAAAGCATAATATAAACCTATTCTAAGACCTTGAAGCTTATCCCATTGGGAGAGTGGTATCACATTAATGTGGAATGGCGACCCTTTCCCAATCCCTTGAATAATATGAGCTTGTTCCAATCGGTTTTATTGAATAAAATTGATGAAACCAATGAGATGTGTGTGAAACATGGATGCAAAACTAGTTTAATATGATGAATATTAATTCTAAACGCTAAGATACTTTGATGAAATGGATGCAATCTATGCTAAATGGAAACAAAATTGAAAAATGTAAGCTATAGCTATGAATTTATGCTAAAATGTATGTAAAATAAGCTAATATGGAAGTCATTAATGGATGCTTAAGCTAATATGGATGAATATTAAACTAAAATGCTAAAAAAAATTCAATGTGGATGCAAGTGAGTATGAATTTCAATAGCATAAATTTTCTATCAAAATATGGATCTATTTCTCTCTAAATGATGAAGTATTTATAGGAGAGCAAATGAAGAATCAAGGGCTCAAATCGATTTGATCTATCAATGGTCAATAATGAAGGAAGGAGGAAACATGGATCAAGGATTCTCATCAATGGATCAAGGAAAGATCAAGGGATAAGAATGATTCAAACAAACACACTTTGTAACAACTTTGAAAGTTTGTTACAAAGTTTGTTTGAAAGAAATTATTCCCTTTTTGGAGCCAAATAGGAGAATACTTGCTATGCAAGTGGATGGGAGGGGAAATTAGAAATTTAGTAATTAAAACTAAATTTGAATGTGCAAGATGGAGAATAATATGATATTCATTAAATTATTGATTTATTTAATGAAAAGGGGATGCAAATATGATATTTAATTAAATAATTTAGGGTTATTTAATTAAATAAGAGGACTTAGAGGTTTAATTTAATAATTTGATTTATTCAATTTAACTGGATGAAATATTAGCATGTGAGGGGGTGAATTAACCCAATTAGATCAATTAGATCAATAGATGAAAAATGAAGTATTTGATTAAATAACTAGGTTTATTTAATCAAACAAGCAAAAAGAAGATGGGTTTGTAGACTAAACAATGTTAAGATATCATATTCAAGTGTGTAATACCATTTAGAACATTTTTAAGTGTCTATATTTTACCCGTCTTTGAAGTGAGGTACTTGTTATATTGGTTCAAAGACTGATGCTTTTCAAATTAAAACTACTACTCATATCAAAAATTTAAAAAATTCATAATTTTTTGGATGCATGTTGTGATCTTTTGCATTCAAATTAGATCATTATAGTGAGCTTGTAGATTGACTTGGATATGTACTGTAGGTGGGTACCATATAGAAACTTTTTTTATGTATAGCTTGATTTATTATATGAATACACATTCATTGGCTCATTTTTTATATTCTCTTGTATATGTACATTTGATGATAGTTACACTTTGACTTAGATATTTTATCATGACATTCACTTTCTTTGATATATATATATATATATATATATATATATATATAGATGATATGGCTAGATTGGATTATGATGTGATACATTGATGTGCTATGTGATGTGATGTTATATTTATTTCATGTCTTATGATTATGTATGGATACAATGGATGCAAATGTTTATGTTATGGATGCATTTCTTTATTTATGCGTATATGATATGAGATGATCATTGATCTGATGTATGATATGGATGCAATGTAATGAATGTTTTACTTCTTTTTTCTTAGTATCTTTCTATGACATGCTTATGAGATGGACATACTTTCTTGTTTCATGCTTCCCATATGATGATGTCATTCTTTATAGATGATGGGATATGCTTATGTAGGATGTATGAATGGACACATTTCTTTTTGTGTATTTTTCCCCATATGATATGATGATGTCATGATGCATGTGTGTATATGGGATGTATATGGATAATTCATATGTTCATGTTTATGATATGGATGTCATGGATGATTATGTAATGGATTAAGATGCTTAAAATAAAGAATTTGTATTATCCTAAACAACTTAAATGATAATGATGATGCATTGGATTATGTTTCCTAGTATGACGATATGCTATGATGATGCAAATGTGTGCATGTTGATGATTTTTGGATGTAGGATGGAGTTATTTTGATTCTTTTGGTTGACTATCATGATATCAAGTTAGTGTGAAAAGGAAGATAGAAGAATAAGACGATTGGTTTGACCATTGATTTTGAGACTGAGTTAGAATTCCAACAAGCCCATGATGTATTGAGACTTTATTAGATTATTGTGATGATATGGATGATTTTTCTCATATTCAAGATTGGGACTCTTTTTCATTCCTTATGTTTGATATAACACATAGACATGATGCATCATGGTATTGACAACCAAGATGGCATTATATCTAGTGCAATGGACTTTGACTCTACAAATAGATAGGATAGTTCTTGTTCACACCTTGACATATGGAAACCTTGTTGGAATGTAGTTTAGAAGTTCAGAATATCTCAGACCGAAGCATATGCAATAGCCAACAATTTACTCTAAACAACTTCCCTACACACAACTAAGCAAGTATGCACTAAGATTATTTTACAAGAATACCCACAAGCACAACAAATGAAAGATAATGATTGATGCCCCATTCCTTTCTCTCTAAATCATTTATACATCATTGAAAGGTCCTTAGAATGGGTCAAATAAGATAAATCATAAGAAAATATGAAAAATAAATAGTCAATGTTATCTATATATCTTTCCAATGGGGCATAGCTAAGGTGATTTTTGATGTTGATTCCCATTGTGAGAAGGATGCATCCTAGGTCATGTTGATCAGATGTTTTGACTAAGACTAGGTGTGTGATAGGTCATTTATATAAATGCCACTGACTCATTTACCTATGATCAATACTTAAGATTTTGACATTTAAGTTCTCACTTTAAGAATTGTGACACTTGTTTTCTATTTGTTTTGCCAAATTTTGAAGACGATTGATTTATTATGAATGAAATTTTATTTCAGGTGAAAGTGAAATGAGATGGGTGATTTTGTAGTTTTTGGAATATTTCAATGTTTTGGATGTTTTGAAAATGTTTTGAGGTTGTTTTTGATCTTTTTGAAAGTTTATGTGAATGCTTTGGTTTTTTGTTATTTGAGGTTGTTTAGGGTTTTCTAGGTTTTCTAATGTTTTTTTTTGGTTTTCAATTTTCAAATGTTTTAGGGTTTTCTAAGTTTTGACAAGGAACCTAACCTAAAATACTATCCTAGGGGCCTCAGAGGCTTATCAAAGATGATCCTTTCCTACCTTATACACACAAGGACTACGTAGTTTGACTGACTCTAACTTATTATTGATGAGATATGAACACTTGATGGATTGTCAGTTTATTATGATGAAATTTTAAAGGAATGACCTAGGGTGTCTTGGGGGCACATCAATGATGGACTTTCCTACGTTCAAGCTCAAATATAGTGTAGTTCGACAAGGCATTTTTTTTGGATTTTTGATTATTTGACTTGTTTAGGGATTTTGATGTGTTTTGGATTTTTTGACTTTACAAATTTTTGAATATTTTTGGATTTTAGTTGTACAAGTTATTATGTTTTTGGATTTTCTAATTTTGCAAGTTTTTTTGGATTTTAATGAAGTTTTATGATTTTTTTTGAGATTTTTGATGAATTTTTGAATAACCTTAAGATATAGAAGAACACAAACTGATGCATAAAAAATTTCCCCCGACATGATGCGATAGAATACCTTGATATAGTTAGGATAAATTGACCTTCAGAATGCACTAAGAAGTACTAAGGGGAATATGATACTTTACAATTTCAAGATGACATAGGCGTGGATGGGTGCTGAAATAAATAAGATGAATGATGCAATGTGATTGATGGATGTGAAGCATGATAAGCTAAAGATCCATAGATAAATGGGGGTGTTTATTTATGTAAGGTGCATGTTTGCTAGGTTTTCACCAAGGTACTTTCCCAAAGTGCCACTAAAGTGGTTTTCACTAGAGGATGATTTTTTCTTTATTGTTTTCAATCATTTCTCTTATTTTTTGGATTTTTATCATTTTTTGATTTTTTTTTTAATTTTTGGATTTATACCCTTCAAGCCTAGGCATAATTTTTTTTTAGATGGAGACTGTTGATTGGCTCTTGCAAGGGTTCACCTTTAGGCGTTGACAGTTGGTATGCTCTTGATCCATAGATCACTATGACAACAAATGGGCCCAACCAATTAGTCTCAAACTTTCTTTTACTATCTTGATATGGAACATTTTTTTGATTCTGCTTAAGGACAATATCCCCTACCTAGAAATTCTAACTCTTGATTTGCTTGTTATAACTCCTTTTTAGTTAGTTTTGGTATGCTTGTAAATGATTTAAAGCATCAAGATGAAACTCATCCAAAAATTATAACTAATTCAACCAAGATACCCTATATTCTTCATCAGTGATCAGATTCTACAATGACACTCGTAGTGATGGAAGCTTGACCTCAATAGGTAGGGTGGATTTTAATCCATAGACCAAGGAGAAAGGGATTGCACCTGTAGGCATGTGGATACTGGTTCAATAAGCTGATAGGGAAGGATTTAACTACAAATTCCAGTCACGACCAACTTCATTGGCCATTTTCTTTAGGATTTTTAGAGTATTCTTGTTTGTAGCCTCATCTTGGCTATTGTCTTGGGGGTAGTAAGGGGTAGAGAATCGATGTTGGATGTTAAATAATTAGCATAGTTCTCTTACATCCAGATTCTTGAAGGGTGTTCCATTATCTAAGATAAGGGCTTGCGGAACACCATAGCTTCAAATAAGGCAATTCAGGATAAACTTGGAGATTTTCTTCCCCATTATGTAAGTCATTGGAATGACTTTGACCCACTTAGTAAAGTATTGAGTGGCTGTGATGATGAATTTGTGGCTATTAGATGAGGTGGGAGTAATCTTTCCTATGAGTTCAAGCCCCCACTATGAGAAAGGCCAAGGTGTGACCATTGGTTGTAACTCCTGAGTTTGAGCATGGATAAGATCTCCATGTTGATATTGGATACATTTCTGCACATACTGGTGAGATTCTCTTTCCATGGTTGGCCAGTAATACCACGTCCTCAACAATTTCTTGGATAAGGTTATTCCACTAGAATGGGAACCACAAATGCCTTCATGTACTTTTGTTAAGGTGTTCAAGGCTTCCTCTTGGTTGAGACATCATAGTAATGTCCCCTCAATGCTTCTACAATATAAGGTGTCACCTAAGATGATGAATTGGGATGCCTTTTTAACAAAGGTATTCTTAAGGTTGGAGTTGATATCAGATGGGAGGGTACCTTTGCTAAGATAGGTGAATATATCATGGTACCATGGGGATCTAGGACCAATGATTACACACATGAATTCAAATTCGAGAATTTTGAAAGCTGGTATGAAAAGTTGTTCTACCAAGAATTCACATTAAAGGACATTGTATGGCATGTCTAACAAAGACCCAATTGTCACCATGGAATTTGTTGCTTGATTGTTCATACTAGGTATCTTCTTAAAGGTTATATCAATAAAGAAGTCCTTCAAAATTTCTACCATCTTCTTATTGGGAGTGAGTTTATCATCCTTAGTTTTTTCATTGTCATTGACTTGGTTGACAATTAGCTATGAGTCCTCATAGAATTTTAATGTCTTGTATGTACCACTAGACTGCTATCCTTAGACCTATTATTAGGGATTCATACTCAACAATATTGTTGGTACATGGAAATGACAATTGATATGACTTTGGAATATAGTCCCCTTTAGGGGTGATAAAGAGAATACCCGCCCCTGATCATGTTGGGTATATGATCCATCAAAGTACATTTTTCATTGATATGTTGTATTGAGTAGAAACACTAACTCGACAAGAAACTCAGATATCAAAGGGCTCTCCACATAAATGGGTGCTTTTTCTAGTTGGTTTGCAATAACTTGTCCTTTGATAGCCTTGTTCTCTACATACTCTATGTTAAATTGTGTTAATATCATTACCCATTTGGCATTCGTCCAGCGAGGGTTGTTATAGATAAGAGAAATTTCAATGGGTTGATCTTAGAAATAAGCTTGATTTGGTGTGAAAGCATATAATGTATGAATTTTTGTGAGGAAAATACCACTGCTAAGCATGCCTTCTCAATAGATTGAGTACTTCATTTCATATGGTACCAAGGTCATGTTGATGTAATAGGTAGCTCTTTCCTTTCTCATTTCATCATGTTGGGCTAGAAGAGCACCTAGTGTTGTTGATGTTGCTAAAATGTATAAGATCAAAGTCTTGTTTGATATTCACGACATGAGTATTGGAGTTGAAAATAGGTAGTCCTTGATCCTCTAGAAGGCTTTATCTCATTTCTCATCCCACTTATATGTTATTCCTTTATGGAGAAGATGTGAGTGTAGACACTAAAAAATTGTCCTAGGCCCATGACATCTAATTTTTTGCCATTTCCCCTATCATCCTTAATAATTAAATAGTTTTAATTATTTAATTATTTTCTAATGTCATAAGTCATCTGTTAATTAGATAATTTTAATTATTTAATTAATTCATTTTAATCCTTATTTATTCTTTGATTAATTAATTAAATTTTATTTATTTAATTTCCTACTAATTTGTCATCTTCTCTCTACTTTTGAATTAAATTATTATTTAATCAAAAATTCAACCTTGTCACATGTACTCTATAATTAAATAATACTTTTATTATATAATTATTCATTTGAATTTCTCCTACAATCTCTTTTTTATGTCAATCTTATCTCCCACATCAAATCTTATCTATTGGCATCTCATTTAATTCTAGCCCTTGATTGAATTATCTCATAATTCAAAGCCATTCATTCTTATCATTTGTCCTAATTTGGCCCTAACCCTATTTCATACTACAACTTTCATTCTTGGCCATTGATTGACACATCTTATTGACATTGAATCTCAACCCTTCATTTGAATGTCTTTTCTATAAAGACCCCTATCATTGTCATTTTGACATCTACATCTAGTTCATATGCAAGTACATGCTGCTAGTGTGAGACAACAATCTTTAATATTTTTCTAGTCATTGTCATAGGCTTATTATTGCACACTCAAATATGAGGGCATTAAGTACATTCAAGCAAGATAGAGAAGAGAAATGAAAGTAAATCAATGATGGAATGAAGACTTTATGGTGATATTGCTTTATATTTCATGTTTTTATGCTTATTTGTGCTCTATTGCTGGTTTAGGGTTAGTTTTTATGCTATTTTACATTAACCTAAAAATTTTCCCTAGATTTCATTGGTGAACTTGATGTGAAAGGACAATTTTTCAAAAATTGTACAAAAAATATCAATTTTGCAAGTTACAAGTATGGATCGATGCAACTATGATGTTAAATGATGTAATTGATTCAGATTAGGGAATATTTTGACTTCGATTGATTTCTAAGTTTTTTTTGGAAAATTTGTGTTATCTGGTTTTGGTCTCCTTAGATTAACCTTATTTCCATATCATATTAGTTGTTAGTTGTTCAAATTTGGTTAGATTTTTTTTAATATTTTGTAGGTCTAGGTTCGTGTGACACATTTGAATGTCGTTTGTTGCAATTTTTTGAAGTTTTACCACATCTGATATTGATCACAAACTGCAAGTGCTTATATGATTCATAGTCGACATCCCAAACAACGTAGTTGCTATTTCCTACGACACAATTGCTTTTGTTGGTGAGCCACAACTATAATTTTCTGTGATGCAATTTCCTGTTAATTTAAAGTTTAGGGTTCTAGTCAAAAAAAAATTCTTTAGACCTATTGCATTCCATAGTCTAGGGGTTTTCTGATATTGACATCCAATTTCGAGTGTGCGACATAGGTGGAAAGGAGGCATTTCATTTGATCTTTCTAACTTATCTATCTTGCTTCATTTTCATACACTCACCAAGCTTAAAATTAACCTTGCATTTACATGTGATTAGGCTTATAATTTACAAAAAAAATCATTTCATCACTCATTGGTTAAAAATAACTTGCATTTTCACTCATTTGGGACTTAAAATTGACAACAATCTTGCATTGAGTGTCTTTCTCACATTTGGATTTGGGCTTAAAAAGAACTAGTGTCTTCATTGCCTCGTGGTTTGTAACTTGTCTTAAGGTGTGTATGCTCTTCTCTCGCATTGTTTGGTGATCTTGAGAATCAAAAACATATTTTGGCATGTGCATAATCACTTGCACATTTGGTTTTGGGATTTTTTCTTTTTAAAATGAACATCATGCTAGTGTGAGGAAAGCATATTGTGTATGCTCTCTCCTTATGCCTTGTGTGATCTTGGAGATCAAAACATTATGTTTTTATTTATTTTATTACCCTTAGAGGGCCTACCTCCCAACTTGTGAGAGGGAATGACCCAAGTGGTACTTTGTTTTAGATTGCTATATAAATAATTGTGGTTGTTGGGAAATTCATCAATCGCTTGGCGTGGATGTCCTATACTAAAAAATGTCTCCCTTAGTATCCTTGAGATGCATCAAAATCCTTTCTAAGGAAGGTACTAGGAGGCCTCTTAATTGAGTGAACCATCGCATGTATAGGCACCGGTATTATCTCAAAACGCAGATTAAGAACCACTTGTTGTAGAAGCCAAAAACCCTTTTAATTGCTAGTGTAGGAGGTCGAACCTCTGAAAATTCCCTACATTCACTATTCTTTGTAGAGATTGGAAATCCATCAGATCATAAGATCTTCAAATCTTCAAGGGTAAGATATTTTGGTGTGTCTCTACCTATAAGGGGGATCCAGTGTCATCAAGATCTCTAGTTTTCTGCTTTGTTTAAGTGTTTGGAGCAATCCAAGTAGGGACTCAACAAGTAGTATCTCTTTCCAACCTAGGTTGTGGACTGTTTACAAGTGATTTCATACACATTGCAATTATACATTTGCACACTCAGATCAGACCAACCCAAGTGTCTTCAGACTATTTGATATTCACACTTTGCCAAAATAAGATCCAAAATTGATCTCAAAATATTCAACCTAAGTCAAAACATAATGAACATTGCAATTAACTATCATTCACTACAACTGCAATCCAAAAAACTGTAACTGATATTTCTATAATAATGCAATTGTTACACAAAACACTGCAACTGTCATTCAGAATGACACAACTACTTGCTATAGAAAATTTTAGGGAAAACTGAGATAATCCATTTTTTGATAAATTCCTGAGCATAATCTTGTCCTTTGATCAAAGACTTACAAAATTCCAAAGCTTCCATTTCCAATCCATCCATTCTTCCATCATTGCATCCTTTGCATTTTCCATAGGTCAAACATTAGGTCACCTTCTAGCTTGCATACACCTTGTTGTAGATTTTGTCTTTGGAAACTTATCAAATTATAGAACAACCCATAGTGAAAAGATCAAATTTATCTTGACTTCACTTTCCATCACCTTATCCCTTTGTCATTTAGGTTGGCTCCTCAACTCACAAGGATTGTTTGAGACCACCTTTTTCAACTTTTCATTTTAGTCCTTACCATCATTTAGGTCCTGATAAATCAAATGTTTAACCTTGCCTATCTTAGTTTGATTAAGCAACCTTACCTTGGATTTGACACAAGGTGCTTAGTTTTCATACCCTTAGTCATCATTTTAGGTCATATCACCATTCACACCCATCATCCTTTCACATTTTCACTACATTTGGCATACCTTAGACATACTCAAGATATTGACCTCATTGTGAGACTACCCTATTGACATCTTGACTATTGTCACTTTGAATACATATCTTGGTATGATTACTAGGCATATCCTATACTTTGAAAAATCCAAAAACATAGTTGCATAACCTTCATCTTAGTCACACCTTGGTCTTATCTAGGCATAATCATACCTTTTACATATTCCCTTATACATTATACTGTATCACATTCATATTCACCTCCCTCTTTCAAGTATTTTATGGTTGAAATAAGGTCACAAAGAAATGAAAATAAATGGCTTCCCACAAGATGGTGAGTTTGTTAAACCTTTTGGTAATTTCTCCCATGGAGCGCCTACACCACAAACATTATTTTCCAATCTATTGAAAATTTTATCCTTAAGAGACAAACAAAGAAATGTGACCATAGAAGAAGTAGAGGCTTTTTCACAAGATCCTAAAGTATCCTCCTTTGTGGATTAAATTGTGGCATTATACCCCCAACATTTCCTAGCTAAACTATTTTCAGGAGGAGCCACATTACCCCATGGGTTTGACATCAATACTCTCCAAGTAGTTCCTACACCAAATAAGAAAATTCAAGGACAGAATACACCTACTTCTAGTGGCTCCACCCCATAATTCAACACCTCTATACCATTAGGAGGATCCACACAAGATGAAATGACAATTCAAACCTCACCATTTGGTACCCAAAACATAGCACAAGGAATGACACTCACCATGACATAATCTATGTCACAACCCTTTAGTACTTCATCCAATTCATTCTCTATATCAAACACTATAGGGGAATCATCTTCCAATCCACTTGGCACAAACAACTCAACCAAAATACCAAATATTGTTATCAATAAGACTCCCAAAAAAAATGCTATACCAAATATGGGGGCCTCTCAACATACCATTGTGTCATAGCAAGGGCCTACTCCTCATATACATGTACAAGAAAATACCCAAGGGTCCATTCCACAAAATACACAAGGACCTTTCATACAATATGGAAACCAATATCCACATGGTCATACCTTTACAAGTTCATGGCATACACAATCCAATCACCCCTACAACACTCATATGCCACCTCATAATCAAAACATTCATAACCAAACACCACCTAACATACATATGCAAATCTAAAATCTGTCATATACACACATACCAAATCAAAATCCATCCCATAATATTTAATTCCAACATGCCAACATGGGCTATCAAAATACACAAGAGGCGTCATTGACCCAAGTGGATGTTCTAAAAACTCAAATGCTCACCCTACAACAAAATATAGAAAGCATGCAAGTGTCTAACAAGAAGACTTACTCTACAAAATAATTATGTCCCTATCCATTCAACAATATTTTATACATGCCTCCCTTCCCACATGGATATATCATGCATATAGAGGGAAGGGAAATCCTATCAAACATGTAACATATTTTTTTACAGCTTGCATAGACATTACATATGAACCTACATATCTAATGAGACTATTGGACCATGAAGTCTTACAGGGCAAGCACTTGAGTGGTTTTTACATCTACCAACCAGCATTCGAACATGGGGAGACTTAGCCAAAAAATTTGTAGAATAATTTGCATTCACCATTGACAATGAGATGAAAATTTCCACCCTATGTCATACCATACAGGAAGAGGGTGAAAAATTTATGACCTTCTTCCAACAATAGAGGGGTTTGGCTAGTAGATGTCCCATCAAAATGCCTAAAAAACAAAAAAATTTCATGTTTATAGAAAACCTCAACTCAAACTTGAAACATGAGTTATGAATGCAATGTTGTACTTCATTCAAAAACCTAGTTGAGAAAGTCATTATCCTTGAGAAGGCCCTCGTTGATAAGGGAGAAATCAAGATTCTAACAAGAACAAAACTACACCAAATGACAAAAAAAAAAAATTGGGCTCGTAATAAAAATGTGACCAATGATGGATTTTTTGATGCCAAGGCAATACACAAATGCCCTACTATTACACTTAGAGGGTCCCACACATCCAACAACACACCAAGAACTATCGATCAAATAAAAACTATTGTCCAAAACAAACAAGAACAAAAAGTCCAAAGGAAGTTTCCTAGAAGATGTAAATACACTCCTCTTGGGGAACCAATCAAATTTTTCTTTAAACAACTTTTACAAAAAAATGTCATAAAAATTCCCAATGCAAAATGATATGACCTAGGGAAGTTTAAACCATCATGGTGGGATGATAATTCCTTTTGTGACTACCAACAAGCTAAAGGACACAACTTGTCAAAATGCGACAATTGAAGACTATCATCCAAGACCTTGTTGAAAATGGCACTATATTGAAGTCAATGGAAAACAAAAATATTCTAATTGTGACCATAAAGTCTTTACAAATCCTTTACAAAAACAAAAAAAAGGAAAGGCTTCCACTTTAGGTAATAAGACCAACAATTTTGTTAATTACACAAGTGCCAAATTTGTTTATACTACCATAGTAAATCACATTTGAACTGTTGACGATCACGTCAATACCATTACCATTAAGAAACCACCAGAATGTGCTATCAATACTCATTGAACCAAGGTGACTATCCAAGGTCCTCCTCCAAAATAACAACAAGCACTGAAATCCCAATACAATTTACTTGACCACTTGGGAAGACACTTGTACAAATCTCTATCCTTGAGTTATTGCGTATATCACCCGACCATCGAGCCATTCTTGACAAGGACTTAAAGGAAACTAACGTTCCCATTGACCTTGATTTCAATCATTTCCAGGATATGGTGGGTTACTTCACTAATTCTAATCACATAACTTTTTTTGACCAAGACTATTCAACTCAAAAGATAAACCATAACTATCCTTTGCATCTTGAAGTCATTATCCACAAACACAAAGTTGGACAAGTCTTGGTAGATGATGAAGTAGGGTTATATATTTGTACCCTTAAATTGGTTAAGATATTAAGCTTTTCAAAAGCATGTGTGGACACAACAAAAATAATTGTTATCAAGGCATATGATGACGAGGAATGATCTTCTAAAGGAGCTATCACACTACCCATTAGAGTTGGATCTGCAATTATGGATACTACTTTTCAAGTCTTGGACCTTGACCTCCTATACAATCTCCTCCTAGGTTGTCCATGGATTCACACCATGAAATCCGTACTATCCACATACCACCAATGCCTCAAATTACCATACAATGGCACTAAAATCACAATAGTTGATGATCCTGACCCATTCCAATATTGTACCAATTTAAATGGAACACCTCAACAACAAGTACTTGTCAACCAAGAGGCCTCATCATCCACTTCATCCTGCTACATCGATCTCTCCACTCTATCTAAAACATCTATTTCTAAGACTCCTCCCTTTGATCCCAAGGTTGAGGTCTAATACAAAGGGTGTGGTGAATATCACATGAAGACGCCCTACTATATTATCAAATTAACAACTCCTAAGTCATATGGAAAATCAACAGTAAACAAAAGACAACCCAAGGTAACTATGCATATGCCTCCTAAATCTACTCACAAAATGGGGGGAACTAAGCAAAGAAGCAATCAACAAAGAAGATGTGACCTCCTGACTCTACAGAGAAGACAATGAAGAAGCTCCTCCACCCACACAAATACCCACAACATAGTATGACAAAGGTTTCAAGATCATGCAAGAAAAAGTCTATGATGGAAATAGTGGACTTGGATTGAAAAAAAGTGGGATGACGAAACCTTTGTTCATGTCTAAACGGCTGAAAGGCATAAGGCTGGGGTTTAAATTGATTAAGATTGACACTCCTAGTACCACAGTACCTTTGAGTGAGGAAGTGAATGCTTCTAAGGCTATCGAGACATCCGACAAGTCATCTAAAGAATGTTACTATGGTACAATTGATTCCAATGAATACAAATGGGACTCATGTACAACCAGTGATTATGAACTAGATAGAGTCTTCACCAACCTTGACCTCTCTAACACCATGATCCAAGAGCCTTACAATACTTATGTATTTACCACATCCACCTGAAACCTTGATACTATCGATGATGGCATGCCCTTATTCTATCCTCAACTCATTGATTGGGACCAACGAGGACATCCTGTCTTAGATGAATTTGAAAACGATGAAGAAATCACCAAGTTCATGTGATTGAGAGAAGGAATTCATAGTGGTGATCATAAGGCTAGATTTACCATTGACTTGTATCATATGTCATACTTTGGGGAGTCTTCCCACCCCTCTAGTAACAAAAGTGAAAATGAAAAAAACAAAAAAATGAGTCTCTAGGTGAAAACTGCAAGGTGCCTTTAGATCAAGAAAAAGTAAAAAGAGAGGACGTATTTGAGGGAAAAAACATCTTCAAGGCACCCAAGGATGGAGGGTTAGACATTATTCCCATTACTCTAGAGAATTTTCCAATGCTCATTAAAAAATATATGGAAGTCAACATTGGCTTCCATGAAAATCCCAAAATTATCCATTTCATAGTGTCACTAACACAGACAAAGCGACCTGAGTTCCACAAATTCTTTGCAAAATGAAAAATTAACTTTTCTTGGTCCTATGCTAACATGCCTGGGTTAGACCTTGAGTTGATATTACACCATTTTCCATTACATCTTGATGCCAAACCAGTCAAGAAAAAGCTTAGGAAAGTGCATTTGCAATTTATTATTTAAGGTTGAATTGAAGAAACTACTTAATGTTTTCTTTGTCAAATCTATTGATTACATGTAGAATGGATTTCCAACCTTGTTCTAGTAGCAAAACCAATGGGTGGTATCCACATTTTCACTAAATTCCGCAATCTAAATAAGGCATGTCTGAAGGATGATTTCCCCTTACCAAACATTGATAGAATCATGGACTTGATAGCTAGATACGAGATGTTGTCCCTCATGGATGGATTCTTGGGGTATAAGAAAATTAGAATATAGCCTAAAGAAAAATTACATAAGACAAGCTTCACTTGTCCATGGGGAACTTATTTTTGGAATGTGATGCCTTTTGGCATCAAGAATGCTAGAGCCACATATCAACACACCATGATGACAATTTTTCATGACTTGATGCATACTCTAATGGAAGATTACGTGGATGATATATTTTCCAAATCATTGATAAGAGGTGACCACTTGCGAGTCCTAGACATGATTTTCAAGATACTGGAAGAATACAAAGTGAGACTAAATCCCCAAAAGTCTATTTTTTGAGTGACATCTAGAGAGCTCCTAGGTTATATAGTTTCCAGATGAGGCATTCAAATTGATGCAAAAAAAGTCAAAGTTATAATAGACATGCCTCCACATACCAACATATGTTAACTATGGACACTGCAAGGTTGACTCCAATCTATCAAAAGATTCACAACACAACTGGCTAACAAGATACATCCATTTCAACATTTACTCAGAAAAGGTGTATCATTCATATGGACATAAAAGTGTCAAGAAGATTTCCAATAGTTCAAGGATTATCTACTGACACCACCAATTTTAATGCCACCTGTCGATGGGAGACCTATCATCCTCTATATTTTAGCAACTACATCTATATTAAGGGAATTACTTGCATAAAATGATGATGAAGGCTATGAGTGAGCAATATATTATATTAGTTTCACTTTGGTTGGTTATGAGCTAAATTATAGTCCAATTGAATGAGCCTGACTTGTGGTAGTTTTCACTACTCAATGACTTAGGCACTACATGCGAACCATTAAACAAAACTTGTCACCAAGATAGATCCATAACTTCTCAGTAAGGTAGCTTTGACAGGATGGCTGGCTAAATGGGTCATAATACTCATTGAATATGATATTTAGTATGTCAAGAGAAAAGCTATAAAAGGACAAGTCATTGCCAATCAACTTGTAGATGCACCAACTAAGGTTGATCACCCATTAGTCTTTGATTTTCCAAATGAATCTATCTCCACTATGGACACACCAACAAGGAAACTGTACTTTGATGGGTCTCACACAAACCATGGTTTAGGAATGGGCATACTATTTATCACCTCTCAAGGTGATACTATTCCTAATTCATTCAAAATTTATTTTCCATGTGCAAACAATATAGCAAAATATGAAGCTCTTCTTATAGGATTTTATATGGAAATCAAATGGAAGATCAAGCACTTGCAAGTATATGGTGATTCTTAACTGGTAATTTGACAAGTCAATGATGATTATGACACCAAGGATGAAAATATCACCCCATACAAATGGATGAAAGACAACTTCAAACAATAATTTGACATAATCATCTTTCATCAAGTCCCTCACATTCAAAACAAAGCAGTAGATTCCATGGCTACCATTGGCTCTCTCTTGCACATACCAAAAAATGTGCCTCAATTCGAGTTTCTTTTGGAACAATTGTTGATCCTTGCCTTTGATATCCTCAAGTTTGAGTTGGTATGTGAAATTGTTGGTCCCAATTACCCATGGTACCAAGACATATATGACTACCTCCATGACCACATCCTTTGCACTAACCTTTCCACTAACCAACACAAGACACTTATCCACAAAGCTTCCAAGTATGCCATTATCGGTGACACCCTTTATAGATGTGCCCTAGACAATACCCTGTTGTGATGTCTTGATACTGAAGAAGCATAAACAACCTTGCATTATGTACATGAGGGTATATGTGGAACCCATTCTAGCATGCCAATCCTAGCTAAGAAGATCTTGAGAGCAAGCTAGTATTGCCCTACAATGGAATGAGACTTCTATCACTTCGTCAAAAGATGTCAACAATGTCAAATCCATGGAGACTTGATACATGCACCAACACAAGAATTGCATCCAATAACATCAACATGGCCCTTTTCTCAATGGGGACTTGACCTCATAGATAAGATCCATCCCACATCCTCCAATGGCCATAAATTCATCATCACCACATCTGAGTACTTAACTAAATGGATTGAAGCCATTCCTATGACATACATAACTGACAAAAAAATCTCTAAGTTTATCCTCAACTATATTATTTTTGATATGGGGTCCCTCATTCCATTATCATTAACAATAGTCATCCATTCAATAAGCAAGAAGTCTGCCAACCTTGCAAGAAATTTCACATCCAACACCATTTCTCCACTTCATACTATCCACAAGGTAATGACCAAGTTGAGGCATCTAATAAAACCATTCTTAGAATCCTTAAAAATATTTTCAATGATGCTAGTCGTGACTAGCACCTTCAACTTAATTATGCCTTATGGGCTTACCACACTAGTATCCACACTCCTACTGCTGCCACTCCATATTCCCTAGTCTTTGGTTCCAAATATATCTTACCTATTGAGGTCAAACTACCATCCCTAAGGGTACCCATGCAAGGGCATATAGACGAGGAGGAGCACCTTATATCAAGGCTACATGAGTTGGAATTACTAGATGAGCAGAGACAAAAAGCATTGGACCATCTTCAAGCATATTAGAACCATCTCTATCATAGATACAATAAGAAAGTATTGAACTGACACTTTGATATTGGTGATTTGGTTTTAATGGAGAATCCAAAGAACCAATCAAAAAGAGAGAATATAAGAAAGTTCGAGCCAAATTGGTTGGGTCCCTATATTGTCACAATAGTCTTTGGATTATGAGCATATCAACTCTCGAATCCTGAAGGGGAACCCTTGTCAGAGTGAATCAAAAGTCTGCACCTATGCAAATTCTACACATAGCTTTTGAAATTCTTGTCACAACCATAAAAATACAAAAAAAAAAACAAAAAAAAATTGTTACCTTGATGACAACCTAGAAAATAGTCATCTTGGTGACACCAAAAAAAAAAAAAAAAAACTAGTAAAGAGAAATAATTCATCCAATAGTGAAAACCACTTCGGTGGCACTCTGGATAAGTACCATGGTGAATACCTGGCAAAAAGATAGCATGTGTAGTTGAATTTTCTCTATCATCTACCATCATTCCAATATGACCTTTCCCATCATTCTCCCTTCCCATATCATCCATAATAATTCCTAGTTATTTCTTCATATCCTGGAATGGTTTACATCATGTGTCCTTTCACTTTTTATATTCTATCCACTATAATTCCACTCCTAATAAATTGGTATTATACCCAACTAGGGGCAAATACTGGACCTAGGTCTTCATTGGATCCTACATTTGTTGTTAGAGGTAGTTACATCAAAAAGACAAAAAAAAAAATCCTAAAAAGAAAAAAATATAAAAAATAACAAAAAGACAAAAAAATCAAATATTCCTATAAAGGAAAAAATATAAAAACAACAAAAAGACAAAAAATTCAAATATCCTCAAAAATCTAAAAAAATAAAAACATGTCAAAAATACAAAAACATCCAAATAACTTGAAAAAATCCCAAAAGCAGAGTAAAAGTTAGTTCTACTAGTCCAAGTCTGGTTGAACTATGATGCCTTTGCGACTAAACATAGGTAAGGCCATCAGTTGATGAGACCCTGAGGCACTAGGTCAGTCCTTTAGGGTTTGCCAAATAATAGTAAAATCATGATTCAATCCTTATTCAATAAAACAAATTCAATTCATGTTGAACTATGAGGTCTTTGTGCATTGTTACATAGGAAAAGCCATCTGTCGATGAGCCCCTGAGGCCACCTAGGTTGGTCCTTTAGGGTTTATCACGTTAGTAATAATAAACTAGACATTGTAAACTTGGACATAAACAATCATCAAAATATCAAAAAAATCATGAATCAACAAGATAACAAGCCTACAGGTCATCAAGTAAAATCAAACAAACTATGAAAATAGTCAACAAATACCAAACCAACATCAAACCATCAGTCAGTCAACTTATGTCTTATACATGATGTGTCTTTCTTGAAACTGAGAATTGTCATTAATCACACTTTTTCATTTACCTTATATAGGTGGTCACATGGTCAAAACCAAACTTAGCATCTTATATGATATGTTTCTTCTAAAACTAGGCCTTGTCAAATAGTCAACCCATCAATCACCTATTTGATTATACATCAAACAATTAGCCTTTGGAAAACACTCTGAATGGATGGTGACATTGTGGGCTATTTTGTCTTATCTTTTTTTGGTTTTTCTTTGAGTCACGTTACTAGCTCTCTCAAGGACATCCCATGAAGGATTTATAGGGGTGAGGATGTATCATGGATCTTTTTCTTTGATTGTTGTTTGTGGATTATCTTGGTAAAAAGACTAGGGCAACTTTTCGTTAGTATGATTCAAGACATTCCTTGTCTATGACTGTCTGTTTTGCAAGTGGATGATCTTGTACACCTTATTCTATGTCATACCATGGTTTTTTTTGTCCATTTGTCATATTTTTACCACCCAATGATGATTAAATGCAAGGCCTATTATTTATCTAACAAAATATTGAAGTTTTTCTCCATACTAACATCCATGTCTTTTGTGCTAACATTTCTTCCATCTATATTTTGATGGCATCCTGTGACACACAAAAAAAACATCCTGCATATATATTCATGTAAGAAGCATCATACATACATATTAAACCATACATACTGCATCATAAAATACAAAATAAAATACAAAAATATCCATGGCATATAGGCATATAGGTATCAGTATAAACATCCATTATCATATCACATCGTTTTGTATAACATAACAATTTGCATAACATATGACATACATGTTTCTTCTACATCCATAATCATAATCAATGACCATCAATCATATTGCATATATATTTGGATTTTCATCATACAAACAAAAAATAACACAAAATTTCATAATCATCATCCATCATAAGCATCACATGGCATATACATAACATCCATAACATCATAAAAATAAATGCATACATCTACCATCTAGAAATCACATATAAGGCATCAACATATAGAACCATTGCATCATCATATAGACTACATAACATCATAAAGCATAATCATCCATGACATAATAAATGCATAACAATAGATTACACATCATATAATCACCACCAAAATCATATCATATATATCACTCAAAATGTGTCACAATACATTGTCAAAATGTGTCACAATACATTGTCAAGATGTATCTAAAAATGGAGCTTGCAGGCTCGATGGTCAAAAATGTATGTGTCTAGATACAGTATCAAAATATATCCTAGCCTAAGTTTCCATGATCTCTAGAAGGTGATCTCCATGGTGACCCTCGTGGCATGTGCTCTGAAGGTGGTCTATCATATGGACTGAGTTGAGTTGGTTCTGAGAATCCCCTATTGCTCTTTTCCCTACTGTGTGACTGTCTGCTATGTGATCATCCACTACTCAATGATACTGAGGCAATTAGTGCCCTCCTCTCAGGTGGTACCTCTCTCTCGTAGAGGTCTCTATAGTACTTCTTTCATCTACCTATCTCGAGAAGTGTCTGTGTTTTCTGTAATCCAGTACATGCAACCACGAATTCAATGACCCTCTAATATTCCTCCTATGCTCTAATCACTGCTAAATCTCTCTCTATTTGTAGAGAATCCTACTCTATCCTCAACCCATCTCTCTCTGCCCACAATGTTCACACCTCAGCCTCCAAGGTTTGGATATTTCCTTGCATCTTTGCTAGCCTCTAGTCTAATGTTCCATCTCTATCCCTAATGGGAACCTCCTCCAATCCTACCTCCATGTCCTCATCCATGATGGTACTCTCTCGGAGGATCTGCTCAGCCTACCCCATCTCCTCTACCACCACATCATGCTATCCCACTTTAGGTGGTACATCCTCCTATTGACCCACCTCTACAATCCTCTCCTCCTCTTGTCTTCCCTCCTATCTCTCCTCTATGATAGGAGAAAGTGGCACCCTTTGTATCCTTTACTGTCCTACCCTACCTCCACCCCTATTGTCTCCTCCATCTCTCCCTCTCCCTTTGTCTCCTCGGCCTCGTTCTCTTATCCTTCTTTGTGGGCCCCTGCCTCAATGCACTACTGGCACTAGTTGATCAAAATCTGTATAGGGAATTGGTCTATGCCCACGATGCATCATACTCTTCTATGGTCCCAACATCTGTTGGACCTCCCCTCCATACCCAATACATTAGATGTAGTGCATCAATACCCTACTCTATTGTGGCCATAGGAATGACAGGTCCCCATGGTATCACCTCCTAAGAAGATCTGGAAAACTCAACTTTACCCATCAGAATGTCTTGGATCTCCTCAATCTGTCTCAATACCTACTCTGGAAGATACATCTAAATAATATGATGTGATTGGACTATCCATGCAATTAGGTATCCTAGCTATCTACACCATGGAAGGTGTTGATCCTCATTAGGCCATTGGTTGCTATCTCTATAAAGTCTCCACATGAAGCTAACCATGGTATCTATGTTGTGCCTATAATATCCTATGTCTCTGACGTGCGTCTAAGTCATGACCCTGCTATACATAAACACATATAGTTTGTTCATCCCCATTTTTTGGCTAACAAGAGGATGAAACACAATGATGTGCTTCTAGTCCCATACCATCAGGAGTGTCACCCCACAACTTATCAATTTTCCATCTCGATAAGCTATGCTATGCAACTGAAAATAGAGCATTGCTAATAAGCAAGGCTCCCATGTATAAATTGTATCTCTAGAAACCATCTCCACCAACATCTCACCCCATCCAACTAGGAACTTATGTCCTTGATGTTTCTGGAATAACGCCCTCAAAAATTAGTGTGCATAGGATGCAATCTAACCTCTCATACCTCTTTTCTAGGAACTCCCATCTGATCTCATATTGGTCTATACCAAGATCTCTGACATCCTCATATATGTATTAGTCTAGGATTTCCTGATATTCGCACCCTACGTCATACCTAACTCACTCCCCTCAAATCGAAACTTATAGTATCTGATAGACGTCCTCTAAAGTCATGATCAACTCTCCTCTCAAGAGGTGGAAGGAGCATGTCTTTGATTGCCATCTCTCTACGAGTGTAGTCAACATAGCTTTGTTTTCCCTAATAATGGGCATGAAAGTCACATGATACAAATCAAGATGTCATAGTCGGCATTTCTCAGCACTAGTCAACTAATCCCATAGCTCATAAGTCATAGATCAAGACTTCCACATATAAATAGGGTCAAGTGAAACCTTTCATCACAAGTGCAAGCACTACGTCAATCAAAAAAGCCTAGTCAAACCTATCAGACTTAAGTTGCATAAGAAATTTCATCTTAAATTGGGGAAAATTTCTCAACAGCCAATTGTGTTGCACAATTAAGCAATTGCATCACATAATCTCAATTACATTGCACAATATTCATAGGCATTGCCACAAATCACTTGCATCACATGCCTTGGCATTTGCGTCGCAGTTATCAATTGTGTCAAATCACAAATCAATTGCAACTTATAAATACATTTGCATCATTTCCCTAGTCTATTGTGTTGTGCATTAGTAGTTGTGTTATTGCAAACCATACATGCATCAAATAGTTGCAACGCACCACATTAAAACCTAAACCTAACCTATATATTCCCTAATCACTTGTGTCGAAGCCCAAACAATTGTATTGCTCGTGATGGCATTTGTGACAAACTAAAAATGACAAAATTGCCTATGAATTTTTTCTAGGTCCTAGAAGTGTGTGAAATTCAAAATTGACAAAGTGGACTAAAATGCACTTACCAACTCTCCTACACCCTCTGATCATCTGAAGTTTTGGATGTGATATCCTCGATGCTCAGTGTGTGGAATAGGTGACATCTTCACAACTTCTCTCAGAGCTCCTCAGTTTTCAAAGTCAAAATCCATAAATGAGCCATTTCACCCCTCAATTTTCCATTTATGCCTCCTCAAAATTAGGGTTTTGACTAGGGTTTATGTTGGCTGCACTTTGTTAGAGGTCCAAAACCTTATTTTTGGCTACCCCAAAGGTCCTGAAAATTAAATCTTTTGTCACAAGAACATTCCTGGCTATTAATTTGACTTTTAGAAATAATTTTCAATTTTTTAAATTTTTTTGCAAAATTTGTAAAAAATTTCCAAGGGGGCATAGATCCACCTTGTTTATGTTGGGCCGTGTTTGACTAATTTTCTTTGACACAATGTGATAGACTGCATTGTATCAAAGAGTGGGAAAATGTAGACACTAAAAAATTGTCCTAGGCCTGTGACATCTAATTTTTCGTCATTTCCCGTATCATCCTTAATAATTAAATAATTTTGATTATTTAATTATTTTCTAATGTCATAATTCCTCTATTAATCAAATAATTATAATTATTTATTTAATTCATTTTTAGCCTTATTTCTTCTTTGATTAATTAAATAAATTTTATTTATTTAATTATTTTCCACTTTCAACTATAATTAAATTATTTTAATTATTTTAATTTTTTTTATATGTAAGAGTTTTTTTTAATAAATTTGGAAAATAAAATCATACAACCGTTTGCTAAGCAAGAGATAACCAGTGCTTTGACTTCACCCTAAGACGGGCAGACTCCATACAACCTTCATTGATAATTCGATCATGAAGATAGAATTTTCAAAATTGACAGTTCCACTATCAAAAATAAAAAACCCCAACTTGTACAATCCACATTCAGACTTAACAACTACTAGAAATTTCAAAAAACCAAAAAACTAAACACATTATAGGAACCCATTAAGCTTTGCAAAGGACTCAAAGTCCAGATCCATTTCAAGGCTCTGACTGTCATTAAACCAAGCATTTTCTTTAGATACTCCACTACAACAACAATCATCCCACATAGGTCCAAGAGGAAGGGATAAAACTTAATGGCCTCATCTGTCTTCTGCAAGAGCTCCAAATCATCTAGATGTAGGATCTTGGTGCCTAAAATTTATGCCTTCAGAACCTCCTCCACACCACCTACCAAATCCTTCCTAAACAGCCTCACCAACATCTCCTTCGCCTCCAACTTAGGAACACCGTTGTCAAGTAGAGAGGCCAAAAACCTCAAGGAGACATGTGCATCATCCCTCCCATACTCCTTTCACTCTAGCTTACCAGTTCCCAAAATTATTTTGACCACTGCAACTGTGAGAGGGTCGATGTTGAGAAAAAATTGCTTCAACCTCTGGATCGTTATATCTCAAAATATTTCATACCTCAACATTGCCTTCAAAGAAATTTGAGTGTCTACTCCAAACCATGTGCCAAACCTTCCACCGAGACTTCTATGATAAACTTTGAGCACCTGGCCATTGCCACCCACAAACGACACCAAAAGCTGAGCTATGGCCACCAATCGACCACCACCATTAACAAATCAACAATCACCAAGAATGTGTTATTAATTTGCACATACCATCACCTCCACTCATTAATAAATCCCATGCTTACCTAGCAATGCTATCATCACATGAACGAGGAATCATTACCAAATAAGCAAGTTGTCCTTGCAACAAAAAAATGTCCTACAAACCTTTCTTCATATACAAAGCCTTCATTACAAAATGTGCTTAAACTAACAAACTTCAATGATTGTACTCAGATTGAGTGACCTCTCCACCCTTTCACTCTATGAAGCCTTCAGCTTCCACCTCAGTAATAAGCACCCCTACATGGATGCCACTCACCTCGGCTTGTCAAAAGCCCTCTACCAGCATGGAGAGTCGCCCTTCCATCCGCCCACTATTTTAATTATTTAATTATTCATTAGCCTTCTCTATCATTAAATTAAATAAATTTTATTTATTTAATTTCCTACTTATTTTTCATCTTCTCCCTACTTTTGAATTAAATTATTATTTAATGAAAAATTCAACCTTGTCACATGTCCTCTATAATTAAATAATACTTTTATTATTTAATTATTCATTTTAATTTCTCCTACAACCTTTTTTTTTTGCCAATCTTATCTCCCACATCAAATCTTATCTCTTGGCATCTCATTTTATTCTAGCCCTTTATTGAATTATCTCATAATTCAAACTTAGCCATTCATTCTTATCATTTTCCCTAATTTGGTCATAACCCTATTTAATACAACTTTCATTCTTGGCCATTGATTGGCACATCTTATTGACATTGAATCTCAACCTTCCATTCAAATTTTTCTTTTCAATAAAAGACCCCACATCTACACATGACATCTACATCTAGTTCACACACAAGTACATGTTGCGTGTGTGAGACAACAATCTTCAATATTTTTCTAGTCATTTTCATAGGCTTATTATTGCACACTCAAATATGAGGGAAATAAGTACATTCAAGCGAGATGGAGAAGAGAAATGGAGGTCAATCAGTGATGGAATGAGGACTTTATGGTGATATTTCTTTATCTTTTGTGTTTTTATGCTCATTTGTGCTCTATTGTTGGTTTAGAGTTAGTTTTTATGCTATTCTACATTAACCTAAAATTTTACCCTAGATTACAATGAGAAAGGGTGGATCTTGTCTGATATTTGTGATGTGAATCTCCTAAAGGATTGTAGCCTTCCTTGCAACCCTCTCATTTGTTTCAATGTTTGTGGAGGTTCCATGTCTAGGATTTCTTTTACTTTTGTTGGATCTATCTCTATCCCTCTTTGTGATACTATATGTGTAGGAAATAAGCTTCCCTGATGTAACCACGAAGACACACTTTTTTGGATTCAGTCTTACCTTATACCCTTTGAATCTATCAAAGACGGGTCCTAAAACATCTATGTACTCTTTCGTTGTTTTTGATTTGGCCAAAATATCATCCAAATAATCTTCAATTGTTTTGTGGATCATATCATGAAATATTAGGGTCATCACCCTTTGATAGGTTGCTCCAATGTTCGTGATCCAAAATGTTATCATGTTCCAACAATATGTTCCCCATGAAAAAGTGAATGGAGTTTTATGTTGATCCTCCTTAGCAATCATGATTTCGTTATAGCCGAAAAATCCATCCATGAGTGATAACATTTCATGTTCTTTTATTAAATCGATAATGATGTCAATGTTGGGAAGAGGGAAATCATCCTTTGGACATGCTTTGTTTAAGTCCCTAAAATTTGTGCATATTCTAATGCCCTCAGTGGGTTTGGAGACTAGTACTAGGTTGGAAACCCACTCAATATAGTTTATTGGTTGGATAAATCTGACGTCAAGGAGCTTTTTTAACTTTAGTTAAACTAGTAATGCAATTTGAGGATGCATTTTTCTCAATTTATGTTTCACTAGTTTGGCTTTTGGATAGACTACTAATTGATGTATTATCACTTCTATATTTGAGGAATGCTACTAAGTTCTTATGTTCTTCATCTAATAATGATTCGGCATAAAAGGTTATCTTAGGTTCCTCTTCTATTCCTACATTCATTGGAGTAGCCTTCTTTTCTATCAGTTCTAATTTTTTTGGATGCATTGCACTAAAGGGGAGATTGAATCCCTCATCCTTGGGAACATCAAAGAGGTTTTCACCTTTGGATATGTCCTTTCTTTTTACTATTTTATGATCTGAAAGTACCACATTGTGGTTTTCACTTAAAGATCTACATTTTATTCTCACGTCATCAATTTTACAACTGAAGGGATTCAATCATCTCCTCATAGTATTCCTATGTATCTAGCTCGATATCAAATCATACTTTGTGATCCCCACATGGTAAGTTGTTGTGAAGTCCCATGAATTGTAAGATTGATTCATCATTTTCAAATATATTTAGAGTTGGTGATCCTCGTTGGTCCCAGTTGATGAGTTGGGGATGTACTAGGCTTAATTCAATGGTTTGGAAATTTGGGGTGAAATATGTTGTGGATATCATGAAGAGAGTTATTCTCAAATAGGTCAGCCACATCAAGAGGAAATTCATCTATGGTAGTATCACACGATATTGGTAACCAAGAGGAAGCCTCAACCCATTATTAAGAAGTACCTTTTCCAATAAGGGTAACCTTGGTAGTGGTACATCCTAAACCAAGATTCTTTAGACTTCTCTTAGGAACAATGGATTCCAAAAAACCATTGCCATTTTGTCTAAGCTTTTCATTCTTGTTGTATCCCAATCCCATCATTAACTATAAAATTTTATTGTCATCTTCCATAGGAAGAATGGGCATAGGTAGGTTGTCTTGATAGAGCAATTTAGATACATCTTCCTCTTTGTTCAAGTCCCCCCATCTAGTGAAGGTGGTAGATGCAAGCTTCAATGTTTCAGTCACTTTGTTGATATGTGTGGGTTTTCCATGAGATTTGGGTGTTTTGGATTTTGAGGTGAATGCAATGGATGATGGGTCAATAAATGAGGATGAGGATGTAGGGCCTTCATTGTTCTTGGGTATTTGGGGGATCTTGTAGAAATCAGCATCAAGGTTTTCACAATAGTAGAAAGGCTTAGTATCTCCATGGATAGTCACTTCTTTATCCTTAAAAGGAAACTTAACACATTGGTGATAGGTGGAATATCATTATTGGATATTTGGAGGATGTGGTTGAGCAAGTAGCTAGATATGTGAATGGTTTGAGGTCATCCATACAGGATGAGATAAGTTTGATCAAGTTGTTGAGTGTGGAAGAGGCATATCAATGTGCCCTAAAAGGAAAAGAGAAGCTGAATAAAAGACATGAGCAGAGATAGAGACAAAGATGTGGAATATTTCAAAAAGGAAGAACTTTTATTGGAGGAGGAAGAGGATTTTTCGAGATCAGAACAAAGATAAGGAAGTTAGTAAGAATGATAATTCATACCATAGGGATGATGGAAACTCTTATCGAAGAGGAGGATATGGCGGTCACCAGAATGAGGGTTGTAGAAGAGATGATAGAGGATAGGAGAAAAGAGCATTTAGGGGAACTTGTTTTAAGTGTGGTGGAGAAGGACATAGAGCATTTGAATGTAATCAAAGAGAGACAAGAAGAAAGATAGAAAAAAATAGAATAACAACCTTTGTTGAGGAGGATCATGCTAGACTATCTAATAAACTAGAAGAGGGAGAAGTGTTGGTGAATAGAAGGGTATTATGTCAAAATGAGTTGGAGAAGGAACCGCTGTAGAGAAAGAATTTTTTTTGAACTAGATGCAAGGTAAGTGGTAAATGTTGTAAAGTTATTGTTGATAGTGGAAGCTCTGAGAACCTAGTTTCTAAAGAAATGGTGACCAAATTGAAGTTGGAAAGATTGAAACACTTGAAGCCCTATCAGATAGCATGGATTCAAGATGAGCATAAGATATTGGTTAGTGAACAATGTCTAGTGAAATTGAAGATAGGAAATTAGCATGATGAAGTTTTGTGTGATATCATGCCTATGGATGTATGCCATGTTCTTTTCGGAAGGCCTTGGCGGTATGATAGACAGGATATTCCTGATGGAAAGAAGAACACATATACCATTGTTGCTAATGGGATGAAGTAGACTTTGTTTCCATTGGAGGATGTTCCTAAAGTTGATATTTTTACAAATGCTAAAGTTTGGTTGATGGAAGGAAATTTCTGGATGGATTGAGACATGAGAGCATGTGTTATGGCTTGGTTCCTAAGAAGGCTAAAGACTTGAAGCATGTAGAAGAACAATTGGATGAGGTAAAAGAGTTGTTGATAGAGTATAAACATATCATTTCAGCTAATGTACCTGATGGATTGTCACCTGTAAGGATTATTAGTCATTGCATGGATCTAATTCCTGGAGCTATTTTTCCTAATAAAGCAACACTCCAGATGACACCATCAGAAAATGAAGAGTTGAATAGAAAAGTGCAAGAATTGTTGAGGAAGGGTTTGATCAGAGAAAGATTAAGTCCTTGTGCAGTACCTATTGTGCTAGCACCTAAGAAGGATGGATAATGGAGGATGTGTACCAACTCTAGAGCCATAAACACGATCATAATGAAGTATATATTTCCTTTTCCCCGGATGGATGACATTATGGATTGTTTGAGTGGAGATAAATAATTTATAAAGTAGATTTGAAGAGTGGATATCATCAGATCAGAATCAAAGAAGGAGATGAGTGGAAGAAAACATTCAAGACAAACGAAGGATTGTATGAGTGATTGGTGATGCCTTTTGTATTAAAAAATGCACCAAGTACTTTCATAAGGCTGATGAATGAGGTATTGAAGAAATTCTTGGGTAAGTTTGTGATTGTATATTTGGATGACATCTTGATTTTCAGTAAGACAAGAGAAGAACATTTGTTGCATATAAGACAAGTTTTGCAGAGGTTGAGAGAAGAGCAGTTGCAAATAAACATTAATAAGTGTCATTTCATGAAGGAAGAATTGGTATATCTAGGATTTGTGATATCTTTGGATGGATTGAAGATGGATCCTGAGAAGGTAAGATCAATTGTTTAATGGCCTAAACTTGAAATCATTGGAGAGGTAAGATCATTTCAAGGACTATCTAGTTTCTACCAAAAGTTCATTAGGAATTTCAGTTCTATTTGTATTCCTATGGTAGAAACAATGAGAGGAGATAAGAAGGATTTTAGTTGGAATTCTAGAGAAGACCAAAGTTTTGAGTTGTTGAAGAAGAAGGTGACTAAACAACCTATGTTGGATTTACTATATTTTAATAAGGTATTTTAGGTAGACTGTGATGCAAGTGGAAATGCAATTGGAGCATTATTAATTCAAGAAGGGAGACTTGTAGCTTATTTAAGTGAGAAATTGAATGATGCTAGGAGAAGGTATTCAATGTATGATTAGGAATTTTATGCCATAGTTCAATCCTTGAAGAAGTGGAGACATTACTTGTTGCCTAAGGATTTTGTGTTGTATATAGATCATCAAGCATTGAAATATTTGAATAGTCAAGGTAAGTTGAATCAGAGACACATGAGATGGGAAGAATTCTTGTAGAGTTATAATTTTATTTTGAGACATAGGGGTGCAAAGTCAAATAGAGTTTTTGATGATTTGAGTAGGAGAAAGAATTTACTAGAAGAGATGAGAGTGGAGGTATTAGGCTTTGATGAATTGAAAAAATTATATGAGGAAGATCCATATTTTTTAGAACCTTGGAAAGCTTGTAGAGAACTAGTCTTGGAGGATAGAAGTTAGTGGTTGGATTAGTTCATTCAGGAGGACATGTTTAGAGGAAATCAATTTTGTATACCATAGAGTTCAATGAGGGATAAATTGGTGAAAGAAAAACATAGTGGAGGATTTTTAGGACACTTTGGAATTGACAAGATAGTAGCATTGGTAAGTGAGAACTACTTTTGGCTACAGATTCATAAGGATGTCAAGAAATTTGTGCAGAGTTACATAGTATGTCAAGTTGCAAAATGGAGTAGTCAGAATGTTGGATTGTATAAGCCTTTGACAATTCTGGAGAGACCTTGGGAGGATATCAACATGGATTTCATACTTGGTTTACTGAAGAGACAAAGAGGTAATGATTCTATATTTGTGGTGGTGGATAGATTTTCTAAAATGGTACGTTTCATACCTTGTAAGAAGACAATAGATGCAATACATGTAGCAGACTTGTTTTTCAAGGAAGTGGTCAAATCATGGATTACCTAGGAGTATTGTTTCAGACATAGATACAAAGTTTTTTGGTTACTTTTGGAGAACACTTTGGAAGAAGTTAAAGACAAATTTAAAGTTTAGTTCTACTTTTCACCCAAAGACTAATGGACAAACATAGGTAGTAAATAGGAGTTTGGGGAATTTGCTGAGATGTTTAGTTGGAGAGAAGACCAAAATTTGGGATTTAGTTCTTGCACAAGAAGAGTTTACTTACAATAATTCAGTAACAAGAGTACCAGAAAGACACCTTTTGAGGTTGTTAATGGAGTTCACCCTAGACGTATATCATAGTTGAGAGACATTAGTAAGGAAGATAAAAGGAGTGCAGAAGTAGAGGAATTTGCAGAACATATGAAGAAAGTGCATACTCAAGTAAAACAACAATTGGAAGATATGAACCAGAAGTATAAGGAGAGAGAAAATGAAAAGAGGAGACATAAGGAATTTTAATTTGGAGATGAAGTGATGGTTTATTTGAGGAAGGAAATATTTATAGTTGGAACATACAATAAGTTGAAGATGAGGAAGTTTGGACCTTGTAATATTTTGAGGAAATTTGATTCAGGAAATGCATATGAAGTAGAGTTACTAGATGGCATGGGTATATCACCTATATTCAACATTGTAGATCTACAAAAATACCATGAAGCAAAATTCAACGAAGACAATGAGGAAAAATTGGAGAACTAGTTTCCTAAACATCAATCAGATGTGATAGAAGAGATTTTGGATGTCAGAGATGGGAAGAAAACTTGTGGAAGACAATACAAAGAATATTTGGTGAAGTGGAAAGGTAGACCAGTGGAGGATTCTTCTTGTATTTCTTAGGTTAAGTTAGACCATTTTGGTTTTCCTTTGTCCCCAAAAAAGTGAGGGACTCACTTTTCATTTAACCCCAGATGTCTAATGTAGGAGCATCCTTGGTTCTTGGCAATCTTGTATCAACCAAAAATATTTCTTTTATTTTTTGCTCTTGTTTTGTTCTTGCTCAGTTCACGTTGGTGGATTCATCATATTTTCTCACTAGACCCTTTGGATCTATGTTTTCATTGTGGACATGTTCATTTTCATTATTCCAAGATTTGAGCGTGATTGGATCTTTTTCGGCAAGTTATCACTTCTAGATTTTGTGGTAGTTTCTTGAACCGACACCAAAATAATGTTCAAGTCTATCAGCTAATTTGATCGCTTGTGGATCTTGACGGTGTGATTTGAATTGTTCTATGGAGTATCCTTGACCTTAATTATAGGTCCACAATTCATCCTATGTACCCGTTGAGGAGAAATTCAAATTTTAGGCCGACATAAGGATTGAATCTGCATTTGCCTCCAATTTATATGTTGTTTCTATTGTGTGACTCTTGTTGCACAGTCTGGATTGTTCTCTTTTGAGGACCCTCCTACCATGATTGTGCCAATTGGTATTTGGCCTAGAATCACTTATAACCACTTTAGCATCCACAATGCCATCATTCATCACGCTCTTGTTTTTATACCAAACATGGGGCTTGTCATTTGAATCGGTTGATGGGTGATTGTCTCTATAAGCTTGCATGTTTCCTTGTGATATTAGAGCTCTATCAATTTTGAGGGACCTAGGGACAAGCTCATCATAAGTGGTGATACATTGCATCTTCAAGCGGAAGGGTAGATCCCCATCAATATTAGTAGTGATAATTCCTACCTATTGTTCTTCGAGAATGGGCCACTTTCTCTTAGTAGCTCTTTGACTTCATCTTTGTAAGAAATTATTGAAATATTCTCCTTTTTTTCCTTGAGAGTATAAAATTCCTTTAAGCTTACATCCATATCAATATTAAAGGAGAAATGGTCTATGAACCTATCAATTATTTCTTGGATTATTTTGATACTTGGAGGCAATTGTGAGAACCAATCAATTTTTGGGCCCACCAAACTATGTGGGAAGAGGTGCATCAAGTATGAATCATTGTAGGACACCTCCATACACATGACGTGGAATTATTTGATGTGATCCATAGGATTTCCCCTCCCTTTGTATTTATCAAACTTAGGGACCTCAAAAGCAAGTGGGAAAGGTACCATTGTGATGTTTCTATTGAATGGGTAAATACATAAGTTTTTTTTGTGTATGGGGATTCTTCATTTTTCCCATTTGAATATCCTAGATCTATTGCATAAGCGCTTTGAGTTGTGATGACATATCATCTTTTGGATTTGGTGTAGGAGCATATGTTGTGTATGGTGAGATGGTGGATGAATTATAAATGGGATTTTGATACAATGGGTTGTTGTATGGTGTGTAGGGTGGAGTGTGATACTATGAAGGTGATGGTGGTAGAGATGTATATGCTCCTAATGTATTTGGATCGACTATGTTTTGTTGTAGATTATCATATAAACCTTGTTTTTGTTGTTGCACTAGCAGTTGTTGTTGTTGGGTGTATTGTTGGGCTCTCAATGCTTGTTGTTGGATTTGTTGTTGTTGTTTTTGTGTAATTAAATCTTGTTGTTGGGCTTGTTGTTGTTGTTATTGCTATTGTTGTTGTGCAATTAAGGCTTGTTTTTGGGCTTGTTGCCATTGCAACGCTTGTTGATAAGTTTTTTGTGCCTATGGTTGCATAATAAAAGCTTGTTGTTGAGCTTGTTGCTATTGCAAGGCTTTTGTTTGGGCTTGTTACTATTGCAAGGCTTGTGTTTGGGCTTGTTGCTATTGCAGCACTTGTTGATAAGCGTGTTGTACTTGTTACAAAGCTAAAGTGTGAGCTTATTGTTTTGGTTTTATGGTAGTGTTTTGTTGTTGAGATATGTGAGATGGGTTTTGGGTGACCATGTTATGAGTGGGTGGTGGATTGATGATGAGTGGTTGGGTTTTGCTTAACATTCCTTTTAAAATCATTGATTGGGATGGAGGAATGTAAGTTTGGGGTCCCACTTGATTAGGCATGATGTGGAGGACCAATGGTAAAGATGACGATGGTGAAATTTGGTATTGCGATGACAATGACATATTAGGACCTTGATTTGATTGATTGTAAGGGGTCCCTTGACTGATGTGTTGAGGGTTCCCTTGTTGTGTTTGATCTGGAACCAACGTATTACCTTGGTTGATGGGGTTTGTGACCAAATTGTTATTTTGGTTTGGATTGATGATGGATGGATTTGATGTGTTTTGTGAAACTGATGGGTTTGATGAGCCAATTGGGTGATTTGATGATGATTCCCCTTGTGCTAAGGGTTGATTTTGTGTAAGGGTGTTAACTTTCCCTTGTTTTTTTTTTTGAGACACTTGGTTCACATTACCTTGTGTAACATTTTGTACCCTTGTGGTAATTTTGGGGATGGATGAAGATGGTTATGCTTGAAATATCAAGGTTGTTGTTGTGTTATGGAATGTGAGTGGTTGGTGTGGGTGTAGAGGATGCTTAGGAATAGTAGTGGTAGAATGGGATGGAGCACCAAATTTTGGTGTCCAACTTGTGTTTTGAGGAAGATTGGTATTTTGAACACCTATAAGTGTGTTTCCTTCTAATGGAAGAGTATGACCAAAGTCGGCGTCAAGGCTAGTTGCAAGACTAGGATTCAATGCTTGACTTGACACAAGGCATGGAGTTGGTTGATTCGTAGATTGGGCTAACCCTTTGTGTCAAGTTTTGTGCAAGGAAATTTGGAGCCACATTGTCTAAGGGTTGATAAGTTCTTTTATACTCAATGATTTTTTCATTACTAAGCCCAAGAGGGTTGTTTGTGACATCTACCTCATATGGTCCCAATGGATTTTTTGGTTGTTGGGAGGGGGTAGAATGACTCCTTGGATCAAATTCTTGCAAGTTTGGATCACTTGTGGTGGATGTAGTTTTGGTTTGTTCCATGATTCTCTTGTGTTGTAATCTTATTGTAACCATAAATTGTGCTTCACCTATGGGAGAGGTATGATGAGATTTATAATGTTGAAACTCTCTAGTTGACTCAAATTTAAAAAAAAGGGACCCCCTAATTTTTTTTGGACCAATGGTGTGAGAAGATGATGAAGAGGGTGAATGATATGGGGGATGAACTTTCTAAACTTTTGGACAACATTTTTTAGACAAAGAAGCTTGATGTTTTGATGTTATGGATAAATGTATTAATGAACTTGCAAATATTTAAGGTAGACTTGTGACCGATATGATAAAAAAATCCAAAAATGTGATGAATAATTTAACTAATTGTATGGAAAAGGATCCATTTCACACACAAAATAGCTAAGTTAGGGGATTGGTTTGATAAATTTCTAAGTCCAAAGAGTGTTGATGATATGATGTTAGTATCTAGGGCTGTTGCACATGAATAAGAACTTTAACGATGATTAAAATGAATATCTTGAAACCATGATTAAATTTAATAGATAAATATAACCAAATGAAAGTGAATAAAAGAGAGAAAAGAGAGAGAAGACAAAACACAAGTTGATAATGAAGCTGGTGTAGGAGCACCTAGTGGAATTCATGCCTCCATGAGGCCATTTTGTAAATATTTTATTTACATGGTATTTGGGTCATTTCATAAGTTCATTTAGACCATATTTAATATGTTTGAGTCATTTAATAGTTTATTAGGTGAGTATGAGTTCATATTGTCAAAACTTGTAAAAATTGTCAAAAGTTGTCAAAATGGAAAATTGCAAAATTGCAAAAATGCAAAAATAAGAAGATGAAGGGTCATATTAAGAAGTTAGAAAGTTGTAGGTGGTTTTTTAGACTTTTAAATGATTTAAATACCCTTGTATGGTTGAATATTAGGGGATAAGGATGTAAAGAATGAAGAACCAATAATGAAGCCCTAATTTTATGCAAAATTTCTATTTTTTTTCTGATAAATCTGAGTTTCAGATCATTGTACGAAATCTTATGGAAATATTTTCATGGGAAAGTTATTTTTAATTATTAAGCTATGATTTTAAAACATTCACCTTTTTTTCTCACTCAAATTCATACAAATTTGAGTAAGTTATGGTTATTTTATTGATTGCAACTTTTCAGATTTCTCTATTACAGTCGTGTTGCAACAAATTGTACGGCTAGTTACAGAATCCAAATGAGGTAAATATTATATGGTTGGATATAGGGATGAGTTATATTTCTTTTTCCATTGGTTTGAGGTTTTTTAATGGAATATTAAGAAATTTATGCTCATTTTGGTGAAAACGGTCAAGTTCTGATTTACACAGGGCAGCAAGCAATAAAAATTGCATATCTTTCACTTCAACCATTAGAAATTGGTAAAAATTTGCATGAAGGTCTATTTTAAGGTTTTGAATGTTTTACCATTAGTTTCATTTAATTTTTAGAAAATTTAGATGATTCCTGTGAAGGAAAATGTGAACTAGTGATGAGTAATTGAACTATGATGATTTTGGTGTTTTGTTTGATGAAATGGAGATAGTTGTGTTTTTTCCTCAATACTCTACATCAAAAGTTCACCAAGATGGTTATGTCTCTAGGTCCCTCTCCAACAGAGTGACCAATCTTTGATTATGCTCTAGAACAATTACAAGGTTTCAATTGATACAAGTCTCCTCACAGCTCTCAGATGATAATGAATTACAAAAGTCCTCTTAAACAAGTACAACAAGCTTGACTGCATGCTCCAAATGCACAAAGATTACAATTCACTATCAAAGTCCTAACTTCAATTCCCTCATCTTCTGGGAATTCGCTTTCACCATTCTTCACAAAGCATAAAATGAATTCTGAATGAACACACTTGCACTCTCACTCCCCCCTTTTATACAAAAAAAATTGCCCCTAATGGTTAAAACCATTAAATTTGTAATTTTCCCCCTTAAAGGAAGACTTAAACCAATTTTTCTTACTTTACAAATAAAAACAAGATAATCCCCCTTAATTTTTTTTTCAAGCCCTTATCTTGTTATATTTTTGGGCTATTTTGTTTTTGGTTGTTTCTTTTTTTCCATTTTATTTGAAGTCATTTTAGGGGTTATTTTAGCTTAGTTTAGTTAGGTTTCAGCCTAAACTAGTTGACTTTTTCCACCGGCTACCATATATTAACAAACACTACATGGTGGCGTGGCACTAACCTTGCTTTTTGAGTGTTGGATGGTCGGGGGTTCAACTCCTACCACTTGGATTTTATTTAACCATTTTTAGAAATTTAAAAACAACATTATTAACCCATACGTATATTGTGGTAAGGACTCGATGCATGGAATAATGGTGAGGGTGGTGGCTTGAAACATGGGGGTTGCAGGGGTAGACCCCCACAATATTCATTTTGGTAAACATAACAACTCAACACTATTGAACTTTAGATCGAGGGTACCACATGGTGCCCTGTGATAGGGCCATGTGGAACTCATTCATTCACTGTCAAAGACACCATAGCACCTAGTTAACACCACATGTTGAGAACTGGTTTGCCAACAAAACATAGTTAGCATGTCCATGGCAACGTACTACCTATATGGCTTACACAGTCAACTGCCACATGCTAGCTGCTAATTTGTCCACGTCACTATCCATATAGTACCATCTATCATGTCAGCAAGCTGACATCATCATTCATATATTCCAATAGGAAAAGTCAACCTGTGACTTTGACCAAGTGTAACTTGAGCATACGAGCTCTAATTTTGGTGAAACAAGCAGTGTTGGGTTTGTATCAACGAGCTTCAATTTGACACTATTTCTAACAGATTCTGATTTGGTCAATTTTTTTCCTTTCTGACTGGCCCTTGTACATGGTTTGACCAAACTTTGACTAGCCATAACTTGGACGTATGAACTCCTTTTTCACCTATTCAAGTTGTGTTGAGTCCAATTTTCTAAGCTCTTCATGATGATGTTGAATTATGTAGCATTGGAGACACTTCAATTTTTAGTGAAAAGTATCCCCCTAGATCAGTTTTCCCCACTGGAGAACTTTTAGACCTTTAAAAGTTGCATTTATTCAAATATTAAGTGAGGTATGGCCTCCCCACTTGTCTTGTATCCTATGTCCATCTGCACATCTGCCTCATCACCACCATCAAGATTGCAATAATGTTGTTAAACATATGCATCATTCCATCACTTCCATAAGCATCTACATCAATTGTTACAACAATTAGCCAATAACCACAAACTAAGTTGAATAACAATGCAGTTACAAAAGTGAATGAAGCAACAAAATGTCTATCTTTCACAACAGGAGCATTTTTACCCAAGGGACCATTAATGCTTTCATTTACCACTTTTGTATGTTGTACTATTGGTGTATCTTGCAACATCTGATTAACCTTGATTACCTCAAGTTCATGTATAAAACCACCTGACTTGACATACATAAGCGATAAGTATTTACTTGCATTAATCACCCTTTTCAACTACCTTGTGTTTGCAAAAGATCTACTAGTCTTGATCCTATGATAATGTACAATATACCTAATACCATCTTTAAATAGATGATAATGATCAAGTTCCCTATAGAAAATAGCCTTTCAATCATATAAATAGGAGCTTCCCAACACTATCCCATAGACATCTAGTGGAACCACATCAAACTGCACCTCATCAACATACTTGTAATTGTGAATCTTAAAGTACATTTCCTTGTTACTTGCAATTCATTGTTTTCACAAACCCAACCTAGTGGATAAGGTCTCTGATGCAGTGTAGTTTTCAATCCCAAATTCCTTACAAAATCTTCTGAGATTAGGTTAATGTGAGATCCACTATCTATGAGAGTATCAATTTTAGTGAGCTTAGCAACCACCCTTATGTGAAGTAGCTCATTTATTTTCTTATCTTCAGGAACATCATACACTTGAGAAGAAGAGGCACAACTAGCAACAAAAACATTGGTAGTAAAAGTCTTACCTTTCAATCCCATTGTTGTTATCTTAGTTTCATCTGTAGACTCTGAACCAAGATCCATAACAACATTTGTGGTCTCCTTTCCTTTCTATTTACTATCCCATTTATGCTTCAATTCTAGATGCAACTTCCAGAAGTGATCTACATTGTGACCTTCCCTATTAGAATGAGAGCATGTGAACTTATCATCCTTCTTCTTAATAATAGTTTTCTTCTTCCCCTTTCCTATATCTTCAAATTTACCTTCAAGATTAGATTTCCTCTTGTCAAGATTATCAATAAAATTACTCTTACCTCTTGACTCCAAGTGTGTGGCCTGAACACATACTTCATCTAGATTACTAGGATGCAAGACCAAAATAGAATGTTTTAGATAAGAGTTAAGACCACCTATGAACTTAAGCAATGTATCTTGGGTGTACAATGGAACAATCAATGCAATAGCCCTCTTCCTGACTTCATGGGTGTGCTCTTGGATAGTTTGACCTTTCCCTTGCCTAAAAATTTATCAGTCCATCATTAACTATTGCATATGGATTAGATGATAAAATTACTTCTTAAGAGCATTAACAAATTCTGCCCAAGTTAAACTGACTCTACCATGTGCAATTTCTGCCCAAGTTCTACTCTCCCACAAGGTGAGAGTTGTTCCTCCCAACTGAAGAGTAGCTAACTAGATCCTAGAAGCATCATCTAAGAGACCTTGGACTCTACAATATACTTCTACTTGCTGAACCCAGTCATCTAATTTCTAAGCATTTAGTTCCCCACAATACTTAGGTAGAGATCAAATTTTACATCCAATTTAATTTTAGGCTTATGTGCACCCTTGAAAGGATTAGAAAAAGAAGTAGAATCAGTAGAAGAAGAAGGAGAAGATAGAGAAGAAGGAGAAGATGGAGTTTCTGGATGATCATCAACACCTCCTGGTCTTTCCCTTTGTCCTTTTGATCTTCATGCTTCTCTTGCTTTGAAGAATCTCCTTTTCCATGCTTCTTTCGTTCCTACTTTTCTTTTCTTTCCTAAAAAAGAACTTCTACCATTGCCTTTATTTTGAGAAAATGGTGCAGTCATGGTAGGAGGGTCCTCAAAGAGAATGATCCATACAATGCAACATGAGTCACACAACATAAGAAACAAATAATTTGGAGGAAAATGCAGATTCAAACATTCTCATTATCAAAAAATTTAATTACAATCAGATGGCAACATCCAGGCTTACAGATTTGACTCACAAGCCTGATATAACATGCTCAAAATACAACATTCCAATATGCTCCTCTATGCAAGCTGAAATATTACAGATCAAATATGATATTCATCTAATTCTACTTCATTCTATTCTAATATACTTCCTAATGATTGTTACAATTATTTATATCAAATCCAAAGATCTAGAATCATTCGCATCAGCCAAAGATCATTACAATCTCAAATGAAGAAAATGTAACGTGTGAATGAATAAGCCAGCCTCAAATTTAAATTTCTCCACAACATGTGCATAGGATGAAGTGTGGATCTATAATTAAGGTTAGGGAAACTCCACATAATAATTCAAATCACACCATCAAGATCCGTAAGTTACAGGAAAGATCCACAAGCGATCGAACTAGCCGCTAAGTTTGAAATTATTTTGGTGTTGGTTCAAGAAACTACCACTTAATCCAAAAGTGATAACTTGCTGAAAAAATATCCAATCAGGCTCAAATCTTGGAATAAGGAAAATGAACATTTCCACAATGTAAACATAGATCCATAGGGTTTGGTGAGCAAATATGTAGGGTCCGCCAACTAAAACTGAACAAGAAAAAAACTAGAATGAGAACATTTTTGGTTGATGTGAGATTGCCAACAACCAAGGATGCCCCTACATCAGACATCTAAGGTTAATTGAAAAGTGATTCCCTCACTTTTCTAGGGCCAAAGGAAAACCAAAATAGTCTACCTTAGCCTAAGAAATCCATGAAGAATCCTCCCTATTCTTCCTTTCCACTTCACAAGATATTCTTTGTACTGTCTTCCACGGGTTTTCCTCCCATATTTGATATCCAAAATCTCTTCTATCTCATTTGATTGTTGTTTAGGAAACTAGCTCTCCAATTTTAACTTATTGTCTTCACTAAATTCTGCTTCATGGTACTAATGTAGATGTGCAATGTTGAATATAGGTGATATACCCATGCCATCAAGTAATTCCATTTCATATGCATTTCCTAAATCAAATTTCTTCAAAATCCTTTAGGGTCCAAACTTCCTCATCTTCAGCTTATTGTATGTTCCAACTGGAAAAAATTTCTTCCTCAAATACACCATCACTTCATCTCCAACTTTGAACTCCTTATGTCTCCTCTTGTCATTTGCTCTCTCCTTATACTTCTGGTTCATATCTTCCAATTGTTGTTTCACTTGAGTATGCAACTTCCTCATATGTTATGCAAATTATTTTTCTTCTACACTCCTTTTATCTTCCTTACTGACGTCTCTCAACTCTGATATACCTCTAGGATGAACTACAGTAACAATCTCAAAAAGTGTCTTTCTGGTACTCCTGTTCACTAAATTATTATAAGAAAAATTTTCTTGTGCAAGGACTAAATCCCAACTTCCAGTTTTCTCTCCAACCAAACATCTCAGCAAGTTCACCAAACTCCTGGTTACTACCTCTGCATGTCCATTAGTTTGTGGGTGAAAATTAGAACTAAACTTTAGATCTATCTTTAACTTCTTCCAAAGTGTCCTCCAAAAGTAACCAAAAAACTTTGTATCTCCATATGAAACAATAATCTGAGGTAATCCATGCAATCTGATCAATTCTTTGAAAAACAATTCTGCTACATGTACTGCATCTATTGTCTTCTTACAAGGTATGGAATGTTCCATTTTAGAAAATCTATCCACTACCACAAATATAGAATCATTACCTCTTTGTGTATTCTGCAAACCAAGTATGAAATCCATGTTGATATCCTCCCAAGGTCTCTCTGGAACTGTCAAAGGCTTATACAATCCAACATTCTGACTACTCCCTTTTGCAACTTGACAAACTCTACAACTCTACACAAATTTCCTAACATCCTTATGAATTTGTGACCAAAAATAATTCTCACTTACCAATGCTACTATCTTGTCAATTCCAAAGTGTCCTGACAATCCTCCACTATGTTTTTCTTTCACCAAGTTATCCCTCATTGAACTTCAGGGTATACACAATTGATTTCCTCTTAACATGTCCTCCTAAATGAAATAATCTAATCGCTAACATCTATCCTCCGAGACTGGTTCTCTACAAGCTCTCCAAGGTTCTACAAAATCTAGGTCTTCCTCATACAAGTTCTTCAATTCCTCAAACCCTAATACCTCCACTCTCATCTCTATCAGTAAATTATTTCTCCTACTTAAGGCATCAACAACTCTATTGGAATTTCCACTCCTATGTTTCAAAACAAAAGTATAACTCTGGAAGAATTCTACCCATCTCATTTGTCTCTAATTCAACTTACCTTTATTGTTCAAATATTGCAACACTTGATGATCTATATGCAACAAGAACTCCTTAGGAAACAAGTAATGTCTCCACTTTTTCAAGGCTTGAACTATGGAATAAAACTCCTATTCATACACTAAATACCTTCTCCTAGTATTATTCAACTTCTCACTGAAATAAGCTACTGGTTTTCCTTCTTGACTCAATACTGCTCCTATTGCATTTCCATTTGCATCACAATCTACTTGAAATACCTTATTAAAATTTGGTAAACCCAATGTAGGCTTCTTAGTCACCTTATTTTTCAACAACTCAAAACTTCAATCTACTCTAGATGTCCACCTAAAATATTTCTTATCTTCTCTCATTGTTTATGTCATAGGACTACAAATAGAACTAAAATTCCTATTGAACTTTTGGTAGAAACTAGCCAATCCATGAAATGATCTTACCTCTTCAATGCTTTCAGGTGTAGGCCATTCAACAATTTCTCTTACTTTCTCAGGATCCATCTCCAATCCATCCCTAGATATAACAAATCCCATATATACCAATTCTTCCTTCATGAAACTACACTTCTTAATGTTTATTAGCAAAACTTGTCTTATATGCAACAAATTTTCTTCTCTAGTCTTACTGAAAATCAAGATTTCATCCAAATATACAATCATAAACTTACCCAAGAATTTATTCAATACATCATTCATCAACCTCATGAAAGTACTCAGTGCATTCGTTAGTCCAAAAGGCATCACCAACCACTCATATAATCCTTAATTTGTCTTGAATTTTGTCTTCTACTCATCTCCTCTGATTCTGATATGATGATATCCACTCTTCAAATCTATCTTTTTAAAGTATTTAGCTCGACTCAAACAATCCATTATGTCATCCATTCAGGGAAAACGAAATCTATACTTCACCATGATCTTGTTTATGGCTCTAGAGTCTGTACACATCCTTCATTCTCCATCCTTCTTAGGTGCTAGCACAATAGATATTGCACAAGGACTTAAGCTTTCTTTGATCAAACCCTTCCTCAACAATTCTTTCACTTGTCTATTCAATTCTTGATTCTTTGTCGGTGTCATCTAGTGTGTTACTTTATTAGGAAAACTAGCTCCAAGAATTAGATCCATGCAATGACTAATACTCCTCATAGGTGGCAATCCACCAGGTACATTATTTGAAATGATATCTTCATACTTTGTCAACAACTCTTTTACCTCATCTAGTTGTTCTTCTACATGCTTCAAGTCCTTAGCCTTTTTAGGAACCAAGGCATAGCACATATTCTCATGTCTCAGTCCATCCAGAAATCTCCTTCCATCAACCAAAAAAACCCTAAAATTCATACAAATATAAACTTTAGGAACATCCTCCAATGGCAACAAAGTTTGCTTCATCCCATTAGCAATAATGGTAAATGTGTTCTTTCCATCATGAATAGCCTGTCTATCATACTACCAAGGCCTTCCCAGCAAAACATGGCATACATCCATGGGCATGATATTACACAAACCTTCATCATGATAATTTCCTATCTTCAATTTCACCAAACATTGTTCACTTACCAGTATCTTGTGCCCATCTTGAATCCAAGCTATCTGATATGGCTTTGGGTGTTTCAATCTTTTCAACTTTAATTTGGTCACCATTTCTTTAGAAACTAGGTTCTCAAAGCTTCCACTATTAAAAATCACTTTGTGACATTTACCACCTACCTTGCATCTAGTTTGAAACAAATTATTTCTTTGCAATGGCTCCTTCTCCATCTCACTTTGAGCCAATACTCTTCTATTCACCAACACTTCTCTTTCTTCTAGTTTGTTAGATGATCCAACATGATCCTCCTCAACAAAGGTTGTTCTTCTATTGTTCTTTGTCTTTCTACTTGTCTCTCCTTGACTAAATTCAAATGCTCTATGTCCTTCTCCACCATATTTGAAACAAGTTCCCCTGAATGCTCTTTTCTCCTGTCCTGTATCATCTCTTCTATAACCCTCATTCTGATAACCACCATATCCTCCTCTTTGGTAAGAGTTTCCATAATCTCTACGGTACAAATTTTCATTCTTATTGACTTGTATTTGTTTTGATTTAGAAAATATCCTCTTCCTCCTCCAGTAAATTTTCTTCCTCTTTGAAATCTTCTACCTCTTCCTCTTTATTTCTGCTCATATCTTTTATTCAGCTTCTCTTCTACTTTTAGGGCACATTGATATTCCTCTTCCACACTCAACAACTTGATAAAACTAATCTCATCCTGTATGGACAACCTCAAACCATTCATATATCTAGCTACTTGCTCGACCACATCCTCCAAATGTATAGGTATGATATTCAACTTGTAAATCTCCTCAATATACTCTGTCACACCTGACTCTTTCTACTTCAAATTTTGTAATTTCTAGAACAAACTAATTTCATAGTATGTAGGCATAAAAATTTTCTTCAACTTGTTCACCATCTGGTCCCATGATTTTATCTTCTCCTTTCCTCTTCTTTTCTTATCTATCTGCAAACGTTCCCACCAAAGGGATGCATGTCCTCTCAACTTTGTACAAGAAAATTTCACCTTCTTATCTTTAGTGGTACCTTCAAAATCAAAATATTTTTCTATCTCTATTATTCAATCAAGTAATACATCTGAATCCAACTTACTATTATAATCTAGTGGATTGAAATGAAGTTTGGTATTTACTCTATTTAGGGCTCTTATGAACCTCTCTTCTCCCTGATCAAGGCTAGGTTGATCTATTCTTCCCCTTTCTTCCTGTACTTGTACCTCTTCATCACTCATTTCATCAACTGGTCGACCTCTCCTCTAGGCCATTTCAATTGCATCTAATCTAGCAACAATTCCTCTCAACATCTCCATCATAGTTGGGTATCCATCTCCATGCACTCCATTTCCTCTACCATTTCTTCTTCCCACCATCTTTACACAAGTCCTCTATAGCTTCAGGTTGGATCCACAATCCACCACCCTACAACAAATCTTCAATAGGACTCTACGAAATTTGGTGATCTCTCAAGGAACAAATCTCGCTTTGATACCAATATGGCGTAGTCACGGTAGGAGGGTCCTCAAAGAGAACAATTTGTACCGTGTAATAGGAGTCACACAATAGAAGCAACACAAAATATGAAGGAAAATATGGATTCAAACATTCTTATTATCAAAAAATTCAATTACAATCATCTGACAACATTCAAGCTTACAGATCTAGCTCATAGGCCTAATATAACATGCTCAAAATACAACATTCCAATATGCTTCTATATGCAAGTTGAAATATTATAGATCAAATCTGATATTCATCTAATTCTACTTCATTCTATTCAAATATAATTCCTAATGATCAGTTACAATGATTTATATCATATCCAAAGATCTGGAATCATCTGCATTAGCCAAAGATCATTACAATCTCAAATGAAGAAAATGTAATGTGTGCATGAATAGGTCAGCCTCAAATTTGAATCTCTCCTCAATAGGTGCATAGGATGAAGTGTGTACCTATAATTAAGGTCGAGGGCACTCCATGGAACATTTCAAATCACATTTTCAAGACCTACAACTTATGGGAAAGATCCATAAGCGATCGAACTAGCCGCTAAGTTTGAAATCATTCTGGTGTCAGTTCAAGAAACTACCACTTAATCTGGAAGTGATAACTTGTCAAAAAATAATCCAATCATGCTCGAATCTTGGAATAAGGAAAATGAACATGTCCATGATGTAAACATAGATCCACAGGGTTTAGTGAGAAAATATGCAGGATCCGCCAACTGGAACTGAACAAAAACTAAACTGGAATGAAAATATTTTTGGTTGATGCAAGATTGCTAAGAACCAAGAATACTCATGCATCAAAAAATCTTTTCAAAACTCTTCTCATCAATTTTTGGACTCTATCGAGCTTTTGATCCTTCCATCTTTGGAAAAGTTCTTTGTTTACCGATCTCAGGATTGTATTCTGCAAGTGTGTCTTCACCTCGCTGGTTCTTGGATTATGTTATTGTTCACCTCTACAAACACTAGTCACAACAAGGCTCTGATATCACTAGATCTGATGTTAGGATCTAGGACTATTACACGTGAAAAATAACTTCAACCATGATTAAACTGAAGATCTTGAAACCATAATTAAAATTCGTAGATAAATATAACCAAATTAAAGCGAAGAAAATAGAGAAAAGAGAGAGAAGACAAAACACAAGTTGATAACGAAGTTCGCCAAGATGGTTATGTCTCCAGGTTCCTCTCCAACAAAGCGACCAATACTTGATTATGCTCCAAAACAATTACAAGGCTTCAAATGATACAAGTCTCCTCACAATTCTTAGACGATAATGAATTACAAAAGTCCTCTTACATGAGTACAAAAAGCTTGAGTGCAAGCTCCAAATGCATAAAGATTACAATTCACTATCAAATTCCTAACTTCGATTCCCTCATCTCCTAGGAATTCTCTCTCACCATTCTTCACAAAGCATAAACTGAATTTTGAATGAACACACTTGCACTCTCACTCCCCCCTATTATACAAAAAAAATGCCCCTAATGGTTAAAACCATAAATTTGTAATTTTCCCCCTTAAAGGAAGACTTAAACCAATTTTTCTTACTTTACAAATAAAAACAAGATAATCCCCCTTAATTTGTTTTTCAAGCCCTTATCTTGCTATATTTTCTGGATTTTTTTTTTTGGTTGTTTGTTTTTTTCCATTTTACTTGAAGTCATTTTAGGGGTTATTTTAGCTTCGTTCAATTAGGCTTCAGCCTAAACTAGTTGACTTTTTCCACCGGCTACCATATATTAACAAACACTACATGATGGTGTGGCGATAACCTTACATTTTGGGTGTCAACGGTCGAGGGTTCAACTCTCGCCGCTTGGATTTTATTTAACCATTTTTAGAAATTTAAAACAATATTATTAACCCATGTGTAAATTGTGGTAAGAACTCGGTGCATGGAATAATGGCGAGAGTGGTGGCTTGAAATGTGGGGGTCACGGGTTCGAAACCCACAATATTTATTTTGGTAAACACAACAACTCACAACTGTTGAACCTAAGATCAGTGGTGCCACATGGTGCCCTATGATAGGGCCACGTGGCACTCATTTCATTCATTGTCAAAGACACCGCAACACCTAGTCAGCGCCATGCATCAAGAATTAGTTTGCGAACAAAACAAAGTCAACACAGTCAACACGTCCATGTCAATGTATGACCTATATGGCTTGCACAGTTAGCTACCATGTGTCAACTCCTAATTGGTCCATGTCACTATCTATATAGTACCATCTTTCATGTCAGCAAGCTAACATCATCATCTATATAGTCCAATAGGAAAAGTCAACCTACAACTTTGACCAAGCATAACTTGCGTGTACAAGCTCCAATTTTGGTGAAACAATTGGTGTTGGGTTCGTATCAACAAGCTCTTTGATTTGAAACTATTTCTAGCTGATTCTGATTTGGTCAAAATTTTCACCTTTTTAACTAGCCCACTGTACCTCATTTGACCAAACTTTGACTGACCATATCTCAAACATATGAATTCCTTCTTCGCTTGTTCAAGCTACGTTGAGTCCAATTTTCTAAGCTCTTCACAATGATGTTGAATTATGGAGCATTGGACACACTTCAATTTTCAATGAAAAGTATCCCCCTGGATCAATTGATGTGTCCAAAATTTTCTAAAGTTGTTTAGTGAAGTATGATGTAAAATGTGTGAAGATGGATAAAATGGATGAAATGTTTGATCCAAAATGTTAACCTAAAAGGGACCTTTGTTTTGCAAGACCAAGGTGGTGAGAAACATGATATACCTCTAAAATGATAAAACCCTAAGAACTCAATGGTTTTGGTAAAATAAAACTCAATGATGTTTGATAATAGAACTCAATGATTTTAGTAAAATAGAAATCAAAGATGTTTGACAATAGAACTCAATGATTTTGGTAAAATGGAACTCAATGATGTTTGACAGTAGAACTCAATGATTTTTGTAAAATGGAACTCAATGATGTTTGACAATAGAAATCAATGATTTTTGTAAAATGGAACTCAATGATGTTTGACAATAGAACTTAGTGATTTTGGTAAAATGGAACTTGTACTCAATGTTTTGCAATACTTCCCTTGTCTCAATGTTTTGAACATACATCAATGTGGGGTGTTCATTTGATTTAATTCTTTCTTAAGAGAGATTGTTTCATTACCACATCAAGAAAGTCTTAGTTAATGTTCAAACTAAAATATATATGTCAAAGCAACCTTCATTTCACAAATTCCATTATGTGAAAATCATGTAGCTAAGGCCATAGTTCCATGTGTTTAACTTTGGAAAGTGTGGATTTAGGTATAAGCCAAAATACTTAGAAGCCTCTAAGGATAGAATCCTTAGGACAAGCATCAATATTATGAATTTTTAAGAGGTATCCATACTTAATCCAAAGGGTTTGAAGTTTTAAAAACTTCTTGATGTGTGTTTAAAATGTTTTTGGGAACAAACCATGTGTCAAACATGACTCACAAGCAATAACATTCCTAGCTCAAGTGGTACGTTTTTCTTGGTGGGCTTGCCTCATGCCCTTCATAGTAGAAGATATTATTTTGTAATTATGGAAAATTAGATGGGTTAGCTTATTAAATATTAAACATCAAAAATACAAAGAGGCTATCAAGAACAATGGAAAATCAAAACAAAGAACGATTATACCTTCCTTTCTTTCCATGCTTCACCTTCATAGCACCTTCTAGTTTGTAGCAAGTCAATGAGGCTCTCAAATTTTAGATTGAGCAAACTATAATAATGCCAAAGGCCTATGCAAATGTTGAAGGATTTATAAAATTATGCCTATGTCTATGACAATATGATAAAATGAAAAATAATGACTACTAATGCCAAATGACTATAATGCCTATATTAAAAAATGAAGTTGTCGGATCTCGACAGCAGAAAAATTTGGAAAGAGTCCCGATAAGTCAATTTGATGACCAAAGAAACAATAGTGCAGTCGGTTTTGGATTCTGACATGTTTAGGACAGTCAATGGGGTAGTCAAACGTGGTCAAATGAGCTTCCAACAGTAACTCACCTAAGAAAATGTCATTTTGACCTTATAAATAAGTTGACAAAGGGGTAAAAGTCAATTCATTTTCACTATTTACCTTGCAAATTTCGAGAGCTCAGAGCGAAAGGCATAGTAGCGAGGATGGTGATTCCAGTGTCAGAGCATCGCGGGGAGATCATGCGGACATTCAGGTGGCCAGAGGGCTCAGAGCCAGCGGTATGTACCCTTCTCCCACTTTGTAATTTTCTTATTTTTGCGTGTCATTTTTAGCTTTCTAGGGAGAACATCTATGTCACGACGCAACTGCATTCACGTAAGCCACAATCATCTGTGCATTCGACGCATTTGATGCATTGCGATGCAAGTGCAAAGACAAATCATAGAAGCTCAGTAGTTTGCGCCACATTTGATGAATATTGCGACGCATTTGACTTATCAAGTCGCAATTGAATGCCTGAATGCTGCAATTGTCATATTGTGCCGCAATTGCACATTTAAGCGATGCATTCACTTTTTTGAGTACTGTCTGAATTTGTGACGCAATTGCCATAATGCGACGCATTTGGGAAATCCAGCGATGCAACTGTCATTTTGTGATGCATTTGAGGATTTTAAAGACGCAATCGATTATTTGCGATGCAACTGCCTTAACACGACGCATTTGATTTTTTTCTTTTACTAAGACCAATTGTGATACTTGTGAAATCCTTAATGCTTTTGATGATGCTGATAGTTGTCCAAAAAGTACTGACATATTGTTCATTTTTTTTGTAGAGATAGTTTGCCCCTATCTACACGAGAGAGTAGACTGACCACATTTCATTTTGCTGACCAGTTGAGCCCGCGAGAGCAGTGACGATTGATGCGACTAGGACTATTCTATGCTGCCTATATGCCTGCCATTTGGGCGAACCGGGGATTACTGACTGTGCTGTGCGAGCGGTGGCATTCAAAGACTTGTTCGTTCCACTTGCCGACAGGTGAGGCCACGATTACCCTAGAGGATGTCTATTGGATCCTTTGAGTGCCGATCCGAGGGGAGTGGATCATCTACGACCCTCGTCATGGTGAGCAGACCTTCTGAGCTTACTATCGAGATCAGGGTGCAGGATTGGGCATCCAAGGTTACGAGATCGAATGGGAGTTCATGGCCAAGCACTATGGTCACTTTGATGCATTCCTTGCAACTCTAATTGGGGGGATCTTGATTCCTGACCATCAGGGACATGGATTTCCTATTGGTTGGGGAGACATCTTGGTTGGCATGAGGTGTGATAGGACTATTTATGCTTGGGGTCCCTATTTGCTAGGGACACTTTACCATCAGTTACATGATGTTGCCTATAGGAGAGGAGAGAGCATCTCCTATGGGACTACACTGATGATGATCTGGGCTTGGGAGCACATTACCATATTTCATCCTCCCATTGAGAGACCACAGTTGGCTGAGGGGATGCCCTATGCCTATTACTACACAAGTGCATTACAACAGACACGGATGGGTGAGACCGGTTGGTGGCGGCATAGGATTGAAACCATGGTGACATTTATCTGGAGGCTGTATAGAGACTGTGAGCCATGGGATGATGAGGATGAGCACCTTAGCTTTTTCAGATAGTATCGATACTTGATTGGGAGGACCGTGCAGACTTCACTTATCATTGAGATGTACCTACCACAGTGTGTCCTTAGGGAGTTCAGAGAGCAGCAAGGTGTACCTGCAGGGATAGTCGAATATACCTATTCTTCTAGGGAGTATGCTTGGGGACCAACCATCCCAATGGCCTTCGTCGAGCAGCAGATTGATGGGCTAGGAGCCCAGGCATGGAGATGGAGGGGAGGAGTAGCCAATCCAGGGACCACAGCGGATTATGATTTATGGTGGCAGGCACACAGACCAGTGTCGTTGACAAATCCTGATGGGACAACACCTGTGGACATACGGTCAGTGATCCCTCGTGTGTCGAGGGCTAGATAGGGAGGCAGAGGTGGGGATAGAGGTAGAGGCCAGGGGAGGGATGGAGGCAGGGGTAGAGATGGAGACAGAGGCAGAGACAGAGGCAGGGGGAGATGATGGTGGAGATGGCTGGAGGTGGAGGTGAGACGGTCAGAGATAGGGCTGGAGGGTGCAGCAACACGTGGCGAGGGTAGCATTAGATGCTATCCCCAAGGTTGGCGAGGAGGGGAGAGAGAGGAGCAGCCCAGACAAGAGGGAGAGGGTGAGAGAGACAGAAGGAGGAGGTGGATGTGGGGGGACAGGAGGCAGAGGTGGTAGGACAAGAGGAGGAGGCAGAGGTGGCAGAGGATGTGGTCAACGATGACGATGAGGAGGATGATGCTATGGATGAGGCTGAGAGACTCCTCAGATGGAAAATGGTGGAGGGAGAGGAGGAGATACCGTCCACCTCAGGATTTCCTCAGGATGCTACGACAGATTAGAGGGTGGCTAACCTACAGTAGAGACTAGATGATAGCCTAGTGTAGGTCAGATCCCTACAGGCAGAGTTAGAGGTAGTCCGGGTAGAGCGGGATCAGGCAGTGATCTGCCAGCAAGATGTGGCTCAGTGGTGTACCCAGTTCACAACATTGTGCACAGGGCCTGGAGGAGACATGGCCCGTGAGCTAGCCAGGGTGAGCATGAGACTGGGAGAGTATCAAACATTATACGAGCAGGCAGTGCCACTAGAGCGACGAGATTCTACCTTGTCACAGTCACAGATGAGGACAGGTAGTGGCCACAGATCAGGCAGTGTCAGTGGCAGCAGGAGTCATACCAGTGTCGGAGGGTCTACCTCGACAGGGCACACATCAGGGCACAGGTCACATTAGTCTCGCCGACATAGCCAGAGTCATCATGCTAGTCACAGCAATGGGTCAACCAATTCAGTACAGAGGTCAGTACAGGGAAAGCCACCAGTTGTTGATCCATCTACCTCTCAGAGTCCGACAACAGTGACATCACAGATGTGCGTTACCGTGGAGATGACACCTTCATTCTTAGTTCCACCGGTATCACAGACAGAGGCCGCTACAGGTCTGCCTACCATTTCAGTGTCAGTGATAGAGCTTCTGCCTCCACACTCTTTGCCACGAGGGGATGATGAGAGTCTACCATAGGGGAATACTTATTTTTATGACACATTATGTATATTATTGAGCTTGCGAGCTCCATTTTTGGGATATCTCATGACTTTATCCTATGACATTGTACCTTTTTGAGATGATAGTATATGATGATGCAGTTTTGATGCGGCCTACATGTGTTATGTGATGTTCTTTGATTTAATGCATTATGATATGTATGATGTATGATGTTGATTTATGATGTAGTATGTATGTCCTGTGATGCTTATTTTTTATTTTGATGCCATGATGATTGAATGCTTATTTATGTTGGATGATAATGATAATGATGTGCATAATGTTTTTAGTAAAAGATGCAATGTTGATTATTATGTTAATGTAATGTTTGTGATTATGTATGTGATTTGATGATATGGATGATGTATGTATGGCCCTAATGCAATGTTTATATGATCATGTATGCATTTATGTTTTTGGATGTCACAGGATATCATTGCGAGATGGACGAGAGAATGCAACAAGACTGATGAGAGGAGATGACTAGACCAAAGAGGAAAAGACGAGGAGACTGACGGAGATGCATGTTAATTTCTAGACCAAATCCTTCAATGCTTTACTATAGGACTTAATATATATATATATATATATATATATATTTGCTCTTAATCATCATTGGGAAAATTGTTGTAATGGCCAACAAACACCATGATATGACATAGATCAAGGTGTGCAAGGTCGTACCATTATGTAAAACAAGCAGTCATAGACAAGGATGATCATGACTCATACTGAGAGCATGGCTGCCCCAGTCTTTTTGTCATGATCAACCACAAGTAGAAAAAGACAAGGAAAAATCATGAAATGTTGCTGCTTCTCTAAATCTTGTTTCCAGGACATCCTTGAGAAACTAGTGGCATGATTGTAAAAATACAAAAATAAAAAGATCCCTTACCATGATATGTCATTGTTTTTCTAAATCCCAAAATCAGGACCTCGCTGAGAAACTAGTAGTCATGCATGTCAATCGTCATGATATGTCGCTGCTTCTCTAAATCCTGCTTAGTGGTATCTCGCTGAAAAACTAATAACATGATAAAAAACCAAAAGACAATTGTCAAGTGTTTGCCAAGTGCGTCTGGATATCTATTGTTCTGATGTCAATATGTCTCGTTTAATGATGATGAGATGTCCGAGTGTTAAAGCTTTGATGATGTTCAGACGATAAATTTCCAGGTTTGCCAAATTCAGGAAGGACACATCCTGAATAAAAATTAATGCCAAGAGAATTAATCTCCAAATGTCGTGTGATGGTGATGATGACGATGCCTAGGAAGGACACATCCTGAGGCATACACGACACAGTTAGTTCTTCAGAAGGACACATCTGAATAATACTGATGTCGGGAGGAGTGATCCTTAGATGTCGAAAGGATCCCTCTAAAATGTTGAATGACAATGACAATGCCTAGGAAGGACACATCCTAAGGCATGGATGACAGAGGTTATCTTTTAGAAGGACACATCTAAAGGTTAACTGAGATTTGACAGTTTGACGGGTTATGATGATTTGACTTGTTTTAACCAAGTTTTACCGAAGTTTGACTGGGTTTGACCTATGTTGACTATATGTCGATATTGTCGTGATTTTATGAGTGACATGCTGATGAGATTGTCATGCTGAATAAATGATTGTTTTACTTTGTTTTTAGGATTTTTCCTATCTGGAAAATGATTGAAGACTTTTGATGTGTGTTCCAGTGTAGTGCCATGAACCCTAATGGACTGACCTAGTGTGGCCTCGGGGGCTCATCAACAGATGGCCTTGCCTACGTCATACACTCAGAGACCTCGTAGTTCGACACGACCAATGACTTTGTCCAAAGGACAGAAATTTGAATCATGATTTTATTCTGACAAACCTAAATGGACTGACCTAGTGTCTTGGGGACTCAAATGTGAGTCTTGCCTACGTAGCAAGTGCGCAGAGACAACGTAGTTCGGACAAATGACAAAGACTGATTGACTTGACTGACTTCAACAAGAGATGACAGTGTGTTTGCGTTCTTCGAGTAGTCTGATTTTTTGTTTGTGGTTTTCTTCAGGACGTTTTATGATTTTTAGGTCTTTTTTCAAGACTTTTTGTAATGTTTTTGGTCTTTTTTTAGGACTTTTTATGATGTTTTTGGTCTTTTTTAGGACTTTTTGTGATGTTTTTGGTCTTTTTTTAGGACTTTTTGTGATGTTTTTGGTCTTTTTTCAAGATTTTTTGTAATGTTTTTGTGATCATATGTGACATCCACTGTAGTTGCATGATAAACATTTTTCCCCCAGTCAGGTCCAAGACTTAGCCATTTGTAAGGAATATGGACGGATGCTGCTAGTTTACTAGATGGACAGTCGTCAGGACTTGATGTCAATCATTTATCCACTATGATAGGTAGGGTAGGATGTGGTGGTGATTTGCATAATAATGGCGAAATACCTTTCATCCTAGGCCAAGTTAGACAAAATAACAGTAGATGGCAGAGCAATGATTGATTACGCATGGTGCCTGTTTTCTAGGTTTTCACCATGGTACTTGTCCAAAGCGCCTGTTTGCCAGGTTTTCACTATTGAACGAATCATTTTTCTCTTTACTATTTTCATGATTTTTTTATTATTATTTTTTTTTGGTGTCACCAAGATGCATGTTTGCTAGGTTTTCATCAAGGGGACGATTTTTATCATTTTTCAATTTTTTTTGTTTTGCATTTTACGGTTTTCAACTCAATCCTCTGATGCTATGCGTAGAACCTTTGGAGATGTAAAATGTTGATGGGCTTTCTCAATTATTCTCCATCTGGTGTAGCCAGTTGATAAGCTCCAGAACCAAAAGAAGATATGATAATGTAGGGACCCAACCAGTTTGGTTCAAATTTTCCTAGCTTTTCTCTGTCAGCTTGGTTCTTGGGGTTCTGCATGAGAACTAGGTCGCCAATGTCAAACTTTCTGACCATAACCTTTTTATTGTAGCTGTGAAAAAGATAGTTTTGATATGCCTGGAGATGGTTCAGTGAAATTTTCCTTCTTTCCTCTAGCATTTCCAGCTCGTGCAAGCGTGATTGTCGATATTCCTCTTCATTAGTTAGACCCTTTAGGAAGACTCATAGCGAAGGAATTTCAACCTCAATGGGTAAGATGGCCTTAGTGCCAAAGACTAGGGAAAATGGAGTGGCTCCTGCAGGTGTACGAATGCTAGTTCGGTAAGCCCACAGGGCAAGGTTGAGCTGTATGTGCCAGTCGCAGTCAGTGTCATTGACAGTCTTTTTTAGGATTTTGACAATAGTTTTATTTGACGCCTCAACTTGGTCATTTCTTTGTGGGTAGTATGGAGATTAAAAATGGTGTTGGATATGGAATCGCTCACATAACTCATGTACATCTTGGTTTTTAAATGGACATCTGTTGTTAGTGATGATGGATTACAGAAGGCCATACCGGCAAATGATGTAGTTAAGGATGAACTTGGATATTTGTTTGCCGGTAATGTATGTCAATGGGGTGGCTTTGATCCACTTCATAAAATACTCAGTGGCGGTAATGATAAATTTATGGCCATTGGATGAGGTTGGATGAATCTTACCCACGAGGTCGAGTCCCCATTGAGCGAAGGGCCAAGGAGAAGTGATCGATCGAAGTTCCTGTGCTAGAGCATGGACCAAATCACTGTGAATCTGACATTTGCAGCAAGTCCTGACATATTCAATTGCATCCTTTTCCATTGTCGGCCAATAATACCCAAGTCTCGTTACTTTCTTAGCTAGAGTAGGACCACTCGAATGAGACCCGCATATATCGTCGTGCACTTCGCGTAAGGTCGTACTTGCTTCATTGGTGTCAAGATATCTAAGGAGGGTATCGTCAAAACTATGGCGGTAAAGGGTGTCATTGGCGATGGCATACTTTGCAGATTTTTGGATGAAGGACTTCCTTTGGTTATTGGACAGGTTCAGTGGAAGGGTTTGAGATTTTAGGTAGTCATACCTAATACCAGGGAGAGTTGGGACCAACAAGTTTGCAAACCATTTCTGATTCTGGGATATCATATGCCGGTATCAAAAGTTGTTCTATTAAGAACTCAAATTGTGACACATTTTTAGGGATGTCCAAGAGAGAACTAATAGTAGTCATTGCATCAGCTGCCTTATTCTATGCCCTAGGGATTTTTTCAAAAGAAATCAATTGGAAGTATGTCAAGAAACTATCCACCATCCTTTTGTAGGGAAGCAACTTCTCATCATTTGTTTCATAGTCATCATTCACTTGGTTGATAATGAGCTGGGAATCCTCGAATACAAGCAATGTCTGAATTTTCCATTTAATTGCCATCTTGAGACCTGTGACTAGTGCTTCATATTTGACAATGTTATTTGTACAAGGGTAGGTGATCCGGTATGACTTATGGATTGAATCCCCCTGTGGTCTGATAAATAAGATTCTAGTGCCGGAGCCATGACTAGTATGAGACCCATCAAAATACAGCTTCCATGGTACCACTGGTTCCGCATGAAAAATGGACTCATCAGGAAAATCAGTTACTAGTGGATGAGTGACTTGAATCAGTGCATCCGCCAGTTGATCTGCTATTACCTGTCCTTTTATTGCCTTATGCTCAAAATATTGTATGTCATACTCGCTTAGTATCATGACCCATTTTGCCAACCGGCCTGTTAATGCCGCCTAACTTAAGAGATACTTCAGTGGATCAATCTTGGCGACCAGTTGTGTTTAGTGACTGATCATATAGTGTCTTACTTTTTGGGATGCAAAGACAACAGCGAGGCATGCATTTTCAATGTATGTGTAGTTCAACTCATACTCTATCGGTGTACGGCTGATGTAATAGATGGCCCTTTCTTTTCCTTCATGATCATTTTGGGCCGGTAATGCCCCCAGTGTTGAACTAGTAGTCAAGATGTATAGAATCAATGGCTTTCCATGAATAGGAGGCATGAGGACTAGTGTTGACAGTAGGTAATATTTGATTTGTTGGAAGGCTTCTTGACATTTATCTATCCATATAAAGGGGACACCCTTGCGCAACAAATATTGTAATGGGTGACACTTATCTACCAATTGGGCTATGAAATGTCGAATAAATTGTACTCTACCTTGCAGAGTTTTGAGTTCACTGATTCCTTTGGGCAGAGGCATGTCTATGATTGCTTTGACCTTTGCTGGATTGACCTCTATGCCTCTTCGGGAAACTATGTACCCCAAGAGTTTACCTAATGTGACCCCGAAAACACACTTCTTAGGATTTAGCCAGACTTTCTACTCTTCAAGTCTCTTGAAAATTGTGTCGAGTACCTTCAAATGATCTTTCCTGGTTGCTGATTTGGCCAATAGGTCATCTACATAATCTTCCATTATTTTGTGCATCATGTCATGGAAGATTGAGGTCATAGCCCTTTGATATGTGGCACCTGTATTTTTGAGACCAAATGGCATGACGTTCCAACAATATGTACCCCATGGGCAAGTGAATGTTGTTTTGTGTTGATCTTCAGGAGTAATGCGGATTTGATTATAGTCGGAGAAACCATCCATGAGTGATAGCATCTCATATCCTGCTGTAAGGTCAACTATGATGTCAATGTTTGGCAAAGGAAAGTCATCCTTTGGGCATGCCCTATTTAGGTCTCAGAAATCTGTACATACGTGGATCAGCCCATTTGGCTTTGCGACTGGCACCAAATTAGAAATCCATTCAGCGTAGTCAATAGACCATATGAATTCAGCATCTAACAATTTTTTTAACTTGGCCTTGACCAATAGAGCAACTTGAGGGTGCATTTTGTGCAACTTCTGCTTGACTGGTTTAGCATTAGGTAATAGTGGCAGATGGTGCAGAACCAGTTTTGGGTCCAATCCTAGCATGTTAGCATAGGACCACGCGAAGTTTTTTTTTGTTCTGCAAAGAATTTATGAAATTCTGACTTCTCTTCGTCGGTCAATGATGCAACAAATAGGACCATCTTGGGGTCTTCTACAGTTGAAATGTTATCCTCTATTGTGTCCTCAATAAGTATAGCCGATTTCTCCTATTGCACGGGGAGAAAGTCCAGTCCTCCATCTTTGGGCGCCTCAGAGAGGTTTTCACCCACAGATACGTCCTTTATTTTTACTATTTTATTGTCAAAAGGTGCCTTTCAGTTTTCACCTAGGGACGTTTCATTTTTTATTTTATTTTTACTTTTACTTTTGCAACTAGAGGACGGAGCAGTCTCGCTGAAGTATGTTGTGCAGTCTAAATCAATGGTGAATCCTAATTTGTGGTCCCCACTGGGTATGCCTTCTCATAATCCCATAAATTCAGCAATTGCCTCATCATTCTGAAATGTGTCCAAGACTGGCGGTCCTTGTTGGTCCCAATCGACTAGCTTAGGGTAAACTAAGGAAATGCCATCGTCAATGCTGGTGAATGGAGGTGAGGATGTGGACAACATGCAGACGGATTCAGTGACGTTGTAGATGAGATTATTATCATCCAACTCTACATCAGACTCTATGTAATATTCTCCTTCACTAGTGTCATATTCATTGTCAAAATAAGGGGTGAAGGTTTTAGAGCCCTGGTTGCCAATGTCATCTGATACTTCAGATGGATTGGACTAAGGGGGTTCAGATGATGGGTGTTGTACGTCATGGGAAGTGACAATGGGAAATAATTATTTGGTGCCTATTCAATTTTGAATGTTTGCTAAAATCGTTGTTCAGAGGTCAGTTCCCCTGGTTCGACAAACAAATCATCAAGACAACAGTCACTTAGGGATCGTTCTGAGCCAAATTCCCACTCTTGGGAGTCCGTTTCAGTGAGGGTTTCCTTAGTAGTCTCAACACTATTTGAAGCATTTACTCACTCATTTGAAAGTCCAGAGGTACGTCGATCGTCATTGTCGGGTGATCCAAACCCTAATCCAAGATACTTCAGAATTTAAAAAGTTTTTATGGGTTCCCTTTGGCCAGTTTTATTTTTTCCTAGGCCACTAGTACCATCGTAGCCTTTAGCCTTCATGATTTTATACCCTTTGCCATATTTTTGGATTGGTAATGGGGGTAGTGTGACAATATCCTTATAGATCCATCCTGTGATGTCAGCAAGGTCTTCATTACTCATGTCTCCCCACTTGATAAAAACTATTTTCGATGGAACTTTGAAAGTTTCCTGAGGTTCCATTCTGAAACATGGCTGACCATATATCTTTGGAGACTTGGGAATTGTTGTTATGTTGTGTGCAGTTTGAATTCTCCACAACCAAGGTCCTGGATTTTGACAATGGGTTCAGCCTTAGGGCTAGTGGAAGGTGGTGGTATGGCGGAAGACGTGGATGGAGTGAATGTGGAAGATGGCATGAGTGTGGATGGGTCAATGTGCTTGGATGATGAGGAGCCAGGTGCTTCTTGGTTAATAGGTACTCAATTTTCAGAGATACCCCTTAAGTTTGTACAATATTGGAAAGGGTCGGGGTCTCCATATATGGTTATTTCTCTGCCGTCAAATGGGAACTTTAGGAATTGGTGATATGTGGACGAAATGAATTTTAAGGCATGGATCCATGAATGGCCAAGCAAGATGTTATATGGTAGTTCCAAATCCAGGACCTGGCAAGTTGTGTCCACAATGACCGGTCCCACTATGATAGGGAGAGAGATAACACCATGTGAAGAGCATTCCTCATCATCGTATGCTTTGATCACTATACTCTTTGTTGGATCTACGCACGCATATGAGAACCCTAGAGCCTTAATCAGTTTGAGGGAGCATATGTTTAATCCTGCTCCACCATCTACTAAAACCCATCTAAGTTTGTGCTTGTGGAAAAAAAATTATATGTGCAATGCATCATTGTGGTTGGTTTTAGGTGATGATTAATCTTGATCCAAGAAGGTGACGTGGTGAGGCGTAGTGATATATCCCACCATGGTTTCAAATTGATTGACATCAATGTCCTTGGGGACTGATGACTCTAGCAGGGTTTTATCTAGGATCTCTTTGTGCGCGAGAGAGATACAAAGTAGCTCGAGTATATAGATTTGAGCGGGAGTCTATCCTAACTGGTCAATGAGGTTGAACTAACTTTTGGGTTTCCACTATTTTATGGTCAGGACAGGTTGTGACTATTTAGTAGATGGGGCAGGTTGTGACTGTTTTGCAGATGGGCCGGTATGGTGATTTTGGCTTGTTTAGCAGGAGGTGGACCAGCTATAGTGACTTTTCCACTGTGAGTAGTAGCATTACATTAGGGTACTCTCTTGACCGTAATGGTATTGATGTATTCATTGTCAGTTCAGACATTATTTATAATTGGTCCACTAGAGTAATCATACTTGGCTCAGGAAAAGTTAGCTTGATTCTGTGGACCTGAAGTGGAGGCCTTATGAGAACCATGGTCCTACAGTGGATTCTTGTGGATAGTATGATCTGAATTAGAGGTGAATTGCAATCCACCTACTTCAATGACGTTACTTTCAATAAGATCTTGTATTAGGTTTTTCAATTGTCGACAGTTAGAGGTTGTATGCCCTTTTGCTCGATGGTATTCGCAAAATGCATTATCATTCCACCATGCTAGTTTAAATTGTCCTGGGTCATATGGTTTTGGTTCTTGGAGCGTAATGACCCCATTCTGGAGACATTTCTTAAGAACTTCTTCAATGGGTTCACCCAAAGGAGTGTATGTGCGACCTTTAGGAAATTGTCTCATCTGATGGTATTGTTCTTGATTGTTTTGACCACTTTGGTTTTTTGAAGAAACATTGGGAGGAGGTGTCAATGTCATTGTTGGTTTTTTTTGTTATTGAACCCCTTTTAGGGCCAATACAGGGCCCACAATGTTTGCAGTCTTGGTGTCAATGACACCGTCATTTGTAATGTGTTTATTTTTTACCCAATATTTATTCTTGTCAGTGGTTGGGTTGACATTTGTGTTTTTGGAACCATATCATAATTCTCCTTTTGCGATAAGGGCTTTCTCAATTTGGACCCCTTTTTCAACTAAGTCTGTGAAGTTTGTGCAACAATGTATTTGCAATGCATATTTTAGGGGCCCAAGAAGTGTTTGTATGAACATGTCGACCTTTTCCCTTTTAGGTATATCAATGTGACATCGACTAGCTAGACTTCTCCATTTCTGAAAGAATGGAATGAAAGTCTCACCAACATCCTCTTGCGTGAGATTGCACAAGCTAGTGATAGAGGTATCCATGTCAATGTTGTACGCGTAATTTTTTATGAATTTTCTTTTAAGCTCATCCCATGTTTGGATATCTTTTTGAGTGGAAAACCATTCAAGGGCCTGACCCACAAAACTTTTAGAAAAAAGTCTCATCAAGTATGTTTGTTCATAAGCGATGTCCATACAATTGGTTGCAAATTTGCGAACATGTTCAATGGGGTTTGTCTTGCCTCGATATTTTGTGAAATTGGGTGACACATATCCCGGAGGAAATGGAGGCATGTATAAGCTCGTGTCAAATGGGTATACATTTAGATCATATGATATTTCTGATTTCTTTCCTGAAATGTATATGTTTTGGATAGTTTTTTCTACATCCATCAAGCACATTTGTAAGGCATCAGTAGCAGGATCATTTGTGGTCTCGTGTGCTGGGTTGCCTGGTACACCATAGGTTCCCATTTGTTGTGCGTGAATATTGGTGTATTGTGGCTGTATGGATTGTTGTGATATGTATGATGTGTGTGGATTGACGTGTTGTTGATATTGAAAGTTATGATTGGGTGCATGTTGATGAGTATGAACGTTAGATGAGTAGGTTGGGATGTGTCCCCCAGCCATATGTTCCGTTATTTGGGGGATGTGATGACCATGAATGTTATGATGTGCCTGTGAGGCCATGGGTTGTGTCACTTGGCCGCCTTGTGTGAATTGTTGAGTTTGCACAAGGGGAACGTTTGTATTCATACCTTGGGAGGTAATGACATGTGATTGCGTTGTCGTGTTAACATTTTGTTGTTGTCCTTGGATAAAGATATGTCCTTTTCCTCTTCTCAAAGGAATTTGTGAGATACCACTGAGTGGATATGTCGAAAGTGTGCTCGTGGTAGTAGATGTAGCTGTCAAGTGGGAATTAGTGTGACTTGATGATGCCCCCATGGCATTTACCGTAGTGGTAAAGAGAGGATTAGAGTACTCACCCACATTGCTGGGGAGCCAAGAGTGGTTCCAGCTGATTGTGATAGTGTCGTGGATGTTGTGGGCATTGTGGACGATTGTGATCCTCCATTGGATGTTGTGTTTATTGAGTTAAAGGTGTTTGGGACATTGGGAGTGGCATGCACTATCGTTGTAGTGTCAAAGAAAGTATTGCTCATAGTGTTTGGAGGTTGACCACTATGTGACATGTTATGCATGTTGTTGACATTAGGGTCTGGAGGTGTTGATTGTATCGTGGTAATGTCAAACCCTTGGGGTAATTTGGCCCCTTGAATCAAGAGTATGGCCAAATATCTGTCTCTGTCATAAAGGACCATTGTTTCAACAAATTGAGAGGCCTCTGGGTCTTGTGTTGCTACCTCTAAGTTTTCCTCGAGTATTTGACCGTACTCATCTTTACGCAAGAATGGTTCAAATGGACTATTTCATGAGGGTGGTGTTGTTGTTAGAGGTTGGTCCTTGGCAAATGGATCATCAAAATTCCAGTTTGGATCGTATGTGGGATTGTTGGCAGTGGACGTGGGGTCTTGTTGAAAGTTTTCCATTTGTCTCTTTTGTTTTTGGAGTCTAGTTTCCACCATAAAATGATATTGCTCAAAATGGAGATGACAACTAAATGCAAGTATGACACTATGTGAAGTCTAAGTTCAAAATGATGACTAGAATGACTAATGTTTTTGGATTTTTGTGAATAGGATATGCAATGTGTAGACTTATAATGCAATTGAAGACAAGGGTATCTAAGCACTTCTAAGCTCAAACTTTGTTTTTGATTTTGACTACCAAAGGACTTTGTTGAAAATGAGAAGGTGACAAGGTCTAAATGACTAGTGAGCTTTCCTAACTGGACTTTTGAGTTGGAAAATCTCACAAAAGAGGATGTTATGAAATAAATTGCACAATAGAAGAATATGATATGAAATATGCTGCAAATACTTGATAATAACTGAGAATAATAGGCCACTTCGAGGGGGAAAACCTCCAAATATCTCTAATGAAAACACACTTCACAACTTCATGATGAAATAAGACTCACAACCTCCTATATATACCTATTTATGCCAAGGATATCACCTAGGCCAACTTAGACACACCTATATAAGACTTAGGCCAACCTAAAAAACTAAATAACAATATACTAATGATAATGACCTAATAGAGAGTTAAGATAGCCACAAGCTGACTATTCATAACCCGATGTACAATAATATTAAGGGCGTAGCATGCCCCCTTCTTCAAAGAAGCATTGTCCTCAATGCTAATCAAGTTGGAAACTTTTTGAATGAACTCCTCGTCTTCCCATGTGGCATCTTCAACTATTAAATTCTTCCATTGGATGAGATACTTCGATTGATAGTTCTATTCCTTAGCTTCTTTGTGTGTGTGTTTGGCCGAATGCACTCTAGTTCAAAATGATTCTTCCTTCTTCATCCAGCTCGGAAGTGTTGTTTGAGTGGGAATATTATGCCCAATTACCTTCTTCAAATAGGAAACATGAAAATTGGATGTATCTTTGTTGTTGGTGGCAACTCAAGCTTGTAGGCAATACTACCAATCTTACATGATTTGGTATGGACCATAATACTTTGGAGACAACTTATTATTCTTTCTTTGCTGCTTTAGTGAGATTTTCTTATAAGGTTGCAATCACAAGAAGACCCAATCCCCAACTTCAAAACTTCTTTCACTACGATGTTGGTCTACCTGTTGTTTCATTCGATTTTGTGCCATGGCTAAATTCTCCTTGAGTCCTGAAAGTACTTGTTGTTGATGAAGCAAGTGGTCTTCTACTGCCTGAACTCTTGGGGACACCTTAATTGATGATGTGATGGAAGGAGGATGATATCCATAAAGTGCCAAGAATGGAGACATTTTTGATGAGCTATGAAAAGAAGTGTTATACCACCATTCGGCAAGTGGTAGCCAATCTACCCACTGAGACTATTTCTCTGAAGTGAAACAACGTAGATATCCTTCCAAACACTTATTAACAACCTCCATTTGGCCATCTGATTGAGGGTGGTATGAAGAGCTAAGAGCCAATTGAGTACCTAAACATGAGAATAAATCTTTCCAAAAGTGACTAGTGAAGATAGGATCACGATCACTAACAATAAATTTAGGTGTACCATGTAGCTTTTGGATATTCTCCAAAAAATATTTAGCCACTACACTTGCTATAAAAGGATGTGCTAATGCAATGAAATGTGCATATTTAGTGAGCCAATCAACTACCACCATGATGACATTATGACCTTTAGATTTGGGAAGCCCTGTGATGAAGTCCATGGATACCTCTTTGCAACGCTGGCTAGGAATAGATAAGGGTTGCAAGAGA
>VDFB02058242.1:331549937-331627682 GCA_007258455.2 Sequoia sempervirens
AGGCCATGAAAATGATACATATGATAGTAACCATGAAAAGAGTCATCATAACGATATATCAACAATGATCCATGATGCAGTCTATATGATCATGAATGTCACTGGTTACTATCACCAACTGTCTCATCATCATCATCACCATCATGATGATCATCGTCGTCATCGTCATTGTCATCATCATCATTGTCATCGGCCTCAGTGTCTTCCACATCATCCTCTGCCATGTGATCTATACTGGAAGAACCAATATTTTGTGAATCTATATCATGTTGAGGATCATCTTGATCTTCTAGAAGACCTGTGTTCTACAAAAAAAAACATTTAGAATGAAAATTTATTATTTATTTCATGCAATAATTTATTTTTTTGTTATATATCTAATATTACAACATATGAGACTAAACCATAATCATATTACATCATATCAAAGTGCACATACCATAATAAATTTTCAAATTCCCTAGCTAATACTTGAGATTGATATTGTTAACCTTGAGAGAGTATGACTTGGGAAAAATGCATTTGATATGGCTATTATTTTCAAAGACTTCAAGCGGGATGTATTCCGCATTGATGCCATTCTTCAATCTTCACTTGATGGCATCAAGGAATGGTTGAACTCCATGGATATAAAGTATTATGAAAGCATAATGAACTTGAACTCGTAGCCAATTTTGAAGAGTATTACTTATGATCCAAATAATTTTTTTGAAGATGGTGGTTGGGAATTTTTGAATATGGAAGCTAGTGATTTTGATTCTAATAATTCAGAAGAGTCAGATCAAGGATATGAACCCTCTGATGTAGAAGAGGAATCATAATCAGATTTCATGTAGCCACCATCAAGAGTGTTACAAGCCAACAAGATGGAGGGAATTCTTATATAAGGATAATTTTCATTAATGTTGCAGGTACCGGCTTTAATGCCAACTACAATGGCAACATTGAAATTCCCTAGCAGTATTTATGTTAAAAAATTTCCCTTAGATGCAAGGATTCAAAGCAATATCAACCATGTGGTACGATGATTAAACTTAGATGATCTATAGCAATGAAAGAGTTTGGAAAAGGCAGAGAGCTACATCGGGTGACTCCTGAGAAACTGGTCTTTCTCAAAAACCTCACACCAGGGGTCAAGTGCGCGCATCGCAGTGGATCAAGCCAAAGATTTGGTGGAAGAGGAAGAAAGATGACCTGAACTCTAGAGTCCCACCATACTGTATTTTGGTATTCAACGATGAGAGCAGAAGAGAGAGCTGATATCATGTATCAAAACATTAAGCATGCATTCTTCCAGCCAATAGAGAAGGAGATGATTACTTTGCTTCATTTTCATTTGCATAACCATATCATGGCATGGGAACCAAGAAGACCAAGGATGTCAAGTTTTATGTGGAGGTAATGGATGTGGTCCAAACTTTAGGACGGGAAAGAAGGTCAATGTATGATCCTAATGAAATTGAGGAAGGACAGCAAGAGAGGGACAGGAAAAATAAAATCAATAGAGAGTTTCAAGGATTTTCAAGTGAGTAAGAGAGCTTATATGGGAGCAGCCTCATCTAAAATATTTTGAACTAGATTTTGATATACCATTTAGAGAGCTTGGTTTTCATGGAGTTATTTTCAAAGCCTTTGCTTTTATTGTTCCTACGGTAAACTGTTTGGTAGAGTTGGTGGAATTACCTTTCTTAGTAATCGCTATTAGTGAGATTGAGATTGTTAACCTTGAGAGAGTATGAATTAGGCAAAATGAATTTGATATGGCTATTATTTTCAAAGACTTCAAGCGGGATGTACTCCACATTGATGCCATTCCTCAATCTTCCCTTGATGGCATCAAGGAATGGTTGAACTCCATGGATATAAAGTATTATGAAAGAAGAATGAACTTGAACTAGCGGCCAATTTTGAAGAGTATTACTGATGATCCAGATAATTTTGAAGATGGTGGTTGGGAATTTTATCATGGAAGCTAGTGATTTTGATTCGGAGAATCTCGTAAGAGTTGATCAAGGATATGAACCCTCTAATGTAGAAGAGGAATCATATAATCATATTTCATGCAGCCACCATCCCACAATTCCAATGAAGAGCAACACTTCACACCAACTCTGCCTGCTTGCCGAAACCTTTATCGTCCGCTGTCCGCGATGACATCCCAACATCCTCAGAGCAATGAAAGAGTCTCAAAAGGTAGAGAGAGCTACATTGGTGACTCAAGAGAAACTTCGCTTTCAAAAACAAAGCCAATTAGGCCTGCAAACATGTGGATCAGGCCAACATTTGGTGGAAGAGGAAGAACTATGACTGGGACTCTAGAGGCCCACAATACTGGATTTCAGTATTCAACCATGAGCGCAAAAGAGAGAGCTGATATCATGTATCAAAACATTAAGCATGCATTCTTCCAGCCAGCGGAGGAGATGATTACTTTGCTTCATTTTCATTTGCATAACCATATCATGGCATGGGAAACAAGAAGACCAAGGATGTCAAGTTTTATGTGGAGGTAATGGATGTGGTCCAAAATTTAGGAGGGGCAACAAGGTCAATGTATGATCCTGATGAAATTGAGGAAGGACAGCAAGAGAGGGACAAGAAAAATAAAATCAATAGAGAGTTTCAAGGATTTGTCAAGTGAGTAAGAGAGCTTATATGGGAGCAACCTCATCTAAAATATTTTGAACTAGATTTTGATATACCATTTAGAGAGCTTGGTTTTCATGGAGTTCCTTTCAAAGCCTTTGCTTTTATTGTTCCTACGATAAACTATTTGGTAGAGTTGGTGGAATTACCTTTCTTAGTAATCGCTATTAGTGAGATTGAGATTGTTAACCTTGAGAGAGTAGGAATTGGGAAAAATGCATTTTATATGGCTATTGTTTTCAAAGACTTCAAGCGAGATGTACTCTGTATGTACGCCATTCCTCAATCTTCACTTGATGCCATCAAGGAATGGTTGAACTCCATGGATATAAAGTATTATGAAAGTAGCATGAACTTGAACTGGCGAAATTCTTTGAAGAGTATTACTGATGATCTAGATAAATTTACTGAAGATGTTGGTTGGGAATTTTTGAATATGGAAGCTAGTGATTTTGATTATGATAATTCAGAAGAGTCAGATCAAGGATATGAACCCTCTGATATAGAAGAGGAATCAAAATCAGATGAGGAAGGTTCAGAAGATGAATCTCTTGTGGAGTCAAAGGAGGACGAAGAAGAAGAAGAATATTCTGAAGAGAAGGTAAAACATGGGATGAATTAGAAGCCGAAGCCAAAAATGCATATAAGGAAAAAGGAGATGAGTCTCATAGTGAAGAGGAAAGGTGGCAGCGAAAGGTAAAAGCTATAGGGAAGTCTCAGGCACCTGATATTAGAGATTCAAAAGGAGTGCCTACCAAGAGGCATAAAGTTAGATGAATTGAGTTCATCTACATCCTTCTATTTATTCATGCACATAAATGGTCATCTTGTAATCATAAGATTTGAGCTCTATTTACTCATCCTATGCATCAATAAACAACTTAACACAAGAGATGCAAATTGACATATTAACACAACAACATCCAACTAAGTTATTGAAACTCAACTATCGATACCTCGTTCTCCATCCAGATTACAAAATCGTTCCACTTTTTGTTTTGTAACATTCTTTTCAAATTGCTTTGGATGGCGGCCATATTTCTCCTCCTATCAAAACACATGCAAGACTAGCTAAACTAATTAATATGCAATCATTTACTTTGTCCAACGAATAAAAACAGGTACTACTTAACATATTAAAGTATACTACAAATGATAGATCAAGGTTCTAGGAACCTTTTTTGCCACCTACGATGCATACACAAAGTTTCTGCTTCAACCCTGAGGCCTCGTCCCGGAACATATAATTTTAATTCAATTTATCTATGCACGTGATAAAATTTCAAAATATCAAGTATCAAATTTGATATAATCTTATGAGGAAATTCAAATACCTACATACTCTCCTCACTAGACTTCCTCTGTGCATCGAACGTCTCATATGCTTTAACAAGCTCTTTCCATACTTTCACACTTACATCAATTAGCCTTCTTTTCCGCCTTAGCTCGTGGGAGGGGATTTTTAATCTTCGCTCTGGTTGCAACTGGAATCCTTTGCGCTTTGAGACATTCAGGCTTTATCTTCTTTACAAACCAACCTACACCAAAATCAATCTCCATGTCATGGATAACTTCTTTTTTCAAGTACATGGGTATCTTTGAGAATGGAAAATGTAGATGGTCTTTGAACCATTAAATGAATGATTCCTTCAACCTATTCACAAACGCTTTCCCCAAAGATTCGCCATTCTGACTGAACCACCTCAGAGCCTACACCTCGCCAGACAGCTACCAATGTTACTGATAACATGTATGTGGTGGAACTCGTGGTCCCGTGGCAAGTCTCTTTACCTTGTTCCACATTCTTAGATTTTACTGTCACTGATTTACTCCTAGATCTTTTTCTCGATCCAAGACTTATTGGGGAATCAACTGATTCCCTTTGACACAATTTATTTGTTTGCAATGTTTGAGGGGCATTAATAGATTGTTTTTCTATGTATCTCGCAAGTGTTGTCCAGTCCACATTAACCAATTTGTTCACTTCCTCTACCCCCAATATGGAAGCCAATTCCTCTTTATCTTTGTCAGTCTCATGTCCCTATATATATTTTTTTAAATTATATTTCTTTAAATTTAGAAATAAAAGCAAAAAGTAAAATTCAAAGAAATGGAAACATTTAGCAAATCTATAAATTGACAATGAAATACCTGGCCAGTTTAGTTTGCACGTCTCCGCCTCTCATTCGACATTTGAAAACATAGGGAAAATTATTTTGTCTATCTCGCGGAGGAAACGAAATACAATCGCCTTATGAAAGTTTTCATCCGCTGGTGGTATGGTTTGTTTTGTGGGAGGTGCCTATGTTCAAGTGGTTTGGTTAGTGGTTACGTCCGGTAAAAATATGTCTTCGGGCCGGGCTTGCTTAGTGTTGATAACCTTATCATGAAAACTCTTTCATAATGCAATCTTGCATGAATTTGTCATGGCATCGGTGACTATGGCATGGCTAGGCAAAACCAAGTTGTTTCTGTGTTTATTTTCAGCAGTTGCTCAACAGTGACCAACCCAATTCTAAAATTTACCAAGCAATTCACTATTTCCTTGATACCCAAGTTAGGGAAAGAATACGGAGGAATCCTCACTTCATGCTATAATATTTTGAGCCAAAGATCAAATGGGTAGGGTAAAAATTTTTGTTGGTTTCTCAAGGGTTTTACAATTTATAATGATGGGACAATTTAGAGGTTGCCTGGACTAGTTAGTCCATGAACTAGTAAACAATCACGAATTCAAATGCAATACAAAGAGTAGTAAACAATCACAAATTCAAGCAAGAAAAAAAATTGTAACCTTACCTATGGTGTCGCAAACTAAATCGAATTTCTCATAAAAATTCAACTTAAATGTTGACTATCTGCATGAGTTATTTGAGGAGGAGAAGATTAGCAAGATAGCTAGTTTTTTAGTCAAAATTCATAAAAGAATGTCCAACATGGAAAAGAGTTTGGAGATTCCTTAGCTTTTTGGTTCTCGGTCCCTTAGGCCGCTTGGTCTTGTGGACGTCATTAAAATCTCTCATTCATTCATCAGTTGTTGGTAGCGACCTGCTCTCTTCCTTCATGTGGCATTTTTCCCTTTTTTGTCGTCTAATTTCTTCCTTCACGCAGGAAAGTTTTAATTTTTTTATTTTGATTCATTAGTCACACTTTAGTCGGCATTAGTTAATGCCAACTTTAGCACCAACTTTTGGCCGTTAATGTAATCTATTTGGGAAATATAAGGTGGCGTCAAGTGCGCCTAATTTAGCGCCTATTATTGTTGTATAGTGACTATTTTCATTATTGTGTATCACAGGACCCAGAGTGTTGGAAATAATTCCAACTCTTGCCTTGTTTTTGTGACCACGGTTGTCCCGTGGCTCCTTCGTCAGCTCAGTGTGGTAGAGCGGTTTTTACCATGGTCCCGCAAGGTGCTTCATCCTTCTCGGCAGTAGTGCAGTGAAATTTTTTGTGGTGGCACCTGAGTCTTCCTTCTGTTCCTGGTGGTGTTGCGGTGACTCCCGCAGTCCCGCAAGTCTTCTACCATTGGTGAGCAGTAGTGCGATAACCACCGCTGTCCTACGGCTCTTTCATCAGCTCAGTGCGGTAGAGCGGTTTTTACCACTATCCCGCAAGTTGCTTTTTCCTTCTCAGTGGTAGCGTGGTGAAAGCTTCTATGGCGGCATTTTTATTCATAGAGGAGGCCATGGAAATAGATGAGACAATGGAATCTGCAGATACAATAGAGGTAAGAAGAGAAACCAACCTCAACCAAAGGAGGAAGGTGTTTATGACTTAACTTAGGAAAAAATTATCTAATGGCATTTTGTGATACGTCCATCTTTTTTCATAGTATTATTGAAATTTATAATGTATTATCCAATCTTGACATAAATTAATTCATGTTGATAATTTTAGATGGAGATTGGAGAAAATGCAGAGCCTAAGCGTTCAACTAGCAAAAGAACAAGATATGTACATGGACGTGGACCTAAAATTATTAAATCACGTAGACAACAGTGGGTGGAAGAGGATATGACAATGGATACTGTAGACACAACAAATGATTGCACTGAAGAAGAGGTAGGTCAGGACTATAGTACATGGGATGAATACTTTGAGAAAATTGTTGTTTGTGGATGTTTTGTATGTCATGGAAAGAAACAATTCAAACGAGCGATTGTTCAAAGACATTACATATATGATGAGCTTCCAGTCAGTAGTATGCCTCCTACAATCAATTCAAATCTAATAGGAATTGTGGTGAGGAATTTTCCAATTTGGTATAAATAACATGTATACTTCGTTTAAACATTGTTTTATATTATTTAAATAACTATTTTTTTCTTAATGGATACTTGCAGGATAAAGTTCTTGGTTTAAAGTTTCATGGATCATCGACTTCCAGCCTAGAGGGCAATGATCATTTATCAAATGATACATCTAACAAAATTATGTGCCAATATACTAGCTCGGAAGATGAGGAATTGACGAAAACAAGTAATAGAACAAGAACCGGTGTAAAGATGCATAATTTACTTAAAGACAAGGGGAAGGTGGACTACATACCCTATGAGAATGAATGTGATGGGGATGATGACTTTCCCTTGAGTTTGAGATCACTTTACAAAGAGACATTTGATCGTCAACTATATTGCACTTGGCCGAGTGATCAACAACTACCTAGAGTGTACGAGGTGTTTCAATTTTGGGGATACAGCTACATGATACGATACAACCCTCCACTATTCATGGAGAAAATATAGGCCTCTTTATTGCCCAAAATGTACATGTGGGATCCAAACATAGAAACAATTCAGAACAAACCACTAGGAGATTAATGCCATATTATGGTCCATCATATTACAGTGGTGAATGGAGAAGGCTAGTAGAATATAAGCCTAGCATGTCAGCATATGGTCTAAATTTGAATATGTATACACATCATCTCCAATTGGAAAGTGGAAAAGAAATGAATAGAGGTCATCTTATGTATATAGATGGGCGTGCATACACACACAAAAATATTGCAAGATTTATAAATAGTAGTAAGGGAAGGGACCCTAATGTAAGACCGAATTGTCAATTTGTTGAGGTTATAAATGATAAACATGGAGATATGGAAAGAGAGGTTGATATATTGATAATTTTTTAGGCTATTATGGACCTTACCATTGGGGATGAGTTATTGATTGATTACCCCTTCTTAAAACGCACTCTTGTGCGAAAGAAGAGGGAAGAACAAGGTCTCCCTAAGGATATTCTTAAGGGCGGAAAACCAAAGAATAATAAATGAGTGTGGACTGATGTTTTCTAAACTATGTTGTCAAAATTGTGTTTTATAGCAATTATTGTATAAAAAAGGTAGTCTATGAACAGGATCTGAAAAGTGTGGACAATGATGGTGCTGAAATTGAAAACCCTGATTCTGATGATATTACTGTTTTATGTCATTTGAGATAAAGAGCACATACAATTTTATATACATAGAAAATGAAGATTTGAAACTAGTAAACTAAAAATGTAAACATTGTAAGATTTTTCCTTAAACAATAATTCACATACTCACAAAAAAGGGTGAAGCATTTTTAATTCAAACTCTGTTTTATTTAATAGACATAACAGTAAAAGAATATTTACAAGTACAAGAATATATACACTGTTTCATAGAAAATAAGGAATTTTTTATAGAATATACAAGTACAAGAATATATCATCATCATCATATCCTTAATTAATACCTATTGCAATATCCTTAAATTGTTCAATCTTTGGTATGAATTGTTGGCTGAAAAAATTAGGATTACTTGGATGCTTCTTCCATTCATTTTATATCAACATATGTTCGTGAAGACACAAAAGTTAATAAAATATTAATGCATGTAACTCACAATTATTTAAATAAGCAACTTTGTTAACTTTATTATTTTTAAATAGTTTCCATTTTTATGTTGAACATGTAACAAGGCAAAATAAGCTCAAATTTTCAAAAAAATTAGCAGCTCTACCAACATCCACAATAAATGATTTACTATATCAGCATATTCAGTCACATAAGCACAGTATTGAGGCTTAATAATTGATATTGATTCAAATATAAGAAGAAATAAGTATGGAAAACATAAGAAAAATACATAATGATAACACAGTCATGGAGAATCTCTGATAATAAGATGTTCTCCATTATATTGCTTCAATTGATATATATTAATAACAAAAGTCTTCAAAATGGAAATGATATATGATGATGACAATTTAAAACTAGGCCTTGGTTTCCTATTTATATAGGAAGCAACAAGCTACAGGCCTTTTACAAAAAGAAACAACCTTTCATAACTACTTTTACTAACAACTATTTAATTAGCATAATTAAGGAAATAACAAGACTTAAGACATTTTGACATATGGTTCCATTATTCAATGTAGAAGACCCATGATCATTGATCTGGAAAAGTCTTCCTCTCTATGATGAACATCCAAATGATCTCGCCTCAGTGTCCTATTCTTCTGAAACCAAAAACTTTTCCTCTCACTGATACACCGTAAAATTTGATGGCCACTTATATTCCTGGATCTTTTGCATGTTTGCAAGATGAGTTTTCCATTGACTATCTATTAATGCCTTTGTATCATTGACAAACTTTAGGTATCCCACATCAAGAACAATCAACCCATCCATGATCTAATTTAGCCTAGGAAGACTAGTATCATCATCCTCTTGTATATGAGTTACACACTTATGAACAACCTAACTAAATTCTTTCTTCCACTTATCCAAGTCCTCCAACTGATCACCATCTCTCACGATTTCAAGTATATACCACTGTTTGCAGGTATGGAATAAATCCATTCGTGTTACAATCTTTTTATCAAACCCTTGTACATACTGAAATTCATCAATAATCATCTTCACAGTTTGTTCAATTGGCTTTAAGGTTGTGGGTGCATCAGGACTTCTTTGTATAACTTTGCATAACTTATCCAAAGTGTGGTGAATAGTTTCCACCTTTTGAACAAAGGATCTAATACAAGCATATGTGTCTTTATTTGATCCATTTCCTGTTGAAGTGTTTTATAACTATCATGCACATTCTCCAGTTTATCCATAACTGATTTTATCCTATGCTCAAGAATATTTTCCATAACTTCACAAATTCGTCTTTTCACTTCATCTTGGGTTTGATTGTTGGCCTTCTTTACATAATCCACTTCCGTCTCTTGAGTTTTTACCTGTTCTACAGAAATATTCATCACAATATCCATTGGAGCAATAGGAGGCCTGTATAACACCATCTCCTTGCTTTGTGAGGGTCCTGCTCCTCTTAATTGTTCTTTCAATTTGACATTCTCCATGAACAGTTTATTAACTTCATCATTTAGTAACCTTTGTTCCTTTTCATACTCCTTCAATCTCTCTTCTAATCCCTTAACAATTGCTCGAGTGAACATGGCCGAATGCATGGTCATTGTGGCTACCTCCAAAGGGGTGGTATCTTTTATTGTCCTTACCATCACTGCCCCTTTCATCCCTTGAATTGCATCCAATAATTTTGGCTTTTGTGTATTTTTTTGTTTGATCCATATGGCCAGGGTTTCAATCTTTGGGTTATACCCAGTTCCACTCTGTTATGAAATAACTTGCACAATAGAAGAATATGATATGAAATATGCTGCAAATACTTGATAATAACTGAGAATAACAAGCCACTTCGAGGGGGAAAACCTCCAAATATCTCTAATGAGAACACACCCTCACAACTTCTGATGATGAAATAATCACAACCTCCTATATATACCTATTTACAAGGATATCACCTAAAATGACTTAGACACACCTATATAAGACTTAGGCCGACCTAAACAACTAAATAACAATATACTAATGATAATATGACTTAATAGAGAGTTAAGATAGCCACAAGCCGACTATTCATAACTCGATGTACAATAATATTAAGGGCGTAGCATGCCCCCCTTCTTCAAAGAAGCATTGTCCTCAATGCTAATCAAGTTTGGAAACTTTTGAATGAACTCCCCATCTTCCCATGTGGCATCTTCAACTGGTAAATTCTTCCATTGGATGAGATACTCAGTGATAGTTCTATTCCTCAGCTTCTTTGTGCGTGTTTGACGAATGCACTCGGGTTCCAAAATGATTCTCCCTTCTTCATCCAGCTCAGGAAGTGTTGTTTGAGTGGGAATATTATGCCCAATTACCTTCTTCAAACAGGAAACATGAAAAACTGTATGTATCCTTGTTGTTGGTGGCAACTCAAGCTTGTAAGCAACACTACCGATCTTCTGCATGATTTGGTATGGACCATAATACTTTGGAGACAATTTATTATTCTTTCTTTGCTGCTTTAGTGAGATTTGCTTATAAGGTTGCAATCGCAAGAAGACCCAATCCCCAACTTCAAAACTTCTTTCACTACGATGTTGGTCTGCCAGTTGTTTCATTCGATTTTGTGCCATGGCTAAATTCTCCTTGAGTCTGAGAGTACCTATTGTTGATGAAGTAAGTGGTCTTCTACTGCCTGAACCCTTGGTGACACCTTTAATGATGATGTGATGGAAGGATGTTGATATCCATATAGTTCCATAAATGGAGACATTTTTATGCACTATGAAAGAAAGTGTTCTACCAGCATTCTATTAGTGGTAGCCAATCTACCCATTGAGACTATTTCTCCTCAAGTGAAACAACGTGAGATCTCCTCTTCCAAACACTTATTAACAACCTCGCTTTGCCCATCCGGGATTGAGGGTGGTATGAAGAGCTAAGAGCCAATTGAGTACCCAAACATGAGAATAAATCTTTCCGTATGACTAGTGAAGATAGGATCACGATCACTAACAATAACTTTAGGTGTACCATGTAGTTTTTGGATATTCTCCAAAAAAATCTTTTAGCCACTCCACTTTGCTATGTGCTGATGTGCTAATGCAATGAAATGTGCGCGTTTTAGTGAGCTCTATCAACTACCACCATGATGACATTACTATGACCTTTAGATTTGGGAAGCCCCGCGGATGAAGTCCATGGATATCTCTTCCCAACTGCCTAGAATAGATAAGTGGGTTGGAAAGAGACCAGGTTCCATTCGTTCCCCTTTATACCTTTGACACACCAACATTCAGCCACAAATTTTTGAACATCACCCTTTAGCCCTTCCCAAAAGAAATCTTGCTTGACTTGATGATATGTCTTCAAAAATCCTGAATGACCACCCACTGGAGACTCATGCAACTCTGTGAGAATCTTGATTTTAAGGTTGGAATTCTTGCAGAGATACAAACGCTCTTTATACCAAAGAGTATCTCCCTTCCAACAAAACTTATCTGAACTACTAGGATCACTTTTTAATTGCTCAATGAGATTACTTGTCACAACATCATTTTGCCACTCTGCTTTGGCTTCCTCCACCCAATTTGCTTGTAATATTGAAAGGGCACATAATAAGGCTTCATATTTCTCATCCTTCCTTGACAGTGCGTCTGCGACAATATTTTCTTTCCCTTTTTTATATACAATCTCAAATTCATATCCTAACATCTTAGTGACCCATTTTTGTTGCTCTTCAGAAGATAGTCGTTATTCCAAAAAATATTTTAGGCTATCATGATCTGTCTTAACCTTGAAATGTCTACCCAATAGATAAGGCCACCATTGTTTCACTGCATGGAGTATTGCTAGCATTTCCTTCTCATAAATAGGTTTTAGTTGATTCTTACCTTTTAATTGACGACTCTGAAAAGCAATTGGTCGACCTTCTTGCATGAGCATTGCTCCTATCCCATTTCCAAAAGCATCACATTCTACAATGAATTCCTTGGTGAAGTCAAGAGTGGCAAGTACTGGAGTTGTACACATAGCCTCCTTCAATCTCTCAAATGTTGTATTGGTAGACTCATTCCAATGAAAAGAATCCTTCTTCAATAGAGTGGTGAGAGGTGCTGCTATACTACCATAATTCTTCACAAATCTTCTATAGTACCCTATCAATCCCAAGAATCCTCTTAGTTTCCTAATGGTTTTTGGAATAGGTCATTCCATGATAGCCTTAATTTTGTTAGGGTCCACCTTTACTCCTTCATGTGAAACTATGTGTCCCAAATACTCCACCTCTGTAAGACCAAAAGCACACTTGGATGGCTTAGAATAGAGTTTATGATCTTCCTGCGTTGTTGCGTTGGTCCACATGTTGCAAATTACACCGGCTTTGGTCGCTCCTAGAATTAATATATCATCAAAGGAAATACTAACGCGGAATTCCAAGACACAAGTTTAATGCGGCTTTGGAATAGATGGGTGCGGCTGGTTGCAGGAACCAATGCGGCATCACCAAAAATTTGTAATGACCCTCATGAGTCTGAAATGTTGTCTTACAGATATCTTCCTCCTTAATCTGAATTTGGTGATAACTAGATCTAAGATCTAACTTGGTAAAAAACATAGCTCCATTTAATTCATCTAGCAAATCATCAATGACTGGAATTGGAAACTTATTTTTAATAGTGTACATGTTGAGCACTCTATAATCTGGACACATGTGCTAAGTATCATCCTTCTTACATACCATCACCACAGGCGAGGAGTAAGCACTTTGGTTATGCCTGATGATTCCTGCCTCTAGCATCTCTTCAACAATCTTTTCTATCTCACTCTTTTGTATGTGTGGATACCTGTAAGGACTGATGTTTAGTGGTTGGTTCCCTGGGACTAACTATATGGCATGATCATGATCCCTCTTAGGAGGAAGTCCTTTAGGCATATCTCCAAGAACAATTGAGTGACTATCAATTATATCTTGCAAATCTGGATGAGTAGGAGTATTAGATTGAGAGACTTCTAATGAACATAGTTGGGCCACAAATCCATCCACTCCTTTCTTAAGCAACTTTTTCATTTGATGAGAGCTTACCATTTGTGGAGATTTATCCTTCAACCCCCTTAGCTCTACTAGCCTTCCTTCTGATTGAAATCTCATGAATAGTTCTTGGAAGTTCATCTCAATTGTTCCTAATGTAGTAAGCCATTGTACTCCCAAAACAATATCTGCTGCACCCATGGATATCGCATACATTGGGGTATCCAGTTTATAATTTCCCATGGATAATTTAATGTTATGAAACTTCCCTGAACAACTAACTATACCACCATCTACAATCAAAACTTGAAACTCTGGAGATGGATATATGAAACAATTTAGACGAGTAGCTAACTTTTTGTTGATGAAATTATGAGTACTACCCGAGTCGATCAACACTATTACCTTCTGCTTCTTTAGGAACCCCACCACCTTGAGATTTTGTGAAGCGCTAAAACCTGAGAGTGCATGAAAAGAAATGATTGGTTGAGAATCATTTGATTCCTCATTTGAATCCCTTTCATCTTCTAGTATGGGTTCCTCCTCTTCTTCCTCATTGGGACCTTCAATATAAAACAATTTCTTTTCACTACATTTATGTCCTCGACTGTATTTGCTATCACAATTGAAGCACAAGCCTTTTTCTCTTTTCTCCTCAATTTGTTGTGGAGTCAACTTAGTAGGTTGTGTTGAATATCCTTTCTCTCTTGTCACATTAGCCCCTTGCTTCTTAGGAATCAAATACTTCTCTACCCTACATGCTAAGATAAAAGACTCATTTATGGAACTAGGGCTAAACATGCGTACCACATGTTGAATGTGATCCTTGAGACCACCCAAGAATAAGTCATTCAAGTTTTCCTCCGTAATTGTATCCACCCTTAAGGATATATTTTGGAATTGTTGAATATAATCCTTAACTGATCCTGTTTGTTGAAGTTTAGCTAGTTGGCTGAAGAAGTTGTCTGTGACGCTATTGCTATATTGTGCTTGGAGTTCCTCTATAAAAATTGACCATGAGATGGTGAGACCCTTTTTCCTTTGATGAGTGCAAATCCAACGATACCAAATGAATTGATCTGGTTCTAAATATAGGGAAGCCATCGTGACCTTTTGTCCATTTGGGATTTGGTGTACTTCAAAAAAATTCTCCATTTGGTTTATCCATGTGAGAGGATCCTTACCATCGAACTTGCGCATATCCACCCTTGGAAATAAATTCCTAGATCCCATAGGAGTACTAAAGCTTGTGTTAGTGGTAGCTGACCTAGAATTTTCACCTTGGCCGCTTGAGAACTCCTTTCTTGGTTTAGCCATGTAGGTGCTTAACATGTTTTGTATGTCCGATATATCTCCTCTTAGGTCACACATATCCATCTTCATTGAGGAAATTTCTTCCTTGACCTTATTGATTTCCTCATTATGAGTAACATCCTCGATTTTTTCACCGTCCTTATCAGGAGTCTTCTCCGGAGTGACAACATTCTTTTTACCCCTTGTTTTAGGCCCCGACATGATGGAAACCACTTATGTTGAAATAAATCACACAAATGAAACTTAAATTCTCTAAAATTTTTACTGTAATCTCCTTTGGTATGTCTTCAAAAACCCAATAAAAATTAGACTCCAATTCAACAAGATGTGCGAGATATGTAGGTTCCAAAAAAATAGTGTAGAAACCCTAATTCTGCAATAATTCACTTAATTCTGCTCCAATTCTTCTAAAATATGGACTGTAGCTTCTTCAATATTTTCTTCAAAAACCCTTTAAAAAAAAATAAAAAATTCACCAAAATCTGAAAGATATGCTCTTCCCAAAATCGCCTCCAAAATTAAGAAAAACCTTGCCTCTATGGTGCCAAGATCATGCTCTGATACCACTTGTTATGAAATAACTTGCACAATAGAAGAATATGATATGAAATATGCTGAAAATACTTGATAATAACTGAGAATAATAGGCCACTTCGAGGGGGAAAACCTCCAAATATCTCTAATGAGAACACACTTCACAACTTCATGATGAAATAAGACTCACAACCTCCTATATATACCTATTTATGCCAAGGATATCACCTAGGCCGACTTAGACACACCTATATAAGACTTATGCTGACCTAAACAACTAAATAACAATATACTAATGATAATATGACTTAATAGAGAGTTAAGATAGCCACAAGCCGACTATTCATAACCCGATGTACAATAATATTAAGGGCGTAGCAGAGGATAATGACTAAAAAGGGGTTTGATAACTTAGTCCAAGAGAGCCTAATTTCAAAAGAAATTGATGTTGCAAATTGTGCTAAGATTTTCCTAATCCTATTTATGCAATGATTTGAAGCCTAGGGACCAACTAATGTCAAATGTATGCAAAAAAAATGATGAAGGATGAAACCTAGTGCAAACTAATGGTTGAAACTTTGAGCAATTTCAGAATTGATTTCTAATAGGATTCCTTTGGGAACTGTGTTTGACAAATGGTTGACAAGATGAAGACTTCAAATTTTGAATTTGTATGAAGTTTTAAATTGTGACAAGAAAATGCGTCGTTTGAAGGTGTGAATGCGTCACAATTTATCAAATGCAGTTTGTTTTTTCAATTGCGGATTTTGGACAGTCAGATGCGACTCGATTTTGCATATGCGGCTTTGCAGTGTTTAGATGCATCATGACACATACAGATGTGGAATTTTAAATGTCAAATGTGGTTTAATAGAGCAAATGTGGTGCATAAAATTAATTGCGGTTCAACAGATGCAACACAGTTTTGTTTGAGATTGATTTTCTTGTCATTTTGATGGCAAGTTTGATCTATTTGGTGTTGAATGTTTTGTTTAAAACTATGATGAAACCAGAAAGCACTTGACAAACACAATGTTTTGAATGTAACCAATCGCACATTAGATAAGCACAATCCTAAAAAGTCCAATAGGCCAAGGGTTTGTATACTTGATATAGCCCACCTATTATACCCTGGATTGGTGATAAACGCCTTTCCTTCTCGAGAGCAGATAGCTTAGAATTTTGGTGGCATTGGCTCCCCTCCATGGCTCATTAACATCATTCGAGCACACCAAATTTGGATTCTTTGGGTAGTGACATCCCAAGAATTGCTATCTCTACTCAAGGGGATCAGTAGTGAGTATCTGCAGGCACGATACTGTACCCTGCACTATATCAAGCAACGACCAATAGAACGGTTGGACACTAAGACAAGAGGTTTTTAATTCGGGAATTCCATTCGTGGGGCATGATCCATGTGGCGAGAGTCCCCTTTCGGATCCATCTTTTTGGAACCACACTCGTGATTCTTGGGCTTTCCCCAAGAACCAACTTTTATATACCAGCTGGAAGTCTCTTGGTGTCAGGTTACTACTAGTCAGAGTTGTCCTGGGGTGAGTACTTTTTCCCACCAGAACAGGCCCAAGTTCTAGAGTCAGTAACCATTTCTCTTACACCCAAGATCACCCGAAAGCACAAGGGGAGAGGATACTTCGATTACAAAATCGTAAGGGTGACAAAAAATAAGATGGGTTTGGTTTTCTGATCACCTAGTTTTCACAAGGTGAGAGCATAACCACCTACCACCTTCAAGCACAATCAAATAGAAAAAAACACACATCCATTTTAAAAGCACCAAAATAAAGTGTTTTCTACACTAGAAATCGCAAACATGTTGTTTGAGAAATGAGTCTTTGACAAGCGTAGCTGCAAAACCACAAATTAGCAATTTTATCCACCAGTCTTGGACCCACGAAACATAACCGCCACGTGCTACGAAACACGATTAGCAACACGATAGCCCCTACTGGGCAGAATGCAGAAAATAAACCAGAGTGCTAAAAGAAAACAAAAAGAACAAAAAACCTTAAAAACTTTGAATGAAAGTGAGAAGAAAACTTTACTAGGTGAATGCATCGTGACAGAGAAAATGCATCGCTTGGTTCATCAAATGCGGCTCTGTATTTCAACTGCGGCTTTCTAGACTACGATTGCAGCTTGACAGAGTGATTGTGGTTTTTCTGTTGGCGGATGCATCACGATGCATCAAATGTGTCACGATTTTTTAAAAAAAAATGGTTGTGTTGCTCCGTACTTGTACCTTCAAAAACAACAGAAAACACAAAACCATACGGAAATAATAGCAAATAACAGAGTCATGTTCACGTCAGGTTCACCAAATGTATCTATGGAAAATTAGATGGGCTAGCTTATTAAATATTAAACATCAAAAATCCAAAGAAGCTATCAAGAACAATGGAAAATCAAAACAAAGAACGATTATATCTTCCTTTCTTTCCATGCTTCACCTTCATAGCACCTTCTAGTTTGTAGCAAGTCAATGAGGCCCTCAGATTTCAGATTGAGCAAACTATAATAATGCCAAAGCCCTATGCAAATGTTGAAGGATTTATAAAATCATGCCTATGTCTATGACAATATGATAAAATAAAAAATAATGACTACTAATGTCAAATGACTATAATGCCTATATTAAAAAATGAAGTTGTCGGATCCCGAAATTATGAGCAAAATTGTCTTTTATAGAAAACACAATTTTGAGTGGATGGATGAGATTGAATTCTAAGAAAGACCTAGAACAAGAGGTCCAGATTAAATCTGAGAATCCCTAATCAGAGTTAGGGAAAAATCCTTAATCAAACGGTCAAAATAATGTCTTAGATAATCGGATCGACGGTGGAGAATAAATGAGATAATCAATTAGAAAATAAAGATTTTTGAAAATTAAGAAGATAAAGACTACCTGATTTGTGAGATTCAAAAAATCAAGAAGATAAGAGTTGGACTGAAGATCAAATTTGGAAAATCAAGAATCTGCCTGATTACTTGATTTTTGGAAGATTAGTTACCAATTTGAATTAAATTAATTCAAATCATAGATTTTATGAGATAATAAATAATTGATTTTCCAATTATTTATCAAAGTGAATTGTCAGTTAAGATTGCGATGACATTTTAAATAATTTTATTTATTTAAAATGAGAGGAATATCAATTTGGCAATTAAATAATTAAATATAATTATTTAATTTAGCAGATAAGATTAATTAATTAAATAAATTAATCAATTCATTTAATTATGACAATTAGTGACATATTAAATAAATAAATAAAATTTATTTATTCAATAATCAGGAAGAAATATATGATGAAGGGTAATTAAATAAATTAAGAAATTTATTTAATTAAGGGAAGACTTAGACAATTAATGACATATTTAATAAATAAATAAATTTATTTATTTAATAATCATGAAGAATAAAAGGACATGAATTAATTAAATAATTATAAATTATTTAATTAATAGTCGAATGTGGACCAAGGACATAATTAAATGTCATAATTATGCTAGGACGAAAGTGGTAAAAATGAAGCTTCCAGGCCTAGGTCATTTTTAGGTGTCTACATATTTAATAGGCAATTAAGGAAATATTGTAGAGGTATGTTAAGAATGAAGTCTTAACATCTACACTTTAACCAAAATTAGACATGGCAAGTAAATTCTTGGAATCTAAGTTCCAATGCACCACTTTGAAAAAACCATTGGATGGAAAACGTTGGCCACTACTTAAACAAGGTTCTTAATGAAAATAAACTGAGAACACCCTAATGTATATTCACCTACTTGGCCACTTAAGGCTCTTTAACCATTCTCATTCCACTTAAGGCATGGGATTAGGTGCAATGTGTTATACGCCCAATATTGATGCTAATTTCTCATGATTTCACATCCTTTAATATAGCTCACTGGTAAATGTGCTTGCAAGAACTTTCCTATGAGTTTTCCATTGTGAGATGTATCTCATTGTAAGTCCTCTCTTAATGGTAACACAAAGCATGAAAGTATACTTGAGTAGTTATCTTCACCCAAGATCACACGAAGCACAAGGGGAGTGGATACATATTACAAGTGCACACAAGTAAAGAAACATATACTTCAGTGTTTCTCTTCACCCAAGATTGCATGAAGCACAAGGGGAGTGGATACGCACTACAAGTGCACACAAGAAAATAAATCACTCATTCATTTTAACCCTCTAAAGCTAAATGAATTCATTTAAGTACCAATGGAAGTGTTCAATTTTAAACTGATATTGCAAAATGATGATATGTGGGTCCAATTTTAACCAACTTTTTATGTAAATTTTAAATCTAATGGAAATTTAGTTGGTCCTAAGACATAAAACAAAGCAACATATGGTGGGTTAGAATTTCCCCATAAGTGTAAAAACACTTTTTACAATGTATGGACGAACAATAGTATGCTTCTTCACTTCAAATGTTATCAAACCTACAAAATCAGTTAACTTCAAAAACAAGAACTAGATGTCAATGAAATGTTAGAGAGCATATGAAATCAAAAATTTAAAGCACATGTGAAAATTAGCTCTATGTTTTTTTTACTAGTAAAAAGTGTCACTAAAATCAATTGTGTCGATGAATTTATCAAACACGTCACCATATCAAAAGTGTGTCGCTCTGTTGAAAATCACATGCATCACTTTACAGTAAAACATTGACATCAATTGCATCACTATAATGCACACATTATTATAATGAAAATAATGATGTTAATAAAAAATAAGTTAGAGTTGCTATATTAAATATGTGTTGATGAAATTAAAATATGTGTCGTTGAATTTAAACCAAAGTGCATTGTTGTATAGTGATGCATATCATATGCATCGTTGAATCCATCAAAGGAATCATTGTATCTATAAACACAAGAACATGAGAATCTAAAGATAAATTCATTAGATTCGATTAGTATAGCCATCCTTTTAGCACGAAAATGTGACCATAGTCATACTATAGGTTAAATACACTAGATCTATATGAATTTGAGGCATATTTAATCAACTAATCCATGATCCCAATGCAATATTAAAAATAAAAAAGAAACTAAATAAAATATTAAACTAACATGAAATTGACATGAAAGCATAATATAAACCTATTCTAAGACCTCAAATCTTATCCCATTGGGGGAGTGGTGTCACATTGATGTGGAATGATGACCCTTTCCCAATCCCTTGGATAATATGAGCTTGTTCCAATTGGTTTTATTGAAGAAAATCGATGAAACTAATGAGATGTGTGTGAAACATGGATGCAAAAATAGTTTAATATGATAAAGATGAATTCTAAATGCTAAGATGCTTTGATGAAATGGATGCAATCTATGCTAAATGTAAAAAAAAATAAAAGATGTAATCCATAGCCACGAATTTATGCTAAAATTTATGTAAACTAAGCTAATATGGAAGCCATTAATGGATGATTAAGATAATATGGATGAATATTAAACTAAAATGCTAAAAAGTGCTCAATGTGGATGAAAGTGAGTATTAATTTCAATAGCATAACTTTGCTATCAAAAGATGGATCCATTTCTCTCCAAATTATGAAGTATTTATAGGAGAGCAAATGAAGAATCAAGGGCTTAGATCGATTTGATCTATCAATGGTCAATAATGAAGGAAGGATGAAACATGGATCAAGGATTCTCATCAATGAATGAGAATCAAAGATCACATGGATCAAGGAAAGATCAAGGGATAAGAATGATTCAAACAAACACACTTTGTAACAACTTTGAAATTTTGTTACAAAGTTTGTTTGAAAGAAATCATTCCCTTTTTGGAGCCAAATAGGAGAATATTCCTTTGGAATATTCCCTATGCAAGTGGATGGGAGGGGAAATTAGCAATTTAGTAATTAAAGCTAAATTTGAATGTGCAAGATGGAGAATAATATTATATTCATTAAATTATTGATTTATTTAATGAAAAGGGGATGCAAATATGATATTTAATTAAATAAGAGGACTTTGGGGTTAAATTAAATAGTTTTATTTATTCAATTTAACAAGGTGAAATGTTTTTTTCCTGCTTCTATCTCCTTTTTCTGCATTTGAACAGCCTACGCGCATGGTGGAATCCACCCTGGGGGTACCCCACGGTTCCCCTCTACCCTTTGACCCGAGCCTTTCCTTGTCTCATATAGACTCATGCCCCTCGGGAGGCACTCCTGCAGGATCCAATCCTTTTGATGTAGATCTTTCGATGCCTCCCGTGTCTTTAGACGGTGTGTCAACATTCATGAATATTCTTGGCTCAAATGGTTGGAAGGATATTCTAACCAATGGTAAACAAAGTTCAATCCATCCCACTTCTCAAGAGGAAGAATTCATTGCATTAGGAATGGATTTTTCTATCTCAGATACGGTCAGTGATAGGATTCTCTCCTCCATGGACAATGTAGTTGTGGGTCACTTTCTCTCTTTTCACCCCATTTTTGATATGGTTTGAATATGGACTATTGCAAAATGGTGCCTCAAGGGAAGTGTGGACATCTGCACTATGTCAGGTGGTATTTTCCTATTCAAGTTCATGGCCTCAGAAGATCTAGTCTTGGTCCTTTCTTCTAGTCCTTGGGTTTATGGAAAGCATAGCTTGGCTCTTTGTCACTGGAAGCCGAGGTTTGACCCTACTATAGATCTTATGAAGTCAGCTCTAGTTTGGATTCACCTACCCGGTTTACCTCTAGAATATTGAGATGAATCACTCTTCAAAAGCATTGGCGATTCCTTGGGGAAATTTGTTTCTTTTGACTCCATCACTAGATCTAATTCTAGGTTAGTGTTTTCTTGCTTTTGTGTGAACATTAGCATGAATAAGTCTCTCCCTAACTTTGTTAAACTTTTCTCTACATTTGGAACTTGGGTCCAACTTGTGTGCTATGAAAATGTTGTGGTTTTCTGTCAGAAGTGTGCCAAACCTGGGCACCTTATTTCTAATTGTAAATCCTTCTTCAATAAGGAACCTAACCCAAGATATTTTGCTGCTACTGCCAACTCCCCTCTAGAAATTGATAACCCGATTTGTGGTGACCCAACAAAACCTTCCTCGTTAGTCTTCTTTGATCCCCCTAACTTTGGTATTCTTATTCCTAGGTTAGAATCCAATGTAGCTCCAACATTAGGTATTACAAATCTTTCCCTGATTGAGGATGTGGTATGTGATAAGGGTTTGGAGATTGCTAATCCTTCCTCTAGTCTAGCTCAAGAGGGTGATGAGCTTGTTGGTGGTTCCCAGTTGGAGGTGACTTCTATGGGGACTAGTGAGAATTTGGGGGAAGAGGGTGAAATTTGGGAGGATATGGGTACTAGATATGTGGCAACTTTAAAATCTAAGGATTCAAATTTGGAGAATTTTACTAGTGAGGATAACTAGACAACCCCAAAGAAAAGAGGGAGGAAGAAAAAAGTGGATGTGGGTGGCGAGTCTAAGCCTGGAAGACCAAGTCAGAGATTTACGAGACTAAGAGAAACCACAAATGAGATTGCCTTGGGTAAATAGAGGACATTGGATGTGTCCTCCAAGAAAGGTCAAAAATTAAGGTCATGTCATGGAATGTGTGTGGGCTAAATAGCTCCCATAAGCAACTTACTTTGAAAAACTATGTTTTAGAACATAAGGTAGATGTTTTACAGTTACAAGAAACCAAGATGAAAAAATAAAATTTTGATAATGTTGCTAAGTACTTTTGGCCAGGGGCGACTTACTTCTATGGTGATACTGAAGGGGCATCAAGGGGTCTTGTTGTGCTTTGGAACCCTTCTAGATTTAATGGCTCAAAAGTTTTCTGCTTCCAAAGCAGTGTTGGTGTTTCTTTTACCTACCTGGGTGGCTCCTAGTCGCTTATCAATGTTTATGCACCAAACCAAAGGAATGCTAGATTTAATTTGTGGCAGAATCTTTCTATCAGAATTAAAAACAATAGTGGTCATCGGTGGCTATTGGTTGGGGATTTCAATTCTCTCTTATTCCCATCAGAGAAAAGTGGTGGCTTGAATGATTATTCTAACAACATGACAGACTTGGAAAAAAAATTGAGCTCTATTGGGTTGATTGACATTGACTTAACGGGTCAAGTTTTTACCTCGACCAATAGACAGATGGAGGTAGATTTGATTCAAGTTAGATTAGATAGATTCCTATGTTCTAGTAACTGGACTAGCCTTATTAGTGCCACCCTTCGGGCCTTTCCCATGACATTTTTTTATCATAATCCTTTTTTGTTGACCTTGTGTGACCAATCTGGTGTTGGACCTTTCCCATTCTATTTTGAAATTATGTGGAATTCCCACCCTAATTTCAAAAACAAAGTAGTTGAATGGTGGAACATTCCTATTTGTGGTTCGCCCATGTTTAGAATCTTTTTTAAACTCAAACACATTAAATGTATGGTGAAAGGTTGGAACAAAAGGGTCTTTGGGGATTTTTTCCAAGAGAAAAAGATTGTAGGGGATGAGTTGAAATGGGTTCAAAAGAAAATGGAGGAGTGAGATATAAGTTTATCTACTTGAAACCAAGAGAAGGAAAACCGAACAGAGTGGGAACAAATTGTTAAGAAAGAGGAGATTTTCTGGAAGCAGAAATCCAGGGTCTAATGGTTGAAAGAAGGTGACATGAACACCTTTTTTTCATATTTCATCCATTAAACATAAGTAAAGGAACTAGATAATAAAGTTACATAATGCTCAGGGAAAGGTCATTAATTTTCCCTCCCTAATTGGTTTAGTGGTTGCAGATTACTTTCAGAAGGCCTATATGGCTCTTGCTGAGGCTCCTAATCTAGCTCTTGATAGGCTAATGCTTGGCCTACCTCCGACTATTATATCATAGATTCATAATCTTGGGATTCTCAGTGATGTCACTCTTGAGGAGGTAAAATTGGATACTTTTAGCATGGGGTCCCACAAAGCTCCAAGCCTTGATGGTTTCCCTTCAGCCTTTTTCCAAACCTTCTGGGAGATTGTTGGTGAAGATCTATTCCTTGCTGCTTGGGATTTCTTCAAATCTGGTAAGATTCTAAAGCAACTAAAGCACACCTTCAAAGCTTTAATTCTCAATATTGATGACCCTCAATCCATGGTCAATTTTAGACCTATCAATCTGTACAATAATTTTTATAAAATCCTCTCTAAAATTCTGGTGAACGGCATCAAGCCTCTCCTTAATAAAATAATCATCCCAACTCAAAAAGGTTTTTTTCTTAGTTTTCATATCCTTGATACTACCATAACCACACATGAATTACTCTAGTATATGGATAGATGTAACTATGCTGGTATGGCCCTTAAATTAGACATTTATAAAGCCTATGATAAGGTGGTCTGGGATTTTGTCCCTAAATTCCTAGCTAAATTTGGGTTTAACCAAATGATGATCAATCTCATAATGAAATGTGTTACTATGGTTAAGTACTTTGTTTTGGTAAATGGGTCTCCCTTTGGGTTTTTTTCTACTGGGAGAGGTGTCAGATAGGGAGACCCCCTTTCACCCTATCTTTTTATAATGGTGGCAGATGTCCTTAGTAGGAATTTCTCCAATTTTTTGTTTGAAGGATCCATAAAAAGAATTAAGGTTGTCTCTTCCTTAGATCCAACTGTGATACACCAATTTGTGGATGATATCTTTCTTTTTGGGAAAGCCTCGGTGATTGAAGCTAGGAAGTGGAAAAATTGTCTCAACAACTATGTTGCTTGTTCTGGCCAATGCATCAACTATAGTAAAAGCACGGTTTACTTCTTCAACAACACTCCTAACCTAAAAAAATAGGTGATTGATGTCTTGGGATATTTGAGTGGTTCTCTCCCATCAGTTTATCTTGGGTTACCCCTTACTATCAAAGAATTCAATCCTAATTTTTGGAATTCTATCCTGGAAAGTATCCAAAGGAAACTAGCTAGGTGGAAAGGTTCCTTAGCAATGCTGGTAAATTGCAACTCTTTTCTGTTGTTCTTCAAGGTATCCCTATCTATTTTCTATCCATTTTCAATATTCCTAGATACATTGCTAAGAAATTTGAGAAAAGTTAAAGGACCTTCCTTTGGTTAGGGACTGAGGAGAAAAAGAAATTTGCTCTAGTTAAATGGGACAAGTTTTTCCATCCTAAAAGTTGTGGTGGTTTTGGGATTAAGAGCACTTCTAATACCAATAGAGCTTTAATGGCCAAAGTGGGCTAGGATCATCTAAGGGATAGGAAGGATTGGTGTAAGATCATGAATACTAAGTACCTTTAGAACAGACCTATAATAGACTGCCTATCAGAGACTCACCCTTCGGGGTCCTTGGTTTGGAGGTGTATTTGCAATTTGTAGGACCTTCTAAGGAGTGGGATCAAATGGAAGATTGGTAATGGAAATAAAATCAAGTTCCGGGAGGACCCCTGGTTGCTTAACACTCCTCTATAAAAACTATGAATTCAAGAATCTTATGAGATTGTCTTAGCAATTCTTAGGCATTTATATTAGTGATTACCTCCTTGGACCTCTAGGTGGAAGGAAATGGAAGGACCTTGGCCTTTGCTACCTATTTTCACCTAAATTGTGTCTCCTTGCCAAGACCCTACATTATTTTCTCTCCCTCACTTGGCTTCCTACTTCTTGTAGGGGGGATGAATTTTTTTGGTCTCATGATAAACAATGTGATCTCTTTGTCAAATCAACTTGCAATATGTTGACAGACTGGGGTATTGTCCTTGGCCTTTGGAAGAAGGTTTGGAGTCATCACATGATACCAAAAGTTAACTTCTTTTGGTGGAAAACTTGCCATAATAGGATTCTTACTTAGGAAATTTTGAGGAAAAGGGGATTCTAGATCCCCAACAAATGTTTCTTATGCAAGTACAATGAGGAATCAGTGGATAATTTGTTGTTACACAACCCCTTTGTTGTGGAGGTGTGGGAGTTGGCTTTGGGAAGATTGGGGATTCAATGTATTATGTGTAAGGATATCACATCCTTTATATTGATCTGGTCTCAACCTTTTATCCACCCTCTTCCTCGTGAAATTTGGAACCAAGCCCCTCCTATTATTTTTTGGTTTTTATGGAAAGAGAGAAACAATAGGTTCATCAAGAACATGGAGATTGATCCAAAAGAGGTGTTTGGTATTGGGTCTCGTCTCATTGTGGAAAATATTTCACTTTTCAAAGGGAAAACCCATGACAAATGTTCGATTGAAGTGGAAATAAGTAGGGATAAAGCTTGGCATCAAAACCTAGATGCTAACGCCTATGACAATTCCAAATCCTTGGCTCAGAGTGTCACTATTTGGAAACCTCCTAAAAAAGACTAGTATAAACTAAATTTTGATGGGGCTGCTAAAGGCAACCCAAGCAGAGCCAGTATATGAGTGATCAAGGATTACAAAGGGAATTATGTGGCTGGTTACTCCGGGGGGATTGGTGTTCAATCTTTTATGATGGTTGAAGCTAGAGCATTATTGAAGGGCTTACAGTTGGTTGTCTCCATAGGGATTGAGAACCTTCATATTGAAGGAGACTTTAATTCGATTATTGATGTTGTTAACTTTGATAGATTATTGGGGTGGAGTACTAAAGACATTCTTCTATACATTAGGCTCTTCATGGTAAAGTTAAAATTCAAAGTTATCACCCACATTTATAGGGATGAAAACCAAGTGGCTGATGCCTTAGCCAATTTTCTAGCACACACTGGAAATCATCCAAATGATGGTACTCTTTAGGGAACCTACCTCTAGATATTCATGGATTAATATTGAGAGATCAAAGCCATTATTTGGCCCATGATGACAACTAATCAAACACCTTGCTATATTTTTTGGGGGGTCCACATGCTTGTCTATTGGGCTATTTGGACGAGTTTAACTGATGAGATGGATAACAAGTGGCACAATTAAAATTATGGGATGGAGCCCATTTCAAAAATGGAAATCATGAAATTTTGTAATAAGCACTTGATGATTAAAACTAAGTTGGACCGTACCCTTCATAATCTCCTTTTGGGGATCTTGTTAAGCTATCATATTCCCAAGTCATTTGATCTTGATTTTGACAAAACTAATAATTATTAGATTAAGATCCTTATTGGAATTAGCTTGTCTACTATTTTGTCTCCATGTCTGATACCTAACCCTTTTGGATTTGCTAATTTTGGCCTACCCTTGAAAGTTAACCTTTTTGATGTTTCTAAATTTGGCCTCGTAGCCATCTTTCTTAGGTTTTTTTGCATCTTATATGTGGAAGGAAAACCTTCCTTTACTATCATATCCTGCTTATTTACTTGCTTATGTGCAGAGATCCTCCTTTATGCTTTAGCTAAGATTTCTTTTTGGAAATTAAAAGCTCATGCGTGCGACCTATCCTTCACCTTGATTTCTAAAGACTGTCATTTCTAGCTTAAAATCCCTAATGTGTGGGTGATTTTTCACCTTTCTATTATCTCTAACCTTTTATTTCCTCAGGGTCCCTGGTTTTACTATGTGTAGAGTGACATAATGGGTGGCGATAGGGTGCAAACTAAATTGGATAACTGCAATGAATTTCACAAAGACCTGCTTTGTGTGGAATATTTGTGTTGAAGGTGGTCTTGCTCCTCTAATGGAGAGATTGGTGGGCCATGACCCTAATCTGTCTACTCAATTTTTCAATTCTTGGAAAGATCATCATGTGACCTTGGGTGGCATTTCCTTTACTATAGATGAGGAAGTGATTGTGCAAGCTATGATCCTCCAGTGTACTGGTATGAAGCATCTGAAATACACCAAAACTCAAGCTAATGAAAGTATGAACAAGTTCTTTGTGGGGAATGAGGCGTTGGTGCGCAACCAGTTAGGTTTTGAATGTGACGCTCTCCCTCAACCATGGAACCAAGTGTGCCTTGATTTGATGAAGTATGTGATGTTGGAAGGTAGGTATAAAACCTATTACTTCTACGATTTCCCTCTGTTGAATCACCTAAGGCATAAAGTTTTGTTAAGCTTTCCTTTTTTCTTTCTTATGGACTTAGAAAGTTTGGTTGAAAAATGTGTTGAGGCTCTTCTCTTGTTTTGCTATAAATTAGTATATCATCAAGATATACTACTACAAATTTGCCAATGTAATCTTTGAGGATTTCATTCATGAGCCTCATGAATGTGGAGGGGGCATTAGACAACCCAAATGGCATAACCAGCCACTCATATAAACCCTCATTGGTTTTGAAAGCTATTTTCCACTCATCTCCCTCATGTATTCTAATTTGGTGATAACCACTCTTTAGGTCTATCTTGGTATAGTACCTAGCTTCACCTAGACAATCCATGAGGTCTTCAATCCTAGGGATAGGGAACCTATACCTAATGGTTATCTTATTTATTTCCCTTGAATCGGTACAAAGCCTCCATTCTCCTCCCTTTTTAGGTGCTAATATAGTGGGTACTGCACATGGACTGATACTCTTTCTTATGAGACCTTGGTTTAGGATTTCTTGAATTTTCCTAGCTATTTCCTCATTTTGTTGAGGGGTCATCTTGTAGGTTGCCTTATTTGGTAGAGTAGCCCCTGGTATCAAGTCTATCCTATGACTTATGGCTCTCTTAGGAGGTAATGCTGCTGGTTTTCCACTACTCACAATGCCTTCATAGGTCTGCAACATTTTTTGTATTTCCTTAGGCAACTCTGGCTTTTCAGCTACTTTCTCATCACTTACCTCTCTTGGCCTTAGCATCACTACATAGCCAACTCCTTCTCCTTCTTCCAAGGCTTCTAGGAACTCTTTTTCACCAACCATGAGCAATTTAGGACCTGCTGTCTACACCTCTGCATCTTCTAGCAAAGACTGAATTTTGAATGTTACCTTATCCTTCATGAAAGTATAAGAGTTCTTCACTCCATCATGCATAGCTTGGCAGTCAAATTGCCATGGTCTACCTAGGAGCAAGTGACATGCATCCATAGGTCACACATCACAAAAGACTTTGTCTTTGTACCTTCCAATTGAGAACTCCACCCATGCTTGTTCATTCACCAAGACATGTTGACCTTTATTGAGCCATGTGACCTTGTAAGGATTGGTGTGGGGTATCCTTGTCAACTTCAACTTGCTGACTGTCTCCTCTGACACAATATTGTCAGTAGACCCTGAGTCAATGATGACTCTACACACTTTCACCATCATTTTACACTTTATCCTAAATAGGGACCTCCTTTTCCTTGATTCTTCTTTAACCGACTCCTTGATCAAAGTTCTCCTCATCATGAGGTTCTCACCTTCCTCATAATTCAATGGTACTTCAGAATGTTTCTTTGTTGCAGTTGTCTCATCATTAACTAGATTAGTTCTCTTATCTCCTCCATGAGAAGTACTACCTTTCTCTAGACATCTATAGGCCGGGTGTCCCACTTGATTGCTATGGTAACACTTCATGTTGGTAAAGTAACTACCTCTTCCTTGTCCACCACTCCTTCCTCTAGAGCTAGAGCCTCTTCCTCTACCACCTCTACTAGAACTTCCTTCTTGCTGATCAGAGTATCTGACTTCTCCTTGAGCCCTTGGTTATGAACTCCTTCCACCATAGCCACTTCTTTGTCCTCTGTTGTCCTTCCCTTTACCTCTACTTTTGGAGGTTTGTTCTTGTTTCTTTTTTCCTTTCTCCTCTATCTTTAAGGCCATTTGATAACATTGGCGAATGGTTTTGAAGTTCACTAGGCTCATGTCTTCTTGGATAGACCACTTGAGTCCATTCAAATACCTTGCTAACTTGATGCTTTCATCTTCAACCACCTTTGATCTGAGGCACAACTTTTGGAATTCCTCGGTGTATGTTTGAACATCCATATCTTTCTGTCTAAGGTTATGTCTCCTTCTATGCAACTGGACTTCATAGTCATCAGGTAGGTAGGTCTGCTTGATCTTGGTTACCATGCCTCTCCATGTAACTATAGGACCCTTTCCTTCTTTCTCTCTTTCACCTTGCACAAACTTCCACCATGTGAGAGCTGAACCTCTCAACCTTGACTTGGCCACCTTAACTTTTTGGGCTTCTATTATACCATCACATTCAAAGTGATTTTCTATACTTTCAATCCAGTCCATGACTGAATCAGGGTCCATTTGTCCACTAAATAGTGGCACTCCTTCCAAAGCTTTGCCACTTAAGGCCTGCAATGCCTTCAAGAAGGGTTCTTCAGCAAGGATAGCGTCAGGCTTTGGAACTTCCTCCTCCAAGTCCACTTCCTTTTCCTTTGCTTCTTGCTCTTCCTTCTATTCTATTTTATCCTTTACTTTGTCTGTCATTTCTTAGACTTCATCCAAGAGCTTCTCCATTCGAGACAACCTTTCTCTTAGCAGTCGGTTATCCTCTTCTTGCTCTTCTACCTTCTTGGCTAACTCAACATTAGTCACCATGGTTCTTTCTTCCTCTGGTGTATTCTCTCCTACTGATTCAGTGGGTTGCAACATCAATCACAAGCTTGATCAAACAAAGGCTCTGATACCAATATGGTGTAAGTGTTCCTTGGTTTGCTTGCACAACTAATTAGGAAGACTTCTCCCTGTCTTCATCCAGGAACCTGATAGCTTCTAGGTTCTGATTAGGCTTAGGTCATTAACTAAACCCTATTTCCACTCTTCTCCAAGAGTTTCTAACCTTGTGCTTCACCTTGGAAGACTGACACCACTTGAACTTGCAAACTCTTCCCAACACCTAGAAGATTCTAAGTGCCAACATTGCTCAAAACCTTGAACTGCTTGTAGGGGTGTTAGAGACACTAAAAACATGCAAAACACATCCATTTGGTTCCATCTTGGAGGATCTTCAACCTTTTGTCCTACCGATTCCAAGGATTTGCTTTGAAAAGGCCTAATTCCTTATAGCCCTTGACAGTGACCTTTTTGGCCTTCTTTCCCAAATCTTCCAAACAACCTGGAAAACAAATTGCACTTTCAGACACCCTTTTTGTTCCTTTAAAAGATTTACCAACTTTCAGACCTCTGACTCCTCTGTACACTGGCTTCATACAATCTAGATCAAATAGGGCTAATAGGTCTAATTACTAGGGTTATATTGATTTCTTGCTTCTCTCTCACACAAATGGATTGGATAGGCCACAATCCTTCTAGCATGTTAAGATGTGACTAAACCCTACCTGGAACTGTACTTGTTCCGTACTATACCTCCTTTCCCCTGCCTATGTTCTTCAAATTTTCACTGCCAAACCTCTAACCGGGTATTTGGAACTCACTTAGGGTTTGGTTTTAAATGCAATTTCTCGACTCTTCATGACTCCTACTACTAAATATTTATAGATCATTGGCTCCCCTATCATATCCATCTAATCTCAAGAAGATCATGTGGCTAGAGTTTATGGGGGAGCCATGAAAAGACTGACTGGACTGTACAAAACAAGAAAACCCTCTAAAACCTTAACCTATGAATTCAAAGCACCAAATCAACTCAAAGTAGCTTGATTACAAAATGAAAAATTCCTAAGAATGTTCTATGAACACAAATATAACACTAAATCAAAACACCTAATTCAATGAATAGCACTGTCACTCAAAACAATCGGTAGAACACAAAAATTGCAGAATTCCTCTATATTCAAAAACCAAAAACTTGATTACAACAACTCTAGCATCTTTCATTCGAGCCACACCTTACATAGATTCCATTTGCCAAGTTTTTAGGGATGTTGGCTGATCCCACACTCCTACCTTTTAGGGGATCTAAGATAACTAAGTTGCATGCAACTTGACAAATGTTGTCATGCAACTTTGCAACAACTTTTTGCAACTTGTCCTTATGACATCATCCTAAATCTTAGGACCTCTACCTCCTTGATTCCGAGCAACCAACCCCTTAACTACCTCTTGGCATATTCTAACAACATATATGTGTTTAGAACACATTTAAGGCTCAACTTTCAATCCAAGCTACTAAGCTAATTAAAGCAAAAGTAATTAACAAGACTAACTATGGTGACCCTAGTCCTATCGATTAATTCACCTATTCCACACACAAGCAAGACCTTCTAAGGTCCAAAATAAACACACTATCACCCTGACTTGGCTAAGGTTAGGTACAAGCCAAAATTGACAATTACCAAAATGGAGGTTAGCCTAGGTGCTCCTGCACTAGCATGCTAGAGGTACCTGCTCTATTCCTGACATGGGAAATTCCAAAAGGAGGTTTCGGCCTCTCAGTCTTTGGAGCTGTTGGTTGTTGAGCATATTGATACTGAAAAGGTTGTAGTTGGAGGGGAGGAGCTCTGTGTGCTAAAGGAAGAATTTGAGAAAATTGATAAAAAATTTTATGGTTTGACCCGCTTCATAGTTACCTTGGTTCACTATGTCACCAATACCCTATCAGCGGTGATGAAGGATGAAATGAAAAAGACTAATGAGCATAAGGAATGGGTTGGAGATGATGTTGTGAATCTCTTGTCTAAGAACTGGGAAGATGCTAGTTAGTGTGTTGCTTGTCCGATGTTGGTCTATCTATTGTCTGTTTGTGGTGTCTATTTTTTGGCTTAGTGTTTTTTGATGCTTTTTTATCTTGAACTCTTTGGCCCTTATGGCTCTTTGTGAATGGTACAACACCCTATAAATGTTTCTTATCTTATAAAAAATAAGGTGAAATGTTAGTGTGAGAGGGGGTGAATTAACCCAATTAGATCAATTAGATCAATATATGAAAAATGAGGCATTTGATTAAATAACTAGGTTGATTTAATCAAACAAGCAAAAATATCATGGGTTTCTAGATGAAAATTGTTAATATATCAGATTCAAGTGTGTAATACCATTTAGGACATTTTTAAATGTCTACAATATGAAGATACTATTATAATTAGATTAGAAAATATATATTCTCTATGTTGTTTTGGAAACCATATTGTTGTACTGTTCTAAGTTAATAATTAAATGTTTAAGGAATTTAGACTTGTTATTGAATTATTTTATTTTGATATTGGTAAATTTTTTTGAATTCAAGGTGCATCCTTTTTTTAAAAAAAGAGGTTATATCTAAGCATTCTTAGTTTTTGTTATTTAGGAATTAAATTTTAGAGATTTTTCTATGGATTAAATTGAAATGTAGACTAATTAATCATTTATGTTTCAATGCCTTAATTATATTTGAGTTTCTTTAATTGTGTGATTAAATTATTTGGTGTTTGAAACAAAATTTTCCTTAATTATTAATTTACCAATTTCATCAATAATTAGGGTAGATGAATATTATAAATTGTATATTATTTTAAGGTATTCATTAGAAAATTATTATTGGATTTGGTAAAATAGTATTTTGTAAATGGTATTTAAATTTCTTGTTCATAGCTTAGTATTATACCTAGTGCTTAACAATTATTTAAGAATGTGAATTATGTTGAACACCCGAAATACTAAGAGGGGGGGTGAATTAGTAATCATTGAAATTCATTAACTTCATCAACTAAAACATGCATTCAAGGCATCTTATCAAACTTGTAGAACTGGAAAGGAACAATTAAAGCATGCATCACATCAATAAACACAAGAACACTATATTTACATGGAAAAACCTTGGAAGGGAAAAACCATGGTGAGGATTAGCTCACAATATATTATAACCAATTACAATGGATTACAAAATGGAGGAATCACTATCCAAAAAGAATGACTCATTGCCAAGGAATCACTACCCAAAGGACTCACTATCCAGAATAGAAAAGAGAGTAGAAGAATGGTTCATTACCAAATTTTGAACTGCAAACAATGCATCTTCAAAATGCTAAAGATACAATTCTAATTAAGCTCAGAAAACTAACTTTGCACACTTCATACTTCACCACTATCACCTTTCACACTTCACTCTACATCTCCTCTCTCTCACAATACTTACATACATGGAAACCCTTCTTACTTGCTATCATCATCACTAAATTGAATTGAACTTCTATATATATGCATATATTCTTCAAACACACATATCATCAATTAGGTTGGCTTAATAGCATGAATCGTGTAATACCATGACCTATCAGCCCAAAACTCTATCACACATTCTAGCGAAAGGAACCAAAATGTGCTCTTTACCAATATAGGTTTCCATGACCTATAATCACTCCCATGAATCCACTTCTTACACAATTCAACTCTGCATGACCCCAAAACCTTTAGGTCAACACCACATAGTAGAACTAGTGAAGCAACAACTGAATCAACCATCTGTTCATCCACAACTTGATACATAGACCATCAAATCACTTGTCACTTGGAGTGCATACACTTATGAAATCCTCAAACACTTCCTCAAAACCACATAGATGATAAATATCTGTGGTGGAATACGAAGCATTCCAACATGTACTTTGCACTTGTAACACTGCTTCTACTAAGCTTGATACTCTATTACTAATATCTTTAACTATAGATGAAATAAAGCCTTGAAAATTTGAATGTAGACTCCTCTAACACATACAATTAACACCTTAAAACCACGTGAAAATATTATGCAAAGTGAAGCAATGCAGACCACAAAACTGTTGCTTTGTTACTCATTGTTGCAGTCTGGGACAAGCAATTTTTACCAAAACACTTAGTCTTCTCCAGAGTTCTCTGAACTATGTACATGTAAATGAACCATCACTTCTACAATGGGTTCCCATCAATGGAAACACCATATAACACCATATATTGTCATTCTCATTTTGCCAACAATCTCCCTCTTTGACATCAAGGGAAAAGGGTGCCAAAAAGATACTTCTCTTCTTTACCCCCCTTATTGATATATTTACATGAGATTATCTCCACCTATCTAATTTACTCCCCCTTTCTATATTATCCATAAAAAAAATGAAAAACTATACCACAAAACCAACTACTAACTCTGCATATGTACATTGAAATCAAGAAATTGCATATACAAAGCAAAAATACACACCTTAACTAGATGAGGGTAAAATACCCTAATAAGAAACCTTCAATTTTGCAAGGTGTGCCTCTCAATCCTTCTTTACAACCTCCAAATCCTTCTTGAAAAAGGCGATCATATGGAACTGATTTTCAAACTAAATAAGGAGGTCTTCTCCTTCTTTCAGAGAACTAGGCATTGGATTCTTTTGCACAATCTTCTCAACATCAAATAAAAATTTAGTTAAATGAGTAAATCTTGCACTTACCATATCTCTAAGCTGACCATATTGCATTATTATTTTCTCCTTTTTTTCTTGTAGTAGAAATAATTGAACATATACATTAAAGACATTGGATTTCCATAGTCCATATCTGTAAGAGTATTCTACTTCTGGATTAAATAGTGTATATTTTTGGATCCAAAAATATACACATAGTTTAATCCAGAAGTAGAATACTCTTGAACATATAGATTTTTAATGACAACTCTTGTAGCTCCATCTATAGCACTCACTAGATCATAAACACTTGAGGCCTGAGTAATTTGAGACTCACTTGAGTCCATATGATCCTTAATGCTCCTTGTAGAAAATGGCCACTTTAAATAGAATTGAAATAATTTTTTGGTTTCATCCAAAAACTTTTTAACATCTTCCAAGTTGCCTTTCAAGTTGACATGTGCAATGCCACACTTATAAATATCAACTAACCTTTTATCATTGAATTTCTTTGCCATGTATACATGGCCCGATTTATTATCTCCATTGTCTACATAAGGGGTGAAAATATTTGATGGTGGATGATAGCCCTTGTACTAGTAATTCATCTCTTCTAGATCCTTTGGTGGCATACCTCCTGCATGAAAAAATACCACATATCAACATCTACATACATTAGAAGGGAGAAACCCTACAAAACAAGTTATGTTAGACATATATACCTTTCATTTTAAAATCATAACTATTTTCAAAGACATTATACAAAATTTTGGGGATTAGCCCTTGGGCTTACCCCTTACCTCATACCAACATTGCATGCATTAAGGAGTCCAACTTTCTAAACTTTGAACCATTGAGGGTCAGGTGCCAGAGCTCACCCTTTTCTCTTGCTTATTGATAATATTATTTCCTTAAATAAAATATCTAATCAACAATGTTTGAAGCATGTTTCAGGGGTCAGGAGTCGAGGTTTTGTTTATCACTTATTTTAAGGATGTCTTAGAGTTTAAAAGGGTAGTATGATTAGCAACACCCGAGAATTTCAAGCTTATTGAAAATCAGGCATTGGGAATGTTTTCTACCAATTTTCATATGGTTTGGATATCCAATAAGTGAACCATACACATCCTGAAACCTGATCAAGATTATTTTGACTTGGCTTAAACTTTATGACAATATTTATCAAATTTTTGTTATCCAACTTATCAACATCTACATATATTAGAAGGGAGAAACATGTTTCATGGTTTTTGGTATTGGTAGTTAGGATTTCAAGATACTTCCTCTTCCTCAAAGAGGAAGTTGATAAAAGACATGCTCGATGCTCGATATTTGAACGGGTCTCCTTTAGAGCAAGTTTTTTCTAAGTGTTCATGAGGATTATTAGGGATTAGGAATTGGTGATCCCCCTTATCCTTTCACCTCTATTAGAAAGATAATAAGAGATACCCTAATGGCTAAAACCCAAAAGTGTTTTAAAAAATATCACTCTCTCCATTTTTTTCTAGGAGGTCGGGGTTTTAGTGGTTGATCAATTCGTTCTTTTTTAAGCATATGCTTGACAAATTGTAGTTCAAGAAAATGGGTTGGGGATCAGGATCGAGGTTTAGCCATACTATATGTCAAATGTTTTTTTCAATTGGTAATGGAAACCCCCAACACTTGATGCTTGACAAGATTTAAGTTAAACAAAATACGAAGGTGAAAAAGGTGGGAAATAAGGTAAACCCCAAAATCCCAAGGCCCAACGCTTGATCAATGATGTCATAAACATCTTCAATTGGTGCACCAGAGAAAATATTGATCAATAGGGAAAAAACCAAAGAAAACATAAATGACAAGGGAAAAACCAAAATGATCGACAAAACATACCCAAAGTTAGATTAATAAAAAGCAAAGAACAAACAAAAAACCCAAAGGAAAAAAACCCACCATCATACCAAGCCAAATTCTTATACTTAAACCAAATTTCTAACATAGAGTCAAGGATAACCTGGAATTTTGGTGAAATAGGAATAATGACGAGAAAAACCCATGAAAATGACATGTAAGAACAACATCAACACACACCAACCAACGAGAATATGCCAACTCAAAGAAATGATCATGTCAATAATGATTTTTTTGCATCTTGTCTCAAAGCTCCTCAAATGTAAATGTATAATGGTGGAAACAAAAATGAGACCTCATTTTCCTAATAAACTCATTATCTTCACAAATTAATGGCACATTAATTGCAATAAATGATCGTAGTACAAAATGGTGTTAGTGCATTGAAGTTAAATAATTGATGGGATGTACATAGGAAACAAGGCATCGTTAGTGGGCCCCATATATCATGCTAGAAAAAAGATCAAAGCTCGATCTATGAAGTTTGATGGGGAGGAAAAATGAGAAAACAACGAACATCAAAGAAGAGATCGGGGATCAGGCCTGACAAAACAAGCATTTAGATCATAATAAGCCCACTATCACAAATCTCAAGAAAGGAAAAAGAAAGGAAGAAAATATAGGAAATAAAAGGGAGAAAAGAGAAAGAAGGAAAATAGAGAGAAAGAAAGACAAAAGGAAAACAAAGAAACACAAAATGAAAAGAGGAGGGTTCCCATTTTTTCAAATGACAAAAGGGGCATGAGTGTGAAGGCACAACAATATCTAACCCACATTTAATCATCCTATTGTTTTCTTTCCCATAGTATCATGTCCTCCATTTCTATGTGGCTTTCCTAAGTTAGAAGGAACTTGTACTCCTCACCTTTCTCCTCATACCACACCCCCATGATATCTTCCTTCTCCATCTCTTTACATTCCCTTAGCTCTATCTTTTTCTAACAACTTATCTCTCCCTCCAAATCAATAGACTAATGCTTAATTGGTTATCCCACTATTCCTCCAATCCAATAACCTCCATCATGTAATGTACCAATAAAATCCATTACTAAAAGATCATTTTTTGTTCCTTCCAATTATATCCTTAGTCATTTATCAATATTTATTTTCTTCTCAATCCATCCATAACATCCTTATCTTCTTTATTCCCTAACTCTTCTCTTTCCAACACATCTTCTTCTCCATTTTCAACCTTGACTCTCCATTTTTCAACCTTAGAGTTGAATTATCTAATCAACCCTTTCATTAATAATATTTTGGCTCTTGGGCCACCTATCAAAAAATACCCTCTTAATCCTTGTGTTTCTCTACCTATTAACACCTCCAACCTGTGAATATCACCTTCTAATAATCATTTCAATAATATTAAAACTCCAACCCCTCACCCTCTCTTACCTCTTATAGGAATCTATACCCCTCTTAAAAAATCATTCAAGATTGGGAGAACAAGTTAGTGGTTGACCTTTCCAATATTTAATTAGACCCACTTGCATTATACTATATTAAAAGAGACATTGGATTTGCATTCATGCTACATTCCATTCCCCATGTAAATTTTTTAGTTAAAATTGAGAATATAATTTGATCTCTTCCTACAAATATTGTTGGTGAATTTAAGAAAGATTGTGTTGTTTCTCTAAGGAATTCCAAACCACCGAAGTTTAACATTCCCAAAGTGAAGCTTCATGTATTTAAGATATTAGTGAGCAAAAATGGCCTTATCATTGTCAAAGTAGACAAGAGAAGTACCACAATCATTTTGAACATACATGACTATATCTCCAAATTGCTTGATCTTTTATTCAATGTTGAGAGCTAAAAAATCTTAACCCATAATCACATCTTAAAAAATATAAAAAAAATGTTAAAATTATTGTTTCCCTTACTTCTTTTGATGTTGCTACCAAGAAGTATTTTTTTTCTTTCAAAGGCCCAAAGATCTTACCCCTGCATTTACAGAGTTCCAAAAATCCATAAGGCCAACATTCCTCATGTACACATTGAGGACACTATTCTCTCCCTTATATATAATCTTGTAGCCATACTAGATAAGTTAATTTTCCCACTTGTGGGTAAATCTAGTTCCTTCATTAAGGATTCTACCCATTTTATGGAATTAATCAAGTATTTAAAACTAGAGGATAGCAAGCTCTTGGTTAGATTTAATGTTGTATCCCTATTCATTAGCGTTCTCATTTATAAATCCATTAAGATAATTAGATGCAAGACTAACTATGAAGTTTCCCCCTTAGTAGAATTATTATTGTGATCCACATTTTCTTCTATCTAGGGAGTGGTTTTTGAATGGTTAGATGGACTAGCTATTGATTCCCCCTTTTCCCCTATTGTGGCTAATCTCTACATGGAAAATTTTGAAGAAATATCCCTCAACTCCTCCCCCCTTAAACAAAACTCATGGAAATTATATATTGATGATATCATCACATGTTGATCTAATGATCCTAAAAACATAGAATATTTTCACTTTCATGTAACAAAATTATCCCAATGCATCTCTTTCACCAAAGAAATTGAATGGATAGCCAATTCCTATTCCTTGACATCTTACTCATCAAGAAGTACAACAATTCACTTATCAATTATGTCTTTCTTAAAACCACTAACACTAATATTTACCTCCATTCTTCCTCTCATTATCACCCTACCTAAAAAGTATGGTTTCTTAAAAAAATTGGCCACTAGGTCAGGTTCCATATTTGTGATGATAGAGAAATAGACCAAGCACAAGCCCACCTTTCTAAAGTCTTCAAATTTAAGGGGTATAGGATACAATTTTTTTTTTAGAGTTTAGACAAGCTAATTCTTTCTTAATATCCAAACTAAAGGATGTTACTCTTTCCAACCTCCTAGTTTCCACTCTCCTCTATATTGAATAAATTTCTAACAAAATTTCCATGATTTTTCTTAATAAGGGACTTTAATCCACATATAAACCCATATACAATTTTTTTTTAGAGAATTTAGACAAGCTAAGTCTTGCTTAATCTCCAAACTAAAGGATGTTAGTCTTTCCAACCTCCTATTTTCCACTCTCCCCTATATTGAATAAATTTCTAACAAAACTTCCATGATTTTTCTTAGTAAGGGACTTTAATGCACATATAAACCCATTTTTACTCTAAGAAACTATATCCCTCTCCCAACGACTCTATAAACCTCCTTAACTCAAGATTCTACAAGATTATTTGTTCATATGGAACACCCTATATAGGTGAGGTAGATGGCTCTTTTAACACGAGTATCAAACATCATAGCTCCAAAATTAAGCATTAATGAGTCCTTAAATTTTTCCTATCTAAAAACTTCACCACCAAAAATAATATCTATTTAGAAAAAAACTCAAATATTGGTCAAAAGTGAATAAATGCTTCAAGAGAAAACTCAAAGAGGCTAGGGTGATCCCACAATAGTGGTTTACACTTTTTGGGACATCCTGATTTTTGTTGAAATCACATATTTTTAGAACATATAATGATTTAAGCCTTGAAAATTTTCATTTAAAGAATTTCAATTGAAAAGGGTTTGATCAAACCTTCTTAGATCAAATCACCTTGGATAGAACCCTTCTAGTTTTAAACCATGCCTATAACAAAGTCTCCTTTACACCTATCAAAATGCTGATAAAAAACAATTTTGATTTACCTTTTGGGGGATCAATTGAATTCATTTAAAATTTATTTTTGTAAGTATATTTTTTAATACATCTAATTTGATTATTATATTATATATATATTTTTTTTAATGTAGGCTTTTCACCAAAAATCAAGATCTTTGTTTTGCACATGTGGAAAAATAGAAGATTATAAAAAAAATTATGAAAAATATCTATGCACTAGATATTGATGTCCTTGATCCAAACAAAAAAAATTGAATTTTGATACATACAAAAAAAATTGTGTTAGCAAGTAAACCTATGTTTGAATTGTAACTGGTTTGACTTCAAAATTTAATTAAGATTTTTTTTTTTAATAAAATACTATGAAACCAATTGCATGCAATAGATATCATAGTTACAAATCTAAATTAGAAAAAAAAAAACATTATCCTTCATAGAAAAAAAAATTGTGTTAGTGCAAGTACACACCACTCTTTAAAAATGGTGTTTACTATTAAAAACTAGTTTTTGAAGATGGAAAAAGAAATGCAATTTTTTTTAAAAAAAATTAGAATCTATAGACAAAATTTCACAAATTACTAGTTTGCATCATATTCAAATTTCTCATGGTTTAGTAGCTATATGTGCTCGAAAGTGAAGATTTAGTTAAAAAAATCTAGTTCAATGTCCAGCATTGTGGGATCACCTGCCATAAAAATTAACAATCATCCCTCTAACCTCTATTGTAGGTTAGCTTATATTTAGAACCAATGTTTTTCTAGTTATATCAATGATGCAGGAGCATCCAGTGGTGTGAGGGCAATCTTGCATCACCCAAAAGATGATTTCCATTTTTTTGTTCCTGTTGTTTTCTTTTTGTAGATGTTTTTGCATTTTTGGATACCCTTTCCGTCAAATAAGAGTTTCCAACTTTCAAAACTGCTTTTCTGCTTTTTCTACTCAATTGTTATTTTTATCAGGTATGAATTTGAAGGCGTGGGAAGACAAAAATTTATGGGAAGGTTCAAGATGGAAAAATAAGCACTTTGGTGAAAGAATCAGGTAAAGATCATTCACGGTTTGAAAGTTATTCAAGTTCTAGTTTCTAGTTTTTGCCCTAAAAAACCTTCCAAGTCCAATTTGAGGCCCTAAATGGTTCCGAATGGGCCCAAAAATTTTCGGATCGCCAAAGTGGATGCCATAGTCCCTTTACTTTGTGGAGCATCATCTTTTCGAGAGATTTTCAAAAAGGTATTATCATTGAAGATCCAATGGTCGGATTAAAAGTTATGGTTTCCGGAAGTTGGTGCATATTTTAGAAATGTGCTAATTTTTGAATGTGAATTTAAATTTGAATTTCAAATTGTAATTTTGGCGCCAAACCGCCAAAAATCTTATCTCAAATGTTGTCTTTGGTTCCAAACCAAAATGAGTCTATTTATGGGCTAGTTTCTGATTTTTGAGTAACTTTTTGGGGAAAACAATTTGCATGCTGCGAAAGGGGATTTGGGTAATTTTTCTGTAAGTCTGTAATTTACATGTAAGAATTTCATAATATTGAATAAAAGATTATTCTCTATTTTGTGAGTGTTTTTTTCTGTGTCTCGGGTTTGCTCCCTTTTCAATCAAGGTTTTAGGTCCCTTCAAAAATTAACCCCTTAATAAAAAAATAATCACCCCTCTAACCTCAATCATAATAATGGTTGGAGTTTGATTTTTTCTTAGTAACCCTTGCTAACATACCATACAAACCACTCACTCCCCACTTCTTGACCTTTCTCTCGTCCTTTTTTGGTCTTGCCTTAGGAGTTTCTTCCCTTCTTCCCATTTTTTCTTCCTATATTCCTCTCTTGCACTCTCTTTCTAATCACCCTAAATACTTCCCCTTTTTTAGTCTCCCCATCCCTTTCATATTCTCCCTTATGTCTTGTCACCCCAATTCCTATCCTAGCAAGCCTTCTCAGACACCTATTCCCCACTCCTCCCCCATGGTCCTTTTTTTCCCCAACTCTCATGGTTTGGATTTTTTCTCTTTCTACTCCTTTTGTTGTCATTGTTCTTGACATTTTTTTTCTCCATTGAGTTTATTTTGGTTGTATATTTTATGCTTAATTTTTCTTTCATGTTCTTGTATAGATATAGGTGCTTCTCTCCCTTAGTTTTTTGGTCATAGATGCATATTTTTATGTTCAAGTTTGGTAAGTCTCCCTTATTTTGTATGTTCATAGTTATAGGTTTGTATGCATCTTTTTTATATACACATAATTGTTTTCTCTTGTACTTACATATAATTATATATACACATTTTTCTTTAATCTTATTCTTTGAGTTTTATGTATATGACAATATTTTAGATGTTTATGTATATAAATACATATAGGATTTTATGTATGAATGCAACTATAGATATATATATTTTTAATTTTTCTCATATTTTATTTTTGTTGGTTTTCCTTTTTTTAATTTGGTTATGTAAATGCATGCATGCATGTATGTATGTGTGTACGTACATATGTATGTATGTATGTATGTATGTATATGCATGTATATATGTATGTATGTATATATGTATGTATGTATGCATGTATGTGTATATATGTATGCATGTATGTATATATACATATATATGCATGTTATTGGAAGCCCTTGTTAAGCATGCATTAGAAACCACTCCATCCTTCCTTCTTGACCTCTTTGTCCTCCTTTTTTAGCCTTTCCCAAAGAGTTTATTTCCTTCTTCTCATTTTTTCTTCCTATCTTCCCCTCTTATTCTCTATTTTTATTACCTTTTTCTCCCCTCTCTTTCATCTCCTCCTTATGTCTTGCCTCCCTTAGATCCTACACTAGCAAGCCTTCTTAGTCACCTATTCCCATCTCCTCCCTCACAATCCTTGTTTTCCTTGACCCTTGTGGTTTGGATTTATTTTTTCTCTTTCTATTCCTTTTGTTGTCATTCTTATTAGTGCTTATTTTCTCCATTGGGTTTATTTTGGTCATATCTTTTTGTGTTTAAATTTTCTTTCATATTCTTGCATAGATATAGGTACATATCTCCTTCATTTTGTTTGTTAATAGACATAGATTTATATGTTCAAGCTTGGTAGGTCTCTCCTTTGGTTTGTGCTCATATCTATATGTTTGAATGTGTCTTTGTTTCTTGCATGCACCATTATTTTCTCTTGTATATAGTTTTACACACACACCCATATCCACACCCACTTAGACACGCGCGCACACACACACACATTTAATCTCATTCTTTGAATTGTATACATATATGATAATTTTGTAGATGTTTATATGTATATAAATACATATATAATTGTATGTATGAGCACCAAGTTATAGATATGTTTTTTGTTCTTTTATTTTTTCATATTTTATTTTTGTTGGTTTTCCTTTTTCCTTTTTAATTTGGTTGTGTGTGTGTGTATGAGAGCCTGTGTGTCTATATGTCTATATGTATATATACATACATCCATATACACATATATTTATGTATGTGTGTATATACATGCTCTATTTATGTGTTCATATACATATATATATGTATGTATATGAACATACACACTTATTTATTTTTGTTTGTATGAATTTTTATCATTGTACATATATTATTTAATTGTCTCTTTTATGACAACCTCTTTTTATTATTTTTTATTCTTATTTCATTTCACTCAAGGTATGTTTAATTTCCTAGCTTTCTTATTTTATTTGAACTATGTTGTCACCTCACTTCCCTCTTTTATTTAGTTAGTTTTGGTATGGAATTTAGCATTTTTACATTCACTCGTCTTTCTCTATGCATCTTGATGATAGATTAAAAAGTGTGATCTAAAATATTGATAATGAAGATTCTTACATAGTTAAATCCAAAAACACACATTTATAATTGAATTTGAATTATTAAATTTGAGGTTCATTACTATTCATTATTAGATCAATCTTGAGTGGTGAGGAAGTAAAATTGGGTAGGGAAACAACAATTTTGAAGCAAGATTGAACATATTGAGATAAGTGTGAATATGTTGTAATAAATAAGGGGAAAATGATGAATATGAAGAAAGTACAAGTGTGAAGAAATAAAGACACATAAGGATCAAGGTGTGAGCCAAATCTAACATATAGTGTGCCACTTGTCTATATATAATTACATTAAATACATAATTCTATCAAATGAACCTAAAACTAAATGGGAATTGACATGGGTTGCTAATTTCACCATTACATATTTATTTTAATACAATATTCACAAAACTTCCCTTTCTCAATTACAAATAACCTAAAAGTATGAAAATATTTTCTACACAACTAAGAAAAATGTACTAAACTTTACAAGACTCTTATTTCTTTGAATACATATGAGATCAAAGTGTTGGGTTACATCAACTAAAGTGAGAAGTTAAAGAACCACGATTATCAAACATTATAACATCAAAAAGTTATGTTATAGATGCTTCTCATTACTTTTATTTAAAGAGGTCAACTATTTGTATAGCTTTAATTTGTGATCCCAATATTAATCTATTATAAAAACAATTAAATATTATTTAAATTCTCTCAAAGCATAGATAGTTTGGTTGTGCATTTATAGAAATGGAAATGTATGTGTCTATATGTCTATATGTATACATATATATGCATGAATATACACATACATACATACACATATGTTTATATGTGCATGTATATACATGTGTGGATGTGTATATTTATGCACATACATGTATATATGTATGTGGCATCAGTTAATTCACCGTCAAAAAATTCATAATTCATCGCCAACAATTCACTACTAGAAAATTCATCATCATGACAAATTCACCTCAAGGAAAATTCAACATAGTAAATTGTTGGTGTTGAATTTTCCTTGAGGTGAATTTTTCATGGCAGTGAATTTTCCCACATTGAATTGTTGGCGATGAATTTTCCCGCGGTGAATTTTCCTAGACCCATATGTATGTATATGTATATACACACTTATTGTATTTTTTTGTATCAATTTTTATTCTTGTACATATATTTGTACCTACTTAGTTTTCTCTCTTGCGTCAACCTTTTTATATTTAAATTATTTATTATTTATTATTCTTATTTCATTTCATACAAAGTATGTTTCTTTTCCTAACTTTCTTATTTTATTTGAACTATGTCTTGGTCTCTTATTTTTCATGTCACCTCACTTCCCTCATTTATTTGGTTAGTTTTAGTATGCATATTAGCATTTTCCCATTCACTCCTCTTTCTCTATGCATCTTGATGATAGATCACAAAATGTGATCTAGAATATTGATAACAAAAATTCGTACATAGTTAAATCTAGAAACACACATTTACAATTGAATTTGGATATTTAAATTTGAGGCTCATTACTATACATTATTAGATCAATCTTGAGTGGTGAGAAAATGAACTTGGGTACACAAGCAACAATTTTGAAGAAAGATCAAATGTATCAAGATAAGTGTGAATGTGTAATAAATAAGAGGTGAATGATGAATATGTAGAAATAAGTACAAGTGGGAAGAAATAGAGACAAATAAGGATCAAGGCATGAACCAAATCTAACACTATAGTGTGTCACTTGTCTATAAATAATTACATTGAGGACATAAATAGAACTGAGATGGGATGCTAATTTCACCATTACATAGTTCTTCATTACAATATTCACAAATCCTTTCTTTCTCAATTAAAATAAACCTAAAAATCTAAAAACTTTTCTACCCAACTAAGGCAAGTACTAAACCTTACGAGGCTCTTATTTCAATCAATACATATGAGATCAAAGTGTTAGGTTACATCAACTAAAGTGAGAAGTATAATATAAAAAAAAGTTATGTTATAGATGCTTCTCACTACTTTTATTTAAAGAGGTCAATTATTTGTGTAGCTTTAATTTGTGATCTCAAACCTTACAAGGCTCTTTTTTCAATCAATACGTATGAGATCAAAATGTTAGGCTACACCAATAAAAGTGAGAAGTATAATATAAAAAATATCATGTTATGGATGCTTCTAATTACTTTATTTAAAGAGGTCAATTACTTGTATAACATTAATTTGTGATCCCAATATTAATCGATTATAAAAATAATTAAAAACGATTTATTCTCTAAACAATAAAAAAAGTTAAAAGCATGCATAAACTTGATTGAAAAACAAAAACCTTAAAAAAATCAATGAAGTTATTTAATCTCCTAAACAGTTTTAAAAAAGTTAAAGCATGGATAACTCTGTTTTCTCTCAAACAATTTAAAAAAAGTTAAAGCATGGATATATTCGGTTTAAATAAATTACTCTGCAAAAATTTAAAAAATTAAAAAATGATAGCGTCCGTTTCACGCGCAACCTGCTTTTCGTTTCTTCGCTTTTAAGCATAAATAGTACTCAAATTCCTCTGCGTTTCCGTCTGCAATAATCTCTCTGCAGAAGAACCAAAGATGGCTTATGTTCCACCGCACAGGAGAGTACACAAATTATACGATTATCCAGAGGCGGACGACGATGAATGCTCTGCCACTCGCATTTGGTTTGCTGTGGACGCAAATGTCAATCCGCCGGCAAATTTGCAGCTTGAATTCAAACCCGCGGTCACAACAATTCGACATTTGCGAGATAGGGTTTCCACCATTTCTGTAAAATCCGATCCTGTAGACGGTAATAACCTTCAAGCCTTTAAATAATTGCATTCTACTTGTAATCAGAGCATTACGTTTATAATTAGGGATTTTCTTTGTTTCTTTTCAACGATTTTTCAGCTTTAAAGTTCACGCTGAAACAGAGGCCATTTCTGTAAAATTCCATCCTGTAGACGGTAATAACCTTCAAAACTTTAAATAATTGCATTCTACTTGTATTGAGAGTACTACGTTTATAATTAGGGATTTTCTTTGTTTCTTTTCAACGACTTTTCAGGTTTAAAGTTCATGCTGAAACAGAGGCCTCTTTGTTGAGTTTAATAATATCCGAATTATATAATCTCAGACTTCTTCTTCAGTATTTTTTTTTCAGTATGTCAAATTAGATATTTTATAAGGATTCAATTATATTATTTTTGAGTCAATCTAATTGATTTATAATTTATGAGTAGGGGTTTTCATGAACTCATTTCTTATGGGCATGGATGATCTATTTAACACTCATTATATATAGTTGATGTTTACATGGGTGAAGCATTGAGATTTTCTTGAAAGTCACTCAACTCAATACTACTCTTTCTCCAACTCAAACACACATAATGGTAGAATTTCACCCAAGAACAAGTCCTCTTAACTTGCTGATTCATTTCTGAAACCTTCAGCAAGTGTAGTCTCTTTAGCTCATCCATTGATGAGTAAGAGGTTTTTTTGTAGTGTATCACATTATAGTATTTTATCAAAATTCAACTATAATTTTTGAGTTAAATGCATTGACTCATACTCTATGAGTAATGGTTCACATAACCCTATCTCTCATGGGCATAAATAGCCCACTTAGTAGTCATTGAATCTAGGTGATGTTTTTGAGAGGTCACCCATCCCAATATTACTCCAACTCAAGCACACTTAACCATAGAATTTCTCACAAGATCAAGCCTACTTAGATTGCTACCCCATTTGCAAAATGTTCAAGTCTTGTGCCTTTGAACCATTCATTAGAACCCCTTTAGCTCATCCATTGACAAATAAGTAATGTGTCAAATTATGATATTCTATTTGGATTCAATTACACAATTTTTGAGTCAAAATCATTGACACATATTTCATTAGTGGTTCACATGAAATTATCTCTCATAAGCATGAATGATCCACTTAGCACTTATCATGCCTAGATGATGCTCACTCAAGTGAAGCATCAACACTACCCATACTAGTACTACTTTGATTCAAGTGTGCTTAACCATGGAGTTTTCCCAAGATCAAGCCCACTTAGCTTGCTACCTCATTCACAAAATCTTAAGCGAGTGTTGTGCCTTATAAATCCTTCATTAAAGAGCCCCTTTAGCTCATCCCTTACCATGTAGTAGGTATTTTTGTAGTGTTTCAAATTATGATATTTATTAGGATTCAAATATAGATTTTGAGTCAAATTCATTGACCCATAAAACCTTCAACAAGTATTATGTCTTATGAACCATTTATTATAGAGCCTCTTGTTAGAAATATATGCCTCAATCTCACAGGCTAAAACCTCTGATAGAGCTAAGTCGGTGTGACATTCATCATGTCTAGCCGACTAGCAATTGAAACCTTGTTGAATAGTTTTGATCGCTGTGACCTTGCTTTAGTCATGCTGAATGGTCTATCGCTGTGACATGTTGGTCACTGTGATATTTCTATCTCTTATTGCCTGAGCAGATCTCTAGCCGACAAGCCACTCTTATCGGATATCGAGGAGACTCATGGCGATTGGAGTCTTCGGGGTAACACAAAGGCTTCACTATGAACTCTTAGCGATGAAGGAAAGTTTTTCCAACAGTATACACTCGGAGTAACATATGGTGGCTCGGTATGAAGTCTTAACGATGTGAGATGTCTCGCCGACAACTTTATCTTGGAGGCATCAGGGTAACACTAAGGGTTTGGTAAGAACTCTTAGCGATGGAGAGAAGTCTCGCTGACTGTTGTTTGGTGCTCGGTATGACTTAACACTTCAGAGTAATGTCTCAATGATAGCGGTAAATCTTGCTGACTGATGAATGCTTCAGAGTAACTTTTGAACCTCGGTATGATCTCCTAACAAGTAGCAATAGTCTCATCGAATGGAATACTCACATCTATGTGACTTTGGAGCTTCGGTATGATGTCTCATTGAAAGTGATAGTCTTAGCGATATCGATAGTCGAGTCTTGTGGCATTGAGGAGACACGGTTAGTGTCTCACCGACATGCCAACACAGGTTGAACGCCTTTGACCGAGTGAAGACTATCCTACATGGCTTGTATTCAACCAATCAAAGAAGCCGAATGGGAACCGCTAGCAGTCAGATTGTTGCGGCCGTTATTGAGAGGAAGATCGACAGACCATGGGCGTCATGAGTATACTCAAGAATTGCAGATGTTGTTCGGTTCGATGATTCGTTCGATGGATGTATGAATAGTTGGATGAATAGTTCGGTGTATGGTCAGTGTGAATTCGACTCAGTAAGAATTGTAACTTGGATGTTCTGTACAAGGTTGGTCAATTGAATATGCTGCTGTAAACTGACATCAGAAAGATAAGTTTGATCTTTGTATGTAATCTTCATTACTGTAATACAAAGTGACTTCTCTTGGTGTGGTGGGTTTTTCTCCCATAAGGGTTTTCCCACGTAAATCTGGTGTTCATATGTGTATGTTTAACTCTTTGTTTTTGTTATCTTTCTCAAGTGCATCTTAATTGGACTGTAATTGTAAAATTTTAAAGTGTCTCCACATTCTTCCTTGAGGTTTTGATGTTGGGAGAGTTGTTTCCGCACCTTAGCTTTCCTTACACCTCTTTAGCTCATCCATTGATAAGTAAGAGGCTTTTTTTAGTATCGTCTCAAAGTATGATATTTTAGTAGGATTCAAATATAGTTTTTTTGTCAAAGTCATTCACCCATATTTCATGAGCAATGGTCCACACAAATGGATCACTCATGAGCATGAATCATCAACTTAACACTCATTGCATCTAGGCAAGGCACACAAAGGTGAAGCATTGAGACTTCTTGGGAGGTCACCCATCCTAGTACTAATCTAACTCAAGTACACTTAACTATGGAGTTCCCCCCAAGATCAAGTCCACTTAGCTTGCTACCCCATGTGAAAAACCTTAAACAAGTGTTGTGTCTTATGTACTATTCATTATAGAGCCCCTTTAGCTCATCTATTGACAAGTAGGAGGTGTTTCTTGTAGGGTGTGAAATTATGATATTTTATTAAGATTCAACTACATATTTTTTGTTAAAATATTTATTGATCAATTAGAGATATAAAGAATATAAACCAATCTAAGAAAAATATTCAAATAAATACAATAAATCCTCCACCTCAAGGTGAAGAGAAACCAACCTAGAGTGCTCTAGGAAAGCACAAAGACTAAGCATTACATTTATTATTTGTACTTTCAGTTATAAATGTTTTAACTTTAGCAAAGCCTTGAGGTAAAAGCATGTTTTCATTAACTTTTTTTATTAGCAAAAGAATTCAAAGATTTTGGAGATGTAGTGCCAATGTAGTTGATAAAAAAATTAGAATATTTCTAGTTTAGATTAGTAGAAGCTTGAGTTGGTTGGATTAGACCACTTGGGTGCTTGAGAAGAATTGTATGATTAACTTGGAGTTCTCATTAATTAAGTGATTCTTGATATTTTCCTCTTTCCAAGGATAGGTTGAACTTACATCCCATCAATTCAGTAATATCATTGAAAGTTTGATGCAAGAACATCTAGTGGTGTAAGGGAAATCTTGCATCAACAAAAAAATATTTGTTTGTAGGTTTCTTTAGTTGTTTTGGATCTCATGATGACTCTTAAATGGTGTAGGACAATCAAAAGTCCAATGATGAAAGGTACTCCCCTTACAATCTGAAACTCACAACAACAATAGAGAATTGCACAAACAAAATGCAAGAAGGAAGAAAATATTTTCTATTAGCATTGAAATGAAAATGAAATTACAACATTACAATTTCCATCAAATGGGATTTCTAATTACATAAATCTGCAAATCTACAAATCTGCAAATCAGAGCCACCATCTATGCTGCTCTGCCCTCCCCACTCACATCCTTTATTTGGAAGGTGTAACCACCCTAAAATCTTTTGGAAAGTGTAACTTCCTCAAGAAGATATTTCAAAATTTTATTAATTGTGGTAGTACAACTTCATGGGGTCATAACGTTTGATCTGACTATCAAATTTCAATTATAATACCTTTTCAGAAAGCCCTCAAAAAGGCACACTTAAAAGTAAACTACTTTCATTTTTCACCAATCTTTAGGCCCATCTAGACCCTCTAAATGCCTCAAAATTGACTTCGAATATTTTAATAGGATTTTTGAAAATGGAAATTTTAATCTCTCTCAAATGACAAATGATATTGAAGTGATTTATTCACCATTGGCTTCAATTCACCATTCCAAAGGTTTGTGTAAGATTTTGTGCCCAACTGTGCATAAATGCAAACTATTAAAAATAGTAACCTAACCAAATTTAGCCCTTATAGAAAAGAAATAACATTTTTTTGGGTGATGCAAGATTGCTCTTACACCCTGGATGCTCCTACATCAACCAAAAAGGCCAAAAATGATCATTTTCTATTTTTAGTAACTTGGCCTATATGGACATGTATGGACCTAAAAACTTACCCCAAGGAGCAAAATTGAAAAATGAAGTGAATGGTGAAAGAATCATCTCAATATCCTACACCATTTGAGAGATATTAAAGTTTTTGTCTTGGGAAATTTCTCCTATAAAGTTTCATAGTCAAATTTGAAGCCCTTAGAAGCCTTGTAAAATCTTGAAAAGTGGATGATATCATCTTTACATTATTGCAACATTGTAGATCTCTTCTTCGAGAGATTTTCAAAAATATATTATAATAGTTAATCAGGCACCTGAGTCAAAAGTTATGGCTTCAAGAAGCTATGCTACCAAAATTAGAATTTCAAATGAAATATCTTCTTAGGTGGGAAAACAAATGACTGGACCTTTCGACACCAAAAAAAGGGTGAGTTGCACCTTCCAAAATATTCTAAGGTCGTTATTGGTGTCAAATAAAGGGGTGGACGAAGGCTATGAAAGACAACTCCATTAGTGTAGATTGTGGCTTTAAATTGTAGATTTTTCTTAGAGAGTTGATTTTCTTTGTAGTGAGTCAAGCCCATGTGGTTGTAGCATTGTAATTTTTGAATTTGTAATTCCATTTTCTATAAGAAATTGAAAGTGGGTTGTTTTCCTTCCATGTGTTTTCTATGTTAATATTTATTGTTGTGTTATTATTTGTGGGTGTTGGGTGGATTAGCCCTTCATCAAAGTTAGTCTCGGGTTCATGCAAAATTCTAATATTTTGGTGTTAGTTCTAGTCTAGAGAAAACCACTAACATTGAAAATGCTTGAATTAGCTTTAGAAGCACAATTAAATAAAATATTTAGATGATTAATGGAGATTGAAGGACTACTAGAAATAAGAGAACTAAAAAATTCGAAAGAAATTCCATCCTTGAAGAAGACTAAGTTTATCTCTAGAGAGGATGATTGAGTTCTATTTTACTTTGAATTCTTGTGCAACCAAATATTCCACATGTTGAAAAAGGGAATATAAGAGCATAAGAATTAATGAGAGGTTTACCTTTCAAAGAGTTGTTGCATTTGTTTCATTTTGTGGTAGAAGTTTCTTAATCTATTTCTAAAGTAGGAACCAAAGAAATAGAAAGAGATATCTAGACTATTGTCACTTCATTTCAATCAATGAAGATATGATCATGGGTTCAAGTACCTTTGAAGAATATGGCACATGTGTGAGGGTCCGTGATGTGTCTTTTGAAAAAATTGTCTTGAGTAAGGATCTTATTTTTTCTAGCAAGCCATTGAAATATTTTTATTTTAAGGCTGACATTTTGAATCCAAACGTTTGATATAAATATATGTTAGTAGGTTCACTATCTAATATGTGGTGGGCACCATCCACCATAATGTAGAAACTAGTGCAATTGATTTTACTCCAAATAAGATAGTCCTCAATTTTTTGATCTACCAATAAGGAAAAAACAATATTTTGAAGGGTCATGCCCTATGTTATTCTAGGTTCAACCCATTAAGGTGAATCCAATTAGGTTGTAGGCCTTCCTAAGTGAATATTTTAGAGAGATTTTTGATATTAGGATGGAGCATGGATTAAAGGAGGCACCTAGGCACAGAAAGGTTTAAAGACTTGTTTCCAACGATGGATTCATCTTAACACTTAATGCTACTACCATTCCCATAAAACCAACAAACTTTATCTTTTTTTATATCAATAAATGTGGCAATCAAAGACCAAATTTTAGAGATGCAAAATTTATGTTAGATGTTGTTAAGGAGAGTGCTCGACCATTCAAACCATCTCCATACTTATAAAGAAAAATATTTTTCCGAAGACTAGTAGGATGGTTTGTCAAATTCCAAATGAGCTTCAACCTAAGGGCCTTGCTCATGACAATAGCAATATGAATACCTAGACTCCTTTTGTATTTTTATTTTGAAACTTGCTTCTAATTGATTTGATGAAATATTTACTAAAGAAATTATTTCCCTCCTTGTCATAAGAAGTTCTTGGTTCTTTTATCCAACATAAGAAGGATATAATTTGGAGCATGATAGACCCTTAGTTAATATATAGGAAGACTAAAGATAGCATATTTTATTAAAACCAATCTACTAGTAAGACTTAACCACCCATTATTGAAGATGATAATTCTTTTTATCAAAAAATTCCAATAAAGGAGACCAATAGTCAACATTCTTGAGCTTAAAGCTCATAGGAACTCCATGATATTTAAAAGACCAATGCCCACCATGATCAAACTCAAGGATTTGGGAAAACTCTTATTTTTGGATAAACAAGTATTGATAATATTAAATCTTCTTTATAGAATTTCCACATCCTCCCACCCTCACTCTGATTGCACCTAAGTTAAAGGGTCCTCACCTTCACCAAGTTCATATAAATTAAATTTTGATAGGGCCTCTTGTGGGAACCCAAGTTTGTCAAGAACTAGTTGCATTATAAGAGATTCCTCTAGTAAGATGTTAAACGTAGTAGCAAGGAAACTTCATCCTAGAATGAATAAAAAAGCAATGCTCAAAGCTCTACTTCCTGGCCTCAAAATGGTCAAAGCTTGTGATTTGGACAATGTTACAATTGAAGGGGAGTCTATGGTTGTCACTTTGTTCTTAAGAATCAAGTATTCTTTGAACTAGAAAATTAAGAATATCTTGAGGGAGGCTTGGGCCATTTTGGGCTCAATTCCAAATTATTCCATTCAACATTGTTTTAGAGAAGGAAATGTGGTGGAAGATCTTTTATCCAACATGGGTATTGATTAGCTCCATGTGCTATAGGTAGTTGAGGATTCGTCAAGCTGATTGAAATTGCAAACCTTAATTGGAAATTATCCCCTTGAGGCTTTTCATTAATTTTGTGTATGGAAATGATGATTTGAAAGCCTTAATAATGTCTTGGCATATCCATTCATTGATTACCACTTGACTGTTCACTATTTTAATTTGGAGTTGACCTTTCATTTCTAAGTTATTTGAGGTATGCTATAGATTTGTGACATGTCATAGAGCCCTCCTTATAGATCCATGTGTTTATTAGAAAAAAATCCTTTTTGCGAGGAAATTATTATTTTGAGGATTAGGAAGGTTTTTTTCTAGAAGATGACATTATGGAGGCTATTCTAGAAATTATGGGGTGTGATTTTGTTGAGGGCTTCAACCAACATTGAGTTAACATTAAGATTTCATCAATGTTTTTTTTTTAAATGTGGTTCTACTAATGGGTGATAAGGAACTAATGGGTGATAAGGAGCTCTCCAAGGCTCTCATTTGCTATTATATTTAGGATAAATTCAAGGTTGGCATGGATGAGGAGGTTGATAGATCCTTAGTGGGGTGTTTGGAATCTCTTCCTATCATGGGGTTTGAGTTCTATAGTCTTGATTCTATTAGTGTGGTGCAAATCAGTAAAAGGAGACTAGAGGTGTGTGTTTGAGAGGTGACTACCATTTAGAAATATCTTAGCACAAATAGTGGGAGTTATTCCCTCATTCCAAATGCAATTTTTCTAAAGCTCACAAGGCTTGAGAATATCTCTTCAAAGTAGGAGAGATTCAATGTAGTAAATGATGAGAAAGCTATAAATTTCCTTGCTAAATGAGTTTCTTTGGTTAAAATGTAAGATAGGTATTATGGTCCTAATTGTGGTGGTCTTATCTAGTGTCCTTGGGTGTGTTGGTTTCTTTGATGTTGTTTGTAAGTCCACTTTGTGTCATTGAAATTGGATTTTAGTAGAGTTCTAGATTGGGATGGGAACTCTATTTGTTTCCTTTTTTTTATGGTTCTATTTTGGCATATGTTTAAGTGACATTTGTCTCCTCTGGTCTATAATTGTCACCACTATGTGGTTAATCTATGTAATATTTTACTTTATTTTTTAATATATGTGGGAGAGGGCCCTACCCTCACTTGATCAGTCAAAGAAAATATTGGTAGTATAAAATATACTTTATTGGCATTGATAGTAGCTTTAAAAGTAGAGACAAAGGAATTAAAACAACCCTTAAACATTATAGCACTCTATGTGGTGGTTTCCTACATTAATATAGGATCATTGAAACATTGAGCATGATAAATTTCTTTGACCATCTTAATAGTTATGTTTCCAAATATTTTCTTTTCCCTCCTTTCAAAAGAGTGATATCCACCGAAAGCCTTAACTAGAATGGCATATAGATTGGGGGATAACTGACATCCTTGAGAGGCTATGAAGAAATCAATAATAAACCCATTAACATAAGGATCAACCTAAGGAGACAAAATGCAACCAAAGGTTTAGTTTAAGAAGGATAGAAAAAAATAAAGGCCTCAAGGATCCAAGCCAAGAAATCCAAATTGACTCTATCAAAATAATTTTCCATATCAATTCAAATATGTAGTTTTAGAGTTTAATTCATCAAACCATATTTTATTAATTTTGGTTCTCATGAATCCATTTCTTGTGACTATGAATGGTCCACTTATCACTCATTACATCTAGGTCATTCCCATTGGGGTGAAGCATTGAGATTTCTCAAGAGGTAACCCATCATAGCACTACTTTAACTCAATAGATCTTAATCATGGATTTTCTCTCCAAGATCATTCCAAATTAGCTTGTTAACCCATTTGGTAAAAAATTAACAAATTTTGTTCCTTATTATGCCCCTTTAGCTCATTCATTGACAAGTAGGAGTTATTTTTTACATTGTGTTGAGTTATGATATTTTATTGAGATTCAACTCATAGTTTTTTAATCAAAATCATTAAACCATATTTCATGTATAGTGGTTCACACAAACCCATCTCTAATGAGCATGAATGGCCCACTAGGCACTAATTTCATCTAAGTGATTGGCATAGGGGTAAATCATCTAGACTTCTTGAGAGGTCATCCATCTCAATACTACTTTGACTCAAGTGGGTTTAACCATAGAATTTACCCCTACATCAAGCTCACTTGGCTTGTTTTCCCATTTGCAAAACCTTTATCAAGTGATATACCTTATGAACCATTCATTATAGAGCCCCTTTGCCACGTCTATTGATAAGTTAGACATATTTTGGTTGTGTTATTTTATTATATTTTATTAAGATTTAACTACATTATTTTCGACTCAATTTCATTAACCCTTATTTCATGAGTAGTGGTTCAAAAAAATCCAACTCTCATGAACATGAGTCTTAGAACTTATTTCATCTAAGTGATGCCCAAAGGGGTGAAGTATTGAGCCTTTCTTAGAGGCCACCCATCTTAATGCTACTATGAATCAATCATGCTTAACCATGGGTTTTACCTCAATATCAAGTCCACTTAGCTTGCCACCTCATTTGATTTTTTTTAGGAAGTGTTACACCTTATGAACCATTCATTATTTATCTCATTTAGCTCATTGATTCTCAAGTAGAAGGAATTTTTTCTAGTGTGTCAAATTATGATATTTTATCAAGATTCAACTACATATTTTTGATTCATTCATTGACCCATATTTCATGAGTAATTATTCAACATCTCTCATGAGCATGAATGTTCCACTTAACACTCGTTGCATCTAATTGAGTCTTGTGGGGTTGAAGAATTGCATTTATTGGGAGATAACCTATCCAAGTACTACTTTGACTTGAGTGCACTTAACTATAGAGTTTCCCCTTAGATCAAACCCACTTAGCTTGCTACTCCATTTTCAAAACATTGATAGTGTTCTACCTTGTGAAATATTCATTATAGAGCCCTTTTAACTCATAAATTAATAAGTATAATGTAATTTTACAATGTGTCAAATTATCATATTTTATCAAGTTTCAATTTCATAGTTTTTTAGTCAAAATTGTTGACCCAAATATTCATGAGTAGTGGTTCACACAAACCCATCTCTCATGAGCATGAATGGTTCACTTATCACTCATTGCATGTAAGTGATTCCCATATGGTTGAAGCATCAAGATTTGTTTCTCCAAAGATCTATCCCACTAAGCTCGCTACCCAATTTTCAAAGTATTTAGCAAGTGTTGTTCCTTATGATCCATTCATTATTTAGCTCCTTTAACTCATCCACTAACAATTAGGAGGTACATTTGTGTCTGTGTGTCAAATTATAATATTATATTAGGATTGAATTGTGTAATTTATGAGTCAAACTCATTGACCAATATTTCATTATTAGTGATTCATGCAAACCCATGTCTTATGAGAATGAATGGTCCGCTTTGCACTCATTGCATATGGGCAATGCCCATATAGGTGAATCATCAAGAATTATCAAGAGGTCACTCATCCTAGTACTACTATGAATCAAGTGTGTTTATGGTGTAAGAGCACCCTCAAGTTTCATGTCTTTAATAGGAAAAAGTGTCATTTTGCTTTGCTTTTGTGGTTTTCTCATGTAATAAAGTCTTCTAAAACCATTTTAGATGTGTTTGAGTCCATATTAGGTCGCTAGGTGTGTTGGAGTGTCAAGTTGCAGAAGTTGTCAATTTTGCAAAATGTTGTCAATGTTGTAAAAGTTGCAAAAACATGGAATATGAAGAGTCATAAGTTGTAAATGAGAGAATTTGAATGGTTGTAAGTTGAAATTTTGGTTAAAACCATTGAAAAATGGTTGTAAATATTTTAAAAGGCTTGGTAAGGTTGAAGAAATGGTTGGAAGGTGTGGTGGTTGAAGTTTTGGAAGTTGAAGCAATAAAAACACCTCTATTTTTTGCATTTTTGAATGTTTCCTTATTGTTCTTTGATGTAGTATGGATCTGTACGATCTCATGCTGACTCTAAATCAATTTTTTTGGTGAAGTTATGAATCTAGTGTCTATTGGCATTGGTTTCATATAATTTCATCAAGTTTCCAACAAGTTGTGTTCATTTTACTAAAATAGGTCTGAAACTCTAGTAGGCCTAATTTGAGGGAGAACAATCCAAATTTGAGTCTTGTATTCCAAAACAACCCTACCCCAATTCTTAATATGTTGTATAAAGCCCAAATAGGTATCTGAAACCGTGTTTATATTTTTGGTATCAAGTCTCGTTTGAAAGTTATGACAAAAAAACACAAATTTTCCACTCCACTTCAAGCCTAGTAAAGAGTAGAATAGTCAATTTTTGAATATTTCCTTCCAAAGTAACTATATTTGATTTTTTTATAGGTTGAATAAATCCATAAAGGGTATCCAAACATGGGTTGGTGTTTTGGAGATAAATTTTTTTCTGGGAAGTTGTGCCCATTTTAGTCAATTTGAAGTACTACTAAGAGATTGAGGCCTAATGAATGAAAACCCATCATGTAAATGTTTAGAGATTAAAAGTTTGTTTGTTTGAGGATTGTTTTGAGTTGTTCACCCCAACTCTACATCAAATTGGTATTGGAGCCCGAAGATCTGGGCAAGATAAGTTTTTGGAGTTTATGTGTTGTCTTTTTGTAGGTTGAAGGAAGAAATTGGATATCAAAAGACTAGGCCAAGGGAAAAGAAAGGGGCCTAAGGTGAGGTATCACGAAGACAAGAAGAAGCAAGGTGAAAAAGACTTGCTTGAAAAAGAAGAATGGGTGTGTTTAGGAGTATAGTATGTGGAGACTTGTAGAGTAAGGAGGAACCAAACAAGAAACAAGATATATGAAAAGAAAAAAGTGAGATGAAGAAGAAAAATGAGAAAGAAAAATAGATGAATTTCCAACAAGAAATAATATATTTGAGGCAAGCCTTGGAGAAAATGAAAGAAATTCAAGAAGAAATGGAAAAAAGAATGGAACTTGAAATGTAGTAGCTCCTTGAGAGAGCAAAACAAGAAAGGGGTTGACATTTACCAATAAGGAAGAAGGTAAATTGCCATAGGAAAGAAAAACTAGACATTGAAGAATTTTCGTTGATGAAGGAAGAGCAATAGCCATCTGAGAAAAAGGTTGACCAAGAATCCCTGGAAGGTGAGTTGAAACATAATATATATACCTATCATATGTTTTTTCAAGGGTTATCAATAGTTGTAAGTGGATTTCAGTCCCTTCAAATTCAAGAAATCAAGCAACTTGAGTTTGTTTCTTCATATATACAATATAGAGTTGTTGTTTCAGTTACTAAAGCATTGTTGAAAGAAGGATTTAGAGGTGCAAATGGAGGATAGGTTTATATTGACAAGTTCAAACATGTTTGTCAAATGTTCAAGAAACCTATAGTGAAAATGAAACCATCATGGGACTATTTCAAAGATAATGCAAAGGGATTTAAAGGCACTAGATAAGAGGTTTCAAACATAGTTCTCATGTTACTGACCTTAACTCAAGAGGAGCTTGAGTTCTTTTCTTCCTTGGGAGTATGGTGTAGGGCCACCCTCAAGTTTCATGCCTTCAATAGGAAAAAGTCTCATTTTGTTTTGTTTTTGTAGTTTTCTTATATAATAAGGTCTTCTAAGACCATTTTAGATGTGTTTGAGTCCATATTAGGTCGTCAAGTGTGTTAGAGTGTCAAGTTGTACAAGTTGTCAATTTTGCAAAATGTTGTCAATGTTGTAAAAGTTGTAAAAACATGGAATATGAATAGCTATAAGTTGTAAATGAGGGAATTTGAATGGTTGTAATTTGAAATTTTAGTTGAGAACTATTGAAAAATGGTTGTAAATGTTTTAAAAGGCTTGGTAAGGTTGAAGAAATGGTTGGAGGGTGTGGTGGTTGAAGTTTTTGTTCTTTGATCTAGTGTGGATCTGTATGATCCTATACTGACTCCAAATCAATTTTGTTTGGTAAAACTGTGAATCTAGTGTCTATTGACATTGGTTTCATGTAATTTCATCAAGTTTCCAACAAGTTGTGTCCATTTTACTAAAACAAGTCTAAAACTAAGGGAGAACAATCCAAATTTGAGTCTTGTGTTCCAAAAAAACCCTACCCCAATTCTTAGTATGTTGTATAAATCCCAAATTGGTATCTAGAACTGTGTTTATATTTTTGGTATCAACTCTGATTTGAAAGTTATGACCAAAAAACATGAAATTTCTACTCCACTTCAAGCCTAGTCAAGAGTAGAACAATCAATTTTTGAACCTTTCCTTCCAAAGTAACCATATTTTATTTCTTCATATGTTGAATAAAGCCATAAAGGATATCCAAATCTAGGTTTGTCTTTTGGAAATCAATTATTCCTAGGAATTTGTGCCCATTTTAGTCAATCTGAAGTACTACTAGGAGATTGAGGCCTAATGAATCAAAACCCATTATGTGAATGTTTAGAGATTGAAAGTTTTCTTGTTTGAGGATTGTTTGGAGTTGTCCACACCTACTCTACATCAATTTAACCATGAAATTTCCATAATAACAAGCCCACTTAGCTATTTAGCCCATTTTCAAAACCTTTAGTAAGTTTTTTCTTATGAATAATTCATTATAGATCTCCCTTAGCTCATCTATTAACAATTAGGAGGTATTTTTGTAGTGTGTCAAATTATGATATTTTATCATAACTACATAGTTTTTGAATTAAACTCACTGACCCTTATTTTATGAGTAGTGGATCACATGAACCCATCTCTCATGAGCATGAATGGTCCACTTAACACTCACTACACCCATATGATTCTTATAAGGGTGAAACTTTGGGAATTTGTAGGAGGTCTTTTGTCCAATAATACTTTAACTTAAGTGTAAATAACCATACTCATGAAAATGAAATCCACTTAGCATTCATTGTGTCTAAGTGATGCCCATAGGGGTGCAACATTGCGACTTCTATGAAGGTCATCCATCCTAATACAACTCTAAATCAAGCATGCTTAACAATAGAGTTTCCCTTAGATCTAGCCCACTTAGCTTGCAACTCAATTAACAAAAAATTTAACAAGTGTTGTGCCTTATGAACTATTAATTATAGAAACTATTTAGCTCATGTAGTGGTTCACTTAGCATTAATTTCTTCTAGGCAATTGCCACAGGAGTGAAGTAGTGAGACTTTTCAAGATGTCACCCATCCCAATATTACTCTAACTTAACTATGTTCAACCACTTAGTTTCCCTAAAGATGAATCCCACTTATCTTTCTATCTATTGACAAGTAGTAGATGTTTATTCTAATGCATTGATTTATGATATTTTATTAGATTTAACTGCATTATTTTTAGGGTGAACCTATTGAGCCATATTTCATGACTAGTGGTTCACAAAAACCCATATATCATGAGTGCTAATGGTCCACTTAGTGCTAAGCACACAATTATACTAAGAGGGGTGTGAACTAGTATAACAAAAATATTTTACTTTTAAAAAATTAATTAACCATAGGAATTACATATATGCAAGATCTAAAAATTAAGGACATAGGATGGACCCATAATTTGCGTGGAAAACCTTGCAAGAGAAAATCACAAATAATTATTCTTATAGATAGATCTTTTTTTAGGAGCCAAATTACTTCTTTTATAAATCTTTTGTAGGAACCAACCTGTTGGAGACACCAATCCTCACAATTAGCACCAACTCAATAAGAGAAACCAATCTCTTCTAATGAGAGGTACCAACCTCTCAATCTCCTTGGTTAGGAGGCACCAACCTCCAAATGAACAATATGATAATTATATGAAACTTCTTAGATATAATCTAATTTTCCTTTAAAAATATGCTCACTATTTCATGATGTAGGAGCATCCAGTGGTGTAAGGGCAATCCTACATCACCCAAAAAAAGAGTCTCATTTTATGTTGGTAGTTTCCTAGATGTTTTTGCATTTTTGGATTACCTTTGCCTCATAATGTAATTCCCAACTTATGGTTTTTCTTTTATTAGGAGGCACCAACCTTCAAATGAACAATGTGATAATTATTTGAAACTTCTTAGATATAATCTAATTCGCATTTAAAAATATGCTCACTACTTCATAATGTAGGAGCATCCAGTGGTGTAAGGGCAATCATGCATCACCCAAAAAAATAGTCCCATTTTATGTTGGTAGTTTCTTAGATGTTTTTTCTTTTTTGGATACCCTTTTCATCATAATGTAATTCCCCACTTACGGTTTTTCTTTTCTATTCTTGGGTTGAAAGATATTGCAGTTTTAGTCTCCAAGAATTGCATCTGAAAACCTTCCAAATCAGATTTGAGGCACTAAACAGTCCCGAATCGACCCTGAAACTTGTCAAAATTGGTGTAGCTTATTTCAAGCATGTTCTTGACTCTGAGACCTTTCCAACGGTTTAAATAGTTTGAAAAACGGAGTCCCGGATCAAAAGTTATGGCTCCCAGAAGTTGGCGCACTTTCTAGAAGATATTAATTTTTGAATGTACTCTAAAATTTGAATATGAAGCTGTAACTTCCAGTCCCTAGCCGCCAAAAACTAAAATTTGAATGTTGTTTGGCTCCAAACTAATAAGGAGCTCTATTTATGGGTGGGTTTATGATTTTTGTGTAGTTTTTGGGGGGAAAAAGTTCACACACTGCGAAAAGGGATTATATTGTGATTTTTTGTAACTTGCATCTGTTGTAGAACTTGAGGATTTGAGATCCTCTATATGTAAGAAGTTCCATTTTCTGAATAATAAAATTATTCTCTTGTTTTCTGAGTTATTTTTTGTGTCTCGGGTTGCACCCTTGTCAGGTGGTATCATAGTGATATTTCTTGAGCGTGTGGACAAATCGCTGATTGTGAGGTAGTTCACACCAGAACCGTGGTTGTGGGTTGAGGTCAAGAAAGATGTCTCCAAGAGTGATGCCTGGTAGGCGTGGTGGTGCCAGAGGTAGTTGAGGCAACCAAAATATTGGTGGTAGAGATCCACTAGTGGTTGAGGGTTTCAAAGTCCTCCAGAGATAGATTGATGTATTATAGGAGCAAATGAGAAGAGAATTAAACCCAAGAAGGAGAGAAGAAAGTGAGGATGAAGAAGAGGAGGAAGATTTAGATGTAGAAGAGGAAGAAGTAATTGATCAAGACTAAATGCAGTTGATAAGGGCCAAAGATCAGGAAAAGACCCAGAGCAGAAGTCCCCAATTATTTCAGAAGTCTAAACCCAAAGAGTTGATCGATTGGATCAATGAGTTATAAGAATATTTTGAGTATGAGGAGATAGAGGACCCAGATCGGGTCAAGTTCACAAAAATGAAGCTAAAGGGCCATGCCGGTATTTGGTGGAAAGAGGTCCAGTTGGAGAGAAACTAAAGAGAAGAAGGAAAGATCACCAGATGGGATCGCATGGTGGAGAAACTAAAAAAACAATTCATACCAGTGGACTACAAGCTAGATTTGCTGAAGAAATTGCAAGGGTTGAAGCAAGGAAGCAAATTTGTGAAAGAATACAATGAATATTTCCACAAGATGATCATTAGAATGGGTCATACAAAGGCCAACAAGGAGAAGGTAGCTCGTTATCTTAATGGGTTACAACCGATCATTCAGGAGGAGCTAAGCCTAGTCAGAATGACCACCATTGAGGATGCATACCAGTTCGCTCTGAAAGTTGAAGAGAAATTGAACAAAAGATTTGACAGCAAGCAAAAAGGATGACAGGGTTAGAGAAAAAAGGGTAGTGGAAGATCTTCTAGAAGCTGAAATGATGATGAGAAGAAAAATGAAGGTGTGGGTACCAGTTGAAACTAGAAGAATGATAATCTCTACCACCCTCATGATCAAAACAGTGGCGATCAAAGAGGTAGAAGACGAGGGAGATCTAGACAAGGATCCATAAGAGGTGGTTTCAGAGGAACATGTTTCTAGTGTGGTGAAGAAGGACATTAAGCTTATGAATGTCCACAACATCAAGGAAGGGAAGACACAAGTTTGGAAGGTCATGGAAGGGTTGCACATGCAGATGATGAGGCTCAATCAAAACATTCAGATGATGCTGAAAGGGGAGAAGCCCTAGTGATTAGAAGAGCACTGGTGACTAAAGGGAAGGAGACTGAACAAAGGAAGAATCTATTCTGCACAAGGTGCAAATGTGACGACAAATGTTATGAAGTCATCATTGACAGTGGGAGCACCAATAATTTGGTGTTAGAGGAGATGGTTACAAAGTTGAAGGTAAAGAGGGAAAGACATCCACATCCATATTGGATTTCTAGGTTGTAGAAGGACCAAAGTTTTGGTCAATGAGCAATGTTTGGTGAAGTTCAAGATCAAGAGCTACCATGATGCAGTACTTTGTGATATCATCATCATGGATGCATGCCACATGTTGTTGGGGAGGCCATGGCAGTTCGACAGGCGAGCTATACATGATGGCCATGCAAACACTTATTCCCTAATGAAGGATGGGGTTCATCACAAGTTGAAACCCTTGAAGGAAGCCGAAGAAAAGGTATGCAGTAGTTCTAGAATCTGTTATGTTGATGTAAGAAATTTTTTAGAAGGTATGAAGCATGAGTATGTTTTCTATGCATTGATTCCTAGAGTGGGTAAGGAGGATAGTGAGAAGGTGCCAATAGAAGTTTCTGGATTGTTGTATGAGTTTCAGGAAATTGTTTCTAATAACATATCTGAGGGTTTACCACCAGTGAGGAAGATCAGTCATCAAATTAACTTGATCCTTGGAGCCAGTTTTCCAAATAAGGCAGCTCACAGAATGACTCCAGTAGAAAATGAAGAGTTAAACAGACAAGTTCAGGAGTTTTTGAGAAAGAGTTTGATTTGAGAGAGCTTGATCCCATGTGCAGTACCTACATTACTAGCACCGAAGAAGGATGGGGAGTGGAGGATGTGTATAGATTCTTGGGCCATAAACAAGATAACAATCAAGTACAGGTTTCCCCTTCCAAGGATGGATGACCCGATGGACTATTTGAGTGGAACTCAATACTTCACAAAGATTGATTTGAAGAGTGGTTATCACTAGATCTAAATTCAAGAGGGAGATGAATGGAAGACTACTTTCAAGACCAAAGAGGACCTGTACGAGTGGTTAGTCATGCCTTTTGGGATAACTAATGCATCGAGCACATTCATGTGGCTCATAAACGTGGTATTAAAAGAATTTATGGGAATTTTTGTCATTGTGTATTTAGATGATATTTTGATTTTCAGTAGAACTTTGGATGAGCATTTGATACATATTTAGAGAGCCTTTGAGAAGTTAAGAGAGGATAAATTGTTGATAAATCTGAAGAAGTGTAGTTTTGTGAAGAAGGAATTAGTGTACTTGGGGTTTGTAGTCTCGACAGAAGGTCTCAAGATGGACCTAGAGAAGGTGAAGGCTATTCTGGAATGGCCTACCCCAAAAACTACTATTGAGGTAAGATCTTTCCATGGTTTGGCTAGTTTTTATAGAAGATTCATTAGAAAATTTAGTAGTATTTGTGCACCCTTGACTAAAATAATGAGAAGGGATAGAAAAGAGTTCAAGTGGAGCATTAGAGCAGTGAAAAGTTTCGAATTGTTGAAAAAAAAGGTGATAGAGCAGCCTATTAGCCCTCCCAAATTTTAATAAGATGTTTCAGGTGGATTGTGATGCCAGTGGTTGTGCCATTGGAGCAGTGTTGAGCCAAGAAGGTAAGCCCATTGCCTATTTCAGTGAAAAGTTAAGTGATGCCAATAGAAAGTATTCTATATATGATTAGGAATTTTATGCAATAGTTCAAGCACTAAAGAAATGGAGGCATTATCTATTGTCGAAGGAATTTGTTTTTTATACTGATCATCAAGCATTGTAGTACCTGAATAGTCAAGGAAAATTAAATCAGAGGCATATGAAATGGGTAGAATTTTTGTAAATTTATACATTTGTTTTAAAACATAGGAGTGGGAGGTCAAATATGGTTGCAGATGCCTTAAGTAGGAGACATATATTGTTGATGAAGATGCAGATTGAAGTGGTTGGGTTCAATGAACTCAAGACATTGTATGTAGAAGAACCTGATTTTGCAGAGACCTAGAATGCTTGCAAGGAGCCTATTATAGTGGATAGGGCAAAGTGGTTGGATTTCATAATCCAAGATGGCATGTTGTTTAAGGGAATTCAATTGTGTATTCTGAGGAGTTCCATGAGGGAGAACTTGATAAAAGAGAAACACAATGGAGGAATGGTAGAAAATTTTGGTCAGGATAAGACCATAGCCATTATCAATGAACATTACTATTGGCCTCAGTTGTCACAAGACATGAAGAAGTTTGTACAAAGTTGTAAGGTATGTCATATGGGTAAGGGACTGAGCAAGAATACAAGGTTTAATCAACCCTTACCTATACCAGAGAGGCCATAGGAGGATATAAGTATGGACTTTGTTCTTGGTTTTCCAATGACATAGAGAGGGAATGATTCAATATTTGTGGTGGTTGATAGGTTTCCAAAGATGGAACATTTTATTCTATGTAAAAAGACCCATGATGCAATCCACATTGTTGACTTGTTCTTTAGAAAGTTGGTGAGACTACATGGTCTGCTAAAGAGTATTATCTCAGATTGTGACACTAAATTTGTGGGATACTTTTGGAGGACCTTGTGGAAGAAGTTGAGAATGGAGTTGAAGTTCAGTTCTACATACCATCCACAAAAAAATGGGAAGACAAAGGTCGTAAATAGGAGTCTGGGTAACCTATTGAGATGCTTGGTAGGAGATAAACCCAAGGGATGGGACTTGATGTTACCATGAGTAGAATTTTCTTACAACAATTCTGTCAACAGAAGCACTGGTAGATCATCATTCTAGATTGTGTATGGAGCCAGTCCTAGAACAACTATAGAATTGAGGAAGATGGACCAAGAGAAGAAGATAAGTGCCGAAGCCGAAGATTTTACAGAGCACATCAAGGGTATATATGAGAAGGTAAGAGAACATATTGACAAGATGCATATGTAGTATAAGGACAAGGTAGATCAAAAAAGGAGGAATAAGGAGTTTCAAATTGGTGATGAATTAATGGTCCACTTGAGGAAAGAAAGGTTTCCAATAGGTACCTATAACAAATTGAAGATGAAGAAATTCAGTCCCTGCGATATTTTGAAGAAGCATGATTCAGGGAATGCGTATGAAGTAGAGTTGCCAGATGGAGTCAACATTTCCCCTGTGTTCAACATTTAAGATTTGACAAAGTATCATGAAGGTGGCATAGAGGATGCACTAGCAATAGGGAAGTATGACATTTCAGCACCTACTTCAGAGGAGGAGATTGAAGCAATCCTAGATAGCCATGTGGGAAGGAGTACCAGAAACATGTAGTATGAAGAATATCTAGTGAAATTGAAAGGAAGGCCTGAAGAAGATTCATCTTGGCTATCTAAGGTAGAGGTTGACCATTTGGGTTTTCTTTAACCATCTGAGACATGATGGGGTCACTTCTCAAATTGCCCTAGGTGTTTGATGCAGGAGCATCTAGTGGTGTAAGGGCAATCCTGCATTACCCAAAAAAAAGAGTCATTTCATGTTGGTAGTTTCTTAGATGTTTTTGCATTTTTAGATACCCTTTTCATCATAATATAATCTCCAACTTACGATTTTAATTTTCTATTCCTAGGTTGATAGATATTGCAATTTTAGTCTCCAAGAATTGCACCTAAAAACCTTCCAAATCAGATTTGAGGCACTAAACGGTCCCAAATCAGCCCCAAAACTTTCCAAAATTAGTATAGCGGATTTCTAGCACATTCTTAACTCTGAGACCTTTCTAACGGTTGAAACAGTTCAAAACACGAAGTCTCGAATCAAAAGTTATGGCTCCCAAAAGTTGACGCACTTTCTAGAAGATACTAATTTTTGAATGTACTCTGAAATTTGAATCTCAAGTTGTAACTTCCAGTGCTAGGCTGCCAAAAACTAAAATTTGAATGTTGTTTTGGCTCCAAACTAATAAGGAGCTCTATTTATGGGTGGGTTTTTGATTTTTGTGTAGTTTTTGGGGGGAACAATTTCGCACACTACAAAAAGGGATTATTCTATGATTTTTTGTAACTTGCATCTGTTGTAGAACTTGAGGATTTTGAGATCCTCTACATGTAAGAAGTTCCATTTTCTGAACAATAAAATTATTCTCTTGTTTTTTGAATTATTTTTTGTCTTAGGTTGCACCCTTGTCACAAGTTCCCAAGTTTCATTCTTTTCTTTTTGATTCAATTTCTCCTCTAGGGCCCCTATCCAATGTTTTTCTTCACTTGCTTCTTTAAAGTTCTTAGGTTCTATCTTGGAAAGAAAAGACATATTTTCATGATCTGAAGTACTAGTCAATATCCTTCTTGTCTTAATTTCTCCATATTTGTCACCTATAATCAAATCTTATGGATGATTTCTTTGGACAAATATAGATTGTGTCTTAGATTATGTTCTTGATGGTATCATTGGATTTCTTTGCTCAACTACATTTTCACTTTCAATGACCTTATGCAACCTCTTATTGTAACATCTATATGCTTCACTTCTTGATGAGCAACCAAGGAATATTCCTCCATCTCCAGAATCACACTTTCCCAATTTTTTTCTCATCTCTCCTCATGTAACATGTGCTCCCAAACACCTTGAAATACTTCATGATTTTAGGCCTTTCCATAAATCATAAGGTTTTTTCTATTTTTCTATCATTTACTTTGATTTGACTATGGATTAAAATATAGATTGTCGTATGAACCACATCTCTCCAAAATGTGTCAGGTAACTTGGAATCATTTAGCATGACCCTAGCCATTTCTTGGACTATTATATTCTCTCTATCCACAACCCTATTTTTTTGTGTTCTTGCAATAGAATAATGTCTTCTTATCCCCCATAAATCTTCAAACTCATCTGAAGTGAATTATCCTCCCCTATATGGTCTATGGAATTTGATCTTTAGATCTATTTAATTCTCCACTTGTTGGTATGTGGCAATTGATCATGCAAGTATTGTACACTTGTAACAAGAAATAGGGTTCGGGGCATTGCCCCCCAAAAAATTTTCATTAACACGTCAAGGTTTTTTCTTGTTGACACGTCAAGGTTTTCCTGTCGAAATATCAAGGTTTTTTCTTGTTGAAACGTCAAGGTTTTCCCATTAACACATCAAATGAAAAAAGACCTTGTAAAACCCTAATTCTAGAAGGTTCCAAAAGGCTTGTTATAAGCGACTAGGATGTATGTTGTGGTATGTTGTTCGCAAGATTGTAATTTGTTTTGCACTAGATAATAAAATCATTGGATGGATGAGTTTCTGTGGATGTAGCCCATTTGGGTGAGCCATGTTAAATTTTGTGTTGATCTTTTCTGTGTTATTCTTCATTATTATATCTAGGATATTTAATCCACATATAATTGTCAATGTTTATTGCTCCAATCTTCCTGAACCCTAACACCACTAAGGCTTTAAATGTCTTAAACTTGTCAAAAGCTTCAAATTTTTATTTTAAAAATGTGACCCAAGTCATTCTAGAATAGTCATCACTCAACAATGTGAAGTACTTTTCTCCTTGCATACCTTTTGTTTTGGTTGCTCCATAAATATTTGTATATATAATCTCCAAATATTTTAATGTAAAATGTTCCTTTGATTTTAAATTTACTTTAGTTTTCTTCCCAAGTTGGCATTCCTTACAAGTGGTATTTAAAGGCTTTGAAATCTTTGGCATGTCTATCACTGCTTCCTTACTACTAATCTTGACAAGGTTGTCAAAGTTTATGTACCCCATTCTCCTCTGCCATAACCAACTTTCATCTTCTTGACTCATACAATATCTTTCACCTTTGATTTCACTAAGAACATATAAATTGTTAGCTACTCTATTGGATTCTACAACCCACTTCCCTACTTTTCTAATTTCATACCCTTTTGTTTGAAATGTAAGAGTGTTCCCTTGGTCATACATTTGACTTACACTTAGGATATTATGTCTTAGTCCTTCAACATATGGCACATTCTTAGGTTTTTTTTAACAATTATCAAGGCTAAGAGTACCTTTCCCTAATATCTTTTCAGAAGCATTATCTCCAAACTTCAATGTTCCACCATCCACTCGTTTGAAGGAGATGAATTTACTCTTATCACCTGCCATGTGTTTTGAACAATTGTTGTAAATATACCATTGACCCCCTTAGTTTCATGTGTATAGGGTTGTTTGAACCAATTTATATATTTATTTATTTTCTTCTTCCTTCTTTCTCCATAATTTTTTAATTTTCCTCTTTTTTATTAATGACCATTTCTTCCTTATTACTTTTTTTGGGAGGTTCTAGAAGGAAACTTCTACAAAAATTTGTTGTATGCCCACATTTTTTGCACTTATAACATATGCCATTATAATCCATAATAGGAGAAAAAGAGTTGAAGTTTATGTTTATGAACCTATGACTCACGTTCTTGTTCCATGCTCCATAGTCCATTGCTTTATGCCTAAAGTTATTTCATGCATGCATTCTACAATCATCGCTTTATGACCAAAATGACTACACAAAAAGCAATAACCAAAGAAGGAATAATAGAACCTGGGTATATGAGTTTTCCTTGGTGGAGGGGACTTCCTGACCATGCCATTCTTAGCTTCTATAGGTATGCTTGGTTTCTAGTTCTTTTTTCTAATTTCATCTTTGATAGGACTTTTAAGGATAGCATCATACTTCTTCTCTTCATTTGATTTCTTCAATGATTGAATTGTTTTAGAATTTTTTCCTTTTTCATAGCCAATACCACTCATATCGAACAATATTTTGAGATTCAATGATATTATCCAATATTTCCAAACTGTTCTTGTTCTTCAAGTTGCTATTTAATTAATCCATTGTCCTCACCAATTACTTTCTAAGGGAGACAATTTCATATTCTAGTTTCTTGCAATATTCTTTCTTTGCCTTCAATTGGTTTCTCATCTCCTCTTCAATCCATTTTTCTTCTTCTACTTGAACTTTTAGGTCTACGATCATTTTTTTAATTCTTCAATATTTTGTGATAATTTTTATTTGACTTCATTGTCCCCTTGAATTTTTAATCCTTATTTCAACTTTATTTTCTTTAGCTTCTTGATAAAACTATAGGAATAATGGATTTCCTCCTCAAGATCCACTTCTCCTTCATCTTTTCTATGCTCTTATTCCAAATCTCTTTCTTCTTTCTTTTCATCTTCACCATCCTTTTCTTCCATCACCATGAAGAGTATTTCTTTTCTATCACTATTATAAATTTCTTCTCCGCTTTCCTCCCATGAGCTATTATCTTCCTTGGAATAAAGACTCTTCTTGTACTTCTAGAATTCCTTCTTGTTTTCATGTGACCTTATTTGTAGCTCTTATTTTGTTGATATCTTCTTCCTTTCTTCATGTAGTGATCCTCTTCATCATTGTTGCTTTCACTCTTACCCTATAGACACTTAGAAAAAAATTGACTTATTTTACCACAATTAGAATATTTAAATGGCAAATTACCTTGGTACTTCCTAGATCACTTCACTTCTTTAGGTTTCTCATGAAGTGAGCTTCTTCATCCATTTCATTGTTTGAGCTATCACTTGGTTCATATATTTTATTCTTTTCCTTTTTTGATGCTCTGATGGTTGTCTCCATTTTAGATGGTTTTTCTTTAATCCTCATTTCATAGGCAATAAGAATCCCATGCAACTCATCCTTTGCTAGTTTTTCTATATCTCTCACTTCTTGAATTACCAAAGCCTTGGAATCAAAAATTGTAGGTAAAGGCCTTAGTACCTTTTGCACAATCATAGCTTCTTCAACTAGTTTGAAACAAGACCTCTTATTTTATTCATAATCTCATCAACATTAAGTAAATAAGAGGCAATTTTCTTCTTCTTCTTTCATCTTAAGGATTTCAAATTGTCTCCTATGCATTTAAAGCTTTGTATTTTTTACTTTATCATCCCCTTCATAGATATTTTTTAGCTTATCTCACTTGTCCCTAGTTGATTTTCAATGCATTACTTTTACAAATCTGATTTGGATAATCCACATAAAATCGCATTTGTGGCTTTTACATTATTTTCACTTTCCCTCTTTCTTGTTTGATCCATTGGGGGAGTCGCAAGGGCTATATAGTCATTTTCCACCAATTTCTAAATATCAAACCCTAGATAACTCAAATATGTTTGCATCCTTATGCTCTAAAAGTTATATTTTGTTCCATTGAACAATGGTGCCTTGTTTGATAAGAATCCATATCCTTCTTGACTAGAAATGTGTGCTCTTTAGATCTTCCTTCTAGTAGTTAGACTATCTTAGAGGTAACCCGCTTTGATACCAATTGATGAACACACAATTACAATAAGAGGGCGGGGGGGGGGGAGGGTGAATTAGTATAACAATAGTATTTTACTTTTCAAAAATTAATTGGCATAACACACATGCAAGATCTATCAATTAAGAACATGGGATGAACACATGATTTACATGGAAACCCTTGCGAGAGAAAACCATAGAAAAATATTTCCTATATATATATATATATATCTTCTTGTAGGAACCGGCCTAGTTCTTTTACAAATATTTTGTAGGAACCAATCCATTGGATACACCAATCCCCACAACTAAGTACCAACTCAACAAGAGACACCAATCTTTTCAAATGAGAGGCACTCACCTCCCAATCTCCTTGGTTATGAGGCACCAACATCCAAATGAAAAATATGACAATTATTTGAAACATATTATTAGATTTTCTCTAATTCACTTTCAAAAATATGCTCACTACTTCATCAAGAACTTCCTTTAGAGTCTCCTAAAAATCCATCATAAATTATGCCATAAAGCTATTGGAAGCTTGGAGACTTTGTAGTTTGGAGATGTTGAATTTTGGAGATTTTGGAAGCTTGAGTTGTTTGTGAGTTACTTGGGTGTTCCAATTGATGTCAACCCCTTGTATGTAGAGAGTGTTGGAATATTGTTGGTGCTGATAATGTCAACACTTAGCCTAGAGTTGTTGGTGTTTATGTCAACACAATGTTGCTAGTGTTGTCACTAATGTCCTACTTTAGTATAGTTACAAAAGTTATATTTGGAGAGATTGTTGGATATAATACAAAGTATTATAGATGTTATAGATGTGTTGTATGTAATGCCCCATCTTGTAACCTAAGGAATGATGCATTGACTACGAAAGTGTAATTTTTTTTTTTTAAATATAATAATTTACTCAACTAATTGCAAACATTCCCTAAGAAACGCGATGACACACTATCTGAAAATTCCCATAGATGACAATAGTATTTAACATTGCATATATTTATCTCACATTAACTTAGAAGTATACATTGAATAACATTAGAATTTCATCAATGAAGGTATAAAGTACAAATATGAATCTTACATTGCATTTGAAATAACATTACAATACTCATTTTCCAAATGAGGCAAATCAAATAATAGTTACAATTACAAGTTACAAATATTCTCCTCTTTAACAATTGAGGAGTGTTTTACAAATATAGTTTTTTTCCATTGTTTCAAATAAGAAAGTACATGAATCCACATGCGATCTCTCCATCCAAGAAGCACTTGTTTCCATGAACAAGAACTGGGGACCCAACGGAGTAAGGTGCACGTTCCACCCAACAATGTGGTACCCATAGGTCCAACCCCATGCTAGGAGACAATAATAAGGTTCCCTAGACATAACCTACAAACCCTAGGCACAAGTAAAAACCATGGACAAGCTATACAAGTACATACTTAACTTATTGGTTACACTGTTTCCAGAATTAGAACAATCAAATAAACTAAGTTCACAAAGACATTGTTATTTTAAGTGGAGTGTCATCACAATGTTGCAAAGTTTACCCTAGTGTTTCTTCCTAGGTTCTGGCCCCCAACTAGGGTTACCCTGGAAACCTCTTACGAAACTGGGCCCCATAAGCAAACTATTGTGGAATCGAATATCTTTCAAGACAACAAGATTTTGACTTTCCATTCTAGACCTTCTCAATTTATTCTCAAGACTGAACTAGCCCTTGAGTCTATAAGCAAGGCTTATTAATCTAGTTAAAGTTTTTAAACTAACTAATATTTTGTTTTAGTTTTCACTGACTTACTAACTCTACATGAGTTACCCAGGCACCACTTTGTGTGTCGGCCCTCACATAGAGCCACTCCCCTAAAAATAACACAAAGAATCTAAGTTCTCTATCTAAGGTAAATAAGGTGCACATATATCCAAATCAATTAACCAAAATATCACAACAATAAACACCTCTTGTTTATAGAATCACATGTCAAAACTATGCATTTTATCAAGTGCACAACCCTAGTTAACTCAAAGATGGTATAAAAACAAATAACAACCCCCACCTTAAAACAAAATTTTTTGGAAGACTTGTACTTTTAACACATTCCCAATTTTCCCAATAAAAAGGGAACACAATTTAAAGCAAATCAATACAATAGGAATCTAACATTAGGATTTACTAAATCCATTGCATCCATTTCATAAAATACAAAATCAAACAACATGTTTATAATTCTTCCCTCAAATAATAAAAATAATTGTTTCAAATAATCTAATTTTTAACCTTCACAATTTCATATAAATATAAATTCCAAATTTTCTCTCTATATATTTGAAAACTAACTAGTCTCTAAATTCACATTTATTTTAATCTGAAGAAAGTTTGCATTATAATACTAAAATTATTTTCTTAATAATCAAATAAAGTATGTTTTTTATTTACACTTGCACGCACACACACACACACACACATATATACATATATATACATGTATTTAAAATAAAATAAAATGACTTTAAAATTCACGACTACTATAATTTGAAACTTGTGAAGGATTCGTAAATTTCATTAAATGTTATATATTAAATAAGCAAGGGTTTTCAGACTATGTATTCACAGTCATTCGGGTTGTTAATCACAGCCTACCCCACATGGGGTAGCGGTTGTGTTGGCAGCCATCGCTGCCTATGAGGGCAGTTCGGGTTGCCTCCATAGTCATCGCCCTGTGTGGGGTGGCTGTGGGGGAAGCCCACGGCCCCCATAACATTAATCCTCATCTTAAATTTTTAATCAGAAACTAGGGTTTCTAAAACCCTCAACAATTTTTTGCATTTCGGATTTTAAAAAATGGGAAAAATAAAATATCAAAAATCTTTATACAATGAAATCTCATTTATGTGTATATATATTTGTTTTAGAATTTAAATATATATGTATATATATATTTAAATATATATATGTATATATATATATTTAAATATATATATATATATATATGTATATATATATTTAAAATATATATATATATATAAATATATAAATAACAAGCATGATTTTATTATACAGACAAATTTTCTGATAAAGCTTTCTACAGGAAATTGAAAAGAAAATACATATTTGTACAATTTATTTCCAAAATAGTAGTTTCAACTACAGAGGTTTTCTTTTCAAAACCCCCAAATTTTATCACTGGATTTAACAGATGACTTTAAAATAAAATCCTATAAGATCTCGTCAATTTCCTCTGTGGAATTACTACTAATAAAACAAATCTTTGTGTTGCTCTTTGATTTCTCTATAATATTTTGTTTCGTAAAATTCATAGAGAAATAACAAATTTCTACAAAACTATTTTCACAAAATTCACCGAGAAGAATACAAAGGCCACAAACACAATAGTTTCCTCTGGAAATCTTTTAAATTCATAATTTAGCAAATTTGCACAAACCTAATTCTTACACAGGCAATCCTTCAAATGAAAAACAAATTAAATTAATAGAAGAATACCTGTTTTCTTTTAGCTTGAAGAACTTGGTTGTTGAAGAGAAACTTTGCCTGTTGTGTGCAACTTCCAAAGCCCTTTCAGAACACCAAATTCTAGAAAATTGCTAATACTAAACCAAAGATCTTCTTCCAGAAATATACAACAAATCACGAAGAAAATCACAAATTTACACAAATCAATTTTTTTTTTTAAGCAGAACCCTGTTCTTTTCATTTCCTGTGAAGTGATTTCTTGTTTTCCCCAAAACACATCATATCTTCCGAGAAAATCCTCAACAAGAAAAAACAATTAATTTTAACTAACACACATGTCAAGAAGAAAATATCTTCCAACAAACTTACGGGTAAATCTTTCTTTCTTCCTTATCAAGAATTCCATGCATATTAAAGAATTCACAATTCAATTCCCTTGTGATTTTATTTTAATTTTTTATATATTTAAAATTTCATTCCCAATAAAGCAATTAATTTAAATTTAATTTAATTAATTAATTAATTAAATTAAATAATTTTAATCTCAATGATTAAATTACTTAACCAAACAAACTAATTTAATTAATTAAATAAAATATAAAGCTTTTATTTACAACATTTAAAATTAATTTAAATAAACATTAAATTAAAAGAATATTAATCTATCATTAATTTAACGAAATTTTCCTTTTTTATAATAAATAAACCAATCAAACACAAACAAGACCACCAAAGACACCAGACTTAAACTAATGACATACTGTGACTGGGTTTAAGACTAGACTAGGAAGAACCTTGTTACTACCTCCCAATCAACATTTCCGTTGAGTCTTGACATGCTTAGACCTGAGTAACCAGGTGGAGTTGGTGTTATGTACCTGCAATCTTGCAATCAAACAAATAACATACATACATATAATCCATTACACAAACACACCGTGTGGAGAAAATCACGGAAATTATAGGGCACTCGCAAGTGAGTGATGCAAC
>VDFB02058242.1:331627782-331933368 GCA_007258455.2 Sequoia sempervirens
CCCATGTTTCATGAGTAGTGGTCCACAAGAACCCATCTCTCATGATAATGAATGGTCCACTTAGCACTCATTGCATCTAGATGATGCTCACAGAGGTGAAGCAATGGGCCATCTCGAGAGGTCACCTATCCCAGTGGATCAATGATTACTAATGGGATGGGTGACCTCCCGGGACGGCCCAATGCTTCACCTCTGTGAGCATCACCTAGATGCAAAGAGTGCTAAGTGGACCATTCATTATCATGAGAGATGGGTTCTTGTGGACCACTACTCATAAAACATGGGTCAATGAGTTTGACTTGAAAACTACAGAATTGAATCCTGATAGCAATAACATAATGATAATTTGTTGATAGAACAATCTGATTCTAATTTGCTTACATGTTAATTGCCTACATATTTAAAAATTGTTATAAACTTAGAGATAGTGTTAACCTTTGTACTCCTAAAAAGCTAGACTTGCCTCTGCCCTGGCGTTTTCTGTGAAAGGCGTTCTCATGGCTGCCCACAAAGAAATTATCAACCTACAAATCAGATACATTATTCAGCTTTCACATGAGATTGTGATGTTAAATTACTAATAGAAAATGAGTTCAAATTAAACAAAGAAAAATATGAGTACAGTATTTAGTTTACTTGTGGCTTTTTTATGAACGCTATAAAGAAGTTTTACAGAGTATTAAGAAAACAAGCAAGGGGGGAAAGTACCTCAATCTGGACGGGTTCTTCTTGAAGAAGTGCAGCCACGATTACTTTCTTTGCCTCCGCTATTGGAAAACTAACAATTAGATTGAAATCATGTAAAGAATACATAACTACATTATTATAGAATTCTTAAGTAGTAATTATACCATCTTCAAATTTCTGCTCCCACCAAAGCCTCTGGTTGTCATTTGTGCCTTCTGGAAACAGAAGATTTTAAATAAAAATAACTGATCTGGCCATCAGCTTAACGTCTACTTATTTATGATTTGTGGTAATGAAAAACATTGATCTTATACTACGCATTTGCCTGACAACCACACATTTTGTCAGCGAACTGCTCTATATGTTGTTTTAACATCATGAAAATTTACCTCTAGAAGCTTTCTTCAAGAATACAGACAGCTCCTCCTTTATCTTCTTATCTATTCTTGAAAATTCAAAACGCAAAAATCTTAAGATGTAAGATTTTGTATATATCTATGAATGTTTAGAACGAAATCCAATAGGCTTTATAGGTTTCTAAAACCTTAAAAACATCAAAACATGAGCAAAGAGAGAGCATAGAGTTAAACTAGCGAAGTTTCCAAGTATATACAAGAGGCAAATATAAAATCTAAATTACCACGTAAAGCGTTCTGCAAATCTGATATTATGTTAGTCCTCGTTGTAAGACCGCCTGCCTTGGATGTTTCTCCTGCACAAAGTTGAATTAATATATTTTAATTAAAAGAGGTAAAAATTTATTCAAATAAAAATAGAGCATTACAAAGTAAGAGTATTACATACTTCTGTTTATCTCCACTAATTGATCCAATTTTTGTGACAAATCTCGGGGTAATTGACCCCTTTCCACAATATGCCAATCTTGCAAGTGATCAGAAGCCCATTTAGCCAAACAATCTGCAACCCCATTCCATTCTCTATGCAAGAAAGAAATAGACTCCAAGGAAGCACACATACTCAATTCCATTGGATTCTCATTGACCTCTGTAGGAAAAAAAACTAGCTAAATAGATATAACTTACTAGCTACATGATTATTGCTTCACTTCTGGTTTGGCTAATGAAATTCACACTAGAAACCTTTAAAACCTAAATAAAAATAATTAAAATAAAAAACCAGTAAAAAATATGAAAGAAATATAATTATCACAATAGCAATAAAAATTCAAAACCGATAACTCTGATAGGGAAGACATTGTACATCCTTCATCTCAAAGACTCATATTTCCTTCAGATCGTGTGTCCATATTTGTTTCAAATGTATTGCATTTAAATCCAAACTATAAGAAAGTATAAACATTTACATTTTTCTAAAACTAAAACCAAATAGCAAATTTAAGTCACCTGCACAATCCACCAATTGAATTGTAGGCTTAGCAGGACCATTTGCAGGTACTTGAATTTCAGCATTACCTCCCTCTTCAAATAGGTTGCCAATTCTGTCAAGTTCTTCTAGTGTACCCAAGTTTCCTTCAATAGGCTCCTTGAATGGTTCTAATGTTGATTCATCCAGCCCCCAAAGTTCTGACATTGAAGGAATCTATGTACAAGAAGAATACCAAATTTCTATTATTAAGGAATCTCTGTCAAGAATAATAAGAAATAAATCATTTAGTCTGCTTAACCATCTACCTGCAAATATTGTAAAGTTGATAGAAAATATTATCAATTTTACTTATAGTGCATGAATTAATAGTATCAACCACCAAATACATAAAACTCAAACCTTGAAAGATCTTAATCCAACAATGAATAATAAATGAACATATAAACATAAACAATAATAAAACAATATTACCATAATTCATATGTCATGGTTGAATCACCTTCATTGCTCTTCTCCATTTTGCTTTATATGCTTTCTCGCCTCAGATTTGTAGTACGCAAGAATAAACCTAGTAATAGTGACAACAAAATATCAAAGATATTGGTTGTCTAGGGTTTGAAATGAAAGGGATAGGTCTCTTTTATAGAAACCCGAATATAAATGAAAGGCTAAGATTAAATGGTGAAGATCAATGGATGAGATTGCTTTGAGAACTAAGGAAATAGGGTTAGGGGAAAAGTAGGGTTTAGTTAAGGATGGACAGTGGAGATTAAAAGGTAATGAAATGTTATCAAGGGTGGAAATTAATTGAGATAAGAGATAAGACGAAACAAAAAAAGAGGTGGTTGTAGTAAATTAAATAGGTATAAAATTATTTAATTTAGGAGGGAAAATGAAAATTTAATTAATTACAACAATGATTTAATTATAGGAGAGAGAAAGTTGAATTTTAATTAAAATAATTGAAAACAATTATTTAATTAGAAAGTGGAGGAAAAAAGATTCATAAATAATAAAAATTAATTATTTACTATCGTGGGAGAATAATTCAATAATTAAAATAATTATTTAATTATAGTAGGAAAAAGAATATAAATAATTAAATAAATTAGAATTTATTTAATTATAGAGTGAAAGGATTAATTAGTGATGTAATTAAATAAATATTAATTAGGGAAAGTGAATTAATTAAATAATTAAAATTATTTAATTAATATAAGAAATATTACTTTAGACCATAATTAAATAATTCATTTTGCCCCCTCTTTGACACAATGTGAATTAGCTAAATGTTGTAAAAATTATAGTGGATAAGACATTTATAGCAAAAATATTTTAGCTTCAAAACCTTGGATATTCACATTAGGGTTTGGGACTCAAAATTGGATGCATTCTGTATCTAAAACTGGTCATGGTTAATCAAGTTTGTTATTTAATTAATCTTCTAAAGTCATCTACATATAAATAAATTTAATTATTTATTTATTTACTTTATAATTCTTCTACCTTAATTAAAAAAATAACTTTATTTAAAATTATTACCATCTTCCATATTCCTCTTAATTAAATTAAATAAATTTTATAATTTATTTATATTAATTGTCATATTATTCTAAATTTGAATATTTGAATTCAAATAATGGAATATTCCTCCAAACACCTTTTTCATCTCACAGTTAAATTAAATATTACAAATACATTTTTTACTCCACACATAATTAAATATTTTTAATATTTAATTAATTTCCATTTTATCTCACACATAATTAAATATTAATTATTTAATTATGAAAAATTTTAAATTCATTGCCACATGTAATTAAATATTTATTTAATTATGGAATTTATCTTCAACTAACTGCTCAAATGACAACTTTCCTTCAATTTTGAGTGGAAAAGATTGTGTAGGAGAAAACATCTTCCATTATTCTCTCAACCTTCTATCTTTTTCTCAACTTCCAAATCTCTCATCGTTCATCTTGACAAGCTTGATTTCAACCATCAATCTTTTCCAATTAGATTCTTGCCTCCAAAAACCTATAAATAGAGCCTCTTGGTGAGTTGAAAACAATCCTAGATTTTGTGAATTTAATGCTATTATTATAGTTGCATTCTAATTAGCATTTAGCAATATTTTCAAGCATTTTTATTTCAAGTTCATAGCATCTTCATTTTCACATCTTAACTTAAATCATTTAGCAAATAGACATGCATTTTGCATAAGCTTGTTCTTTGAAGTTGCCATTCTAACAAGCTGCTGCTTACACCAAGGGCCAGTACTTGCAACGAATCCTTGGAGATAGAGCACAATAAGACGCTTTTGAAGGAGTTGTTATTTTATGAGTTTTCTTTACTTTTCAATTAATTTCCTTTGATTTAATGTCTTATTGGTGTGTTGGTTTATATTTCTTTAATTAGCTCACTTATTCGAACACACATTTTTGGTGCCCACTATGGGGCCTTCCCCCATTTTTAACATCTACTTGCAAGTTTTCTAATAGGATTTTGCATTTTGAAGTTTGGCTTTTTAGAAAAATTTATGCTTTAGCGCATCCGTTCAATATTTCAGCACACATGAAAAAAAATAAGTCCATTTGTAGACTATTTTAGTGCTTCTATGGGTTTTTCAACGCATCTGGGAACCTTTTCAGTGCATCTGAAGATTACTTAAGCACATATAGGGAAAATAATGGTGCATAAATTTATCTTAATTCATTAAAATTTTGTTAATTTAAAAAAAAAACATTTTTAGATTGGCACATTTAGGATTTCTTTTAGCACATTTAAGGTTTTCTGCAACACTTTTGATGTCTTTTTTAGCACATTGACTAGTTGTTTTAGCGCATATGTACGATCTTTTAGCGCATGCAGATTGTAACTAAACAAGGTTTTGAGTCTAACGTCTTTCACAGACAAGACCTTTTCTAGCTTAAAAAGAACCAATCTAGGATAGTCACATCTGGTTTTAAAATGAAGCAATCTAGGATAGTCACCACACAATGATTTTTTCGGTTAAAATAAAAAACTTGTTTTCATGAAGCAATTATCTTCACGTAGTTTAGATCATTGTGATTTGGGCTCTAAAAAGAACATTGTTTGCTTTATCTATGGCAATAGGTCTATGCTCTCCCCTTAACTAGGTGATCAAAATACCAGAACTGCCTTTTTTTTAATTCATCCAATTTTACATGCTTTCTTAAATCCTTTAGAGGGTCTACTCTTGTGGGAAAAAGTACTCACCCAAGAGGAACAACCCAAGTGGGTTCAAACCAAATCCAAGTTATTCCACCCCACTCTAAAATTTAAAGCAAATCTGGGGAAACCCATTTTTGTTGGAAGTGTGCAAGATAACCATCCCCAAAACCATTGTTCTAAAGGTTGGGAGGTCTCATGAGGGAGTTTATTATTTCCGCTTTGAATGGAAACCCTTACTGCGAACCTTAGTGTAGAAGCTAGCTGAATCAATATTCAAACATCATAATAATCACAGTGCAAGGGGAGGGGAAGAATATGCCCCCAAGATACTCACCATATAACTGCCAAGGATTGTTTGCTAAGGGGATCTGGTATCCACTTCCATCACTCTAAGTACACACCTGGTAAAGACAAAAACACGGGCACCCCTTTGGTGGTGACACGGCTGTGTGAGTTGACCAAATTCTAAGATGTGGGTTGTTGATTATTATGATGACCTACTTGAGCACTAAGAGTGAGTCTGCCCGAATTGTATGTTCTGTGCTAAATATGTGAAAATGCTTTTTTTGAAAATATTTTGAACATATACTCATCTAATCCTTTCCCTAAATGTATATGGAATTTTTGTCTTTGTGGAAACCACTTGGAAGTTGGCATGTTGAGTTGGCTAAGGGTAATTGAGTTGTATAAATCCCTTATTTGGTTTCTTAAATAATTGGAAATTGGTTTGAGACATGGATTCATATTTTTTAGGATGATTAGAGGTAGGTTTCACTTCATGACCACTAACAAAATTTTGGTAATCATGAAAGGATGTACACAAGTGTATAAAGGAGGGAAATTTCATTATCCCAATCTTATCTCAGATCCTATGTTGCAAATTCTCAATGAACATTCATTGGAGATCAGGATCGAGAATCTTAATGTTGATTTTTGAGTAAAGCGATTGATAATGGGAGATAAAAATAGTGACCTTTGCATCATTCCTTTGCTTACATTTCATTAAATCTACTAAGGTCGTCTTTGGACCCATGTGCACTTCAAAGTGGTTGACAAAGGAATCAACAAGTTTATTGAATGGACGTGTTTAGTTATTTGGTAAGGAGCAAAACCATTCCAAAACAAGTATCCTTTAAGGATCTAGGGAAGATTTTAGCCAAGATTTTATCCTCAAAAATGAAGTCACTACATAAGGTTGTGTATGTGGAAACATGGCTAGTATTGGGTCTCCTTTCCCACCATATTTCTCAAATCTAGGAATCTCTATACCTTGTGGCATTTTTTGTTCTCAATATCACCAAGGAGAAAGGGTTTCTTTTGACATATTGTGAAGGTTGACCATTTTGACTTTGGTTTAATACGTGTTTAGTTATTTAGTAAGGAGAAAAACCATTCCAAAACAAGTATCCTTTAAGGATCTAGGGAAGATTTTAGCCAAGATTTTATCCTCAAAAATGAAGTCACTACATAAGGTTGTGTATGTGGAAACATGGCTAGTATTGGGTCTCCTTTCCCACCATATTTCTCAAATCTAGGAATCTCTATACCTTGTGGCATTTTTTGTTCTCAATATCACCAAGGAGAAAGGGTTTCTTTTGACATATTGTGAAGGTTGACCATTTTGACTTTGGTTTAATGTGATTTTTTTTGTTGGAGGGATGCAACATTTTGCAAAATTTGGTTAAGGATGGGATTGTTGGTTTTGTTTTGAGATGGAGGTGAATAAGTTGGAGGTGTATATGCATTTGCAGGGAAAGTGAATTGTGAATTTGTGCGGGATATGGATTAGGAGATATGAGATTTAAATGCACAAAGCTAAAGGGGTTCCTAGTGGAAATACCTAAGGTAGTATTGATATTTTTTAGTTGTTCATTATCAAGCATTCTCCTCATGTTATCAATGACAGGAATTGCAGTACCAACAATGTATTCAAAACTAACAAAGTTTTGCAATTTCTCTAAATCTTCATCCATTTTTCTTAGTTCTTCTTCAAGGACATTAGCAACCATTGAGTCAATATCAATCACATTGGTTGTGGGTAGGGAGGTCATGGAAAATGAGGCATGAAAGCTATGGTCCATAGTGGGTTGACTAGTATTAACACTATGAGTGAAAGAGTTGGAAAACCCAAGATCAATAGTGAGTGATGTATCGGGCGATGACATGAGTCTTGAACTACGTCTCACAATAGTATTGGTAATAAGAAACTAGTTTGTGAAGCTCATACTAGTTTCACCAAGCCTAGGTGGACCGAAAATGAAGAATAGCTTATAGTTAAATACAATTAAACACCCTAGGTAGAATATGAAGTGCAATGCAAGTATGTAAATAATCTATATCAATTTTTAGATTTTAAACAAGATAATTTTTTTATTATATTATGAAAAAACTTGAAAATATTTAAAATCCCAACTTCTTTATATTTTAAATGCACTTGAATTGACCAATTAACCTTAATTATGAATAATTGCAAAAAATAAAAAATATAGAAACTGAAACAAAAATCTAAATGCAAAAACATAGAATGCAAACAGAGAATTTTTAGTGCCTATAAATTTAGAAATAGGCCTGATTAGGGACTCATTTTTCCATGGGTGAATGGTTCTTCTATCAAGGTTTCTACAAATTGAAACATAAATTTTTGAGTTGATGTTTTTGTTTCTAGATTCTAGTTGCAAATAGGTAGCTACAGTTTTAGATTTATAGCAAATCAAATCTAAATGCAAGTTTAAAATGATGCTTTAAAATGACAAGGAAAGAGACCTAATTGAGATGTAATTTTGATTCAATTTTCTAATTTAAGTGATTGATAATTCAATGTTACGTAAGAACTATATAGAATGAGTCTAACACTATGCCATTTTTTGTGAATTTTTAAATTTTGAAAGGATGCAAAATGCAATTTAACACCTTAAAATGCAAATACAACTAATGTAAGTTTAAAAACCCTAAATGGGATGCAAAATAATTCAATACAATGCAAATTAATGCAAATCATAGATCTAAGGCTTAAATAAACTCCAAATTTTAGAATTTTGTTGTACAAATTCAAGTTCACCAAAATATAGATTCATGAGGCTAATTGGGATTCATTTTCCTATAGGAAAATGGGTCCTTGTGCAAAGGTTTAAAATCTAATTTTATAGTCCTTGGGCCATATGTCTGCACTATTGATTCCCCCATATCGCACTTTCAAAAAGCTAGAAATAAATTCAAGATCTAAGTTTTTGTGGCTTGACAACAAAGGTGACAAAAAATGCAACTTTGTAAAATTTCTTTTTTGAGATCTTCAACTTTTCTTCAACCTATGAACCTACACAAAAAGAAAGAGGGGATTTTTTTTTGGTGAATGTGGGTTTGCCTTGGTCAAACCCCATTTTGGTAATTAAACCTTGAAGTGAAATAGTGAAACATGAAAGGAATGATGAATGAACAATTGCTATGTTGCAACTCACCAAACCCTTGATTTAAAACCATTGAATGGAGATCCTTGAAGGACTTAAAATTGAATGAAATGGCTTGAATTGGATGTTGATTTTATTACTTGAATAGATGCTTGAATTCTTGAAACCTGCATCACAATGCTAGCTCAAAAAACATGCATGATTGTAAAATACTTTTACATGATGCTTGAGATCTTGATTATTTTTGTAGATGCTTGATAAATATGCTCTTCAATTCTCTTAACAATAATATTTTCTCTTACGATTGATATCTTAAAAAATAATTAAGTCCAATTTAATTGAGGAGACCCAAAAAAAAGTGTGAAAATGTAAAGGGTATGTACAAGATCATCATAGAAAAAGTAGGCCCTTAAGTGGCAAAAAATTCAGAAAAATTATAGTTAGGAAACTTGACATAAAAATTTGAATAAGTTATATATATTATTTAAAAAATATGTAAGAATATAATCTATAGCAAATTGAATGTAGTTTCTAAACTACTAGGTTTATTTGAAAAACAAAAATCTATTTGGTGAAAATTCAAAATTTCAATGAAGTAGCACTTAAATTTCAGGGAAAAAATAAGTAGATGTTTTTTTGACCACCCTAAACACAATAAAATGATAATTATTTTTATAAGATTTTATATATAAGTAGAGGACTCATGTCATGATGTGATGTATGTTTTTTGTAATTTTTTTCCAAGTAAATAATTAATTATGAATTTTTTATAACAACTTTTAAAAAATATAAAACCTTGTATATTTGGCCACCTTAACATCGTCAAAACTTCATAAAATTCATTTTTATTAAAATCCTATGTTATGTGAAGCATAAAATGTGACGCATGTTTCAAATTTAAAAAATGTGATACTGTTAGAAAGCTATAGATTTTTTTCAATCATCCTATCAATTAGGACTTTAGTCATAATTCAAATAGAAAATGAATAGTAATAATTTATTAAATTCAAACTAGATCATAATTTATATTGTGGAAAGCTAAGAATCTCCTTTAAAAACCCTTTTCATTTCATCAATTTTGGGTTAAAACAAAGTCGCCAGCCACATACCCTACACATACCCATCATATCACCACTTTTTGGCCCATCATGATCCTGCACATACCCTAAAGGAGTACATTTTTCTACACTACAATATATAATTTTATATGTTTGCATGTTTATATGTGAATTGAATATATTTCACTCTTTATTGAATTAAATATTTTTTTCTAGGAAATTTGTATGTTGATGTTGCACTTGAGGGGAATAAAGAGGATATGGAGTATTGGTTCACTAGATGTGTTGAAGAAAACATAAGTTGGTACATCCTAGAGTGGATGATGATAACTTGGAGTATCCAACAAGTTATGTGGTTGTTTTCATTTGGCTTCAAAAATATCCAATAAAAAAGAATGGTTTGCCTCCATTTGAAGACTATGAAAGACACAAGAAGATTATACATTACTCACATTGGATTTTGGAAACCAATATATAACTTTCAATGGATGATCATTAGACAATCATAGACGCATTACAAAAAAGAGAGGATGTAGATGGTATAATAGAATAAATAAATACAGGTAAGTATATAGTTGTGTATATATTTAATCGATAGTCTATATGTTAGTCTTAAGTCATTTCCTAATTATAGTTTAAAATTATTTTTTGTTTTAGGTCTTCCAAAACTATATGTATTATAAAAAAGACAATACATGCATATAATTTACAATTGAATTTGAATCTAGATACAAGTAACTATACAGTTCTATACATTTAATTGATAGTCAAAATATAAAACTAAATATTTCATCGTCATTTTATAAAAAAATTATAATTGATTACATATCCCCTTTAGCCATCATCTTAGGACCCCTTAAGCCATATACTCTTATCTACCCTTAATCCATCCTCTTGCATCCCCTTAAGTCACTCTCTTAATTCCCATTAAGTCATACTCTTAGGACCCCTTAAGCCATATCCTCTTAGGTCCTCTTAATCCATCCTCTTGCATCCTCTTAACTCATTCTCTTAACTCCCCTTAATCCATCCTCTTACGACTCCTTCATTCATATCGTCTTAGGTACCCTTAAGTCATTCTCTTAAATCCTCTTAATCCATCCTCTTTGGAACCCTTAAGTCATTTTCTACCTACTCTCCTCCCCATCATCTCATATCCCCCCTCTCTTAGGGTTTAGGATCAAGAGGGTATACATAGTATAGGGTTGAGGGTTGAGTGTTCAACCCTTGGGATTTATGTCCTAGGGTTGAATTATATGATTTAGGATTTAGGTTTTATGGTTGAAAATATATTTAGAATCATTTGAATCTATAATAACAATAGGGTTTAGGGTCAAGAGTGTATATCTTTTACGGTTGAGGGTTCATCCTATGGGCTTTAGGCCCTAGGTTGAGGGATATGGTTTATGGTTTAGCTTTGAGGGTTTATCCTATGGGCTTTAGGTCCTAGGGTTAATGGATATGGTTTAGGGTTTAGGTTTTAGGGTTGACAAGATGCTTAGAATTTAACAAATATATTATTAGTTAATGGTTAAGTGTTCATCCCCTAGGATTTAGGCCCTAGGGCTAAGGGATAAGGTTTAGGTTTTAGGATTAAGGGTTGACAAGATGCTTAGAATACAAAATCTATTATGGGTTGAGGGTTGAGGGTTCATCCTCTAGGATTTAGGTCTTACGATTGAGGGATAGGTTTTAAGGTTTAGGATTTAGGGTTGATAAGATGCTTAGAATAAGAAATTTGTTAAGGGTTGAGGGTTAAGGGTTCATCCCCTTGGATTTAGGGCCTAGGATTGAGGGATATGGTTTAGGTTTTAGGGTTTAAGGTTTAAGTTTTAGGGTTTAGGGTTGACAAGATGTTTATAATAAAAAATCTGTTATGGGTTGATGATTAAGGGTTCATCCCCTAGGCTTTAGGTCTGAGGGATGAGGGATAGGGTTTAGGTTTGACAAGATTCTTAGAATAAAAAATATATTATGGGTTGAGGGTTGAGGGTTCATCAGCTGAAAAAAATAAATCAGCCAAAGGAAACTAGGACAAAATACCCCACCCTACAGAAACAAGGGAAAACTAGTGAAAAAAACAAAGGGTAGAAACCCCTAGCCAACTACTCTAGAAATTCTTAACCAAACTCAAAGTAAACGAAAGGGAAAAAGGAATCATTTTCCATAAAACAACCACCTTACCAGTAATATGGAACTATGCCTCTAAAGGAGCATAGTCCACCTCAAAAGGAACTACAAAGGAGAAGGAAAACAAGAGGAAAGATCCTCCTAGAAACCCCCTAGAATAAGACTCTGCCTCAATAGAAGAATTAGAAAAAAATGAGTTGCAAAGGAGAAACAAAACCAAAAAAATGCAAGAAGGGTGTAAAGAAATTTTTCCTTTCAACTTTTCTTTGATTTTTGGTCCTTACTCTTTTTCTGGTTCAAGATGAATCCATGCCTAGAGAATGAAGACTACTCATGCATAAAGGTGTACAATGTGCCACATGGTGGTTGTATGAATTTATTTACATATCATTTTCCTTTCAGGTGTGGCGTGGGGTGCTTGTCAGCTTGGCGAGGATTTTCTTCAAAACCACTTTCATAAGTCTAAGATGACCTACTCACTTGAAACGTCATCCTTTTTTGTCAAGAAATTTGTCTTTTTGTAGACTGATATTTTGAGGTAGAGTTTGTCAGAGAGAAGGGCCAGTGTCTTGTTTTTGGGGTGGAACCTTTGAGTTGATGTTATCAACCTCTATGGTTGATCGATCATATTTTTTCCAAGTTGTGTTAAATTTGATTATTTTCTAACAGTTATCTTCACTAAAATAGTTGAGGCCATCAATGAGGTTGTTGGGACTTAATGAACAAAGATTGTTGTAGTCTAATCAAGATCTAAGATTAAATTGTGAGCTATCAGGTTCAAACATCTGGTAGTTTCTTCTTCTAGAATTTTTGTGGTGGTGTTCTCTTCTTCTGGTTACAAATAAGCACCAGAGGTATTAGTTAAAAAGTTAGAAAAATTTCTTCGAAAATATTTTCAAAGGATATAAATCTATTAGGGAATTTCTATTTTTTGAGAAGTAGAAGGGTTTTTACATAATACTACTATTCTCTCTGGAATGTTATGGCCTTTGTCAAATTTATTTTTCATATTTCATTCATGTTGAAACATTGTGTTAAAATTTTTTGTTGGTAGTTTGGATAGCTAATTTACATGTTGTTAAGCTTCTATGTTAAATGCTAGCTTTCGGAAATTGGATTATGTCTATTGAAATTTTCCATTTTTTGTAAAGGATTTTCCATATTATGTTGTAAAGGAAGAAGGATTCTGTAAATTTTTGAATTTTTTTGTTAATCTTTACATTTTTTTTATATTTGATTTGACCTTAATGGGTGCTTCACATGGGTTCATTCATCCTTTTCCCAACAATGAAGGGTCTGTGGCATTCTGTGTCTATCATATCAGTCATGAGGAATAGTTAAGGTTTGCAATGTTGTAAAAGCTTTGGCACATTTCCATTTTTATATTTTATTCGCATTTATTTCTACCTTTTTCTCCAAATAGAAAGAAAATTTGACTTTCTATGAAAAAATCAAATTTCATTCGGTGAGGCACAAATTGATCCCCCACTCATTGAATTTCCCATAGGTTTTCAAAGAAGCACAAGTTTTGATGATCAATCATTCTTTTTCTGACATGCATGATGGGACTAAAGTTTTTTGAACATCTAATTAGAAGTCAAAAATACTTCTTAAATTAGACCAAGAAAAAGGTTGGAAATTTCATTCCCAAAGTCCAAACAAGAGCGTCTTCAAGAGGCCATTTCTATTACTCCCAATTACCTGGCTATGTATCAACGAGAAGAGGACTTACAAGTTTCATATCACCTGTAAGAAGCAACAAGGTAAGGAGTGTTAGCCCATAGTCCAAAGCATTATCTACTCCACCAAGAGGCTGGACCTTCCAATTTAGAATACCCGTATACCCTATCCATAGGAATCTGTTCACAATGACTCATATAGGTGCCTCTACTCCTAGAAATTTTGTAACCTGGGATAGTGGTAGTCCACTGCAACCACCTACACCCTCAAATGTATGGCTTGCCATACCTTCCAATGTTCTTAAGGCCATCCCAAAGTTTTTTAGGGAGGATTTTAAGACCCCCTCCAAACATCTCCAAGATATAGTGGAGGTATGTAGAGTACATAACATCACAAAAGATAATGTTGCTCTCAGATTACTAGCTGCATCTTTCAAAGGAAAATCCCAATACTAATATAGGTCTTTAGCTTCCAACTCTATCGACTCTTAGGATCAACTCAGAGAGAGGTTGTTCGAGAACTTCTCAGAAAAAGGGAGATCGCTCCTCTCTGCTATAACAATTAATCACCATCAAAAGGGGCCCACAAGAGGCCATGAGTGACTTCAACACTTCACAAAACCTAATAAAAGATTCTTGTGACTATCAATCCTCTAGATTATATTGTATTCATATTTTATTTAAAGGCCTTGAATTTGGATATCACATTCATGGTGCAGTCTATGGGAGGATATATTCAGCCCAATGCATATGATCTAGTTGTGCATGTAGAAAATAGTCTGATCAACACAGAGAATCTTCCACCATGTCCATTGATGCCCATGTTTGTGGAAATCTCTAGTGGCCCCCTTAAGAAGAAGAACCTCTAAGAACCTTCACTCCACAAGTGACCACATCGATTGTACCACCATCCATGTACATATACCTTGATGCACAACCAATTATGTTGGGATCCTCTTCATTTTCAACAAATGTCAATGATATGAAGAAACTCATGTTGTCCTTTGCAAATGAGCTAGTCCTCATCTAACGATAGCAAGCAACACCTCTGAAGCCTCCCACACAAACCTATCAAGGAGGAAGGCCATCATATCAACAGAATGCATATGAAGGAGCTCTGAAAGGAAGAATTCATCAATTAGCACTCACAAAGCAGATAGTCCTAGTTACCATGTTGCTTCAATCCGTTAGGAACAGTCCAAGAAAATATTTAGTCCCAGGCTAGAACAACCTAGTGGAGGATGAGAATATATGGTGTTTCTCGTGTAACGATGGTCATATGCCTCAGAATTATCCAAGGGTAAATCTTCAATAGAACATAGTAGAGAAAAGGAGTCAGGGCGTGTTCATAAACATGGAAGAATATCAATCTCTGGAAATGGAGAATGCCCACTTTAGAGTGCAAATGCAAGGAATGTCATTCTAGAACAAGATATAGACATTGCACGAGACTAAGAGCTCTTATCTTGAATGGAGGAAGAAGATGTAGTATTTGCAAATGATGCTCCAATGACTAGTGCCCCACAAGGATAGTTGTACTACAACACAAGGTCCAAAAGAAGGCTCATTGGAGAATACATGCAACAAGCTCCACAACCACGACAACCACAACCACAAGTAAAGCATGTTTTGTAGGCCCAACCCACTCAATAGTCGTAGGTTTCATCTTTTCCACAGAAGGAGATAGACAAAGCATAGATCCAACCCATTTCAGATCAACCTCTCCTAAAGATGAAATAGATACCACTATTTAGACCCAAGGTCCCACTAGTTGAAATACATAATGTAGATGAACAATTGAAGAAGGTGCCTACTAATGCACCTTGTGGGATGTTAAATCAATTCTAGAACAAAATATGTTTCTCCAGGAAGCATTAAAGAAAGAAGAACAAATACCACAGACAAATGTGATTCCACCACACAATCAAGTTAGAGACAAAGAACTCACATTGGACCCCCACTCTTCTAGAGCCACGACATATGTGAATTTCATGGACAATGAAAATGTGAAAGAGGTAAGAAAACCAAATCCCGCGCCTTTCTTTTTAACACTTATTGTGGGAGATAATATTTTACACAATAATATGATTGATTTAGGAGCTAGTACTATGGTCATGCCTAAACAAGTGGTCGACTCCCTAAAAATCAAGTATGATCTTCTTGAGAAAGGGATCATGCAATTAGATGGGAAGAAGGTTTCAACCACCAGTTGCATCAAGGATCTATCTTTGACCCTCTTATTTTTTTTGAGCCAAATGGTCACTTAAGAAATAGTTGTGATAGATATCCCCCAAGTATTTGAGATGATACTTTCAATGGAATTCACAATAAAGATTGGAAGATATTTAGCACTCAATTGGTCTCGTCTGATATTGCATGCCAAGTGGCCTCCTCTAATGGTTCAATAACTAAGCCCTTAAAGCGGTAAATTAGAGATTAAATATATGCACTAAGTAGTTATCTTGATCATCATGAAGGTTCATTTCATTGTCAACCCAGGGACGTGAACTTGAAATGGGTCAACACTGTCTGTGCACTAGTACTCAATTGTAGTCATCCTTACCCTATAAGTAGAAAGGAAATAGTACTAAAAGCAAGATGCTCAAAAGGAATTAACATTAGTGTTGAAGATGAATCAACAAATAAACTGAAATGGATGACAGAAATAGAAATCTCAGCAAACAAACATAAAGTTACTCTTTCTACCTTGGTTGTAGGACCAGTCACATAATAGAGTTCTAATAGCTATACGAATAGATAGCTGCTAAGATTGTAACTAATTATAGAATAGAAAAGTAACTACTCAATTGAATGAATGGAATTCTCACCAAGTGGCCCCCCTTGAATTAGTCTTCCCTAAGCTAACTCAAATACAAAAAATCAAAATATCATTTTATTCATTGAAAACATGATTACATCATATCAGCAAGATGACTATATTACTTGAAATTTAAAAAGAAAGTACAATCTCAAAACATCCAACCTTGTGAAAAGGGGCATCTAACCATTATTTATAGAGGAAAATATTCTAATTAACCCTAACTAACTAGGCATTCGACTCCAATAGAATAGGAGGATGATTTATTGAAAGCATCTAAAAGAGGGAGGAAGTTATGCATGTGCTTGATTTAGTTAAATCAGACTTACCTCAACAAGGATCCAATAAAGTGACACCTCCTAGATTTTCTCAACTAACAGACATGATCATTTAGAAGGTAAGTTATAACTTCCACACGAGTTGGGAGTTTCCATCCATTGGAAGTTTCCCTCCATTGATATTTTCCCTCCATTGGCCTCTTTAATGAAAATATTTTTGACTTCCTTAGCAACCAACTAGTTGATATGAACTTCTTCCACTTTGCAAGCTTCATTTATATCAGCATCTTAATGTGAACCTACATAATAACATTAGCGTGCACAAAACAATTGCATATCTATAATAACCTTTGAATAATATTCATTCAATCTCATGTAGAATTAATACAAATATATCACATATCAAGTTAACATTTTCAAAAGTTACAAGGATAATTTCATTCCCAAGGTTCATAGATTTAGGGAAATAACATAAAGAGTGTCAATAACCAACTGCTAAATTCCCATACAAATAACAACAAACATATGATAAACCTTATAAAAAATGAGTCATTATTTGGACTGATCAAATCCCCCCAACCTAATGATCTATTGGTCCTCCAGTAGAGGAAACTCTATTCCTTTTCCTTGTCAAAGTTGTGAAGTCACCAATTGTTGTTTGTCCTTGATTAGCCTCTGCAGTATCAGAATTTGGATCCTAGTAGAACCCCTGCTTGTTTTCCAATCTACCCCACCTTGGCCTTTCTATATCCACATCATACTGATAGTTTCTATAATTTGGTACTAGCCACAGAAGAATGGGTGGTTTAAATATCAATGGGAGCCAATATTGTTGCTTCTTCCTCCGAAGATGTATGTACCTGATACTTCTTTTGTAGGCCACATAGTAATTCAACAAGGAATGGGGTTCAACTTGTTTTAATTGATTTGGAAGATCATCCCATCTCTGTGATATAACCCCAATACTATTTTTTCTTGTAGTAGTAGTTATTTGCTCATATTCCTGGTATGGTTCATCCCTAGCAGGCATGATCTTGTTTTTGTAGTCTGTATTATAAATAATTTTGTGCCATGTGTAGTAAATGTCTGAAGGGTTACTGGATTCAGCTCTAAGAGACAAAGGGGTATGGAGTTCTCTTTCTCTGTATGTTTTAAATTTTTTCCCCCAACTAACTTCATTTTGGATCCATGACATGAAATCCCTCAAGTGAATATCCCCAATGTATAACAATGGATTCCACTCATGGCCATTAGGAACAACATAATTATGCAAGTACAATTCACACAATAAATTTTTAACTTCAAGAGGAGAGGATTGCTAGGCCTGGAAAAACTCTTGTGGATTTTCAATGGAAGGGTTTAAACTAGAAATAAACCTTGATAGCTTAAAAGAAAGATGACGCTCCTTTAAATGTAGTGCATATAACTATTGAGGAGTTTTGCATGCCATCATTTGTCATACTAGAGCCACCACATTGTCCACCTTATCCTTTAATGCAGTAATCTATGCATTCTTTTTCTCAATTTTTGCATTTTTCATAGTGACTTCTTCATGTAGCTTGAGTCTTTCCTGATTCCATTCTTCCTCTTTCTTTTGCATTTGATTCCATAAGTCCAGGGCTACTAATTCCCATGAAAAATTGGGAGATTTGTGCTTCCCTACTAAGATATTTCCTTGCACCAATTCATGTTTTTCCAATTGCTCTTGTTGTAGTGGTCCTTGTTCATTTTTCTTTGGTTGTAGTGGTTCCTAATTCTTAACCTACTCTGCAATAGCAACAAGCTCTACCAACCTTATGTTTGTTTGTTCCTCAGAATCTTCTTCCACTTCTATATTTACTTGCCACTTAGGAGCTTTTTTCTCATTCCTATGTGTCCTTCTGAGCCTAGGGCTCCTTTTTGGAGGCATATCAGTAGTTGGCTCAGTTGGTTTTGATTTCTTTGGAGGGATTTTATGTTTCTTAGTGGCTGCAAGATTACCAATGTCTTCAACTTTCTATTTCTTAGGTCTAGGTTTTACTTTTTTTAGTGTTTTCTTCTTATCCTTTCCTTTTCTAATTTTTGCCTCTCTAATTTGTGCTTCCTCCTTTCAAATGGAATCCCTAGTACAAATTCGATTTTTAGGGAGAACATTGACACTAGGGTCTGAGGATGAACTTTCTTCATCTGAATACTCTAATTCAGAGGAGCCAATTTCTACTATTGATTCAGCTGCAGGAGGGCTTGTGCTAGGGTTTGTGCCAGAAGTTGAAGCTCCAAGAGTGGTTTTAGTAACCCTCTCACCCCTACTACCCCTATGAGCTTAGGGTTGACCTCTAGGACCCACATTTTCTAATCTGAACTGATCAATACTCAAAAATTCTTCCCATGACATACCAAACACTTAGAAATATTTCTCTACTAATAATTTAATCAAACAGTGATGGGAAATGGAGTTGTCCCTACCTTTTTGTGTTTCATTTTCCATGATTGAAAGAAGGTTGTACAACACATTTGGCACATTCATCTTCCTACCATGTCTCATGTGGTTGAAAAGATTAAAATGCACATAATGAAGGCATTATTGGTGACCCTTGTAGGTAATATATTTGATAATATAGAAAGCAACTTTTTTCCATTTTTCTGGCAGAGAAGTTCTCCTTGTTCCTTGCTTATCTACAAACAAGTGAAGGATCACTCGACTCAATGAATTCTTCCCTAGCTGACCTAGCATCCCTAGAAGTAGGGTAGGGCTCTCCTTTAGTAGAAAATCCTATTACTTGAATAATTCTCTCTTCAATGGCTATAACTTCTAGCCCTTTCACCATTGCCTTATCTTCAAAAAAAATTGTGCAAATTCCAAAGCAATGTCCTCATTGAAACTATCTAGTTTTAGAAAATAGTCTAACCATCCACAATTTCCAAATTTGGCCAAAGAGAGTGCATCCTATAGTATCACTTGGTGAATTGTAGGTTCATTTATGATCCATTGACCTCCCATTGCTACTACTCACAATCTGGAAAACACTTCTGCAAAATCTGAACTTTCCTACAATCCTTCTTCTAAAAACCCAATTTCTTATTGCTTCCTACAACTCTTCTCTAGTGCTAATGCCAATGTCATATGAATCTTCAATTTACCTTTTTAGTGACATTATGACTATGACTAAGGAAATAAGGAAGACATAAAGGAGGGACATTATTAAAGAAAATGGTGGTGTCAAGTGTCATATCATACATGCAAAATGTCATTTCAACTATATCATTTCAAATTTGCTGCCATGCTAGTGCATGAATGACATTTATGACACATGGACACATGGGTTCATACCCCTCGACCTAAATTAAAGCATGTGTTCACACAAGTTGGGATGTAATTAGGATGTGATAATGCAGAGTAATAATATGTTAGAAGTTATGTGAACTATCAATATTAGCGTACAATAATTAAACAAATGTATTTAAGATAATTAAGATACATCAAGTTGTTATCCACATACCTAAAAAAATGGAGTGTCTTTTGAAAAAAATGTGGAAGGAAGTACCAGACACTAGAAAAGTACAGTTAAGCAATTAAATGAAGTGATGATGGAGTGAAGTTATAGTGGAGTGAAGTGATGGTGGAGTTATGGAAGAGAGAGAAAGGATGGAGATGGATGGGTGGATAGATTTATTGATGGAGAAGTTAATTCCCACAAAAATTTTAAATCTTTATTATGAGTGCATGTGTACCTTGACTAGTTAGAAGGATGGACACTAGGTTCACTTCCTTCAGCTATAGGAACTTCAAAGGTCTAGTGTTGAATAAATTTCTACATGAATTCTTATTTGGAAGTCATTTTATGGTATAACCTGAGACGATGACCGTTGACCATAAGCTTGAATCTAACAGGGTCAATTGTTGTCAGTTGGACAACATAATTGGAGAATACCTCTACAACTTCATAAGGTTGCGACCACCTGGTTTGAAGTTTTCCTATATTGTCTTTATACTTGGAATCATAAAGAAGTGCTCAATCACCTATTTGGAACTTCTTTTCCTCTATGTATTTATCATGCCATTTGATTCTTTGATTTTGCACCATTTCAACATGATGAAGAGTTGATTTTCTCATCTCATCTAAGGCATTTAGTTGCATGATCTTGTCCTTCTATGCCTTAGATATATCTAACCCAGCGTTTAGTGTTGTTCTAAGAGTTTTTTGTTCAAAATCTATAGGCATCATGGTTGTTTTTCCATACAATAATTCAAAAGTAGTAAAACTAGTGGTTATTTTCCAAGTGGTTCTATAAGCCCAAATAGCTTTTGGAAACCTACTTGCCCAATCTTTTCTGTGAATTGCCACTTTTTTGGTCAAAATAGCCTCTATTTCCCTATTGGTTACCTCAGACTAGCCATTGGATTGAGGGTGATAGGGTGTAGATTTCCAATTCCTTACAGTATATTCACTAACCAATGTTATGACAAGAGTTGATGTAATTTGAGCCCCTTGATCTGTGAATATCTCTCTAGGAACTCCATAGCGTGTGAAGATTTCTTCATAGAGGAATTTTGAAACTTTATTGTATCTGGCATGTTTCATGGCTTTGACCTCAACCCACTTAGTCACATAGTCAATGCAAACCAAGATGTAATATTTTCCATTTGATGGTGGATCAATTGGACCTACAAAATCAAGTCCCCATTTATCAATTGGTGTGATAACTACTTGAGGGTATAGAATCATCTCATCTAATTTAGTTGGTTGACCCATCCTCTGACATCTATCACACTTTCAAGTGTACTTTCCTGCATCCTTATGAAGTGTGGGCCAATAATACCCTATATTGAGAATCTTCATTGTTGTTCTCTTAGCTGCCCTCCACAGGGTTCATTGTGACATGCATGTAGTATATCATAGGTTTCATCCTCTCTTACACATCTTCTCATTGCATGATTTGGTCTAGTGTAGAATAAACACCCTACAATCCATGAGAAAGGAAATTTTTTCTCAATAAGAACCCTTCTCTCTTTTGGGGAGAAATGAGGGGGAACTCTCCCTATAACCAATAGTTGGCTATATCTGCATACCAAGGTGTGTGCAAACTGATGGAGAACAAGTGTTCATTAGGAAAGGAGTTATCAATGACTTGAGTGTCCTCTGATGTAGTCAATCTGGAGAGAAAGTTTGTCACAACATTTTCCTTACTCGGTTTGTCTACAATGGTGATATCAAATTATTGCATTAACAACAACCACCTTGCTAGCCTACCTAAAATCAAGGGCTTATTCTTAAGGTATCTTATGGCTGCATGGTTTGTATGGACAAAGATCTGATATCCTATTATATAATGCCTAAACTTGTTAAGAGCATAAATGACTTCCAACATCTCCTTCTCTATCACTATGTAGTTGAACTCAGCTCCTTCTAGGTTCTTGCTGACAAAGTAGATTGCATTCTCAATTTCTCCTTTGTTTTGGCCTGAGACAACCCCTATAGCATAATCAGATGCATCTTTGTGAACATGAAGGGGAGTTCCCAATTAGGGCCTGTGAGTACAGGAGCATGGGTTAAGGTTGTTTTCAAATTAGAGAACGCTTTATCACAATCCTCTATCCACTAGAACTTAGCATCTTTAGTTAGAATATTATAAAGTGGTTTTTCCATCTTTCTAAAATCTTTTATGAAGTTCCTATAGTATCTTGCATGTCCTAGGAAAATTCTAACATCTTTTTGCTTGGTAGGAATAGGAAGATTGGTAATCACCTCAATCTTGGTTGGGTCCAATCAAATTCCTTTCTAAGAGATATAATTGTCAAGGACTACTCCTTGCATCATCATAAAGAATTTCTCACTATTCAAGGATAGATTATGGTCCTCACATCTCCATAAAACTTTCCTTAGGTTTTCTAATGCTTCTGCAAAATCAGCACCATAAGTAGTAAAATCATCCATGTAGATCTCCATACATTAATCATGTGAGATATCTGAAAATATACTAATAACTTCTCTTTGAAAGGTTGCAAGTGCATTACATAAACCAAATGGAAGTACTAAATAGGCATAAGTCCCACAAGGATAGGTAAAAGTTGTCTTTTCCTAATCTTCAGGTGTAATTTGTATCTAATTATAACCACTGAATCCATCTAGGAAATAAAAAAACTACTTTCCTACAAGTGAATCCAATACTTTGTCTATCAAAGGAAGGGGAAAATGATCATTTTTGGTGGTAGAGTTTAGTTCTCTCTAGTCAACACAAACTATCCATTTACCTCCCTTTTTTAGTTACAATTACCAAAGGAGACACCCATTGGTTGTCTAAGATAGGGTAGATAAATCATGCATACAATAACTTCTCTAGTTCCCCTTTTGCAATATCCCTCAATGCAGGGTTGATTCTCCTTTGTGGTTTCCTTATTGGTGTGCATTCATCTCTAATATAGATCCTATGAGGACAAAGCTTGGGATCTAATCTAGTCCCATGCAAATGCATGCTTATGCAGCTTCAAGAGGTTTGTCAGGGATAATTGTTTCTCTTGACTAAGCCTGTTATTAATATTCAAATGTTTCCCATTGAAACTTGTACTTGTGTGGTCAACTCAATCATGGATGTTTCACTAATTCTTGGCATTTTTAACTCATGTGGAAAAAATGTATGAAACATATCTATTACTATAGGAAATTCAAGTGTAGGAGGAGCAGGCAGAATTGTCTGCAATGGACATGTAGAAGTAGATTCATGAGTGGATGATTCTTCATGCACCTCACAATGGTTCTAAATTATATGGGATAATATTTCATCTTCTTTCTAGAGCTACATGAAAGTACTTTTGTCTATCATCATGAGTTGTGACATGGAATTGACCTCCTCAACCTCTTCTCCAACATGTGGCCATATGGGGTTGTCCATATCATGGGGTAGTTGAGTAGGAGGGTAGAGAACAAGATTTTTAGTGCTTCTCCCATAAAAAATAGTCATGTCCCCTAATCTAAATCCAATGTAAGCATCTGTTGTGAGTAACCATGGCCTACCCAGAATAATGGGATACCCTCCTAATGTAGCTTTAGGGGAAAGGATCATGAAATCTACTAGATATTCCCAAGAGTCTAGAGTAACAACAAGGTCTTCTACTATACCATCTAGTTTGACAGTGGAACTATCAGCAAGCCACAGGATAGTAGGAGCGGGTCTAATAATTGAAGCATTTAGTTGTTGCAAGATATCCTTAGTCATGTCACATTGATCACTGATCCCAATTCTATTAGAGAATTCTTTACTTGGATTGCATTGATGATAACTCCAACTATAGGGCTACCTAGGTCAGTATATTTGGGAAGAGTGGCTTTCCCAAGCATGATATTTTCCAACTATCCCATCACATGAATGGTAGTGGGGTCCTCCTTTTTCCTCCCTAGATTTTTGAGGCATGCTTCCTTGATTACTTTACTATACATGGGGACATCTTTTATGGCCTAGAACAAAGGTATCTTAACACATATGTGTTTCAATTGATCTATAATATCAAAGATTGTTTCTTCCTTCTCTTCCTTTTGTTTAACAACTTCTAACCTTTGAGGAAATGGTGGGTCTTGATAAGGGTACTGAAGTGGTTCAGGATTCTTAGGCACACTTGAATGAATAGGGACATTCTGATGCTCCTCCTCTTCCACAGGAAGCTCTATGATAATAGGAGTGGAAGTAGATGGAAAAGTGGTTCATGAACATAGATGAATATCACTCACACTCATAGCATATGCAGGAAACTAAGTTAGGATTTGCAGAGTAGACAGGTTGCTATTGTGGTTTGTTATTTGGGTTAGGCATGGGTTGAGTTGGTAACTAAGTAGGTCTAGGTGTGCTAGAGTTTGAACTAGTAGGAGGAGGCATTATGGCAAGCTGTTAAGGTTGTGGTAGTGGCTACATGTAACCAGTTTCCTAGTTTGGCCATTTTTTTCCTCCCCTCCATTGGGATGTTTGTTGCCATTTTCTTGGAGGTTGCTATCAATTCCCCTAGGATTGCTACCATTGGGGTGGAGAGTTTTGGTAATTGGTCCAAGTATTTGGAGGGTTTTTCCAAGGCTGAGGTGGATAGCCTCCAAAGTTGGATGGGTATGGGGGTTTCCATTGATTACCAAATGAATAAGAATTAAAATAAGGTTCACTAAAATATAATGGATTTGGTGGTATACTTTGTCTTGGGGCCCATGGTCTTCTTTATGCAATGTAGTAGACTTGATTATCATCACCATAGATTGGCTTGAATTCTGGTGGAATCTGCTTGCTATCAATGTTGGCTACCATTTTGCATCTAGAGTCCTTCTTTTGTGTGCAATGAGGACAATATTATGCCAACATTGCCTCTACCTCCTCATGTTTCTTCTTTGCTACTTGTATCTAGCTAAGTAGTCAGATTGTTTATGATATCCTGCTTGAATTCTACCAGCAAGTGAGTAATTTCCATCCTTGAGACTCCATTAGCAGAGGATTTACCCATAGAAGATTGGTAACCTCTTCCTTTCTTTAGAGCTTCCCTAGAGTAATTTTGACATATCTTCTTAATATCATCCTTGGGAACTTGGGTGATATCTCCTCCTTCTATCAAGTCTAGAGCATCAATGTAATTTTCATTGATCCCTCTAAGGAAGAGAAAATTTTGAGACTCTTCATTGAGTGCATGATGTGGAGATTTCTAGAGGAAAAACATGAACCTTGAAATATACTCCTTCAAACTTTCATCTTCCTTCTACCACATCCTGAAGATATCATCTGCTCTCATATCACTACCCCTACAATATTTTGTATACTTCTCAAGAAACTTTGTTTTCGTATCATCCCAAGTATCTACATTATTCCTACCTAAGCTCATAAACCATTTTAATGTAGATTCTTTCAAGGTGGTAGGAAACAATTTAAGCCTATGAGCATCAGTAGAGTAATCATAGCTTCTGCAGAGGACATTAAACTCAAACAAGAAAGTGTCAAGGTCTTCTATTACAAGCCCATAGAACTTAGGAAGAATTGAAGTAGGGATGTTCTTGAGATTATCAAGTTCATTCTAATAAGTGATAGGAAATGGAAAAGATGATTGGTTAGGTCTTTTTGGATTTGCACTAACCATATCTGCTTGATGGAGTTCCAAAGCAAATGGATTCTCAATCAGGTTTTGGAGAGCTTGGTCCTCAAAGGAAGTTTCAGAACTAGTCAAATTAGGGAATGCATTAGAAAAAGGATTTTCCTCCTATTCTTCTTTGTCTCTTGGCATATTTTGAAACTCAACTAGTTGGTTTTCAGGATTAGGGTCATTAGGAAGGAATCTTCCATGAGCATCGCTTCTCCTACCTCTATGCATATGGTATTAACTCAATATCAACCAAATCACACAAAAAATTGGTGAAAGAATATTAGATCATTACTTTTCTCAAATGAAGGGTATGCTTAGGAACAAACCTCAGAGATAATAAAACAAGAAAGAAACTAGAAATGACTCCAAAGGACTTCCTAGTTTGACACCATCCCCAATAACTATGCCAAAAATGTTAGCCTCCTCTAATGGTTCAATAAATAATCCCTTAAAGCTATAACTTAGAGATTAAATATCTACACTAAGTAGTTATCTTGCTCATCATGAAGGCTCATTTCATTTTCAACCTGGGGGTGTGAACTTGAAATGGGCCAGCACTGTCTGTGCACTAGGAATCAACTATAGTCATCCTTACCCTATAACTAGAAAGGAAATAGTACTAAAAAAAATTGCTCAAAAGGAATTAACATATTTTTTGAACATGAATCAACAACTAAACTGATCAGCATCAATAGTTGAATTGAAATGGATAACAAAAATAAAAATCTCAACAAATAGACAGGAAGTTATTCTATCTACCTTGGCTGCAGGAATAGTCATAGAATAGAGTTCCAATGGCTGCAGGAATAGACAACTGCTAAGACTGTAAATAATTACTAAACAAAAAATTAACTACTAAACTAGATGAATGGAATTATCACCAAGTGGGCCCCCTTGAATGAGCCTTCCCTAAGATAAATTAGATGTAGCAAATCAAAATATCATTTTATTCATTGAAAACATGATTACATCATATTAGCAATATGACTATATTACTCGAAACTAAAAATGCAAGTATAATCTTAGAACATCCAACCTTGTGAAAAGGGGAATTTGACCATTATTTATAGAATAAAAGCTTCTAATTAACCCTAACTAACTACACAGTCAACTCCAATAGAATAGGAGGATGCCATTTATTGAAAGCATGGAAAAGAGGAAGGAAGTTATGCATGTGTCAAATTTAGTCAAATCATACTTGCCTCAATGAGGATCCAACACAATAACACCTCCTAGATTTTCTCAACTAATAGACATGATCATTTAAAAGGTAAGTTAAAACTTCCACACAAGCTGGGAGTTTCCCTCCATTGACCTCTTTAATGACCATATTTTTGACTTCCTTCAACCGACCAGCTAGCATGAACTTCTTCCACTTTGCAAGCTTCATTTATATCTACATCTTAATATGAACCTACAAAATGACATTAGCATGCACAAAACAATTACATATCCATAATCAACTTTGAATAAAATTCATTCAATCACATGTACAATTAATATATATATGTCACCTTGCAGGTTAATATTATCAAAATTCAAAAAGATAAGTCCATGCTCAAGGTTCATAGATTTAGGGAAATAACATAGAGTGTCGATAACTAGGTGCTAAAGTCCCATAGAAATAATAACATATGATAAACCCTATAAAAAATGAGTCATTATTTGGACTCATCACCAAGCATGGGGAAAAGATGAAGATTTTGTCTAAATCCCTACACCCAGAACATATAGCAGACAATGTGGTCCTATGATTTTAAGCGGTGCATACCTCCTTCTTAAAAGGGGAGACGTATTGTGTCGAAATGTTAGAGGACAAGGACACAAGTGATCAGACCCCCAAAGAAGAGGTCCTCCTCAACCAATTTATGGACTCTGACCCATTTGAGAACTTCCATGCTACTGAATTAGGCACCTATGTGATCTTCGATGATGACCAAGTCTTCCCAAAATTGGTGAAAGCACGGGAAGAGCCTAGTGGACCAAGTGACAATAGTCTACGGACATTATATTTTGATGGTGTCAAATGCAAGGTTGGTTCTGGAGCAGGTGTTCAAATGGTATCCCTGACTGGATTAGAGACCCTCAAAGTTTTTGGCTTCTAGATCCCATCCTTGAATAATAATGTTGAATACAAGGCCTTGGTCCATGGTTTATTTCTCACAGAATGGATGGGCATGAAGAGAGTACAAGTGTTTAGAGATTTGGAACTAGTCATAAGCTAGGTCCATGTATAGGTAGCTGCCAAAAATATAAGAATGAAGTCTTATAGACACAAAGTATGGGATCTTATCAAGAGTTTTGAAGCTTTTAACATACAAGTTATCCTGTGGTCCCAAAATAATGTCACTGATCAGATGGATTCAATTGATTCACAGTTTGAGCCAATTTTTGAATCAATGACAAAATAAAATGTAGTTTAGATCATCATTTGACCCTCAATTCCTAACAATGATCAAAACTGGAAGGTTTTTGAGATGACATTCAAATTGCTTCTTTTTTATAAAAAGTAGAAAAATATTCTAATCATTCATAGTCTAAAGCTAGAAGAGCTATGTAAGGGAAAGTAATCCCATTCAAAGGCAATAAGCTCCTACAAGGTTTGATTTCTCTTGAAAATATTTTTGACTATGAGGTTGCAAGGAATAGTAAACAAAGATTCACTACTGATGTGAAATACTATGAAGATCTTGATGTTGGAAATGGTAGAAAGTTGAAAGCCGGAAGAGATGCTCCAAGAAAGGATAAACAAAGACTAAAAGGGCTATTTTCTAGATATGACAGGGTCATGGCCTAGACCTATGATTATCTTAGAGGATATGATATGGGCATAATTCAACATACTATCAACCTAGCCGAATGCTCAAAACCTGTCCAAAAAAAAAATGCTAATCAATCTGAAGGTAAAAGCATTGATGGCACAAGAACTCACCAAATTAATCAAATCAAGGATCATTTACCCAATTAAACATTCCACCTAGGTATCCAATCTTGTACCAGTGTGGAAAAAGAATGGTGATATTTGAATCTACATGGATTTTAGGGATTTGAATAAAATATTTTCCCTCAATTGAGTAGATTCTATGGACTGTGGCCAAATCATAAATGTTCTTGTTGCTCAATGGTTTTTTCGAGTTATAACCAGGTCTATGTAAAGGAAGAAGACCAGCATAAAACAACATTCACTACCAAGTGGGGAATGCTCACATACTCAAAAATTCCCTTAAGGCTTTCCAATGCTGGTGCGATGTTTCAATGAGAAATGGATATTTCCTTCAAGAGATTGATTAATTAGATTATCTTAATATATCTAGATGACCTAACAGTTTTTTCAAAATCAAAGGATGATCATTTGACCATTTGGACAAGGTCTTCCAGAAATTCCAGCACTTTGAGATTTCCTTAAATCCCAAGAAATGTTTTTTTGGAGTGTCACAAGGCAAGCTACTTGGTTTTGTGGTATCAAAAGAAGGAATAGCTATAGACCTCGAAAGGGTGAAGGCTATCAACCAAAAGGGGCTACCGTCCTTTTTGAGAGAGATTCATTTCATCAGTCAGTTCATTTTAGACTTCATAGGCATCGCGAGACCTATCACACTGATGTTAAAAAATAATTTAGTGTTAAAATGGACTCCTAAAGACATGATGGATTTTTAGAAAATAAAGGTAGCTATTTCCATGGCCCTAGTGTTAGCTAACCCAAACTTCTCTAAGGATTTCCTACTCTATGTTTGTAGTGGACAACATAGCATAGCTTTAATGCTTACTTAGAAAGACAAAGAAAGTAGCAGAAAGAATCCCATCACATTCCACTCTAGGACTCTCAAAGGATATGAAACCAAGTACAATTTTGTTGAAAAATAGGCCTTTTCTATTGTTAAAAGCCTCAAGAAATTTTGACACCTGGTACAGCCAATAAAATCACCATCCTCATCATGCATCCCAATGTTCATGAGTATATCTCCGAAGGTGAAATAACTGAAAAGAGGGACAACTAGATCACCAAGATCTTGGAATAAAATGTAGAAATTTGATCGATCAAGATGTTTTAGGGAAGAGGTCTTTGTGAATACCTTGCGTAGGAATTAAACTCCCTAGCAGAGAAAGAGACCAATTAGGCCTATACAAATTAGTTTGAGTTCGACCAATTATGGGTGGTGGATCAGACACAATATATGCAAAAGGGGTAGTACCAGACCAACATTTCACCTCACAAAAAGACACTACTACCAACTACAAGGCACCAAGTATGTACTAATTGAGGGGATATTTTTTAAAGAAATTACAATGGTTTCCTACTTCATTGCGTAGATAAGTCACGGGCGGAAAGAGTTTTAAAATAATTCCACAACATACTTGAGGGTGAACACTTCTCTGCCAAAATAATTTCATTGAATATAATGCAAGCAGAATATTATTGTCCTTCTATGTTCTTTGAGCCACACCACATGGTGTGAAAATGTACTTAGTGTCATTAGCAAGTGGAAGAACTCTGCCATGCCATTGAGCCCAATCGTGACTGAGGAACCATTTGCACAATGGGGTTTTGATTTTTTCAAAATGATAAATCCTATTTCTAGCATTGGTCATAAGAGGATACTTATGGCAACTGATTATTTCACAAGATGGATGGAGGCCATTGCTCTAAAAAATTCTACAAAAATTGAAATTGACAATTTCCTTGAGGAGCTAGTGGCAAGGTTCGGTTCACCAAAAAATACCTTATCCAATAACGCACAATATTTTTGTGGTCTTTGGGATGTCGAACTTTTCTCTAAAGCATGGGTTCTACCTCAATACTTCATTAAATGATTACCCATAAGGAAATGGGTTAGTGGAGTCAACCAACAAGAACCTGATTATGTTAATCAAGTGCATCAAGTCAGAAAACCAAAAGGAATGGCACAAAAACCTGCGAGCCAATCTATGGGCTAACAGAATTACACCCAAATAAATCTAAAGGCCTATACTTATGAATTATGGAAAGGAGGTAGTTTTACCTATTTCTATAAAAATTCTACCATTACAACTACTAAAAGACTTAGAATTTGAAGATAGATGTGGAATGGAAATAAGATTAGCGGAACTCCTGAGTCTTGAAGAGAAAAGGGAAAGCATGTATAATTCCATGATTGAGCACAAAAAAAAAGAAAAATGATGGTTTGATAAAAAGGCCTCCAACCTTGATTTCAGCAAGGGAATCTTGGTGCTAAAGTACAAGAACACTGCAAAACTAGGACAACATGCAAAGTTTGAAGCACAGTGGAAGGGTCATTTCTACATTCACACATGCAAAGAAAAGAACATGTAGAGCTAGAAGACATGGATGGCAATGTTCTAGATATACTAGTAAACAATATTTATATAAAATTATTCCATTGAAACACACAACTTCTTTTAAAAAAACTCACAGTTATATACCATATGTAAATAATTTTATTAAATATTATATTTCACAAACAAGCCATAAGAATAGCATAGGAACAAGCAAAAAATTATTATATTATATTCATTGAAAATATTTACACTACAATATGAGCCTGAAGTATTTGAGGGAAGCTTGAACATTTCTCACACAATCCCAAAAAGAGTTACAAAGCAAAAGGAAAAAAGGGAGGCAGCACACAAAAAGTAGTAAAATTGAAGCCTCCATCCTTTGTTAAGTGTCAAAACATAATTTCTTTAGGTTTTTCTTTAACAAGGTGGTAAAGGGGGTTAACACACAGGACATGCGAGCTTAGGGTAGCATGGACCTTAGTCCTTAGTGCCACGACTATACACCATAAATTCAAATATTTTTCCAATCAATCCCCAGAATGCGCTCTATGCCATAACTCCCTCAACAGTAAGGAGGCCATGAGTTAGGATAGTGAGTGATGCCTCTCCAAGTCCATGGTGTGAAATTCAATGAAAATGGGCAGCCAGGGCACCTCCTCCCCATAATCAACTTGCTTGTGAAGGCCCATGGTGCTAAAAATACTGCCTCCAAAAATAGCCAATTACACAATCTCGCATAGCCTGTCCAAATGTAGAATTGAACATGGTATGAAATAATTCAATTATCCAAGGCTTGGAAATATCCAAATCAATTAGGGAGGCCACAAAGTGGGAGCTAACATTGGAGTTGCATCATAGCTAGTTTTCATCCTTCACATAATCTTTTCCAAGCACACATTTGAACACCATGATGATGAGTAGGTCATTCTTCTTTACCAAGCGCTTAATTCTATCAATCTTAACTTCACCCACAAAGGCATATTGTGGACTTCATGGTAAGAGATAAAAATGGGTACCTAGGCTAGATATCATTGTAACAAGCAAGCTAAGGCTAGTGAAATGAAGGATATAGTGGGGAAATCTTACTAACTTAAGAGCTAATTCAAGTGATTTTTTCACTAAGGTGGCATGCCTATTTATAGAAAAGGTGCACCAGTGAGCTCAACAGATAGGAAACCCATCTCTTGCTGGACAATAATAGAGAAAATATCAAAGCAACAAGAGGGCAAGAGATGAATCATATGGAAAATCTAGCACCAACCCTTAAGCAATAAATTTGAACATTGGCAGTAAATGCTCACGTGTATTGATTACTACCATGTGTCCATTGTCGTCATCAACACCAGCTTGCTTGCTCATGCAAAAAGACATTGATTAAAGCATTCAGCTTTGAAAAATTAAATATGAATGTATTTTTTAGTACCATGTATCACTTAAAACACACTTCCCATGGCTAAAAGCACACTTCCCAACACAGAGATTATTTGTGAAAAAGGTGGCGAAGGGAATGTATTGATTACATTCTCGCGGTGGAGTTTGCATTCCCAAGGGATATTGATCCCTAATCCACATGTATCCCCTTGCTGGTAGCATTTAGAAAATTGGTGGTAATGACAACACCTTACTACATGTATGTGCAAGAAAATTGAATGCACCCAAAAAGCAATATTTTTCTAAGTAATAAAAACATCAAGTAGCCATCTCTCTAAAGAATCCTTCTACAAGTCCTTCAATGCAAAAATGGCAGAAGCATCATCTTCTAGTCGACATGCTATATTTTTGTTTAATAGACTAGGCTACACCAACATCTTTGGGAGTGATTCATTTGCTAATGCCTCAGCACTAGAAGAGTGATTTTTTTCTCATACTAGAGTTGTATTCGGAGGTGACCCCATTAAGAAAGAAGTGGTCCTAGATTTCATAGAAAATATTTTTGACCTAAAGTTGCATACAAACCCTGAAAGCCTTAAGGAAGGGGAAATATAGAGAATGGTCAAGTATGGGGGGACCAAAGGCTTTGCAAACTATAGCTTTGGTATTATGGTTTGCCACAATTCATGTTTCCTATTGTACACCTACATCCAAAGTTGGTGGATGCATGTAGTAGGAAGTTGGACAAGGAGTTAGGGATTATAATTAGTAGCAGGTTAATGGTCATGATCAATGTAGTGGGCATCTGGGATATTTTATCTATCCTTGCAAATTGGGGTACTAAAATATTTGAGAATAGAGAAATGGAAGAGTTCTAGAAGACCATAACTAAATAGTTGAATTTTTATGAGGATGAAACAGAAGAGAACCTGGAAGGAAATCAATTCCTTTTTCCTTTGGTGTGCAGAAAGTTCAAACTAGATGTATTTGTCATTTTCACAATGTTGGCCTATATCTACATTTTTAATGACAATGAAAAGGTTTTTTCTTTCCAAATGGGCTTGTCTTTCATGCTCAAAATGGAGAAAATTCAGAAATATTTCAATTTTGTAGATGTAATAGCTAAAAATATGTTGGAACAATTGAGAAATTATGGCATTTCTCTTAAATTTAGGCATTCTTCCTTTCTGGCACATTTGATCTTGTATCAAAACCCTGAGTTATTTAAAAGGAATTTATCGTTGTTTCAATTTGATGTAAAGGGGTTGTACCAGCCAATTTCGGTCTAGACTCATGTGTTTTCAAAGGCATAGGATTACTATTCATTTGTAGATTGCTTCTTAAGACTAGTGCTCATAGATTTTTCCCCTAAGGTCTTTCAATGGATGAAAAGCTCATAGACCCCAGTGGAATATTTTTTGGGAGATGATTTTACCTTCATAAAATTCCATGGTTTTGTTGAGGATTCTTTTAGGCTCCGTAAATTTGTAATAGATAGGAATTTTGCTTTGGAAGTATGTCGTCAGGCAACTATTGAGCGGACAAAGCCTATGGTGTTGAAAGGCACAAGATATCACTTCACCCAATTCCCCTAACCATTTCCAATAGTCAGATAACACTCATGAAAAGGGAGAATCAAGAGGTGCTTACCAACAAATTAGATCACCTAGGACTAGTCCTTAGTTGTGATGCATAGAGCTACAACCTAATAAGGCATCTCCTAACTATAAAGCATGAGAGAGAGGAGTACTTTGAATCAAGAATGAACCCGATCTAGGAGAGGTCAGAGTTCTACATTGAATTGGCCTTCATACCATTCAATCAGCCACAATGGCTTGACTTTTGTGTCAAGGTGGCAGAGTACCAGCAGGGTGTCCTGATAAGCAAGTCCCTCAACACTCAACTGAAGCACTTGGGATGGTCAAAAATAAATAAGATGGATTTCTAGAGGTACCAACATGAAATTAAATTCCTTAGCTCCATGTATGGAGATGTTAAGCTGCATGATAAAAAATTTGACCAAATTTATAACTAGGAGGTTGACACAGATGATAGTAATCTTGAGTTTGATCAGGAGATGGGACTAGAAGAACTTCCACAGAGCTACGCCTCCTATCCCCAGGAGATCGACACAGGAAAAGGGAAAGGGAAGGGGTTGAAACATAAGGGATCATAGATTACATATTCCACTAGTGCCTAACCAAAGTGAAAAAGGACTTGGAAATCCCCAAAGAGGTTTGTTGTAGTTACAAAAGCCCAAGATTTAGCAGGATTGGCCGCCTAGGAATCTGAATCCACTAGTTCCACCCATATGAAGAGGAGATGATTCTAGGACTTAGGTGAATTGGGTATATCACGTAGAGGAGAGGGATAGGCAGAGTATGCTTCACCAACACATTCAACTTCAATAGCCTAGGTAGGTTTTGCTCCCACTTTTCTTTCTACTTCTACATCTTTATTTGTTCCTCCACCCTCATCTATAGAAAAGAGTCCTTCATATGTAGATTTTGATCTCCTTGTTCTGAACATACCCTTGAACATATTCAATAATGAACCCCATGAAGGAACCCCAAGCGTTGAGTGAGCATCATCTACGTTTGTCGCAATTGATTCTTTAATTTCCCTATCAAGGGCCCCCATTGAAAACATTGAAGCATCCATGCTACTAGTTTGACCAAACCCACCTGCTTCTAGACAAATGTGTCTCTTTCTACCCACTTCCCCTTTCACTCTAATGGGTATCCCTCCTTCTCTGTCCACATATGGCATCCCACCTTTTTTCATGATAACACTCCCCTTCACCTCTTTGTAATCTCATATAGTTGAAGCTTCTCCTTCTGTCACCCTTTTCAATCTCCCTCCAAGTGAGTCTATTGCTGCACAAAGTATTGAAACCCCACAGAGTCTTTGAAGCCACTTGGATGCAACAAAGTAGGCTTGAAAAGCGAGAAAATAGAAACTAGAGATAAAGGTCACAACAAAACTAGCTACTCGAAAGATTGAGGCTTGTTTTAATGAAGATTAGAATTCCCTACTAATCGCTACCATGAGGTCACTAGCATCCAAACCAGAAGGAGAAATGTAGTTAGAATATTATGAAATCTGAGCTATGGGCCTTGATTTAAGTGAGAATCTCTCGTACAACAAAGTGGTTCTAGCTAAATCCACTAAGAAGGTGGTCTACACCAACTCTGAGAGGCTGGGCAAAAATTTGAAGAAGTGCAAGGAAAAGTTGGAAAATGTAAAAAAACATGGTGCATAGGCTATAGGCAGAAATCAAGGGAAAGGATGTGGAAATGGCCCACCCAAGGCAATTACAAGATCAACAAGGGGAAGCAACTAAGTTACTTGGAGAGGCCTAAAATGAGCAGGAGTAGATTCATGCCAAGATAGAGAAATTGAAAGGTGAAATCACTGCTGAACATGAGATGAATGCAAAATTTCAACGCAAACAAAAGAAGACTGATAAATATATAACTAGATTAAATGGTGTTTCTAATGCTCTACAAAAGGAGGTATGAATATTGGAGCAGTAAAACGAGAATATATAGAAAGAGTTGGATAGCATCTGATCTCAAGCCTCTAACAACCTTTAGAAGGACTAGTCAGAAATGAAAAGGGTGAAATGAGAAAAGTAGGAGACCGAGTCTATTTTGTAGGCTCATGTTGAAGAAATTGGGAAGTTGAGCTCTAAACTTATGAATGACCTCCAAGAGAAGAGCCAATTCAAGGAGAGCATGAAATGAAGGGAGTCTCAATTCCATCAGGAATTGGCTATGGCACAAGGATCTAGGATCCTCTTGATACTAAAAAGACTGATATCTATGCATTGGGAGATGATCATAGTTGTAGTTGTTGCCCCAAAGCCAAGTCTTGCAGTTTATGAGAGATGCTTAGGAATTAAACGAGAATTTTGGCCCAGTAGTCAACCAAATTCTCCATATATATTCTCCCCAAGATGAGGAATCCAAGGACTTGATCTCAAAGCTATTGAAGGCCACCAAAGAATCTTTAAGATATTTTGGAATTCCCGACCAAAGGGAAGCCTCAAGGAAAGCCATAAAATTCATCAATTTCCACAAAGTCACATAAAAAAGAAAAGATATCTAGGAAATGTTGAATAGGAAGGTCAATGAAATCAAGGAGGAGTTCAAAATTCTGCTTGAATACAAATCACCCACTCTTTTCTCACTAGATGGAGGAGTGTTATCAATCGATCAGATCACAGATGCAATTAGACTCAAAATCTAGACTTCCACAATGCTCTGAGGTCTAAGCCCATCACCCACTATTGAGGAAATCGAGAGAGAAATCCTTCCCATCTCTCAACTTTATTAATAGTACATCATAGTTGTTTCATCAAGGTGGAGAGGGGTTTCCTTTAAGGAAGTCCTTGATCTAGATCAACCATACAAAATTCTACGCACCCTCATCTAGCCCACTAATTTAGATTGGGAAGTCCAGCACTCTACCTTTCTCAAACTCTAGGAATTACCAGAGGTCTAGGTTCATGTCTCTACAAGAAAGGCCCCCTTGTGAGTTTCCAGAATTGTAAAGAAATTTTTCCTTTGAAATTTTCTTTGGTTTTTAGCCATTACTCTTTTCTAATTTAGGATGAATCTGCACCCAAAGAATGAAGACTACTCCTATATAAAGGCATGCAATGAGCCACATGGTGGCTACGTAACACATCATTTTCCTTTTGGGCATGGTTTGGGGTAAGTGTTGGCTTGGTGGGGATTTTCTTCAAAACCACTCTCACAAGTCTAAGATCACCCACTCTCTTAACATGTCATCCATTTGTGTTGGGAAAATTATATTTTTGCAGAGTGGTCTTTTGAGGTGGAGATTATTGGAGAGCATGGTGGGAATCTTGCTTTTAGGTTGGAACCTTCAAGTCAGCGTTATCAACCTCCTTGTTTGATCGATCATATTTTTTCCAGGCTATGTTAAATTTGATTTTTTCCTAACAGCTATCTTTGCTAAAATATCTGAAGCCATCAATGAGGAAGTTGGGACTTAATGAGAGAAGATTGTTGTGATCTAATCAAGATCTAATATTGAATTGTGAGGTATAAAATACATGCATCTGGAATTTTTTTCTTCTAGAATATTTGTGATGATGTTCTCTTCTTATGGTTATAAATAAGCGCTAGTAGCATTAGTTAAAAAGTTAGAAAATTTTCTTCATAAATATTTTCGAAGGATATAGATCTATTAGGGAATTTCTATTTTCTGAGAAGTAGAAGGGTTTTAATAGAATGTTGCTATTCTCTCTGGCATGTTATATTTAAATTCAAATTATCATTGGATTGGTATGTGACCTTTTTTTCAGTTCATATATCATAGAAGTTCATTTTATTTGGGAGAAATCTTTGAAACTGTGCATGTTATGGCCTTTATCAAATCTATTTTTCATATTTCGTTCATGTTGAAACATTGTGTTAAAAGTTTGTGTTGTTAGTTTGGATAGCTAATTTACATGTTTTTAAGCTTCTATGTTAAATGCTATCTTTCAAAAATTGGATTATGTCTATTGAACTTTTCCATTTTTTGTAAAGGGTTCGCCATTTTCTATATTATGTTGTAAAGGAAGAAGGATTTTGTAAATTTTTGGATATTTCTGTTAATCTTTAGAGTTTTCTTATATTTGATTGGACCTTAATGGGTGCTTCCCATGGGAAGATTTAAAATATTGCATTGTGCTTTCTCTAACCTTTGTCTCTCATTCTCTTCCCAACAATGAAGGGTCTACGACATTCTATGTCTATCATATCACTTATAAGGAATATTTAAGGTTTGAAATGTTGTAAATCTTTGACACATCACCATTTTTATATTTTATTTGCATTTCTTTCTACCTTTTCCCCCAAACACAAAGAAGATCCAACTTTCTATAAAAATCCTAGAGGTCATTCAGTGAGGCACAAATTGGTCCCCCACTCGTTGAATTTCCCATAAGGCTATCGGAGAAGCACAAGCTTTAATGATCAACAAAGGGTAAGGAAAACACCTTATCCAAGTGAAAAAAGGTAGGGGTAGCCCCAATCCTCAAGATAATGACCATTAAAACCAACATCGTAGATTGTAGAGTGATACCATCATAACACCAAATGTTGAAGCTAGCTAGCAGAGACACAATAAGAGAGAACTTACCCTGGAAATGAACCCAAGTCATCAAAGCACCAACAAATAATAAAAATAGAATTTCCAAAAACAAATCAATATCTCTTCAATCCTTCCAATAAACCAAAGAAACCCCCAAATAATCCTCCTTCAAGACGTAAAACAAAGGTCTTAAAATGTCTACAACAACAACTATTGTAAAAGAGAAAAAACCTAAGCAAAGAAAAGAGCCACCAAAATCTGAAAAACAATACTAGAGTCCCATAAACATTAGTAGCCACCACAAAAATATGAAAACCAACTCCAAAAGTAGTAGGGGAGAGCATATCTCTACCAACACCAACACATAAATCCATGGCCAACAAGTCTACCCACAAAGAAGCTTCCAAAACCCACACCAATAAGACCAAGTGATCATGAGACACACTACACCCACTAGCAGAAGGGAAAAACCTCCCCTCAAAGAACCAACTCCCATAAACATCCCACCTAGAGAAGTAGCATAACACTACAACTCCCAACACAAGAAGGGCCAAAGAGAAAAATGGAAAACACCATCCTCAGAATTACCAACACCCTCCATTACATATTTCAACCCAAAACCCCTTCTCTGAATTTCATACAAAGTCATGAAACGCTCACAAGAAAGTCACATCTCATAAGAGATAAGCAAGAAGGGGTAGAACACCACAACTCAAATGATGATTTTCAACAACAACTCACTAGAGCATCCCACATTAGGGAGGAGAAGAAGGGTGTAGGCGTTGAAGTAGAAGAACCCAACAAACATCGCAACACCAAAAACCTCAACACAAAGACAGAGAAGCAACCCCAAATGGAGAGGTAGGACAAGCACTACAGGAACAAAGTGAAGAGGCAAGCTTGAGCCACAAACCCCAACCATGAGTAGGAGAAAGAAGAGGGGAAAAATCCCAAGACAAACGGTATCTAGGGAAGAAACATTCGTAGGAAGGGAAACCACTGCATATAGCCAAATTCCCAACTAGATAGATCTCTAGCCATTAGCAGGCATGGTAAAAAATAGAGATCTCAACATAAAGTGTAGATCCAAAAACACTGAACCCAAGCTACCTGAGACAAAAAGGACAATGAACTCAATGACCAGTTGCTTAGACCTAGCAGAAACAAAACCAAGAGGAAAAAAATAAACCCAAAGCACAACCCCCCACACTTAGAGGCCTAAACCATGACACCTGAAATAGCTTCATTGTTCATGGATTTGGATTTAAGAATTATTACTTAAACATTTTTTAAGTATTCTATCGTTAAAAGCCTCAAAAATTTTGACACCTAGTATTAGCCAATAGAATCACCATCCTCATCACACATCCAATTATTCAGGAGTATATCACCAAAGGTGAAATAACTGAAAAGAGGTCCAACTAGACCACCAAGATCTTAGAATACAATGTAGAAATTTGACTAACCAAGAATTTTTAGGGAAGAGGTCTTTGTGAATACCTTGCGTAGGAGTTAAGCTCCCTGGTAGAGAAAGAGACCGATCAGACCTATACAAAATTAGTTCAAGTTTGACGAGTTATGGGTGGTGGATCAGAAAGGATATATGCAAAAGGGGAAGTACTCGACCAACATTCCACCTCACAAAAGACATAACTATTGAATACAAGGCACCGGTTATGTACTAATTGAGGGGAATTTTTTTAAATAAATTACAATGGTGTCCTGCTTCGTTGTCTAGATAAGTCACAGGTGGAAAGAGCTTTAAAAGAATTCCATAGTAGTCTTGAGGGTGGACACTTCTCTGCCAAAACCATTGCTTTGAAGATAATGCAGGCAAGATATTGTTGGCCTTCCATGTTCTCTGAGGTACACCACATGGTACGAAAATCTACTCAGTGCCAATATTTCATTGGCAAGTGGAAGAACTTTGCCATGCCATTGAGCCCAATCGTGACTGAGGAACCCTTTGCACAATGGGCTTTGGATTTTTTTGGAATGATAAAATCCTATTTCTAGCACCGGTCATAACTGGATACTTATGGAAACCAACTATTTCACAAGATGGATGGAGGCCATTGCTCTAAAAAATTCTACAAAAATTGAAATTGTCAATGTTACCTATTTTTCACTCTACGCTCAACAGGTAGAGCTAAATGAAGTTCAGCCATTATAGGTACAGGAAATTTTCATATTTTGTTGATAAGTGTTCATTGATCATCATTGAGATCATCTTACATTTGTCATAAGTTTATTGTGCAAATGTTTACAACAGAAAATTAAGAAAATTTGCATAATGATATTTTTATTCATTTTGTGAAATGCTGAATCTCGCACAAGCTGCGAGAGTAACTAAGTTGTTTCTAACAATCAAGAGATGAATACTAAATCTAAATGGATAGACTACACTGCTGAAAATAACATAAGCGTAAAAAAGAGAAGCAATTCATCATTGCCTGTAATGATGAATCACTTCGTTGGTGCTTCTAGCCGTAGTGCCTCCAAGCAGCTTCAGCCTCGCTTCATCACTCTGTGTACTTGCAAAATCATTAAGGAAATGGTATTAGAGTTATACTCTAAGCAATGGTGAATTACTTTTTGCCTTACGCCTATGCTACAGACAGAAATGTAATTTGCGTTAAACCAAGCATTCATCAGATAATTGAAAAAGATCAAGTGGAAAGACATAATTCAATGGAAGCTTTCAGCTTCTTATATTTTGCTGACATGTTTTTTTCAATGTGCAGGAACAGGTTTATCATGTTCGAGTTCATTTCATCAGATATGTGGAGTAAAACGGGCTCCCACAAGGGTTGAGCCCGGCATATCAGGGTTTCAATTATAGAGCAAGAAAGGATTATTGTACTATAATATCAAATGATAAAAATAGTCTAAATCAGCATGATGGAACTGATTGAGCAATTATCTTTTGCTCACAAATCAAAGGAACAGTAAAGTAGCATGGCAGTTGAGTATTGATTACATTTATCAACTCTCGTTTTAAGCTCTGTCTCTAATTCACATTCACATTTTTATGAGACATTGAGCTCCTTTTCATTACAGGATAAACAGAGCATTCAGCATTTTTTTTTGTTTCTTACACCATCAAGTGCATGCACAGTTTATAAAAGACTCAAGATAATAATTTAATTTCAACATTATGAGCAGAATTCTCATGTTTAGCAAAGAATAATGAACAGTAATGGAAAAAATGGGTTCATACATAGAACAGAGTAAGTGAAAGTATTACATTCATGAACAAGAATTTTGTCCCAGAAGCTACAATGATACATATAGCGGGGGCAAAGCATCAGAAGACATCACAATGTGTACTAGAGGTTACTGGCATATTTTGAGGTAATGACTATAGATCAGAATTGAACAGTAACAGGTATTCATCCTTTATGGAGGTAGCAAAAGAGTAATTGCGGATGAGTTTTCATGGTTGTCACATGTGTTCCATACACTTGTAAGGAGCTCAGAATATGAGAAAATACAAAGAGACAGATTATTCATCCATCTGAAGTATTTATAGCTTCAAAAGCATGTTGAAGTCATGCATTCAAGTTCAACAGACAGTAGAAATTAAAAGCTTTCATGTTCATCAACTCAAAATATGATTGAGTGAAGGCAAAGTCAATATTCAAATGATCCAGAATTGAGCAGCAATGATTCAGATTTGAGCAGTAATGAAAATACTCAAGGATAATGAACCAAAGTTTTCATCTTCAGCACAAAAATACATTGAAAGCTTATGATCTCTAAGCCTTTTAAAAATAGAAAATGCAGCCATATACAGTGAAAAGATTAACACCAAAATGGAAATTTTTTTTTTAAATCTAAGAAAAGCTTGTGTTTTAAAATAGAAATCTCAATGAGATTGAAAGGAAAATGCCCAGCTTCAGATTTAAAAGAAAATGTGGCTGTAATATACAGAAAAATCAAAGCATTTTATCTTTTATGAGTTCAAAAATGCTATGTTTTGCAGAGATCTCAAGAAGATAATCATGGCGCAGCTTGAAAGTGAAGTTTTTTGCAGATTTAAAATAGAAAATCAGATTTCTATTGTGAGAAAAATGCCTAGATTTGAAAAAACGTGGCTGTAATATACAGAAAAATCGAAGTTTCTCATCTTTTATGAGTTCAAAATGTTATATTTTTTGCAGAAATCAGAAAAGAAACATCATGGCGTGGCTTACAGAAGTAAAACATTGCAGATCTAAAGATTCACAAAACCAGATTTAGGTTTTAAAGCACGTTTGTTTTTTATTTCTGGAAAATACTTCAAAGAACTTTCATGGCAGCTTCAAGAAAAGTAGAAAACTTTCAGAAATTTGCATGAGAAGGAGAAAATCATACTTTTATCTTCAAATACCTGTTAAAATCTTCATTTTTCTCGAATTTAGAAGAGTCTCCAGCAAGTTTGAAGCTAAAGGATGATAATGGTGGCCAGAATAATGAAGATTCGTGCCCAAATTCGAAGCAAAAGCTTAGATAAATGAAAGAACCTCATTTAGAGCTGAAAAATCATGTCCCAAAGTGCCTCTACATTTTTTTAAAACGTCATTTTGCTCTTATTTCGCCTAGAAATGATCAGATTTGAAGTTCTTCATGGCTAAAAATGATAGGAAATGATCAATTTCCAGCTTCAAACCCTCTCCTGGTGGCAGACTTCCTCCAGAAGCTTCTCAAAAGTCAAGAGACATTATGATTTTTAGGGTTCATGTTTTGCCTTATTCATTCACCCTAAATTCATTTTGATACTTTTGCAAATGATTTTCAATAATCATTGTCTTTTATTCTCCATGGTTAAGTGGTTGGCCTTGTTCTTATTTGTTTATTTGCATTAGCATTAAATCTTGTAAACTAATTAATTAAATGATATTCCTTAAATCATTTAATTAATTTAGTATTTTAAAATGCAAATAAATAAATGTTTTTTGAAGCTGAGTTATAATTATTGTTTGAAGATCATAATATGAAATGAAATAAATTAGCTTTATTATTCTTTGTTCTTATTTGCATAAATAATGTAAATAAATTAATTGAATCATGAAATAAATCATTTAATTAATTTATTACCTAACTGCAAATAAGAACGTTAGGTAAAGCTAAGATATGTATTATTCCAGTTCTACATCAGTTTTAACTGAAGACTTAATGAGAAGGAGTTGCATGGGCGGATTGGTAAAAACGAGGCAGTTTTACATGCTTTAAGCCACTTTTTCAGGGAGTTGCAGTTCAGTTGGAATAATGCATGTATCAGTTATGACTTGGCAGTGAGTTTGAGCTTGATTGGACTTATTTTTGCATGGTTTTGGGCCTCCTTTTCAGAGATATTTTCTTCTACTCAGATTTGGCTTTGGAATCATCACCCTTTCTTGGAGTTGGACTTTCAGTTCTTTTTGCATGCCTTTTTGAAAGGTTTTTTGTATATATTGAAAAACTTAGTTGTTTTTCATTCCTAGTTTTTGTTTTCTACCTTTGCCTTCAGCAAAGAAGATCATCTTGTAACTCAGCTTTCAGATTAATATAGCAGTGTTTTTTACAAGTTCAAAGTGTGTAATTGCAAGAAGATTCTTTTGAATTTCAGTACTTTAGAGTTTGCCTTCTAGATTTTGAGCATCGTTTTGGTGAAGAATTTGATCGAAGAATTACTGTGTTTCAGTTCTGAAACCTCTGATATTTTCTGTCTTGTTCACATATATGTATGCAATTTAGTTTAAAATCACTGGTTATGCACTGTGCTTAGTAATAGGTTAATACATTTTGTCGTGAAAACCTCGTTTTCCCTCAATATTGTGTTAGATCAAAGCCTCTGTTTAAATCATTCAAGTGGTTAAATTATTGAATTAGGTTGTGCCGATTAGAGTTGTTGAGAAATATATTGCGAGTCATAATTGCAAGTCATTATCAATTAGGTGCAATCACCTCTCGTAGCTTTAGAATTTCAGTTCAAGTAAGCTTTCTATCTCTTTCCCAGCCAAGTCAGTTAGTTTTTAGGAGGTTTTCATCAGGGAACCAGCCCTCTCTGGAGATTGATTCTCAGTTTTAGGTAACCCACAGGCCTGAGAATCATTACATGTTTCAACAGATTGCTGAAATTAACTTTTCTAGTGTTCGAGTGCAATCTGAATTGATAACAATTTTTGGCACGCCCGGTGGGACTCTGAATCACTTTTTAGAGAAAAGTTTTACAGTTCAAGCTGCTGTTGGTATATACAGTAGTTTATTCCAGCCTTTCAGAGGATTATTTTCATATACCTGGCAACTCCGTTTCTCAGTTTTTAGCAGATCAAGTGCACACAACTTATGAAAAAAATTCAGACAAGAAGTTCTTCTTCGTTTGAGTACTTGCAGTTGTCTTCGCCAAATAGAATAGGGAGGACAGCCAAGCAAACATCTGGTAAATCTACAAGAAAATGATCAGTTTCTCTGATTCAAAGGGTAAAACCAATAGTTTATACATCAAAAAGAAGAGGCAGATCGTTAACAAGGTAGCCAAGTTCTTTCTCATCTTCACCAAGTTACAGAGTACCAGTTCAGCCTGTACCGATTATACAAGCAGCAAATTTTAGAACAACAGCAGTTCCAATGGCAGCTAGAGCACATGCTTTTGTTTCGTTTGATGGGGGCAGCCTGTTAGATTTGGCTTTGCATGATGATATACTAGTAGTAGCACTCAAAAGTCTGCCTTTCTTCACTGGTGAAGATTAGACTACGCCAATTGAGCATATTAGAGACGTGGCCTCATTATGTGGGGTTCACCATGTGACTCAAGAGAACGTGGCCTTAAGATTGTTAGCAGCATCATTCAAGGGTAAAGCATCTCAGTGGTTTTGTGGCTTACCAGTTCGTAGCGTCCCGAAATGGGATGACTTAGGAGACAAGCTGACGAAGCAATTTTCAGACAAGTCTGATCATTTATCTCTAGTTGAACAAATGACGACTATTAAGAGAGTGCCACAAGAACAAATGATGGACTTTAATTTCAGATTCTAAAGGACATGGGATCGAATTCCAGCAACGGTAAGGCCCACTCCTGACCACGCTTTTCTATATTTTCTTAGATCGTTGCATAGTGATATTGCCTTAATGATACATTCAATGGGTGGGTTAACCTTACCAGCAACATATGACATTGCCATTAGAGCTAAAAATTGCCTCATACAAGTTGGTAAACTTGCCCCAAGACCCCCTATGCCAATTTTCCCTGAGGTATAGCCATATATGCCCATTCATGTACCTCCAATAGCCGCTATACCTACTGTTCCAGCCTTAGTTTTCCAAGCAGCAGTACAAAATAGTGTTGCTCCAACAAATTCTGATTTGCAAGGTTTAAAAGATACCCAACAGCAGCTAATGAATGACCAACAGCAAATGGCCAAGTTACTTCAAACTATGAGTAACAATTTGGTAAGTCTTAAAAACCAGCAAGGACAAAATTTTAGGCCTAATCAATCACCCTTTCAAGCAAATAGGCCTGCCTATCAAGCTGATTACCAGGGACAGAAAAGGAATTTTAACTTTAGGCCTAATCAACCATTTAACCCAGTTGTTGCTAGCTCTTCAAAAGAGCTGATGCCAATACAGAACAACTTAGCGCAGGATTATGTTTGGTGTTATCCCTGCAATCAGCCTCATAATCAGGCCACTTGCATGAACGGGGTGATTAATCAAGCACTCATGGTGCAAAATAGTTATGTTGCTTCTGAACAAACAAATAAAGAGGATAGTGATCAGCAGAATGAACAAACGCAGTAAACTGACCTTGACGTTGCCATGATGAACTGGCAAGGAAGTGAGTTTTGCGGAGTTAATCACGTGCAAGGTCAAAATTAGTCAACCACTTCTATTGCAGCCAATACGAGGGCCAAAAAGAGAGCATTTGACCTTAGACAGCAAGATGTCCCTGATAAACAACAAGTAGAAAGAGACAAATAGCCTGTTGTTCACCAGAAAAATCAAGATTTTACAGCCCAACAGGGGCAGGTTCAGCCTTCAATAGCTCAGAATGTTCATGTTTTAATGAGACAGCAAGTTGGATCATCAAAGGAGCAGCCCAAAGTTTAGTTTCAACCTCAAGTAGCTCAAGTAGATGCTACTGTTCAAAAGGTACAGTCAAAGGTTGGTACTTCTTCTTTCAATATCATTGAGCATATGAAAAAAACAACTATTGGCATTACCATGATAGATGCATTACGTTTGCCTGGACAAAAAGAAAGCTTGCAGGAGGCATTGGCTAGAATATCAATTTCTGACAAAGCGAATACAGAACAGCCAAGTGCTCTGGAAAACAGTTAAGATCAAAAGCAAGGACAGCCAGCTAAAGAGGTAAATCCACTTCCTTTTTATGTCAATTTGATAATTGGTGAGAATATATTGCATAATTGCATGATCGAAAGTGGAGCAAGCAGCTCAATCATGCCCAAGCAGCTGGTAGACAAGTTAGGTCTCGAGTATGAACCTTTGTCAAAAGGGGTAGTTCAATTAGACGGTACAGCTATTAAGTCTGTAGGAGTTATCAAAAATTTTCCCCTTACATTGCATGCCTGTCCAAATTTTCAAATACCACAAGACATTTATGTTATTGATCTCCCACCTTACTTTTCCATTTGCTTATCTAGAGATTTCACTGCAAAGTTAGGTGGTTATTTGTCATCAGACTGGTCTCACATTTTTTTCAGAACCAAATACGGTACCAGAGTTACCATTAAATCAGAACCATTGGCTAAAGACCATATTGAACCTTATGTTCTGAACCCCGTAAACACAAACCTAGCTTTCCATGATCAGGAGGATCAATCTGTGACTCTCGACCCCACTGTACCTATAAAAGGCATACCAGACATAAATCTAGATGAGTGGTCAGCTGAGAATCACGAGGTTGATCCGTTCAATCTCATAGATGAAGTAGGTTTGGGCATTTATATGATTCGAGAACCCGATGCAGTTATTCCAAATCTGGTCAAGGAAGAAAAATAGCAAGTACAGCAGTTTGAACAGCTTTGGAAGCTTTATTTTGACGGTTCTAGGAGTAAAATTGGTGCTGGTGGAGGAGCTGTTCTAATTTCACCTGAAGGAGACAGGTATTATTCATCATTTAGATTTGCTTTCAGCTGTTCTAACAATGTTGCTAAATATGAAGCATTAATACATGGCTTAGAATGGGCCAGAAAAAGAAAGATTAAATGCTTGCAGGTATTTGGTGATTCAGAATTAATAGCAAATCAAGTCAGAAATCTAAATTTAACAAAGAATGATTTGTTGAAACTGTACAAACATCGTGTTTGGGACCTAATTGAGGAGTTTGATGCATTTAATCTGCAATTAGTGCCCAGACTTCAGAATAAGCAAGCTGATAAACTTGCTGCCCTAGGGTCACAGTTCGACATTCCAGCTGAAATTCACAATGTGGAGGTACAATAGTACGTGAAGGTAGTTGTTAGACCTTCAGTACCTGATAATAACATAAGTTGGCAGATTTTTGATAGTGATGAACAAATATGCCATTTTCTGATGGAGGAGGCAGAGTTTTTTGCTGGAAACCAGCGCAAGTTTGATCAGCAATATGGTGATCAAATCATGCAGTTAAAATCTAATAAACTGCTGAAAGGTTTGGTGACTCTTGAGTCAATTTTCACCACTGATGACTAGTTTAGAAAAGATAAATCCAATATCACAGTGAAGCAAGAACATTATGAACAGATAGAAATATTCAAGGATAAGCTCTTTATGCTTGGGAAGATCTGCACAACGGAGGAGCAGCAAGCATTCATCTTTCTTTGTCAAGAATTCAACGATATATTCGCCTGGCAGTATGGAGATTTGAGGGGTTTCAATCCTAAATTAGCTCAGCACACAATTGAACTCAAGCCAAATGCGAAACTGGTAAGACAGAAGCAGAGGCCTCTGAACCCGAAGTTAGAACAACTAATGAAAAAAAAATTAAACAAATTGATCGAAGGTAGCATAATATTTCCAATCAAGCACACTTGTTGGGTGTCAAATTTGGTGTCTGTCAGGAAAAAGAGAGGAGAGATAAGGTTGTGCGTTGATTTACGTGATCTAAACAGAGCTTCACTCAAAGATCACTACCTGATGCCTTCAATGGAACAAATATTGCAGGTTGTTTCAGGATCAGAAAGGTTTTCATTGCTGGATGGGTATTCAGGTTATAACCAAATCTTGGTGAAGGAAGAGGATCAATATAAGAGAGCCTTTACCACCAAGTGGGGTACGATGGCTTACAGAAAGATTCTGTTTGGACTGTCAAACACCGAAGCCACCTTTCAGAGAGCAATGGATATGGCTCTCCAAGGTTTGATAAACAAATTTGTTCTTGTTTACCTCGATGATGTTACTATTTTTTCACATAATGCTAATGATCATTTCAGTCATCTTAGATAGATTTTTGAGAGGTGCAGAGAATATGGAGTCTCCTTGAATCCAAAGAAGACTATTTTTGTTGTACACGAAAGTAAGCTTCTAGGTTATATCGTTTCAAAAGATGGCATTTCTATTGATCCAGAACGTATTGCAGCCATACTGGCTTTACCGCTACCCGCTCACAAAAAGGGTTTGCAGAGCTTCCTGGGCAGAATTAACTTTGTAAGGAGGTTCATTCTTAATGTTGCAGCGTTGTTACAGCCATTGACAGCCATGCTGTAGAAAAACATTTAATTTAGCTGGTCAAAAGAGGGAAAGAGCAGTTTTGAACAGATTAAGGAGGCACTTGTAGCAGCCCCTACTCTTATAAATCCTGATTTTGAAAAGGATTTCATATTGTACGCATTCGGAGGAGTGGATACCATCTCTGCAATGCTCTGTCTGCAAAATAATGAAGGTATGGAACAACCCATAGATTTTTTCAGTCAAGTCTTGCATGACTATGAAACGAGATATTCATTCGTTGAGAAACATGTACTTGCTGTAGTAAGAAGTCTGAAGAAATTCAGACATATGCTGTCTAATAATAAGATAAATCTGCTAGTAGCTCACCCAACAGTCGAGGAGTTTTTGCTGAATAAAGATATAAATGACAAGTGAGCAGGCTGGATAACCAAAGTCATGGAGTATGACATCAACATAAAAGTTACCAAGCTTGTTCAAGGTAAAGGACTATGCGAACAACTTGCAGAAAATGAGGAAAACAACAGTAAAGAGATTGCTGTAGTTCTGAAAAATGAAGATGAACCTGTTGTTTTAGCTGTTTCAGCTAATTGGATTCATCAAATGGTCCATTATTTGTATACTGGAGATTGCCCAGAAAGTATGGATAAATCTAAACAAAAGTATTATAGATTGCAGGCAATTCCTTATGCAGTGATAAATGATGTTTTGTATAAAAATGACTTCAATGGAGTATTCCTCAGATGTATTTACCCAGATCAAATTGAAAGAATTCTGGAAGAATTCCATGATGGACCTGCTGGAGGTCACTTTGTACCTTGTACTACAGCTTTGAAGATTATGAGAGCAGGCTATTATTGGCCAGATCTTTTCAAAGATGCACATACTTATGTCAGAAAATGTGCTAAATGTTCACTTTTTGCAGGAAAACAGAAGTTAGTAGCCCTGCCCTTGAATCCAATTCAAGTTGAGCAGCCATTCGGGAAGTGTGGACTTGACTTTATCGGTCCTATTAACCCACCATCAAGTGCAGGTCACAAGTGGATCTTGACAGCAACAGATTACTTCACGAAGTGGACGGAAGCAGTTGCTCTAAAAGATTCAAATAAAACTTCAGTCCTAAATTTTTATCAAGACATTGTTTCCAGGTTTGGTACACCCGAATCCATTATTTCAGATAATGCTTTAGCATTTGTTGGCTTAAGAGTTTTAGATTGGTCAGTAAAGAATAATATTTATTTGAACACTTCATCCAATTATTACCCTCAAGGTAATGGACAAGCTGAATCAACAAATAAGAATCTAATAAAGATCCTTAAGAAGACAATTGAAGATAATCAGAGTCATGGCATGATAAGCTTAAATTAGCCCTTTGTGCTGATAGAGTTACACCAAAACAGTCAACAAGTTTTTCACCATATGTTTTGGTTTATGGTAAGGAGGCCAAGCTGCCTATATCAATAGAATTCCCAACTCTAAGCTACATTAAGGAATTGGAGTTACTTGAAGAGGAGCCAATGCAAGTTAGGCTTGTTGAGTTAACAGAGTTAGACGAGACCAGGAAGGAAGCTTTCAGAAAGCTTCAGATTCATCATTCTCAAATGAAAAAGACATTCGACAAAAAAGCAGTTGCATGAATCTTTAATGAAGGTGACTTAGTTTTCAAGTGGGATGAGTTGAAGAGTAGGCCTGGAAAACATTCTAAGTTTGATGCCATGTGGGATGGCCCATACATTATAACAGCAAGAAAAGAACACAATGCTTTCCAACTCTCAAAACTGGATGGTGAGGTATTACCAATCCCTATCAACGAGATTCATTTGAAGCAGTGTTATTAAGCTTCAGGCTTATTGCTGTACATAGTAGAATAGTTTTCAAGTTCTAGTATGCTTTCAATAAGTGCCTACTGGCACATTTCATTTCAGTTTTGTCTGGTTTTCAATAAGTGCAGTTGCTCCACCTAGTTTTCAAATTTTGTTATAAGCAGAATTGCAGTAGTTTCTTTCAAGTTTGCGTTTTTGAAGCTGGGTTACAGTTTTCTGAATTAAACAAAACAAGAGAAGGACTCCATGCCCAATGAATATCCTAGGCAACTAGTCTATTGTGTTTAGCAGCCAAACACTCCGCAGAGGTCGCCAATTTCTTACCTATTTTTCACTCTACGCTCAACAGGTAGAGCTAAATGAAGTTCAGCTATTATAGGTACAGGAAATTTTCATATTTTGCTGATAAGTGTTCATTGATCATCATTGAGATCATCTTACATGTGTCATAATTTTATTGTGCAAATGTTTACAATAGAAAATTAAGAAAATTTGCATAATGATATTTTTATTCATTTTGTGAAATGTTGAATCTCGCACAAGCCGCGAGAGTAACTGAGTTTGTTTCTGACAATCAAGAGATGAATACTAAATTTAAATGGACAGACTACACTGCTGAAAATAACATAAGCGTAAAAAAGAGAAGCAATTCATCATTGCCTATAATGATGAATCACTTTGTTGGTGCTTCTAGCCATCGTGCCTCCAAGCAGCTGCAGCCTCGCTTCATCGCTCCGTGTACCTGCAAAATCGTTAAGGAAATGGTATTAGAGTTATACTCTAAGCAATGGTGAATTACTTTCTGCCTTACGTCTATGCTACAGACAGAAATGTAATTTGCATTAAACCAAGCATTCATCAGATAATTGAAAAAGATCAAGCAGAAAGACATAATTCAATGGAAGCTTTCAGCTTCTTATATTTTGCTGACATGTTTGTTTCAATGTGCAGGAACAGGTTTATCATATTCGAGTTCATTTCATCAGATATGTGGAGTAAAACGGGCTCCCACAAGGGTTGAGCCCGGCATATCAGGTTTTCAATTATAGAGCAAGAAAGGATTACTGTACTATAATATCAAATGATAAAAACAGTCTAAATCAGCATGATGGAACTGATTGAGCAATTATCTTTTGCTCACAAATCAAAGGAACAGTAAAGTAGAATGGCAGTGGAGTATTGATTACATTTATCAACTCTCATTTTAAGCTCTGTCTCTCATTCACATTCACATTTTTATGAGACATTGAGCTCCTTTTCATTACAGGATAAACAGAGCATTCAACATTTTGTTTTGTTTCTTACACCATCAAGTGCATGCACAGTTTATAAAAGACTCAAGATAATAATTTAATTTCAACATTATGAGCAGAATTCTCATGTTTAGCAAAGAATAATGAACAGTAATGGAAAAAACGGGTTCATACATAGAACAGAGTAAGTGAAAGTATTACATTCATGAACAAGAATTTTGTCCCAGAAGCTACAATGATACATATAGTGGGGGCAAAGCATCAGAAGACATCACAATGTGTACTAGAGGTTACTGGCATATTTTGAGGTAATGACTATAGATCAGAATTGAACAGTAATAGGTATTCATCCTTTATGGAGGTAGCAAAAGAGTAATTGCGGATGAGTTTTCATGGTTGTCACATGTGTTCCATACACTTGTAAGGAGCTCAAAATATCAGAAAATACAAAGAGACAGATTATTCATGCATCTGAAGTATTCATAGCTTCAAAAGCATGTTGAAGTCATGCATTCAAGTTCAAGAGACAGCAGAAACGAAAAGCTTTCATGTTCATCAACTCAAAATATGATTGAGTGAAGGCAAAGTCAATATTCAAATGATCCAGATTTGAGCAGCAATGATCCAGATTTGAACAGTAATGAAAATACTCAAGGATAATGAACCAAAGTTTTCATCTTCAGCACAAAAATACATTGAAAGCTTATGATCTCTAAGCCTTTTAAAAATAGAAAATGTAGCCATACACAGTGAGAAGATTAACACCAAAATGGAAAGTTTTTTTTTTAAATCTGAGAAAAGCTTGTGTTTTAAAACAGAAATCTCAATGAGATTGAAAGGAAAATGCCCAGCTTCAGATTTAAAAGAAGATGTGGCTGTAATATACAGAAAAATCAAAGCATTTTATCTTTTATGAGTTCAAAAATGCTATGTTTTGCAGAGATCTCAAGAAGATAATCATGGCGCAGCTTGAAAGTGAAGTTTTTTGCAGATTTAAAATAGAAAATCAGATTTCTATTGTGAGAAAAATGCCTAGATTTGAAAAAACATGGCTGTAATATACAGAAAAATTGAAGTTTCTCATCTTTTATGAGTTCAAAATGTTATATTTTTTGCAGAAATCAGAAAAGAAACATCATGGTGTGGCTTAAAGAAGTAAAACATTGCAAATCTAAAGATTCACAAAACCAGATTCGGGTTTTAAAGCAAGTTTGTTCTTTATTTCTGGAAAATACTTCAAAGAACTTTCATGGAAGCTTCAAGAAAAGCAGAAAACTTTCAGAAATTCACATGAGAAGGAGAAAATCAGACTTTTATCTTCAAATACCTGTTAAAATCTTCATTTTTTTTGAATTTAGAAGAGTCTCCAACAAGTTTGAAGCTAAAGGATGATAATGGCGGCCAGAATAATGAAGATTCGTGCCCAGATTCAAAGAAAAAGCTTAGATAAATGAAAGAACCTCATTTAGAGCTGAAAAATCATGTCCCAAAGTGCCTCTACATTTTTTAAAAACATCATTTTGCTCTTATTTCGCCTAGAAATGATCAGATTCGAAGTTCTTCATGGCTAAAAATGACAAGAAATGATCAATTTCCAGCTTCAAACCCTCTCCTGGCGGCAGAATTCCTCCAGAAGCTTCTCAAAAGTCAAGAGACATAATGATTTTTAGGGTTCATGTTTTGCCTTATTCATTCACCCTAAATGCATTTTGATACTTTTGCAAATGATTTTCAATAATCATTGTCTTTTATTCTCCATGGTTTAGTGGTCGGCCTTGTTCTTATTTGTTTATTTGCATTAGCATTAAATCTTGTAAACTAATTAATTAAATGATATTCCCTAAATCATTTAATTAATTTAGTATTTTAGAATGCAAATAAATAAAAAAAATTTGAAGCTGAGTTATAATTATTGTTTGAAGATCATAATATGAATTGAAATAATTTAGCTTTATTATTCTTTGTTCTTATTTGCATAAATAATGTAAATAAATTAATTGAATCATGAAATAAATCATTTAATTAATTTATTACCTAACTACAAATAAGAACGTTAGGTAAAGCTAAGATATGTATTACTCCAGTTCTACATCAGTTTTAACTAAAGACTTAATGAGAAGGAGTTGCATGGGCAGATTGGTAAAAACGAGGCAGTTTTACATGCTTTAAGCCACTTTTTTAGGGAGTTGCAGTTCAGTTGGAATAGTGCATGTATCAGTTATGACTTGGCAGTGAGTTTGAGCTTGATTGGACTTATTTTTGCATGGTTTTGGGCCTCCTTTTCAAAGATATTTTCTTATGCTCGGATTTGGCTTTGGAATCATCACCCTTTCTTGGAGTTGGACTTTCAGTTCTTTTTGCATGCCTTTTTGAAAGGTTTTTTGTATATATTGAAAAACTTAGCTGTTTTTCATTCCTAGTTCTTGTTTTCTACCTTTGCCTTCAGCAAAGAAGATCATCTTGTAACTCAGCTTTCAGATTAATATAGCAGTGTTTTTTACAAGTTCAAAGTGTGTAATTGCAAGAAGATTCCTTTGAATTTCAGTACTTTAGAGTTTGCCTTCTAGATTTTGAGCATCGTTTTGGTGAAGAATTTGATCGAAGAATTACTGTGTTTCAGTTCTGAAACCTCTGATATTTTCTGTCTTTTTCACATATTTGTATGCAATTTAGTTTAAAATCGCTGGTTACGCACTGTGCTTATTAATAGGTTAATACATTTTGTCGTGAAAACCTCATTTTCCCTCAATATTGCGTTAGATCAAAGCCTCTATTTAAATCATTCAAGTGGTTAAATTATTGAATTAGGTTGTGCAGATTAGAGTTGTTGAGAAATATATTGCGAGTCATAATTGCAAGTCATTATCATTTAGGTGCAATCACCTCTCGTAGCTTTAGAATTTCAGTTCAAGTAAGCTTTCTATCTCTTTCCCAGCCAAGTCAGTTAGTTTTTAGGAGGTTTTCATCAGGGAACCAGCCCTCTCTGGAGATTGATTCATAGTTTTAGGCAACCCACAGGCCTGAGAATCATTCCATGTTTCAACATATTGCTGAAATTAACTTTTCTAGTGTTCTGCGTAACTGAATTGATAACAAGATAAATGCAAGGTCATTTAGCCTCTGGCCTATCATGGTCTAAAGTTGGAACAAGTAAAAGGTTACAAGAAAGTATGGCTTGAGGGGGATTCTCTCAATATTATTAATAATCTAAAGAATTGTGTTGCCCCTTCATGGACTATTGAATCTTTGATTAAGGATGCTATTGATATTCTTAAATCCTTTGATGAGTTTTATATTTCTCATATCTTGAGAGAAGGAAATGGATTAGTTGATGTTTTCGCTAACCTAGGTGTAAGGGGTATTAGGGAATGGGGTGTGAATGACACCCTCCCTATGGAGGCAATTGCTTGTATTAATCATGATTTCCAAAATTAACTTGGTTGATTATTTTTTAAGGCTTGGGACGTGCATGACTATCTTCACATGGTAGGTTATTATGTGGAGTGGTGGTAAGCTAGATATGGATCGAGCTAATAGTACCCTGGTTGATATCCATATGGAACAGAACTCTAAGCTCATTATTTTCCCCTGCCATAATTTCATTGTCACATGGATTGTGGTCATTCTTTGTGTTTCCTTCTTGAGGTTTCTCCTCATTGCTTTCAAGTTTTTCAAGCTTCTCGGCTCTACAAATTATGTTGCTATGGGAGGTAATAGGAATCATGTAGATCCTTTCTCCTGTGATGTTGTTAAGAAGAAGCCAGAGGTGTGGCAGGTTTTAGATAAAGGTGGGTTGAATCTGTATCTAGAAAGGTTGCATGGAAACAACCTGTAAATGATGGCTTTGTTTGCTAAAGCATGGAACAACAGGGTTTTGAAGTTGGCTGGAATGGGATTCAATGTGAATGAGGATTTTATAGCCAATATCATTGGGTTGTCTACGGATGGCCAAAAAATTTTCAGAGACAAGAAGGAATCGTAGGAAACCATGCAAAACTTTTTAAAAGGGAATGAAGCTCAATACCTAAAGATGACAAAGAGTGGAGGTTACCAACAAAGCTCACTCAAGGCGCTATGGAGGGATGTGGCCAAGGAACTCATGAGGTATATTACCCTTGAAAGGTTTTTCTCTATGGTAAATGCTTACCATATTGTTATACTTAATCATTTCTGCCATAAAAAGAGATTTTTTTTCCTTATTATCTCTTAGCGTCACTAGATTCTGGTCTAAAGGACCACAAAAGGAACCCCAAAAATCTAGTTTTGCATGTGGGGCTCATTCTTTTAATCTATGACTATGCTAAAGCTTTTGAGGTGTCTAAGTCGATTGCTACTCCAAAGGGTAAGCAACAAAAGTTGACTATGGAGTATGAAATGGTTTCTAAAGAGGAGCTGGTTAGCAAGAAAGGGAAAAAGAGGAAACTCATCTTGGAAGAGGATTCAGGGTCTGAGGAGGACGTGGACTATGTCCTAGATTCTCTCACTTCCATGGAGATGATCTTACAACCCCTTGAAGTGGATAAGTCTAAGAAAGGGGTGCAGAGCCCTAATAAGGGTTATTAGACCTGCAGTGAGGAAATGTTTGTTGAAATGCCAAGTAGATGCCTGAAGGAGAAGATTGAAATGGTTGGTGAAGTGTCTTCATCACCCCTTGTTTTGGGGACAAAGCATAAGAAGGAGCTGGAGGTGGGTAGTAACAAGAAACTGGTTGTTAGGTCTGTGAGCCAATTGTTTGAGATGCAAGTTGATTCTCCCCTTAAGTTGGCTGGTGGAGAGGGCAATGTGGATTCCCCAGTTGTGGATTTGGGCTCGTAGAAGAGAAGGAAGGTTGTTGCTGAGGAGATTGCACTCCATTCAAAAAATAAAAATGTTAGTTGTTGCTGGTAAGGGTAAGGACATCGAGTTGATAGTCAGGACAAGGTAAGCTCCTCTCAGGAAGAGGATGTTGTGGGTAAGGGTGTTTTTAACTTTGACCAGGAAGGCATTTCTAATGTTTTGGGAAATTCTAGAAAGGGTTCCATTTTTTTCAAATTGTTTAAATGGGTGTTCCAAGAACTTAACATGACCAATGTTAAATTTCGAGGTGCAATGAGTAAAGCTAGTGAATCTTCGGTTCATAACCAAATTGATGAACTATTTGATTCTTTGAAAATTGTAGCGAATGAAATGTTGAAGATGAAGCAAACTCTTGAGGAAATAATTCTCACCTTAGAGGACCAAATGGAGAGAATTTGTGCTAATCTAGAGAAGGGTGGAGACGGTACTAAATATATAGTTTAGTTTGAGTCTGTTGGCATTTCCTCTCCTTTTGATAGTGCCAATAAATGCAAGGAGATTTCTCCTAGTGAGGAGACTGCTGCTAGTGTAAGGCTTATGGAGGAAGAGATTTGTGTTGATAAGGGTGGTGATAAAAAAAAATATTTTGATTAGTGAGGTGAATGTGGGTGGGCCTAGGGCTAGGATGTGAAACAAGACCAAGGTTCAGGCTGGGTCTCCTGTTAAAGATCTATCTAAATTCATGGATGATGGTCAGAAGGTTGTGGCGAGTGACATGGAGGCTATTGATATCTTGAAGAATATGTAGTGTTGTTGCTTGTGTCCCTCCTTTTTGGTTGTTGTCACGATGATGGTGTGTTGTGTTTGGGCTGTTATTTGCTTTATGTAGTTATCTTTAGTTTCAGCTGATATTTTTTGTAAAGGGTTATGGGCCCCTTCAAAACCCATTTTTTACCTCTAATAAAAAACATAAGGTCATTTAGTACTAATTTATTAATTATAACATTACATTATTTAACACTTCAAAGAATAATTAGCTTACACTAATTGAATTCTATTTCTTAAATTTCTCCCTACACTTAACAAATCTAAAATAATATGACAAATTAAATATATTAATTACCAAGCGTATATTTATTTCAATTTATTAAATTTCAAACTAAACAATTAACCTATTAAATAAATAATTATAGCATCCAGATACAAAACTAATAACATTATTTGTCATAAATTCATAAATGAAAGTTATAAATGAATATATATAACAATTAAAAGATTCATATATATTTATTCACATAAACTATAAATCTATTGACTTTGATTGACCATAATTAATGAAGGTCATAAATGAAAAATAAAAATAAATGAATAAGCAATTATCGGGATATAAAAAACTCTACAATAAAATAATGTATTGTTCTCAAACCCCAAATATTAATTTAAACATTATAATAAGGTGTTAAATTAATCTCAAATGCTAATCTTCTATTGGCTGGCTACAAGGAGAAATAAAGGCATTTGCAACCATGGAGGAGTAGCCTGACAACACCCCCATGTTTAAAATATATCTCTAAAAATACAATCTGGGTTTTTGATATTTTTTTATATAGATTAGAAGACAATGATGCAAAGAAACCCTTTAAACTTCTCACCAACCCAGTTCATAGAAACAGAGTTATGGATGACACAATCAAACTATTTTATTGGCACGGAACAGAAAGAATGTAGAATTATAAATCTAATTTCTTATGCTCAAAGAGAATATAGAATGCACACTGCAAAAACCAAGCATGAAATAAACATGGCAAGAGACAATGAGGAAGACACAAAGGTGAGGACAATAGATCCTACCTCTAATTTGTTCTCCAACTTCTAATGGTTGTAGATGAGTCCCAAGTTTTTCCCAAGTCCTTATTCCAGTCCAACAATCTTCCTTCCACCAAACTCCAAATCAAAACAATTTTTCATTTTACCCAGAAGCCAAAAGCCTCCCCAAAAACAAATTCCATCTAAAGAGCCCCCCCATTCCTCAAAAGGGAAAACAATAAATAAAGAACAACCTTTCATTTCCTCTTCTCCCAACCAAAACCAACCAAACCAATAAGAAAACAAAACTTAATATTTTCATAAGTTAAATTTATTAATTAAGATATATAGTTTAAATAAATTAAATTTGAATTAAACATTATAAATTGAATATTAATTGTTTATTGATTTACAAAATCTTTATAATTTAAACATTAATGTTAATTAAATTCTTTATTATTAAATTTTATAGTTATAAAACATAAAAATAATTTCATATAGGAATTAAATTATTATTTATTAATAAAAAGCAACCAAAGAATTAAAACTTAATTAACCACAATACAATAGACATAACAAGGAAAGCACCATAACATAAACACAACATACTCAATTAGGATTACTAGATCTTCCTAAATGGACAACCGATCGGGTAGACACAAACTGAGCTCATTGCTCTACTATCGAGCAAAAAGGGTTAAGGTAGGAACAATGGGAAATATGCTATCTCCCACAACCTCAATCAAAATTGGGCAGGCACAATCAGACTTGTGGGACCAGGAGGAGTTGATGTCCTATACTTGCAACTCTGCATCACAGATGAATGCATACACAATATAACATATAAACATGTACACACACACCAATGAAGGGAAATTGTGACATCTCATGTCTCCCTGAAGTGAGTGATGAGACATCATCCCCTCTCACCACAATCAAGATCAAACACATAAGATATCATACATCATTTCTCATAATCTAACTAAAAGTGTTAGTACCAAGGTCAGTATCCATAAATAACTGATCAAAACGGAAACCGAATCATTAGCATAACATATAAGTTACTCAAAGTATTATTTCATAAATTAAATCATCATAACATAAACATCATCCAAATCATATAAACTAAATGAGGCATCATCAGTCTATCTAAACAGAGTCAATGTCCAAAACATGGAGGGGTATCACAAACATGATCAATATGTTATGCTAATGTTACACTAAATTCAACCTCTATGAACAAAGTAAAGTAAGAAATGTCAAAATGTTAATGCCAAAATAATGCCAATGTAATGGTCACACTTCCTAGGAGATGTATGATATCATCACTAATAAGGGAACATGCAAACAATGAGTGGGAAACAATATGCCCCCCACTTAAAATATCAACATACTTGCTACATTTGGTATTTTAAGTAGAAAGAGAGGAAGATAAGATCCTTGAAAAGAATGCACACCTCCCAAAAACTAGTTATCCTAGCCCCCCAACCATAGAGACAAAGACAACCACCAAGGACTATCATGTTGTTGCCAAGATAAATATGGTTTCACCTAAGATTTTACCACCATGAATGGCAATGAACAAGATAGATAAAGCTACCAATGCCACATAGTGGTGAGCAACATGATAGGATAAAAATCATTATAAATTAGAGAAAAGTAGCTACATTAACACCACAATCCTTAAGATGTTGAATTTTATTACTCAAAGCCTTACATTCATTGGTTGAATAACCATGCACTCGATGATATGCACAAAATGAGCTTTTGTTGTAGAATTTTTTTTGTGTTCTTGGGGGAAGATTAATCAAGCGAGCTTGGAGAAGCTTCAACAAGTTACTTTCTTGACCAATAGTTGAAGATGTTCCTTTCTTTTGTGACAAAAATACTTTGTACTTACTACAAGGTTTCATACATACACAAGACTATCTAGGTTTAGATTGTGATATTTTGTACTCTCCCTTAAAGGAGTGTAAAATCTAATGAACCCCAATCATCACTAAGACATGTGTTTGAAGGTGAAGCCATATTTGTCTTAGGAGTGTTTTGTGTGATAGCATTGATATCAAGCGAATGTTTCATTGATAATTTTGTTTCTTTCAAAGGACAATAACCAAGACCTCCCGTTTGTTCTTGTGTGGTAGGCTCTATAGGGACACATATACCATGTTCTTTAACACCACATCCTTTTCCATTATAGCCAAGTTGTTTCAAAATCCCATAACCTCTTCCATAATTTTTTTCCATTTCTTTTGAAGAAGCTGGTTTCTCATGATCACACTCATCATATGTGGATGTATAATTGTTGTTTTCCTCTTCTTGCTAAAATTTGTGGATTTGCATGCTTTTGATGACTGAGCTTGTGTGGATATTATGGTATCTTCCTTCTCTTTTCCTAATTTGTGTGTAATATTTTGTTCTCCTAGGAATGTAGGTGTAAAATCCAATGAACCCCAATCATTGTCCAATACTTTTGTGAGTGATGAAAAACAATTCTCTTCTTCTTGTATCGGTTCCACTTTTTTCGTTAGTTTCTATGTTGTAAGAGGATTTATCATCCTTGTTTCAATTTGTAAACAATTTTTCATTGTAGGCTAGCTTCGATTATGTAAACCTTGTTGTTGTAAGTGTACTTCACTACATGATGTAATGTTTAAGGCACCACATTCATTGTGTGAATCCAAGGTCTACCTAGGAGAATATTATATGAGAGTTCTTGAGGCATGACATGAATAGGAGTTTACAATGTAAACTTACCCGCAACTCTAATGGGTAATGTTATCATGTCCAAGTGATTACTTTCCCACATTATCAAATCCACATATAGATAAAGAATCAGGTTGAATTTGGCTTTTGTCCACACAAATCTTATCTAGAAGGTTTATAATACAAAAATTGAGTGTTGAACCATTATCAATGAGAGTACATCTTATTCCACACTTGTTAATGACAACCACTATCATCAAAGCCTCATTTTTTTTTTGCACTTCTAATGGAGGTAAGTCATCTTGATGAAAGGTAATGTCTAAGTTGATTGAATTCATACCTTGAATTAGGGTTGCTACATCATTTGGTTGTGCATTAGGAGGGATACCAACTTTTTGTAAGGAATTTTGGATCATACCATGCTAAAGAGGTGATGCTTGAATCAAATCCCACAAGGATATCTTAGCAGGAGTGTTGTGGAGTTGTTCTACAAGGTCATACTCCTTTCCACTATGTGAAGGTAATGAGGAGCATTAGTAAAAATGGGTTGAGGGAGTCATAATGAAGTAAGTATGGTTTGTGGTTGGCTATTGTTCCTTGTGTTATATGTATTCAAGAAATGGTATTTTAACTTGGTTGCTTCAAAACATTGTTACTAGTAAGTTGCCTTGAAAAAATCAAGATAGCCCCTGGAGGTAATGGTTTGTGTTGAGGTGATCTTACATGATAAGTGGCTTAAGAGGTCCAATAACTAAAGGAATCTTAGGAGGTTCAAAAGGAATCTTAGGTGATCCAATTATTAGAGGACTATTAGGTGGTTCAAAAGGAATCTTAGGTGTTCTAATGATTAGAGGACTCTTGGGAGGTCCAAAAGGATTTTTGGAGGTCCTATAATCAAGGAAGATCTAATGTTCATAACCTCAATAGATTTATCCTCATTTTGATGAACTTAGATAGTCAAGGGGAGTCTAATGTCACCTTATCATCATCTAAGGAAGCCACATTACTATTGTTTGAAAGAAATGGATCAATAATATCATCCTCTTGCACAATGATATCTTCCCTAGTAGGAGATTTTTAGGAGAGGAGCAAACAAGATTTTTGATGACATTCAATGGTTGGATCTTCTAAGATAAATTCATCACAAGTAGGGGAGGTATCAAGGGAGGAACAACTATGATTTTCTTGCTTATCAATGATTGCATCCTCTTGTTTAACAATATCTGTCCCAAGTGGGAGAAGCATTGGGAGAGGGGGAAACAAGATTCTCATGACTCTCAATGAGTGGATCTTCTAACACCAAAATATCTTCTTCACAAATAGGAGAGATACTGGGAGAAGGAAAAGTATGACTATCATGATTATCTATGATTACATCCCCTTATCCAATAATGTCTTCCCAAGTATGAGAGGTAGGGGAAGAGAAACAAATAGAATTCTCATGACTCTTAATGGTTGGATCTTCTAACACCAAAATATCTTCTTCACAAATAGGAGAGATATTGGGAGAAGAACAAACTTTATTGTCATGATTTTCCAAGATTACATACATATCTTTCACTAAACTAACCTCACACATAGGAGATATAGTGGGAGAGGGATCAATGAAAAACAAGAATAGAGGGGAGAGAACTTCATATTCATATGTTTGTAACAAAAATTTCCTAGAGTATTCAACAAGATTTGAAAATAGAACATAAAGTATGATAACAAGAGATTTTTGTAATGAGAACATGACGTAATAATTGTTCTACAGATCTGAAATCCAACAATTTCTACTAGTTTGCAATAAATCAAGCAAAATGACACTTTTCTTGCACATACAATAACTATTTTTAAGAATTTCAAAGTGCAAATTTAACAATAGAAACAAAAGGAAATCACAAAGACAAAAATGCACCCAAATAGTTGTTAGGACACTTGTACAAAGATAAATTTTCCCAAGGGTGAATAGGTCCTTGTAAAGAGGTTTTAAAAATTAAAATTTTATTTTTTGAGTTGATACTTAAGTTCTCTATTTCAGGTTGTAGACTATTATTACTATGAAATTTTTTTCTAGATTTCGATGTCTAAATGAAAATGCAACTAATGACAAAAAGTGAACAATATGACAACTTTTTTAATGCAATTTTAACCAAAATTTTGATTTAAATGACTGAAAAACACTCTTAATACAACTAAAATGCAAGATTTATGCAACATTTTTTTATTTTTGTGAATTTAGATGATGTAAAATGCACTTTTAAATTATGCTATTTATGCAATTTTGAAACCCTAAATAAGATGTAAAACAAACTAATGCAATGCAAAATATAGATCTAGGGTTTTGAGAACTACATATTTTAGAAAGTGTATAGTGTAAGAATGTTGGGTTCACCAAAATGAAACAAAGAAAAAGGGATCCAATGTCCCAATTGTCTTAGGACAATACAATCTAGGTTCCTTTCTCTAAAATTTCATTAGAAAGAGAAGATCATAAAGGGATAGGATTGACTTTCAACCTTGAGGTGAGCCAACCCTATTTTGGGATCCTAGATCTCAACTTTCTTACGACAGAAAATGATAAAAATGACTGATTGGCACTTTTGGGAAATGATTTTAAATTATTTAACAAAATAAATTGTATGACCTAACACTTGAAATGCAGACTTTTATAAGAACAAAAATAGAAACAACAGTTTGTAGGTAGATCTGGAGTGTAGAGTGGTATGTTCCTTCCCATAAAACTGGGTTTTTAGTGTCCTACAGGACTCATTCACCCAAGGGTGAATGGGTCTTTTGTACAAGGTTTTCAGCACTTAACTTTAGGGGTCTCTCTAGTGTAAGATCCAAACTTCTATTTGGGTTTCATTGTCGAAAATTTAAAATATAATTGATTTGAGTTTTTGTGGCTTCGACAATGTTGACAACATTGACAGCATTATACTTTTGATCAGTACAATCCTTCTTCACTTGTAACTCTATACATACAAGAGAGGGATTTTTTTTTTTTGTTGAATAAGGGTTTACCTTAGTCGGCGATGTTGGTAATTAAATATGAATAAAAGAAATAATGATAAAATGAAAGGATTCTGATTAGTGAACAATGCTATATCACACCTCACCAAACCCTCAATGGCTGCCCTTAGAGGACTAAAGTATAACACATCAATCTAAGGATTGGATGGTATGTGCAAGAAGTTGAGTCCACTTTTTGGCGAAAAGGTGGAAGTGTTTTCCCTGATTTTCAGAATTTGGTACATTTGACCTTAAAATTTGAAGCACTTAGAGATGGAATCTTAAAAAAATTCATTGATCATAAAATGTAGTACTCAGAGTCTAGTTTCCAAATATGTGATTTATTTTAATACCCGGATGATACAAACTGATTTTCAATAGGTGTTTCTAAAACCCATTGTTTAAAAGTCACTTTTTTTTACCATACCATGCACGTGTACATCATCCATATTTTGACCTAAATAATCATATTTTTCTAAATCCTTTTGGGAAAAGATTTCTAGCTCACTGAAGCACATTTTCGATATTTATTTGTATTTTTTTATTGAATATATTTTTTTATTGGTCATATTTGTTGTTTTGAAAAAAATTGTATTAGGTAATGCGTCAACATAAGATGACCTAAACTTATCATTTTTGATTTTTTTCAAATTGAAAATAATTGTTATTATTGTTTGGAAATGCATCATAATTAGTTCTTCAAAAAATATTTTTTAATAAATTTTTATTAAAATACTAAAAAATACGATATTTCAAGTTTATGGACTAGTTTTATCATAAATTAATTGAAAAATAGAAAAGATAATAAAATTGTAAAAAAAAAAAATACATATTTGGAATCTACATTGTCTTATCTATAATGGGTTTTAATTTTGTCAAAAAATTCTACAAAAAAGGTTTTCAAACATATTGCCCAAAGTCATTATTTTCTTGTGACATTGATAGGACCTTCAAGTTGTAGGTCAAACCAAGTCAAAAGCTTAGATTCAAGTCCCCAAGCATTTTCATGAACCAGTTAATGGAGCAAAAATCCAACCTGAAATTCAAATTTTAAAAATTGGGATCTCAATTTTAAAATGGGATCCCGATTTGTAAATGGGATCATGTTTCCTATATTTATTATTTTGTCTGTTGAAATAAGGATCAGGATCTCGTTTACTATGGGATCCTGATTATTAAATGAGATCCTAAGTAGTTTTTGACCCTTTTTTTTAATTTTAATTTTTAAACAAGTACATTGTCAATTCTGCAACTTGACTATGTACAACTGATAGTGGAAATTTCATTATTTTCTATCAAATTTTGTCTTGTAGAGGCTCTTCAACTTGGGATTTGATTTGAATTTTAAAATGAGGCATCATTGGGACAATGTTTGAGTGGAATTTTGTTCATTTGCTACTCATTTGAAGGAGAAACAAAAAAGAAAGACTTTCACTATTGACATTCATTTGTACTTTAGAATTTAGTAATCATGGGATCACAATGTCATAATAAGAGGAAAGATAGGAAGGTATTGACCCCTGAAGGAATTGAAACAAAGAGAGGGGAGGAAAAAAGACAAAGAGATAGAAGAATGAGGATTTGATCAATGAATAATGTTGAAGCATCCAATTCCATGCCTATTGAAGATAAAAACATTAAGGAGACCATGGATGTAGATTATGCAAATTTGCAAGAGGTGAATGTGGAAAAAATACAATTATACAAACTACTCCTATCAATTCTATGGAGAATGTGACAATAGGTACAAATCCAAGTACATCTTCAAATGCACCTTTGAATGATATGAAAACTTTGATTATAGAAGATTTAGAACAAGTTGGATATAACAATATTGAAATCGATAATCTTCATAGAGATAATGATAATTTTAGACTTTTTGTTGTTGAAAATGAAAATGAGAATCGTATTGTTATTCAAAATGAAGATGAAATTTGTTTTGTTGTTGAAAATAAAAATGAAAATTGTTTTGTTGTTGAAAATAAAAATGAAAATCGTTTTGTTGTTGAAAATAAAAATGAAAATTGTCATGTTATTGAAAATGAAGATGAAAATCATTTTCTTGTTGAAAATGAAAATGAAAATTGTTTTGTTGTTGAAAATGAAAATGAAAATGAAAATGAAAATCGTTTTATTGTTGAAAATGAAAATGAAAACATAAATCATTTAAATTTGTTGAAAATGAAAATGAAAATGAAAATCCTTTTGTTGAAACTGAAAATGAAAACCATTTTGTGATGAAAATGAAAACCCTTTTGAAGTTGAAAATGAAAATGAAAATCCAAGTTATGATGTTGAAAATGAATTTAAAAAAAAAATGAAAGAGATTTTTTGGATAATCTTTTTATTAAGATTTCTTGGAGACAAATAAGAATGCATGCCAATAGATTATACAAAGAATTTTTTATCGTAAAAATGTATCATTTCAATGTCAACTCATGATGCAATTGATAAGAATGTGGAAAATGAGAAAAGTAATGAAAGAGTTAAAGACATTTTTCTTAAACCAAGAAGAAAAGATCAATCACTTAAATATGATATATCTATTGCTACTAGTGTCATTCAATCTATTGGAAAGAATAGTCTATTTAAAGATAAGAATGCAGCATGACAAGCTATAACAATTGTTATAGTTAATAAAACAACTTTGAATAAAAGAATGTTAAGTAATATTAGTGAAATTCTAAAAATGTATCCTAAAACATTGGTAAGAGTGGTAAATAGAAGAGAAAGTATAGAAAATGATCCAATCAACCAATGTTGAAGTTTTAGTGGTCAACTCTCGAGGTCTAACATGAAATTGAATATTGAAATCAAATATTTGATTAAAAAATATTGGCATGACAATACCAGGGTATCATCTAATGCTAGAGATGTTTTAAAATTAACAGTGGGGTCCAAAGTTCATGATCCTCATCCAAAACACCTATTAGACACAACTCAAACTGAATTTTATCAAAAAAATTGTGGTGATTCAATGCTACTTGATAATATTAAAATAAGTCAAAGATATTTTGAAAAATGTAAACCAAGTGGTATGTGAAAATTAATAAGCAACGAATATCTTTTTGTTGTAAAATGCATGTGCAATTTCATTATTATTAGGATGTTTTTTGATATATACATTGTACTTTACATAGTAACATGATTATGTAAGACTATGGTATTAATATGCCACTTGAAACAATCAAGGAGTTTATATCAAGTTTATTTTGTGAAAGATCTAAAGGGAAATTATTTCATTTAAGTTCATGTATTTTTGGACAATGCACTAGTTGTGGCAATCTTTCATTCTTAGGAGTTTGTATGCATGAAAATGTTGAAAATTATTTTGAACAACAATTAATGGATGTTAAAATATTTATGAATGTTGACTATTCATTAAAACATGGAAATTTTGGAAAGCGTTGTGATTTAATTACATAAAAAGTTAGTGTATATGCATTCATATTTGAATTTAAGAGTAAGATTGTACCAAAATATGTCAAGCACTCTCAACATGCTTGATGGCTTGATGGACAATTTGGTGCATGTAGAAACACATTTCTAGTTGGAACTATACTATCAGTGGTTGATTTTGTGGAAAACTATACTCTAGCTCCGCAAGAAGAAATTCAATCACAATATTACAGTTTAGTGCAAGTGGCTATGTTTGTTCATATTATTTACAAACATGCAGATGATAGCATAGAGGATGATAGAAAATTTTTGAGGGAGTATCATTTCCATTTGAGTGACAACTGGTTACACTTGTCAAAAATTTTTTAATAATGTTTCAATATATTGTATATAAATTTAGGAGAAAAAGGAATCTAGATGACAGAACATCTCATATGGTTAGATAATTGTACAGGACAGTTCAAGAATGCTTGAATTTTCTATTGGTTAAGTAGGGTTCACAAGGAACATAATGTCCAACATATGTGGAGTTTTTTTGAAGCTGGACATGGTAAAAGAGAACATGATGGAGTTGGTGCGTGCATTAAAATATTTTTTACTAGAGAGAAATTGAAATTTGAGGATGCAATAAAATTTAAAGATGCACGTGGGATTGTGAATTGGTGCAATACAAGATTATCTACACCTGGATCAAGTGAGTACTCTACAGCTCATTAATTATTTTGGTTGGTTGAAGAAGATTGTGAGACAATTAGTGGATCTACTAAATGGCATTCATTTAATAGCTTGAATGCAAGCACATGGACTAAGTGGATAAGGGAGCTTGCACTTTTTTGTTAGTTTTGTATTTTAGGAGATTGGGAAGCATGTGAGAATACATAATGGGTTGAAGAGTGGAAGCAAAAATCATTGACACCTGCACAAGTACATGATCAATATGAAACAACAATTGAAGACAATGATCAAGAATTTGCATCAAACGACTATGACCATGTTTCAAACCTTGTAGAAGAAGGTAATTTAATTCAATTTATTTCATTTTATTTCACTTTATTACTATTTTATAATGCTCTTATTTATTTAAATACATATGAATGCATATATGTAGATTGGTCAAATTATATGGACACGTGCAAGTTATTGAATTCAATTTTGTTTGTAGGACATGTATATGTTGTTGTTGCACTTGAGGAGAATGAAGAGGAAACTAAATATTGGTTGGGTCATTGTGTGGAGACTAAACATAAGTTAATAGCACCTCGAGAAGATGATGATGGCTATCATTATCCAACAAGTTCAGTGATCCCCTTAAGACATCCCCTTAAGAAAATTTTGATAACAAGTCTTTGATCCCCTTAAGCAAATTTTGAGCACTTTGTTGATCCCCTTAATCAAATTTTGAGAGCTTTGATGATGTAGATATCTATTAGAGCATAGGTTCATACACTGGGCACTATGTTCCCATTATGTTAACCATGTGTTTAGACTCTTGAGTTTAGAGTTGCACTCTTCTATTGTCCTCATTGTGTAACATGAGTTCTCTCATTAGGCAGTGTCGGTCTAATGGTGTAAAACCAATGGAAAGGATAGGACCCTCGGTGTAGTGCGCAATGCACCGATATTTTTCCTACCGAGAATGTACTATGGACCCTCGTGTTGTCGTGTGAGGTGTTTTCCAATGATGAGAGTTGTGTGTGTGAATGTGCCAAGTGTGCACTAAATTTGTGATTTTGTGTTTTTGGAGGGACGAATTGTGTTTTCTTGAACCCTTAAAGGTGTAAAATTTTGGCCTTTTGTTGAAATTGTTGTGAGATTTGGTGATGAATAGTGCGTAAAGTGGATTTCTTTGTGTGTAAATGATGACGTTTAATAAAAATATGTTCTTGTGTGGACAATTATGTTGTGTTTTATGGAAATGTGGCATATGAAAGGTAAAAAAACCCTCTTGAATGTCTGGTACTAATGTGTTATGTTTCCACCTTAGTTTGTGATTTTCAGGTAGTTGGCTTCAAATCTCGAGGATGAAAGTAATTAATTGGTTATGTTTAACATGTGGATTTAATACAATGTTTGCATTTGATTAGTAATTGTACTGATAATCATTTATGATGTTTCACTTATGGTAGTGTGTTAGAAGGGCGATGTTGTATCACTCATTCGTGAGAGACATATGACACGGAAATTCTCTCTACACTAGGTTGATTTGATATATATATGTTGTATACAACATTTTTTTTTATGCAGGATTGCAGGTACCAAGCCTCTACTCCACCTGCACTGTCAAGACTGGGCGAGCACCATCAATCCCAATGGGTATGACGTGGAAAACTGGAGTTGACAAGAAAGTTCCTCATCCTTTTTTGTCACCCCATCCTTGTGTTTAATAATGTGGTTTGGTTGCAACCCCGTCCCTATTTTTGGTATTGTTTCTTTTATTTTGAGTCGTTTAATTTTCATTGCCTAATTAACGGCGTTTAATTGTTGATGAAGTTGTTAAGTTTATGGTATTGTTGTGCTTATGACTACCTATGTTTTACTGTGCGACTTCCAGGAGTAAGTCGAATCTTAGGGGGGGAGGATGTAGTGCCCCTCCATGATTCGCCCTGTCAAGGTTGTTTGATTTGAATTTGTTTAATAGCGTTCCTTGGGTCAATTGAATTAAATAAAGTACTAGTTAAATTATATTGATTGGTATGATAAGAAATTTATTAAAATAAATTATTAAATTATAAAGTGTTTTTATAATCAGATATAAAGATGATTATTATTTGGTGCTGAGCTTTTTATAATGAATTAAAATGTGAAAAGGTATTAATAAGAAATAAAAATAAATAAAATATCAAAATGGATGAAGATAAAGGATAGAGTGAAAGAAAAGCGAAGTAAAAGACAAAAAGATTTCACATGCATAGTTTCAAACTGAATTCCCTAATGAAACTTTCTGCTTTTGTGAGATTTTAATTGATTTTTGAAAACAAAACAGCCCTTGGTTGTAAATAAGGAGCTTTTTGGGGGATATTTTGAGAGGGGATGTATATCGTCTCTGATGGATAAAAATATTTGAGGAGAATTTAGAAAAAGAAAAGGGAGGATATACACATCTCGAATCGCATCGACACAGAAAGATACATACATAGCAATCAGAGAGGGAGATCAACAAGGACCGATCATCGTGCTATCCCAAATTTGATTCACTTAAAGGAAAGAAGGAACGACGGTGGATGCGGGAAGATACCCAGGGGAGCGGACAGACATGTTGACAAAGGGAGGGGCAGTGTGAAGGTGAGATCCCACGGGGAACGGATCGTTGGGTTATCTTTGCCTCAATGCAAGTACGATTGGGAGACTTTCATGAAGCAAAGTCTTGAGGTAAGTCCCCTATCGTGTCTCCAGTATAAAACAAGTAGTCTAGTGAAATTTAAACCAGACGAATGATTGAGATCTCTTGGAAGCCTTTAAACCTTGACCCCCACGTCGTTTCAAATATACACGTGCGACCTCTTTGGCATCACTATTGTGCTTCGTTCTCTTAAGCTCTTTTGTATTTCGAGTCTATGCATGTTGCTGAGTTTTTAAAATCAACAGTAAAAGAAACAATGAACCATTGTTTAGATTTTTGTTGTAGAAAGCATAAGAAGTCATCCCGACTTTTACCATTTCTGTGTAATTGCTGAACCGGCTGGGAAATGTGGGAAAACTTTCATTCAGATATGTTATGATGTGCATGTATTGAGCACCTTTCTGTGTGAGTTGCATCCATAAAGGTAATGTTCCTCTTGTTGAATGTTCAGTTGTGAATCGCTGGTTGTACCCCATATCAAAGTTCGATGTCTGTATCAGGTTGAAGTTCGTTGCATATCTATTTTTTGAGGTTCGATGGTCTTGCTTCCTTTGGCATTCGACTTTGAACTGCATATTTCATAAACCTTGCCATTCGATATATTGAACATTTGTTTTTTTTAACCCTGCACCATGCATGTGATATGGGTTAATTCAATTCCCTTGTGACATCTCTATCTTTGGCCTTCGAATTGTATGTAATTTCATGAGTTTTCAACCATTTGCATTTGCTCCAAAGTTTCTAAGCCCCTCCAACCATACATTGCGCCATCCTTCTGCCATTCAATCTTAGAGTCCTTTCGAGGCAAGGATTTTATTTGTTAATTGATTAGATTATTCTGGAATGGAGTTTGTATTCCTTTCATTAGAATATCCAATCCGTTATTCAGATCTGCTGATGAGATATGTCGATTTGATTTAGAAGTGTTAAGTTTTCTTCTTCTTGACAAGTACGATTTCATTCAATAGTGGTGGCTGATATATGATTCTTTTCGTCTCTTCCACAACATCAAAAAAATAAAATAAAAGTCTTGAATCTGAAAATAGCCTACTGCCTGTAGTCATCTAGCCAATTTCTTCTTCTCTGCATGTATCTCCGCGCACTTGTGGATGAAATCTGTATCCTCACAAAAATCATGTACCATTATATGGCGTCCCACCCTATTAAGTTTCAGGATATCATTTTAGTTCCTCAACCTCTCATTAATCTCCTTACTTTTTGAAACTCACCACACTTGGCGCGCATCTCTTAGAAAAAATTCTCTTGCAACAACCTTGGAGAATAGTTTAGACGTAGTGTAGTTATCAGAACATGCTCGGGGATCCATAACAACTCTTATGTCTGGTCAAGGGTCTTTTTTTAAAAAAATCAAACCAAATGCAATTGTTAACTTGTCATAAGGATGGTCCAACGGGTAATGTATTATTATCGCTTTAGATAGGAACTATGACTATTCATTTTCCTTAACACCAAACATAGTACGTTGCTTCGCCTTAGAAATAAATACATGAGTATCATTGTTTTTCTTTTGCGGAGGGGAAATCTTTATTATAGGGGACCTTAACATAGGATAGAGTTGAGAATAAAGTGCCTTAATATCCACCCCATGAAAAGGCACTATAATACTTTAAAAAAGGGCATCCTATTGATTAAAATACCCCTTAAGTTAAAGAGGGGAATATATTCCCATAACCTTAGAAAAGATTCTATTGAATTAAAAGAGAAGGGTATAGATAATGTAATATTGGGGATTCTTTCTCCTCAAGGAATTAAGATATATATATGTGTTTTAGGATTTAAAATGTATTTATTTGTGTAGGTTTACTCTTTAATTTTAATAATTAAATTAATAATAATAAGGTTTTATGTTTATAAAGAGGTTTTAGGGGAATAGGAAATTTATCTTTTACTAACGAATGATTGGTTCTCATTGGTATTAATTGTATTGTACTTCATCATTTAACAATCTAACATTGATATTTTTTGTGATCTAGCTACTAAGGTATGTTGACAAAAGACATGAAGACACACACCATTTGTTAGTTCAATTATGTGAATCTATGTATGCTTATTTGATCTAAGGTTAGAGGAATGTATTTTTTTAGTATTTCTTATATGTTTTATTTTCACGTTTTAACCCTCATAGTTAAAATCTCATTGTACTTTAATATCTTGTAGATTCATTATGTAGTTGGTTACTTAGAATAAATATTGTTAAAATTACTTATGTATTAAAGCGTAAAGGACCAAATTAAATATATTATACGGTTAAGTTGAAGAGTTATGTAAAGTGTTAATGAGTAAGTCAGTAAAATGAATAGAGAGAAATTATTTTATGTTAATCTTTGATAATTTGTGTAAATATTGATGGATTAGTTTATTCTTAATTTGGTTAGTTACAAGTGGGATAGTCAAATTAGAAATAATGCAAAGTGGAGTTTTGCATGTTATGGTTTCCTTGTTAAATTGTGTGCTTACGTTATGTAAATGAAAGGAAATTAGATGATCTTTTAAATGCCGATCTCCCTTGTACTCATTTAATTGTTGATTGTAAGTCCTTTATATGGATAGTTATATAGAACACTGGTGTTTGATTGATTCCTTTATTTGAGTGAATTAATTTCCATATTAAGATTGTGTATTGGTTGATCGTTTTGTTGTCATGGTCATTGATTCTATTTGAGTTGTTTATAAATTTTAAGATCATTGAGTAATGTGTGGCTGGGTAGCCTGTGAGGAGAAATAGAGGTCTCCATTGGATGCTTGATTGATTTGTATTGAAAGTGATTGTGAAGATTTCATTGGGATGTTGTCACTCACTACTTTATGCTTGTTGACTCATTCTTTGGAATCTTGTTACTATTGTCAGTTCTTTGAATGGGAAACCCATGTGTTAGCCTTTTGAGAGTCTTCTAGAGGTTGAGGGGATATGGTTTCTTCTTGCAAGTTTGGGTGTGGGGGCCGACGACCTAGGAGGTTCTACCTTGGGTAACTCATACTAAAATTGATGCATTTATTGGAGTTTTATGATTATGTTACTTTGATGATGGTTGATCTTACACTTGGTTTGAATTTACATGGCTTGAGCCTTGCACTAGATTGTGATTTTTATTACTCTATAGTTCTAGCGTGAGATGGCACATGCCTCACTTGGTGCAACTATTTTGTGGGAATTTTTTTCTTGTGCAAGTTGGCTTGCCTATTTGTGATTGTGAGACTTTGTTGCTAGTAAGAGGGAGTGGCTCTCAATGGGGGTCAGCACCCAAAGTGGCTAGTCCAGGATAACCCATTGTGAGTTTAATCAAGTGATAACATAATTAATTAATTAGGGGGTTGGGTCTAGTATTTCACACTAATTCAGATAATGTAGCCTCACTCATGGGCCCAAGTGCTCGTTTAGGCTTGGGATGAGTGGGAAGGTCTGGAATGGCAAGGTCAACTGCCTTGCCTCTACATAGTAATTTTGAGAGGTATGTTGATCCTGCATAGCAACATAGGGGTTCAACAGCCAGTAGAGGTGGTCAGGGTGATCTGGTAGCCTAGGAAGGTTATGCCAGGGTAACCCATAACACCTATGCAATGACACTCCACCCTTAGGCACCCATTCTTTCTTGTTGGTTCCCCTTCATATTCTTGTACCTCTGGAAGTGGTTGTATCTATGTTATTGTGGCAATTGTTTATTAATGTTAATGAAAGGTACCTTTGATATTTATTATTGTTGGCACCTCTTATGGTTATTTAGTGACGTTTTATAATGTTGGTGTTTAGTTCTGATGAACTTTTCATTATTTTAATGTGGTTATGTGTTGGTAATGTTATGGAATGTTATCCTATGTTACTGTTATCATTGTTGTGGAGTTTTGTTACCATTGGTTCACTTGGTGTTTTGGTTGAGGGTATTTCTTGTCAACTCCTAGTATGGGGGGTGGGTCTTCAGGCCCACGTGGTCGAGTGGAATGTGCTATGCACCCCATTGGATCCCTAGTCATTGATCGAGTTGTGCAAAGATTGTACTAGTTGCAGTGACACCAAAGATGTACTAGTGTTGGATCTTGATATGTAACTTTGTATTCATACATTCCTAATGTAATTCATCCTTCTTGTACTCTTCCCAATTCATGATGGGAAGTGGCATTGTAATATTGTAATCATTGATTAATTTATCTTCATGATATAATGTATTGTTCATATTCATGTTATCTTATGGTTACTAGTGTACTTACCTTTCATGTGTTGTAATGATGTTGATTCAATTGTAATGCAGTCATGTAACCCCAAGGGACTTTGTTATATGTTGTACATGTATAGTTACATTTCATGTGTTGAATGTAAATATTATATTGCATGTTAGTTTAAGAAAGAAAAAATGCCATAAATGTGTGATGTATTAGTTTCCTTTGGGGTTGTGTGCCAGGGTGTTACAATATTATTATCTAATAGGTTTGGTGGTGGTTGTTGGAAGTTGGCTACGAAAATACCTAATAAGTAAGAATGGTTTTCCTACATTCAAAGATTATGAAACACATAAGAAGATTATACACTACTCACATTTGGTGGTGGAAACAAATATAAAACTAGTGAGGTATCATGGAAGACCTACAAATAAAGATCTATGGACAATTTCTATGGAAGAGCATGAGACAATTATAGATGCTTTACAAAAAAGAGAGGATGTAGATGGTACAATGGAATAAGTAAATACAGGTAAATATAGTTTTAGTTTTATATATTAAAATACATGTTTTGATACTGCTTGTATCTTATTAGTTGGAATTGATTTAAATTGTCCTTTTATATCCTTAAGCCATCATCACAAATTCATCACATACTTTGAGAAAAAAAAGAGTTGAAATGCAGATTCAACCTAGACAACATGGAATACTTGGTAAAAATAGTTAATTATATAGTTTTAGTTTTATATATTTAAATACATGTTTTGATTATATATATTGATATTGATTGTACGTTAATAGTTAAAACTGATTTATTGTCCTTTTGTATTGTTAAGCCATCATCACAAATTCATCACAAAGTTTGAGACAAAAAAGAGATTCCATGCAGATTCAACCTAGACAACATGGAATACTTGGTAAAGCCAGGTAATTATATAGTTTTAGTTTTATATATTTAAATACATGTTTTGATTATATATTGATATTTCTTGTATGTTAATAGTTAAAATTGATTTATTATCTTTTTTGTATCCTTAAGACATCATCATATTGATCACATACTTTGAAACAAAAAGGAGAGGATGCATCTGGATTCAACCTACACACATGTGTGGAATACTTGTAAATATAGGTACTTGTTTATATTGATAGTTTTATATAAATTAAAATACATGTTTTAATGATATATTGATATTGCTTGTATCACTTTGATATCAAGTGGCATGAAGACCTGCTACATTCCCCACAAGTTTTGGATTTTCTTGAGATGGCATAGCCACATTTTGTAAACATTATTTTGAGTTGGCATATGTGTATATACACAATTACACATTTTCTACAAATTTGTATACATGTACATACACAATTATACTCTACAATTTTATATATCAAAATTAATATTCTATATATTTTGTTCATTAAATGTGCATGTTTTCCTACTTTGAAATTTTAAATTTGATTTGTATAATCATTAAATATCATGTATATTATTGTTAAATTTGGTTTCCTTCAGAATCTTCACCAAATTTTGAGAACTTCTTTGATCGTATTAGGACATAAATTAAATTAACATTGACACTTTTTTTGTATAGAATGTGATTATTATGATGATTCATCCTAAATTCTAATACTTAATTATATCAATTATGATTAAATATAAGACATCTACTATGAATTATTTGACCCATTAATACATCCTATTAGGACATATCCTAAATATTTTGTTCCTTAAATGTACATGTTTTCCTATTTTGAAAATTTAAATTTGATTGTATAATCACTAAGTATCATGTATATTATTATTAAATTTGGTTGCCTTGGGAAACTTCACCAAATTTTGAGAACTTCTTTGATCCCCTTAAGACATCCTATTACGACATAAATTAAATTAACATTGACATTATTTTTGTATAAATTTTGTGATTGTTATGATGAGTCATCCTAAATTCTACTACTTAATTATATCAATTGAAATTAAATATGAGACATGTACTTTGAAGTATTTGATCCCCTTGAGAAATTTTTTGAGAACTTCTTTGATCCTAATTCCTTGAATATGAATCACTAAATCTATAAAGTACAAATATTTAAATGTCCTATTAATGTCTTGACTATGAATCTTTTGTAAAGTAAAAATATTTAAATGTCCTATCAATTTCATATTACTTTCACATAAAATGCATAAATGTACATGTGTAAATTACTATTTAACAATAATAGACCATAAAATACTGAAATTAATAAAGTCCATGAAACAATATATTAAGTCCATGAAAATAATGAAACATATATATAGATAGATAATACATTAAATTAGACTAAAATACTGAAACTTGTATATATATGTAGTCTATGAAATAAGGAAACATGTACATGTATATAGATCAATTCCATGAAAAATCCTAAACATGTGTAAAAACCATCAAATACAACCCATGAAATAATCTAACTCATATCGTCCCTATAATCAAGAGACCTCTTCACACCATGCGAACTACCTAGATGACCTGAATCACTTTGTACAAGAGAAAGAAAGTTGAAATCAGATATAAGACGATTAAAAACTATTTAATGATAATTTATCATAAAATTAAATTACCATGTGAGGCTGCTCTGCATGCTTTAGTGCACCTAGACATGTCTCTACATGCTCAGAATCAATCTACATACAAGAGAAAGAAAGTTGAAACCAAATGTATATATATATATTCAATTTTAAATTTAATTTAAGTTATTCAGAATGTATAATTTGTAATTGACTTTAAATATAATAAAAAAATTAAGTTACCATATGAGGCTACTTTGCATGTCCTGGTTGAGGTGGTGTAACATCATCAAGGAAAAAAGTGCCACCAACAAAGCCCTACAAGGTCAAATTTAAAGCACATGTGTACGTGAATTAGGTTAAAATATATATATTAAAGTGTACGTGTGCTTTAAATTTAAAGCACATGTGTACTATAATTGGGCTTTTGCCCCAAAACAAACTTAGTGTATAATTTCCTCAAAAATTATAAAGGGGCCTCCAAATTAGCATGTGGTGGATGGTCAAATACCATCCACCATTGATCCCAAAAATTGACAAACATTTGTGGATGTATGTACCACCTCATTTATATTCTAGGTTTATTTGCATGAATGGGTAGGTTAGTGATAGGGTTGACAAAATAAGGTGCAAGATGGGATTTTTTTATTCTTAGGTCTAATTTTTTTTTGTAGGAGATACCATATGAACAAAATAGTTTCATCTCCTCTTTTCATCATTGATGCCTATCTAATTCCACATCAATAGACCTAACAACATCAACAATTTTGTGCATGGTAGATGCAAAACACCTCAAGTGTGGTGGAATCAATGCTTCATTTCGAATAACATTGATTTGATCCTGAATGGACCTAACATTATCACTGATCCATGCTCGCAAGCAAGCCTCATCAGATCCAGGTGGTGGAGGTGGGGGATTATGAGGTGGAGGGGGTGGAGGGGGTGGAGGGGGAGGGGGAGGTGGAGTTGAGGGAGCTGAGGAGGTCGATTAAGGATATCATCAATATCGAATTGATTCATGATCTATATAAGTGAACCTCCATTAAATTATACAAAATTAACAAACAAGTACAAAATTACAAGAAATAGTTAAATTTTAAACATACATGAATTTTTTTAAATAGGATACATACACATACATACATCATTCAAGTTAAGCATGTACATACAAATTTCAAAATTTAATATCATGTACATGTTTAAAATAAAAAATAGGATGTACAATGCATACATACATCATTCAACTTGACCATGTACATATAAATTTCAAAATTTAAGATCTAGTTCTATGTAATTTTAATACATGTGCATACTAAAAAATAAACTTAAAAATATACACAAAAAGCTCATTTATGTCTAAGGCATGTAAATAAAAAACAAATAATTGTTAATGTGATGTGAAATCTCATTAAAAATTACATTAATTTATTAGGAGAAATTATGATGTCTTAAGGGGTCCTCATAGGATGGATTAAGGGGTCATAATAGGATGGCTTAAGGGGATATATGAATTAAGGTCCTAGGACAAAATTATGGCTTAAGGGGATAAAATTTGGTGAAGTTTCCCAAGGAAACCAAACTTCATTAAGTTAAATATATACTATTTTTTAAAATGTGCATTTAGAAGGTAATTAATAACATATGGTGGCTTAAGGGGTCCTAAGTATCTAGTTTTAATGTGATCTATGGCTTAACTGTCCTAGGACAAAATGATGGCTCTAGGGTTTAGGGTTTAGGGTTTAATCCCATTAAACCATTTTCTTAAAAATCCCCTTAAACCATTCAATGTACATGACCTAATTGAATACAAATGAAAAAATCCCTAAGACTCATTTATCTCTAAGGCATGTTACAAATGAAAAAACCAATAATTATTAATGTGATGTGAAATCTCATTAAAAATTACATTAAATTAGGAGAAATTATGATGGCCTAAGAGCTCCTCATATGATGGCTTAAGGGGATCTATGAATTAAGGTCCTAGGACAAAATGATGGGTTAAGGGAATAAAATTTGGTGAAGTTTCTCAAGGCAACCAAATGTCATTAAGTTAAATATATAAAATAAGGATTTGTTCTGATTCAAATATCTATATAAAAATTAATGATGATAACATTGTGATAGTAGTTTTTATGTTGATGATCATGTTATCATCAATATTGAATCCAAATAAATTCATTAAATGTGTACATTATTGCTTGATATAATTTTTTTGGCAACTTAAAAATGTTATATATATGTATCACAAACTAAGTATATCAAAAAAGTTCTAAAAAAGTTTAAAATGTGTGAATGTAAATCATCATCTACACCTCTAAAAATTAGAATTAAAAAAACACAAATTAAAAAGTCAATACAATATTGATTTAATAAATTGTTTAATATTTCTTGCTGAATTTTTTTCTCATCATTATACTATTAACAAAAAAATTTCTTATCTGGACTTTAAAGCCAATCTTGCTTCGTGGTAGGATATCCAAGAGGATGGGTTGGCTATGTACAGGGTGGCGAAGAATCTTGTTGTAGTTAAGGTTAATGTGAGAAATTGGAATAAGGCCTCCTTTGGACACATTTTCCAAGAGAAAGCTCGTATCAAGGTGGATCTGGATCTTGTTCAGCAGAATATTCAAGTTAGGGGATATAATGCTAATCTGGCTAATGAAGAGAGTGTGATTTTGTCCCATCTCCATAATATACTGGCAAGGGAGGAGGAATTTTGGAAACAAAGGTTGCAGGTGGTGTGGCTTAACTGTGGTGATAGGAATACTAAATTTTTTCATCTCACCATGCTTAAGCATCATGCCTCTAATCGAATCAAGTGCATTCATCAGGATGAAAGGGTGATTGAGAATGATGAGGAGATTAGGCAGACGGCTATTGCTATTGTTGGAAGTCATTCCTTGCTTGGTGATGAATGATCTTAACCTATGCTCTGTGTTATTCTCTTTGTGGAGGAAATTAGGAATGCAATTTTTTCCTTTGTTGGGAACAAGGCCCCCGGCCCAGATGGGTTCCCCATGTTCTTCTTTCAAGAGTTCTAGACTATTGTTTCCAAGGATGTGGTGGATGCAACTAAATAGTTTTTTGGAAGCCATAATTTGCTTAAAGAATTGAATGTTAATTTTTTGGTGTTGATCTTGAAGATCCCTAGGGCCTCGGCCTCTAATGAGTTCAGACCTATTAGCTTGTGCAATTCAATTTATAAGATTTTCTCCAAGGTTCTTGCAGTTAGGCTACAAAGGTTTTTGCCCCTGATTATCTCTCCCCACCAAAGTGGCCTTGTTGCGGGTAAGCAAATTCTTGACACAATTATCACTGTGCATGAAAACATTCAATTGTTGATGGTTAACAAAAGGGTTGGATTCTTTTTAAAACTAGATTTGGTTAAAGCTTATGATAGGTTCAATTGGTCTTTCCTGTATAAAGTCCTCTATGCTTTTGGTTTCTCTGATATCTTTGTTCAGCTACTTAGGAGCCTCATTTCAATAGTTTCCTTTTATGTGCTCGTGAATGGCTCTCCCTCAAATTTCTTCAAAATATCTATGGGGTTGCGACAGGGTGACCCAATTTCACCCTTCCTCTTCATTATTTTGGCTAAAACTCTGGGTAGGTTGTTGCAGTTGAAGCTTTCTTTGAGATCCCTGAAGGGTCTAAGACCCTCTTCTTCCTTGCCCCCCTGTGCACATCAATAGTTTGTTGTTGACACTTTGATCATGGGTGAGGATTCTATTATGGAAGCTAGGACAATTAAATTGACTCTTCAAAAGTATGAAGCAGTGTCTGGGCAGTTGGTGAGCCTCCCCAAGAGCACGACCTTCTTCTTCAATACCCCAGAAAGAAGAATGCATAGAATTGTTGCTATCCTTCAATGTTTTTTGGGTTCTCTCCGATAGACCTACCTTGGTTTTCCTCTTGGAGCTAATTTGTCTCATGATTCCTTTTGTAATGGCTTGATTGATAAATGCAATGCAAAGTTGGTAGGTTGAAAATGTGTTTTACTTAGTCAGGCTAGAATATTGGTGCTCATCAAGTCTACTTTACAAAATCTCTCAATGTATGCTGTCAACCTCTTTTAGATGCCTCATAAATTCTATGAGAAGATTGAGTGTATCCAGAAAAGGTTTCTTTGGTCAGGTGTGGAGGACAAGAAGAGATTGAGTTTGGTGTTGTGGGAGGAGGTGTGTTTGTTGAAATGCCAAGGGGGTCTAGGTTTGTGTAGAATTAAACCTTTCAATTTGTCCCTTGTGGCCAAACAGCTTTGGAATTTCCTTTGTGGTGAGAAGGACTGGGTGGAGATCCTGGCTTCTAAATATCTTGCTCAAGTGGATAAATTTTGGGTGTTTTTGAATGAGGATTTATCTCCTCCCTTGGGCTCCTACTTCTAGAATTTGTTGATCAAATCAAGAGGTGTTATTTCTATTGGCATTCAATGGTTGGTTGGGAATGGTTGTGATATTCTCTTCTAGGATGTTTGGTGGTATGGGCATGGCCTGCTGTGAGATTTTGTTTGGGCGACCCCTTGGAGGAACTTGTGCATTTGAGATTTTGGGAGTCATGTGGTTGACTATATTGTGAATGAGGAATGGAGGAAGATCGATGAGGTGTTTCCTGCACTGGTGGATCTATTTAATGAGATTTCTAGAATTCACATCCCTGTTTTACCCTAGAGGGATATGGTGATTTGGAGAAGGCTCTCAAATGGGTTGTTTTTGGTGGCGTATGCATTTAAGTCTTGTAATGACTTTGTGGGGCCCAAGCCATCATGGGGTTTAGTGTGATCTTCGAATTTGATACCCAAGATCAATATTTTTTGTGGTTAATAGTGCAGGACAAGATCTTAACTATTAACAATTTGTGGAAAAGGTGGTTCTCCATGACCAGCAGATGCTACCTATGTAAGATGGATGCGGAGGATAGTTCTCAATTGTTTATTGGCTATAATTTTTCTTGGGAATTTTGGTCTCTCTTTCTCAATATTTGGCGAGTGGAGTGGATTTTTCCTGCTTCGGTTTGGGAGCTTTGGCTCCAATGGAAATATCCTTCTTCTAATCCCTCCTTGAGATTGATTTGGTCGCTTATGCTTCCTCATATTATCTAGGTTTTATGGAAGAAAAGGAACAAAAAAATTTTTAGGGATGCTTCCCTCTCTCCTCTCTCCCTTTTTTCCAAAATTGTTTCTTCTATTAGGGAAAATTTTTTGTTGGTGGTTGAGAAAATTGATATTTTGGGAAGAGTGATGGCTTCAGATTATGATGCCTTGGTGGCGACCCATTGGAAACTTTCTTGTGATATTGCTAAACCCTTGAAGAAGGCTAATCTAGATAGGGATGGGGTGGTCTGGTTTCCTCCTCCTCCTAGCTGGCACAACGTCAAATTTGATGGTTTGGCTAAAGGTAATCTGAGTCCTACTGGTTGTGGTGGAGTGTTGAGAGATCACAATGGTAGGTTTTTTTTAGTGGTAGTGCTCCCTTTGGGAATCTAGAAAAACCACTTTGTTGAAGTTGTTACAGCCTATCATAGCATCAAGTTAGCTAGAGACATGGGGATCTCTAAGCTCTAGATCAAAAGGGATTCCCTAAATATTGTTAATTTCCTAAGGAAAGGGTCTCCCCCTCTTGGACTATTAAAAATCTCATTCTGGATGCCATTTCTTTAAGTCATGAATTTGATGATATTTATATATCTCATGCCTATAGAGAGGAAAATTTTGTGGTTGATTGATTGGCGAATTTCAAGGTGATGTCAGCAATATCTTGGGATGTGAATGACATCCTACCTATTGAATTAAGCACTCTTATTCATAATGACTCACATTAGCTCTTTGGTTTTGGCCACCTCCTTGGCTTTTGGAATGTGTGGGATTTATGGAGTATTCTGGTTGATTAGACTATTCGCACAGTTGATGCTTATTGGAATTTATGGTCATTCAAGTCTAAGTTGTATAAGCCTCTTCTTCATTATTGTTATTGGTACCATCCTTGGTAGCTGCACATGCTTTCTGGGTGTTAATCTTCCTCTTGCCTCTTTTTTTTGCTATTGTTGTCTATAGTTTCTTTCTACAAATGCTTCGATGATGGGTGGGGATAGGTGCAGAATGGAGCCTCTTTCTTCTAATGACATCAAAGCCAATGCTGACGTTTGGGAAATTCTAGAGAGAGGTGGTGTGACTCCTTTCATGGAGAGGTTGCATGGCTTTAAGGCCAATGTATCCAAGGATTTTGTTGATGCTTGGCATGGATGCATGCTTAGCATGTTTGGTAGGGATACTACCATCAATGAAGATTTCATAGTAGAAGTGACGGGTATGTCGATGGAAGGCGGGAAATTATATAGGGATAAGAATATCTCACAATCAGTCAGGAAAAACTTTCTTTGGGATAGAGAACAGGCTAAAATGGTTAGATTGGACTATGGAGGTTATGACGAAACCAATATTAAACCCATCTGGCAGGATGTGGAAGTGGCGTTGATGTGGTACTTTACCCTCGACGGTAGATACACAACATTGTATGGTCACTATTTTGTGTTGTTGAATCACTTTCGACATGGTAAGCTTGTGTCCTTCCCATTTTACCTTTTGATGTCTTTAAAAGAAGGAATTTTGAGTTTCAAGAAAAACCCTAGAAACCATTTTCTGCATGTGGGCTTGATGTTGCTCATTGTAGATTTTATTAAAGCTAATTGTATTGTTCAAGCTCCCAGGTCCCCTATTTCAAAAAAGAAGAGTAAAGGGAGTAGGAAATGTTGGATTGAAGAGATTCTAGAGAATGAGGGAATGAAAATTGAAGAGGAGTCAGAGGGTTGGTCTAATGGGTATGACACTGACCTATATTACACCCCCTCATCTAGAGGGGTGAAACCCTCAACTTCCAAAGAAAAATCTCTCCTCTTATGTGTCAAACGCAAACTCAAGGAGACTTTTGTGGAGGGTGTTGAAGAGGGACTTTCTGGTGGTAAGAATGCCAAGGCCCTTTCTAAGGATGTGGGTGATAAATTTTAGGAGGTGGTGGAGAATATCCAGGTTGATGGAATGGGAAATTCTAGTGATGGTGGGTCCCTTGCGGCTGGAAAGGGGAATTTTGTGGTCAATGTGGATGGTTATGCCTAGATGTTAGCGTCCAAGGATAGGGGAAAGGCACATCTTTTCCCTAAGGTCTCTCAAGAGGAGGATCCTCAGGCTAGTTCACATCAGAGCAGGGGTTTTTTTTGGGGGGTTATGGATTTTTCATAGGCGTCTGGTTTGGTGAAAGAAGGGGTTGATATCTCATTTAATTTTCTGGTGTTGCTCATGCAAGAGGTGTAGGACCTCCACAATAAGCATGACACTATTTCCCGTTGCAACATTTCCACTCTATGAAGTCTCAAGGAGAAGGATTCTATCTTCGGCTTGACCAAGTCTTTAAATTCCACTGTTGGATGTGTGGTGGACGAGCTTGCTAATTTGAATAATGATTATGGACCAAGGATGGATTTGCTAGAAAAGTAGAATAGGAAGCTCCAAAAGGACTTGGACACGATTATTAACATTAGCAAGGAGAAGTTGGAGGCACTGGCTAAAGGTATGGTCTTCCTCAACCAGAAAGAAAAGGAATGGACTGGAAGAGGACTGTATGAAGAACATGTGACTAAGGAAAGGGGGGAGAGTGTTGTCATTGAAATGAATACCATGGATTTGGATGTTGCATCGAGTGTGCGTACTCGAAGTAAAACCAAGAAATGCAAAATAGTCCCTGGTCGTGATGTTGAGGAAATTATGGAGATGCATGATAGGTTGGTGTCTAAGGATCTAGACGTGGCAAAGAAAGGAACTTCTCTAATGGTCGTTTGGTTTTCTTTACTATTTTTTGTTTTTAGCTGTGAATTTTTGTTGATGGTTTGTTCATGTTCTAGTAATCAGCTTGTTTTTGGTGTTTTGGGCGGGTAACCTATTATTTCATCTTTACTACCACTGTCTCTTTTTGTCTAGGGTTTTCAAAACCCTTCAAAACCTATTTATCATTAATCAAAAACATCATTGTGTTTTCACTATCATCGTTGTTTTTCTTAGGTCTTAATAAAGTGTTGTGGCTCTTTGATGCATCTCATCATATCTCTTTGTTTTCCTTTTTCATAATAGAATTGTCTCCTCTCCTCTTGTCATCATTAATGCATGTATGATTCAATACCAATGGACCTAATGGAATCAACAACATTTTTCATATTAGATGCAAAACACCTCAAATGTACACACACATGAGTGTTTAAATCTAGGATACATCAACATACATGAATGTTTAAATCTAGGATACATGTACACACACATACATACATCATTCAACTCGAATGGCTTAAGGGGTCCTTGTAATTTTTTTTGATAAGGAAAAGTAGGTTTTTAAGGGGCCCTAAAACCCTTTACAAAGACAAAAATCTGAAATAAAGAGTAAGCCAAGAGAACCCGTAGCCCAAAAAACCAAAATGATGACAACAGAAATAAACAAAGAAACCCATCAACAACCCAATAGAAAAAACATCAAAAACTAGGTTGGTCAAGCAAAAGAGTCAACACAACTATAGCTTCTTTGCTAGAACATTAACCGAGGCCAAATTTTCCTCAATGACACCCTTGTGCATCTCCATAACATCCTTGAGCTCATCAAACAAAATGTAAATCCGCTTCTTGGTCTTGCTCCTCATCCTCAAACACGGGCCAACCTCCACATCCTTTTCCATACCTAGAGCAGAATCTGTAATCTTGTCCACCAAGTTCACACAATTCACATCCTCAATTGCTTTCTCAATTTCACCCAACTCCGGGGGTTTACCAATCCATTTCAAGGCTTTCTCATTTAAAACTGAGAGTCCCTTAGCATTCGACTTCAAGTAATTATTGCTAATGTTCACCACAGTCTTCAAATCATTTGATAGCTTACCAATTATGTCCTCAATGTTAACAAATCTTTCCTCCAAAGTCTTATGAATTGTCATTTCCAAAGAGGAAATCATCTCCTCATGAGTTATACCAAGGTGATCAACATCCATAACCAATTTATCGAGCATTACATTCATGGATTTAACCTTACCTTTAATCGCCCATTCCTTTTGATTTCTATGGACCAGTGCCACATAGACATCCTACCAATTCTTTACCAGGACATTGAGCTTCTTAACTTCTGAGAACAGACATTTCACCAAAGAAAAAAAGTTACGTGTTCCATCCTCAACCATCCTACAAAACATACCCATATTGACCTCATCCCAATTGACAGAAGGCTTGGTATTCAGATCAAAATTTTGACCAGGGACTTCCCTACACTCCTCTTTATACTCCTCTTCCTCATTAATAGGGGAATCCTCCACCTTGACCACCTCTACGTTAACCCTATGCTTATCTGGTATGTTTTCCAAATCCGCCAAGACTTTCAACTGCTCTGAATTCACAACACTCCCTTTAACCTGTAAAGAGATTAAATGAGATTCAAGGGGACCCTAGTTAGGGTCAATCCCCTGTACATCCATAGGTTGCACGGACCCAGGAAGGTTTTTACCCATGCCAAGACTATTATCCACAACTAGAGCACTTGCAACAACCCCCACATTACCAGGACCCAGAGCACTAGTCGCAAGGGAGCTTTCTACAACACCAACCTTCCCAGGGCTTAAAGGAGGCTTCACACTAGAAACAAGATTCTCTACATCTTTCGACAATTCCACCTTTCTCCTAATAGAAGACTTTTCTTTCCTAGGGCATTTTTTCTTCCCCCCAGTGCTCTTCTTCCCTAACTGCACCATAGCATCCTTCAACTTAATATATATTCCATAACCCTTTGAACAAGCTTCAGAAGCTTCAAACCCCTCCTTAGACACACCATCATCTATCGACATTTCATCAAAATTTGAGTCATCATCCTCAAAATTCCCTTCCCATTCCACTGCAAAATCACCCATCTCATAGCCAAAAATTTTAACACCCTTTTTGTGAGCCATGGTTTTAGGAGAAACAGGGATTAACTTCAACTTAATATGAGAAAACATGAGATTCATAAGGCCTTCATGAAGAATGACCTTCTTAGGGTTCTTGCAGTGATCCTTAATATTATTTTCCATAGACAACAAAAGATAAAAAGTAAAAGAAACCAACATCTTGTGACGGAAGTGATTCAGAAGCATAAATTGGTAGCTATAAACAATAGAGAACCTAGGTACCTTCCAATGTGAAGTAATGCATGATAGCCAGCACAAGATCCCTTCAAAGCGATTTGAGAGACTTACGGGCATACCCACCACTCCCAACTTCCCTGAGCTTCTTCTTCTCGTCAAATTTAAAGAAATTTGCAAGGTCTTTCTTAGTCGCTCCTCTGTCTCTATAGAATTTCCTCCTAGAAGACAAAAGCCCGGCGACTTTTTCCACAAAATCCTCATCAATATTGAACTCCACACCTTTATAATCTAGAATCCTACTACTCCACCCTTTTACAAAAACCTTCATTGCTTTAGGATTAGGGCCTTGGAGTTTCAACATATATTGGGTAACCCCACCCTTTTCCAAATGCTCCCACACAGTTTCATTACTCTGGAACTCCTCACACGAGCTCGGCTCCACTCTATAATGAGCTCCACCCATGGTGGCATGCAACAAACAGGAAACCAGCAACACCTCAATTTTTTGCAAAAACAAAATAAGGCTGGCTAACCACACAATAATGCAAATAAGACCCACAGAACGTGTGAGCCTACCATTCCAAGTACTTCCCAACATATGCAACCAGGCCATAATTTCTCAAAAATCTAAATGGTAATTATGAGAAGGGTAGGGCCAACACTCAATGTGCATAAACCAACTCAAAATAATAATAAAGAGCCTTTCCCACATATTGACCACCTTAAAGACATAACACCTGGTCATTATTGGAAATGATTTTAAGGTTGAGTGGTAAGGATTCAAATACATCCCAATTATTTCTAACCACCACTCCCAAATTAGCTAACCCATCAGCTAGCAAGTTAGCTTCCCTAAACACAAGTGATATTCTTATCTCATCAAAATAATTAATGATGGAGATCGAATCATTAATGACATGAACAAATGACCACGAAGGCGAATATTTCAGCAAAAGATAGTTTATAATATTGAGTGAGTCCCCTTCCAACCAAAGTTTGGAGACCCCTAAATTCTTTGCCAACACAATGCCATGATAGGCTATAGGGGTCCTTGTAATTGTTAAATATGATGTGAAATATCATTAAAAAATAAAAAATAAAAATTAAATTAAATTAGGAGAAATTATGATGGCTTAAGGGGTTCTCGTAGGATGGCTTAAGGGGATCTATGAATTAAGGTCCTAGGATAAAATGATGGCTTAAGGGAATAAAATTTGGTGAAGTTTCCGAAGGAAACCAAATTTCATTAAGTTAAATATATATATTTTTTTAAATGTATATTTAGGAGGTAATTAATAACATATGATGGCTTAAGGGGTCCTAAGTATAGTTTTAAGGGGATCTATGGCTTAACTTTTCTAGGAAAAAATGATGGATTTAGGGTTTAGGGTTTAGGGTAATAGGATGGCTTAAGGGGATCTGTGAAGTAAGGTCCTAGGACAAAACATTTGATGGCTTAAGGGGATAAAATTTGGTGAAGTGCAAGATAGTGCTTCTAGCTTTAACTATTTTTTTTTACATCAATGTCAAACTAAATACACAATAAATCATGTAGAATTTTCTTTCTCAACTCTATGTGTTTACTATACTAATATTTTAAAGGGTTATAAAAAATTTGCAATGTCCTATAAAATTCTTATTGGTCGAGCTACTCATGATATAACTACAATGTTAGTTGCATTTTGAAACATAAAAGGATTCCAAAATGAGTTCCTTCCAAATACGTTACACCATTTATTAGGGGAAAGTAGAGTAGCAAGTTAAAACATAACAAGCTTTGCAGTAACTCACTTGACCTACAAATACATTTCCATGTCATTACTCAATTTTTTTTCCCTATGTAGTTATGTAAAATCTAACTATTCACATTCAATTAGAAATAAAATTTGGTAATCCACCTCAACTAGCTAATATTTTTTTTACAACTTATACTTCACTATTTATTTTTAAATGCATTTTTTAAAAGCTAATATTATATGTATAGTTTTCTTATATATTGTAAAGGGTAATAAGCAACCCACTACTACCCTTAGATGGAGAATAAAATCCCTTTTACATACATATGTACCTAGTTAATAAATAACATAAATACTCAAAATTTATCCCATATGAAAAATGTTATGACATGGGGAATGATAAATTAATTAATGCATTAAATTAAATAAGTATAATTTTGAAAAGGTATAAAATAATTAAATTAGTTAATTAAAACAAAATTGGTAGCTATTAGATATTGATTCATCACATATGCAAGAACATTAGTTTATGAATGTTTTTGAATTTATGAATAGATTGTCTATTTCCTTAAATAACTTCTATGATTGAGGAATTAAGCACACAACTATAAATTACCCCACTTTTGAAAATTTAGGATAGTCTCTATGGTCTACCCTTGAATTTATAGAAATGCCTATATTAAGAGAAAATTAAAATGTGTCTTGACAAGTTGTTGGAGCTAGATCTTAAAATGGTTATTGAATCCTTGATTAGTATTGGTAATTTGTATTCCTTCCCTAATCGTCTTTGAAGTCTATGAATAAAAGGAGTGGAAGGAAGTGTGAAATAGAATGCCTTAATTTTTAGATATAACAAGATATTGATGCAAGTGCATAAGCTAGAATGGACTCATATGTGACACTATGGAGAGGGAAGGTTCATCATCCCCTTCCATGAGAAGCCTCTCCTGAAACACTTGAGGCATTAACACCCCTAACAAGAGGAAGGTGGTTTTTAACTTCCTCATATCTTCCCTTATAGATGTGGCTAGTTTGTAGGAAACCAGGTTGGTTTTTAACTAAAAATCATGTATATTATTGTTAAATTTGGTTGCCTTGGGAAAACTCACCAAATTTTGAGAAATTCTTTGATCCCCTTAATACATCGTATTAGGACCCCTTACTATGTGGTTATTTTGTAGGAAACCAGGTTGTTTGATGAGCATACTTTTGGTCTTCTTTCTTTAATGGGAAGGCTCTAGTCTGTAGTTTAGTCTACTACTCAATGCATTTAGTGGTCTTTACATATTGTACTTGAAATTTATGTAGGAGCATCCCTAGGCAGCGTAACCTAATCTTGCATCATTTTAGAAAAGTGATCTTAGTTTAGTTATTTATTTTTTATTAGTTTATAGTTACCAATTTGTGGTAGAGAAATTTATTTAGTTTCACCATAATTTGAAATTGGCTTTTTCAATTTTTACCATAGCTTGAGTTAGTGTTAAGAATGTCATGTTAATGTTTGAAGTGATTTGGATGAGGAAAAGATTATAAATTCTTGAGAGTGTTTATGGGTGGAAAGGTAAGTTTTTTTATTTTGAAAGGCATGAACAAATCTTGCATACCATTATCATCTACTTTTAATATTTAGAAAACAATAAAATAATGGAATGAAAAAATCATACATACATACATATGTGTGTGTGTGTGTGTGTGTGTATACAAACATATGTACATGTGCATACCTACATATATATATACAATATATGTATATATACATACACATGTATGTATGTATGTATGTATGTATGTAAATACATATATTTATAAACCTATTCTACATCAAACATGGTGTTTCTATGTTATCTCTTAATGTAATCAAATATTGCATTACCATTATCCTAAGTCTTTAATATTTAGAAAATAATAATTTAATGAAATGACAAAAAGATATATACATATACCTATATACATGTATCTACATATATATACAAATTTACATACTTACATACATATATACATGCATACATAAATACATACGTACATACATACATATACACATATATACATACATATATGTATGTATGTATACATATAGTTAAGAATGTATGTATGTATGTATGTATGTATATATGTATTTTGAAACCATCTTTCAATGGTTTCAAAATAGTGTTTCAATGGTTTGTATTTTGAATGTATGTTTGTAAATATCATGTATATCATGGTTTTTAACTAATGAGGGTTTCATTTTTTTGTAGGTAGATTCAAATGAAAAAGCTCAACAAAAATACAAACAATACAAAAAAAAACCTAAATTAATAACCAATAACTGAAAAATTAAAAAAATGCAAAGAAGAAGGTTCAATGGCATACATGGAAGTCGTTGTCACCACTACTCAATTGGGATCTCGAATGCTCAATAGTTAAAATGAGGTCGCATTCATTTTTTTTAAACAAATACCTCTAAAAAATGGGATCTCATTTTTTACAAATCTAGATCCCTTTTTGTAAAAAGGACCCTGTTTCCTTCGGGATGGCTTAGGACAACAAAACTAAACGGGATCCTGATTTTTAAAAATCGAGATCCCGTTTTAATTTTAGGCTCAGGACCTCAAATCTAAATGGGATCTCAATTCATTGAGCCTAATTTTGGCTTTTTTACTAAGGAAAAAACTTCCACCTTCAGTGGACTCAACTTTGTGCTTTCACCTTGGATCTTACATGAAATGTGTAGTGCCCCTCATGTTGTTCTCTGTTAGATTGATATTTTCTCTATTAGGATAGACATTATGATACTTTGTTGATGTTATATTTACTTCTATGATGGCAATTTGATGATACTTTGGTGATATTTCTATTACTTGAGTTTATGCACATGCTATGAAAATTTTATGGACTTATTAGTTTATGTGGATTAATTTAGTTATGAGCATTGTGTGTTTATCTAATCATGGTTACTATGTGATTATCTCGTGATTTTTCTATGTTGTTATGTAATTGTTTGTTATACATTGATGTGGTTACTTGTTTGATGTGTCTTGGTGAAAGGGACAGTGTCGTTCCAGGTACTAGGCATCGACTCCACCTAGATTGATAGGTCTGAGCATTCCTTAAACCCAATGGAAAGGAAATTTTTGAATGGAGATAATGTATGGTGGCCTACCATTTCCATCATCCTCGAAGAGGATGAGTGAACCATCAATTTTTTGTTCTATTTACTTCTCTTGCACTCTTAGGGTTTTTCACCTAAAAGGAGAGAGATCTAGAACACTAAAATTGAGATGGATCACTCAAACTAAAGTATGCAAGATGGAATTGAGACTAAATGAAATGATCTAAATGCAACTAAGTTATGAAATTGATTGATTGTGAATGCAAAACTAATGAGATATGCAATGTTTGAAAAATAATGAGGTATGCAAAAATGAACTAATGCAAACAGAATTGAATGAGGTTTAACAAAGTGCACCTAGAAGTTGAATGTTGGTTCTAGAAGGTTTTGGAAATTGGCAGAAATCATTGTTGATCTTCAATAGGACTCATTCGCCACTGATGGCAAATCAGTCCTCCTACTGGTAAAAACACCTGAAACTGCATTTTGACTGTCGGGAACTGGATTCTGATAAAATCAACTTTTTTAGCCTATAGGTGGGGCTCATTTTCCACTAATTGTGAATAAATCCTCCTCCAAAATTTTGTAAATTCAAGGGTCAATCCTATAGGTCCAGATTTGCAATTATCTTCTTGTCAGGTTGACAAAGTCAAATCTGTAGAAAATGGGTTGCTGTCTACAAGCTTGAATTAGGGTTTGGTTGACTTGAAACATTTTTATGACTTATTCACCACTTTTCAACACCTATTTTCTTGAAAAATCTGCATATAAAGTCTACAAACACACATGCAAAAGGGGAAAAATGGTTAAGGGTTACAGTATAGGGATTTTCCTTCGTCAAATCCCACTTTGTTAATCAAACCCTTGATAAAGAAATGAAATGAAGTAAAGAAGGAAATGATGAATAAAAGCATGAAAATGTCCTAAACTCACCAAAAACTTGTTGTTGAAGTTTGAAGATATGTCAATGACTGCTCCAAGATGCTTGATGATTGCTTGATTGAATGATGCTTGAATCTAATTGAATGCTTGCATGAACTATTGAATGAGATGAATTCTTGGATGAATTAGTGAATGAATTAGGTGTAAAATGGATGGAAAAATACTTATTTATACGCACTTATACCCTAATAACCCAATAATACATCACAAGCCGACATAAGGTCTTTTTGAATAAAAACCCAAAAGGAATTTTGAATTATTTTGAATTTGGAGCCAAAAGGGACTCATTCACCACCCATGGCGAATGCGTCCCACTCTAGGCTTGTAAGTGGGTGTTGGGAATTAAGTTGCATTTAATGTTTTTAATCGGGTTTACATTCAAAAATACACTTAATTAAGTCTTATGAGTGCATAAAGGGGTCATATAAAGCATGAGAAAGGTGTAAATAGTGATAACAAGCCTAGAAAAGCATGAAATCTTGTTATAAGACTTTACAACACTTTAAAATGAGACTTGATAAGAGATAAAAAGGTGATTTCTAGATGAATTATAATGAGAAGAGTCTAGAAAAGTGTAGAAATGTGTTACAACACCTTCACAATACACCATAATTTGAATATTTAGGACCTAATGTGAATGGATAAGTTACATTACAACATTAAATCAAAGCAAAATGAACTAGGCATCATAAGAGAAATACCTAAATAACAATGAAAATGTCAATGATCCATTTTTCTATGGTACATTTAGCCCCCACTTTAGTGAGAGGATGAACTTGCTTCAAACTCACACTAAAGTAGCCATGCATATCAAGAGGGAGGTATGAATGCACTTATGCTAGCAAGATGGAATAACAACAATCAAGAGGGATGATCAAGCTCCCAGGATGAAGATCCCATGGAAAAATAAACATAAGAACAAAGGAACACAAGTGTGAAAGAGAATGAGAGAGAGAAGGGGAAAAGGAAAAGTCAGATCAAGCTTCGATTGTTTGTTTAGCTAGTTGTGAATCAAATCTAGGTTGTTTGTCCAAAAAAGAAAAATGTATACTCACTTTGGGGCAATGAAACTCATGGCAGTCTACTAGGTAAGAAGGCCCAAAAGATGAGAAACATATGCTCGGGTGGTATGTATTCACAAACACACAGGTGGATATGGGGAAAGTTGTGCCACAGAATGGGCTTCCTGCACAACCATATCAAAGCTATACCTCCTAATAACTTTAACAAGGTTCCACAAGGGAAAATATCGGTTCATGCTTCATAAGATAAGGAAAGCTTTGTATGCTTAGAACTTATGAACAAACAAGATGGTACCACATGCATGCAAGTTGTGTTATGCAAGGTGGAAAAGATGTAAAAGATGTTCAAAGGAGTCTTGTTAAGTTCATGCAAGGTCTATAACTTTGGGAACATTGTGTCTAATGTCTCCAAGAGAGGACCAATCAAATAAAAGAATATTCACAACTTAGGGGATGCAATGTATTGCATCAAGCCACTAAGAGGAATGTAATATGCTAAGATAGATCACACTTATGAAGTACATCACACCCAATGTCATCCACAAAGTGAAAAACACATCATATGAAGTAACAAGGCTGCACTAACAACCAAGAATGCAAATGAATAATGCCAATGTATGCTCCCCACTTTAAAGGAATTGCTACACATTGTTATGTGAGCAATTACTTTAAAGTAGAAAATGAAAGATGCAAAAATAAAACAAGACATGAGAGCCAACATGGAAAGCCCCTATGCCAAGTCATATGCTTCAAAGTATAAAGCTACTTCATGTAGATGAAAAAGAAAACAAAATAAAGGATGGTTTCCCCCCAGAAAAGAACATGCCAAAAACATAAAGGATCTATGGATTTGGGGTCAGTATGTTCATTGCAGAAATTTTTTGATTAAAGAGCTCAGAACTGTCATCATTCCCCAAAACACATAGAACTAGAAGAATGACACAAAGAGAGTGAAAATAAAAGAAAAATAAATTTTGTTTTGGGTCAACATGGAAGAGATTGGTCTCAACGCTTTGCATCATCCCAAAAAGGAAAACACAAGTGAAAAGAAAATGAAAGGAAAAAGAAAAGGAAAATATTTTGGGTCAACATGAAGGAGACATTCAAAAGGGAAAAAACAGAAAAAAAGGAAAAGGAAAAAAAAGGGACCTTTTGGGTCAACATGGAAGAGACCTAGGGTGTCTCAATGCTTTGCATCATCCCCAAAGGGAAAACACAAAACAAAAGCGAAAAAGAAAGGGGAAAATGTATGACATATAGAAGAATAGAGGTACAAATAGAGGAAGTGCACAAAGAGAGAGAACATCAAACACACATTACGGGGGAAAACACTACGCACATACAATCAAACTAAAGAAAAAGAAAAAGGAAAAAGAAAATGTAAAAAAGGCTAGCAAAGCGAATGCAAGTCAATCATCTAAAAAGTCATCCACTTCCCAATCATGTTCTGTGTATTGTGAGGGTGGTTAACTATCTAAAGGGAGAATTGCAAGTGTTGAACTAGGGGAAGTGCCAAGTTCTTCACTTGGTGTAACAGATTTATTATTTAAGCACATGGTAGATAAAAATAAAGAGTTTAGATCATTATGCACATCTTCATCTATTTTAGTGATCTCCTCATCATCATGATCATCTAGATTAATCACGGCGGGAGGACAGAGAGTAATTTCCAAGGAAGGATGGATCAGGAGTTGTGGCTATTGTATTAGATCATTTTGTTGTGATGGTTGTATCATACTATCTTGTGGTGGGTCAAGAGGAGGAGGGTGATCAGGTATTGCTTCTATCAAAGGTGGTGGTTGATTTTCTTTGTTGTTTTCAATTTGCATTTGACAAGTAAGAAGACGACAATGACACCTACGCTCCCTAGCACCATGGTTTCTTTGAATTTTACTTTGAAGTTGTTGAGGTGTAAGAGTGAGTTGATCCACCATAGGATCCTTTTCGTCCGGAGGAGGAGGAATGGAAGGAACCAAAGGAGATGGGTCAATCACTTTCTCTTTGGCTTTGTAAACTTGTTTAATGTGAGTAGGAAGGATGGGGTTGTTTTCATTATCTCTTGGGAATTTATTTGATGAAGGGGAAGTGTCTATGGTTGGTCTCTCATGAGGTTGCATTATTTGTTTAGGTTCAGGCTCAAGCTGAAGCATTGTCTCATCTATGATAGGGATAGTAGAAGTGGATGGGGACATGTGACGAAGAGACAATTCGGTTATTCTTTTGGCTTTGAACTTTTGATAGGTAATGAAAAAGAAGTCTTTTCGAGGGGTGATGGGTTCAATAGGTCCGGGCCAAAAGGCTTCTAAGGAAAAATTACCTTTAGAGGACAATGGATTAAAGCCACTATGGTGTATGGTAAATATCTCATTTTCATGTGGAAACTTCAAACATTGGTGAACAACTAAAGGGACAACTTTCATCGAGTGAAGCCAAGGATGACCTAGCCACAAAATAAATTGATCCAATTGTGGAATGATAGAAAATGTTACATCCAAATTTTTGGGTCCTATTTGTAATGGGAGTATGATCAATCTGACTGTAGGGAACACAAAACCAGTATGTGTTTTAATCCATGCAATTGGTTTATCATAATCATCTTGATAGAGATCATGTCATACTAAAAATTCTTTCGTGATCACATTCTCGCCATAGGTGGGATCTATTAATATCCCATTGGTGGGCTTATTATAGATTCAATCAACTATGTAAAGTGGACCATCGGGAAGGTTTTTAAGTATATCATGAGAAGAAAAAGTAATATCAAGAGATTTTTTTGTTGGGCAATTACAAGGGATAACATCTATCGTACCCACAAGTTCATCCATAGGATTAACTTGGGTAACAGTTGGAGTAATAGTATGTTGTTCATTATTTGTATCAATGTTCATCACATGAGTGTTTGAAGGTTCACTGGCTTTGAAAAATGAAACATTGTGTTTAGGCATGGGGTTGGTAAGAATTTGTAAATTCTTATTGGGGGGTGCAACGAACTTATTGCCTTGATCATTGACACCAGCAACGGACAAACGGCCAGAATCAATAAGGTCTTGAACTAAGTGTTTGAGACGCTTGCATTGTTCAGTGTCATGTTCATTTTGGAAATGAAAATGACAATAACCATTTGGTTTAAAGGTGGGTGGTAAAGGCTTGGTAGTATTAAGTGGTTTAATGGTAGGAAAAGTGATCATCTCTTGTTGTAGCAGTGATCCGAAGGATCTTCGTCAAAATTTTAAGTTTCTCATTTGTCTCCAAAATTGGCATCATCAGAAAGAGAAAGGAATTCTGACTCCAACACAACTTGAATGGAGTCAATCGAAGTTATGGCGCTCAAGATATGCTCGGTCAAACCTCGGTCAACTTAGGGACTCAAGCTAGAAAAAGGTGAAATTTTTGATCTAAAAAATAGTCAAAAATAGCATCATGTTGAAGAGCTTGTCACCATGTTTTCGACGCCATTCGTTTTGCATCAAACAAAGTTTGAACGAGCAAGATACGACTAGTCAAAGTTACAAAAGGAAAAGGGTTGACCAGTCTTTGATGACGTTAGCATGGGTTGACAAATTGACCAAAAAATGTGAGGTATGGGATTCAAACCCATACTCTCTCACTTACAAACAAATCCTTCCACCAATACACCACATGCCTAACATTACATTACATAGGGCGCACTTTTATTTTATAATTTATAAAATCTGCCATAACTAATAATAGGGGAGTCCAGTGGGATTTGAACCGTTGGCCTCCTTATTGAGAACGGCTCCCAAAACCATTAGACCAGTGGCTTCATAGGAACTTTTTATGGGAGCAGGTTTTATTTAACACCTTTAAAAGCCCAAATCACCCCTAAATTAAGAATTTGCCCCTATTATCAAAAGAGAAATCTCCCAAATTTAAAGGGGATTAAAATTGAATCTTCTAAAGCTCGAGAATGTAAATTTTAAAGGGCTTAAATAAGTTTAAGATAATATTGAGGGGATTTTTAATTGATTTTATTATGTAAAAGGGAGATTTATGAAGATTTATTATGTAAAAAGAGAAATTAGGAGAGATTTTTACCTGTAAATGGGAGATAGGGCAATATTTTGTAAATCATTTGGTTATACACCAAATTGAGTAAATTTCTTGTATAAAAAGGGGGTAGCTTAGGATTTTGGGTAAGTGGTGACTTAGAGAGAAATTCCTTGGTGAAAGTTTGCTCGAGTTTTGTGCTTTCCAGGAGTTTGTTCCTTGCACTTTGGAGGAGCTTTTTCAAATTTCTTGTAAACCAGGGAGACACCATGTTGGAGTTTTGTACTAATTTTCTAGAGAATTAATCGGATCGATCCACTCATTGGAGAGGGACCCAGAGACGTAGTCATTTTTATGATGAACTTCATTATCAACTCTGTTTGCATTTTCTCTCTTCTCTCTTATTATGATTTTCATCACTTTTTTATTTACATTTATTTAATTAATGTTTGTGTGAAAATTGTGTTTAAATAATTTGGATTTAAAATTATAAACGTTAATGCTTTCAAATGAAATTATCTTAGATCTGTCAAGTTTGGTATCAAAGCTTTGTGTGACTATTATTGTAGAATTGGCTGCTAATATGTTGCAGGAAACAGCAAGGTGAAGGCGAGTTAGAAGAATACAATCATGAGATCAGCAAATGAAGGACTTTGCCAACAATGGAAGAAACTAAAGCTCGGAAAAGTACTGAGCCTGAGTTTGATGAGAGGTATTTTCAGCTAGCCTTTCTTGACATGAAGTCAATGGTGGAAGAGCTTTATGCAGACAAGAAGAAGCGCGAAAAGGAAGATTCTTTGAAGCGAGAAAAGAAGGAAGATCGAAAGGACAAAGAAGGAAAAGCTCCAGAAGCTCCATCTCCTCCATCTTCCCCTTCTTCTCCATCTTCCCCTTCTTCTTATTCATCTTCTAGTACTATTAATCCTTTCAAGAGAAAGGCTAAGCCTATTATTAAACTGGATGTAAAATCTGAATTTCCTAAGTACTGTAGGGAGTTAAATGCCGAAAAGTTAGATGATTTGATCCAATAGGTAGAAGTGCATTGTAAGATTCAAGGCCTAATAGAAGATGCTTCTATGATCTAGTTAGCCACTCTCTGATTGGGAGGTGTAGCTCTCACTTGGTGGGAGAGTAGGACTCGGGAGGAAATTTCTCACCATGGTAAGGTTAATATGACTTGGATGGAATTTTTTGCTACCCTTAAAAAATAGTTTTACCCTTTAGGTTACATGCAACAATTAAAAATGAATTGGAAAAACTTTAGGCAAGGAAATGGTCAATCTATCCAAGATTACACCCATGAGTTTAGAAAATGGCCTATTGCTTTAAATGTTCCATTGTATACTCAGGATACATTACTTAAGTGCATAGATGGTTTGCATTCTTACCTAATACATAATATTCTAATGTTGAGTCCTAGCAATCTGGATGAAGTGTTAGTCCAAGCCACTCATTTAGAGTCAAGGGGTAAGAACACTTTCAGTGATAATTTCTCAAATAAACCATCTAAGTCTAAGGGGAAGTCTAAGGGTAAAGGTAAAGACAAAGATAAAGGAAAATGGAAAAAGACAACTACAGTTAAGGAGTGTGACAAGCCCACATGCTCCCATTGCAAGAAAGAGGGGCATGATGATTCAAAGTGTTGGAAGTTGCATCCTAAATTAAGGCCGAAAAGATACAAAGGCAATAAAGGCAAGTAAAAAGACTATTGCAGTGATTCAACAAGATCTTGGATCTGACTCTAGACATGAAACAAAGATTGTTGTTTTTGGGGTCCAAGGTAAAGGGAAAGGTATAATTCTCTCTTTTGATGAAAAATTTTCTAATGCAAATGCAAGTACAAGTAAATTATCTACTCCTAAAGGTGATAACCAATGGAATGAATTGTTTCATATTCAAGTTGTAACTAAGCACACTAATATTGACACATTGTTTGATACGGGTTCTCAAGTCAACTTAATATCTGAAGAGGTGGTAAAGAAACTTAATCTAGCTACAACACCTCATCCAAAGCCATATCCGCCTGGATGGGTTTGCAATGATGCTCAACTGCAAGTAACAAAACAATGTAAATTGAAATTTGCTATCACTGCAAACTTTGTTGATGAGTTAGAGGTAGATGTTGTTCCTTTGGATATTTGTGGGCTTGTGTTAGGGAGTCCTTATCTATATAATAGAAAAGCAATCTTTTATAGGGGGGAGAATAAGTCTCATCTCTTTAAGGATGGGATAGAATACATTGTACGTGCACACAAAGTTAAGACTAATCTTGCACTAGTTAATGTTGGTTAGATGAAAAGGTTGGTCAATTCTAGTAAGAAATTTGTATTAATGCCTGTAAAACCCAAAGAGGATGAAATAGCTGAAGCATTTAAGGGGTGTGATCCAAAGTGTAAAACTGAGATGGTCAAAATAGTTTCTACATATGATGACTTATATCAGGAACCAAAGGGGTTTCCACCTAAGAGAGAGCTACAACATGAAATCCATTTACAGCAGGATGTGCCTCTTCTAAACATTGGCATGTATCGTTTGTTAGTTTTGTAGAATGAGGAATTCAAAAAGAAAGTTTAGGAGTTGGTTGAAAAAGAAGTCATCCATCCTAGTACATCTCCTTGTGGTTCTCCAATTGTGTTGGATCCAAAAAAGGATGGGTCTTGGAGAATGTGCATTGACTATCGAGCCAAGAACAAGATAACGGTAAAGAATAGGTATCCTCTTCCCTGAATTGATGATTTACTTGATCAGTTAAAACATGCAGTTTATTTCTCTAAGTTAGACTTGTGTAGCAGATATCATCAGATAAGAATTGCAAAAGATGACATTTGGAAAACTACATTTAAGACAAAACAGGGACTATACTAGTGGTTTTTCATGCCCTTCGGGCTTTGCAATGCACTAGCTACATTTATGAGAGTCATGAATGATGTCTTTCATCCTTTTATTGATGATTTTGTGATAGTCTATCTAGATGATATTCTTGTATTCAGTTGAACTTGGGAAGATCATGTAAGTCATGTAAAAAAGTTTTTGATGTATTGAGAAAAGAAAAACTCTTTGTAAAGATGTCTAAATGTGAATTCGCTAAGACATACTTGGTGTACATAGGCTATGTCATAAGTGGTGGGCAGTTGAAAGTAGACCCTGCGAAGGTCGAAGTTATTGTAAAATGGCCTAAGCCAAGTATAGTCACTGAAGTTAGAATTTTCTTAGGTGCAATTCAGTACTAGAGGAAGTTCATTGCAAACTTCTCCTATATTGTATCACCATTGCATGCAGTAACCAGTATGAAGATAACTTTTCAGTGGGGAGGTCCGCAGCAAAAGGCCTTTGAAACTTTGAAGGAAAAGTTGAGCACTACACTAGTTATGGCTTTACTAGATCTCCAACAACAATTCGATATTGAGAAATATGCAAGTGGATTTTCCATGGGAGTGGTACTAATGCAAGGAGGTAAACCAATCTGCTACCACTCTAACCTTTTCAGGTGCAGTAATTAACTATCCTACTTATGATAAGGAACTTTATGCATTAGTTCAGAGTGTTAAAAAATTGAAACACTACTTAATGGGGAAAGAACCTATAATTCACACTGATCACCAGCCACTTCAGTACTTCAACTCACAGTCTAAACTACAACAAAGTAGGCACTTTAGGTGGATGGGTTTTCTTCAACAGTTTCATTTGGTAATTAAGTACAAGAAAGGTGTCCACAACAAAGTAGCAGATTTTCTTTCAAGACCTCCTATTATGAATGCTTTGATTATCCTTAAAGGTAGTTCCATAGTACATTAAATTTTTCAAGAACAATATGCTAATGATGAAGACTTTAAGGAAATCTATTCAGCTCTAATTGTAGGAAAACATGTAGAAGAGAAAGATTACTATGTGCAAGATAAACTATTGTATCACTTAGGAAAATTATGCATTCCAAAATATGAATAAGCATAGGTAATCAAATAAGCACACACCTCATTGATTGTAGGAAATTTTGGGGTAAGAAAGACAATCACTCAATTGTAGAATTATTGTTACTAGCCTCGTATGCAAGAAACTGTAACTAAGTATATTAGAGGTTGTGTCATGTGTGCAACAAGTAAACCTAGTAACATAAAATTGGGGTTGTACACACCTCTACCTATACCATCTCGTCCATGGGAAAGTGTTTCAATGGATTTTATCAGAGGGTTACCAATGTCTAGGAAGGGACATGATTATTTGTTTGTAGTAGTTGATCGGTTCAGCAAAATGTGTATCTTAATGCCTTGTAAAAAATAGGTCACTGTTGAACTGACAACTCAAATGTACTTTCAATTTGTGCGGGTTCATTTTGGGTTACCTAATTCTATTGTATTGGATTGAGATTCTCGATTCCTAGGGGAATTTTGGTTAGCTTTATGGGGACTCATGGACACCAAACTAAAGAAGAGTATAGCCATCCATCTACAGACCGACAGACAAATAGATGTAGTAAAAAAGACAGTGGTGCATATTCTTCAAGGCTACTGCAGCAAACATCCCAAGTTGTGGGATGAGAGTCTTCATTATGTGCATCATGCTTACAACCATGTGGCACACTCTTCTACAAAGATATCTCCTTTTGAGACTTGTTTCGGCTATGTGCCTAAAACACTGATGGATTTTTCTTTTGGGAAGGATAATGTTAAAGATGGATGCCATGATGTAGAGAAGGCTTTGAAATTCATCCAGAAATTCCAAGCAATTCATCAGGTAGTGGAAGCACAAATGGAGAAGAGCCAAGGCAATTAGAAGGCTCAACATGATAAGCATCGCGATGATCACCATTTCCAAGTTGGAGACAGATTTTGGTTACAAATCAGCAAGGAAAGAATGAAAGGCAAAGGAAGGAAGCTCAACAAATTCAATATGGTCCCTTTGAGATCTTGGAAAAGATCGGAACCAACACTTTCTTCCTTAATCTTCCTCCATACATGCACATCTATTTAGTTGTCAATGTTGAGAATCTGACGTTGTACGAGCCTCCAATGATACTGGATGAAGACATAGACATTCAGGTTCCATCAGTTGATGATCTTTCACCGGAGTACATGTCAGAGTTGCCAAAGGATGTCATCTTAGACAAGAAAGTCAGTATTTCACGAAGAGGAGTTGTTGAGTACCTCAGAGTGAGATTGAAAGGGATGAAACCAAGCAAGGAAAGATGGATGGAAATTGGTAAAGTGAGGGAACTTTACCCTCACTTACTTTCTAAGTAATCAAGCTTTCAGGGGTCCAAAAGCTCTCCAGTGGGGAGGACTAATCTGGAGGATCTTTGTTAAAATTTAAAATTTCTCATTTGTCTCCAGAATCAACATCATCAAAAAGAGAAAGGAATCCTAACTCCAATGCAACTTGAATGGAGTCAATCAGAGTTACAGCGCTCAAGATATGCTTGGTTAAACCTCAGTCAACTCAAGGACTCAGGCTAGAAAAAGGTGAAAATTTTGATCATCTCAAAAATGGTCAAAAACAACATCATGTCGAAGATCTCATCACCATGATTTTGACACCGTTTGTTTCGCATCAAACAGAGTCTGAATGAGAAAGATACGACTAGTCAAAGTTGCAAAAGGAAAAGGGTTGACCAGTCTTTGATGATGTCAGCATGGGTTGATGGATTGACCAAAAAATATGAGGGATGGGATTCAAACCCATACCCTCTCACTTACAAACAAATCCTTCCACCAATACACCACACACCTAACATTACATTATAGAGGGCACACTTTTATTTAATAATTTATGAAATCTACCATATCTAATAATAAGGGAGTATAGCGGGATTTGAACCGTCGACCTCCTTATTGAGAACAGCTCCCCAAAACCATTAGCCCAGCGGATTGATAGGAACTTTTATATGGGAGTAGGTTTTATTTAACACCTTTAAAATCCTGAATCACCCCTAAATTAAGAATTTACCCCTATTATCAAAAGAGAAATCTACCAAATTTAAAGGTGATTAAGATTGAATCTTCTAAAGCCTGAGAATGTAAATTTTAAAGGTCTTAAATAATTTTAAGATAATATTGAGGGGATTTTTAATTAATTTTATTATGTAAAAGGGAGATTTATGAAGATTTATTATGTAAAAAGAGAAATTAGGAGAGATTTTTTCCTATAAATGGTAGATCTAGGGAAATATTTTGTAATTCATTTGATTATACACCAAATTGAGTAAATTTCCTGTATAAAAAGGGGGGTAGCTTAGGAGTTTGGGTAAGTGGCGACTTAGAGATAAATTCCTTGGTGAAATTTTGTTCGACTTCTGTGCTTTCTAGGAGTTTGTTCCTTGCACTTTGGAGGAGCTTTTTTAAATTTCTTGTAAACCAGGGAGACACCATGCTAGAGTTTTGTACTGATTTTCTGGAGAATTAATCAGATTGGTCCACTCATTGGAGAGGGACCTAGAGACGTAGTCACTTTTACGGCGAACTCCGTTATCAACTCTATTTGCATTTTCTCTCTTCTCTCTTATTCTGATTTTCATCACTTTTTTATTTACGTTTATTTAATTAATGTTCATGTGTTAATTTTATTTAAATAATTTGGATTTAAAATTATAAACGTTATGCATTCAAATGCAATTGTCATAGATCCATAAAATAGATCAAGCATTTGATTCATTGTGTTATGGAGAGTGTCAGATAAGGGGGTAAATTGTCTCTTCGGGTCCTCGTAGGTAAAGGGAACCGCTACTTTGATAGCTTCCACTTGACTCAGAGTAGGTTGGGTTGGTTGCAAAGGAGGGGGATTGAACTGTAAGAAGCCTTTGTTTGGTTTTTTGAATTTTTGCACATTGTTTTGGCTGCTTTGTTCATACTTCTCAGCTCAGTTAGAAGTGGACTTTGAATCATGACTAGTAACTGATTTGTGATAGTCACAAAGGGTTGTGCATAAATGCATGAACGGAGGAAATTTCATCATATTCAACTTATCCTTAAGGTGAGTGTTCAATTTTTTGATAAACATCTTTTGAAGATTTGAATTAGGAATCTTGACATCTACCAGAGCATACAATGACTGATAACGTGAAATGAAATCAGTTACTATTTCATTTTCATTTGTTTTACATCCCATTAAATCAGCCATTGTCTTTTTGGGACTCATATGGACTTGGAAATGACTTATAATTCATCCACAAGTTCATTAAATGATCGGATTGAATGATTGGGTAAGTTTGAGAACCACTCCAATGCAGTGTCCTTTAAGGTCCTAGGGAAAATTTTGGCTAATAGTTTATCGTCAAGGCCAAAATCATTGCACAATATTGTATAGGCATTAACATGATTAGTAGCATCTCCTTTACCTCCGTACTTCTCAAACCTAGGCATCTCAATTCCTTGTGGCATCTGTGTTCTTAAGATCTCTAGAGATAATGGGCTACTACGAACATGATATGTGGGTGGGGCATTTTGACTTTGGCTTATGACAGATATTTGTTATTGCAGGGAGGAAACAGTGTTAAAGAGTTGTGTAATGAGGGGATCGGCGTAAGTGGTATGAGGTGGAAGAGAAAATAGTGATGGAGTGTATGTAATATTAGGAGAAGTGAAGGGGACACTAAGAGGGATAAAGGTGGAAGATGGAACATTCGATGCCACAAAAAAACTAGGAATGCTAGTTGGAATAGTGAAAGAACAAGTCACATGAATAACTTGTTGCATGGTTGTTGTAACTTGAGTGGTATAGGTGGGTATGGATGCTACAGTTGAAAGAGGAGGAACGTGAGATCCTCCTTGGTTAACCACAATGTTTGTTGGTTGGGAAGTGGAAGGAACATGTTTCTTGTATATCTCGGAAATTCTTTTCATAAATTGTAATCCATCGTCACTTTCAATCAAGCAATGAAATTTTTCTATGGTAGGTATGGTAGTGGTGGAAATTTTCAAGGGATAAATCTTTTTGTAAATGTGCAAAATCCTCATGAATACTAATGACTTTATCTTGCATAATTTGATTGGCTTGTGTGTCAACATGCATTGTATGTGAAGGTAAAGGTATACTAGTGGTAGTATCCATGCCTAATGCACCATTGTCCATACCAGGAGTAAATTCTCTTGAGATCCCAAGGTCCACAACGAAAGTGCTATCACGAGAAGCCATGAGTCTAGAACTTCATCTTACTAAAGTATTATCAATAGGGCACCAAACACTCATACAAGTACCAAAAAAGATGGGGTAGATGCAAATGCAAACTAGGAATAACAAAATTATGCTAATGACAGAAATTCTCTAAACTGAAACAAGGCACTAACAGGAAACAAAAATGTAGGAAATACAGTGAAAATGCCAAAAAATTTAATGTAGAAAATGCAGATGGACTGATTCGCCCAGGGTGGCGAATGAGCCCAGGTATGAGATTTTTTTTTGTGTTTTTTAAAAAAATTAAAGTGGTTTTTATGCTTTTCAGATGCAGAATCAAGATACAAATGCAAATTTTCAATTTTTTAATGATTTGATATGCAAAAATGAAGTCTATATGATTATTTCACTAATGCAATTTTAGAAACCCTAGGACACAAAAACAAAACAAAACCGAATTGAATGTTGTTGCAAAGGAAACCTGGGATGCAAGATGCAATTGAAATCAAAAAGAGAAGTGTTCAAAATGTAGGTTCACCAAAATGAACCATCAATTTTGAGTTGTTCTATGTACTTCTCTTGCACTCTTAGGGTTTTTCACCTAAAAGGAGAGAGATGGAATACTAAAATTGTGGTGGTTCACTCAAACTAAAGTATGCAAGATGGAATTGAGACTAAATGCAATGATCTAAATGCAACTAATTTATGAAATTGATTGATTATGAATGCAAAACTAATGAAATATGCAATGTTTGAAAACATGGTGATGTATGCAAAAATGAACTAAAAACATGAACTAATGCAAACAAAATTGAATGAGGTTTGATAGAGTGCACCTGGAAGTTGAATGTTGATCCTGAAAGGTTCTGGAAACTGGAAAAAATCATTGTTCATCCCTAGTGGGACTCATTCACCACTGATGGTGAATCAGTCCTCCTACTGGTAAAAACACCTGAAACTGCTTTCCAATTGTCGGAAACTGTATTCTAATAAAATCAACCTTTTTAGCCTATAGGTGGGACTCATTCACCATTGATGGTGAATCAATTCTCCTCCAAAATTCTATAAATTCAAAGATCATCATGTAGGTCCAGATCTACACTTATCTTCTTGTCAGGTTGACAGAGTCAAATCTATAGAAAATGGGTTGTAGGTTGTCTCCAAGCTTGAGTTAGGGTTTGGTTGACTTGAAACACTTTGATGACTTATTGACCACTTTTCAACACCTATTTTCTTGACAAATCTGCATATAAAGTCTACAAACACACATGTAAAAGGGGAAAATTGGTTAAGGGTTAGAGTATAGGGATTTGCCTTAGTCAAATCCCACTTTGGTAATCAAACCCTTGATAAAGAAATGAAATGAAGTAAAGAAGGAAATGATGAATAACAACATGCAAATGTCCTAAACTCACCAAAACCTTGTTGAAGTCTAAAGATCGTCAATGATTGCTCCAAGATGCTTGATGATTGCTTGATTGAATTATGCTTGAATGAACTATTGAATGAGATGAATGCTTGGATGAATTAGTGAATGAATTAGGTGTAAAATGGATGGAAAAACACTTATTTATACACACTTATGCCCTAATAACCCATTAATACATCACAGGCTGACATAAGGTCTTTTTGTATAAAAACCCAAAAGGAATTTTGAATTATTTTGAATTTGGAGCAAAGAGGGACTCATTCACCACCCATGGCGAATGGGTCCCACTTTAGGCTTGTAAGTGGGTGTCAGGAATTAAGTTGTATTTAATATTTTTTATTAGGTTTACATTCAAAAATAAACTTAATTAAGTATTATGAGTGCATAAAAGGGTCATATAAAGCATAAGAAAGGTGTAAATAGTGATAACAAGCCTAGAAAAGTGTGAAATCTTGTTACAAGACTTTACAACACTTTAAAATAAGACTTGATAAGGGATAAAAAGGTGATATTTAGATTAATTATAATGAGAAGAGTCTAGAAAAGTGTAGAAATGTGTTACGACACTTCACAACACCTTCACAAGACACCATAATTTGAATATTTAGGACCTAATGTGAATGCATAAGTTACATTACAACATTAAATCAAAGCAAAATGAACCAAGCATTATAAGAGAAAGACATAAATAACCATGAAAAATTCAATGATCCATTTTTCTATGGTACAATGAGTATCTAGTTGGTTATCCTGTCAATCTTGTATGTTGTTTGCAGTTAGTTCTCATTTTCGACCTTGTTTATGCTTAGGTGATCATTATATTGATATTTAGTTATTTAAATTATTTTTTTCATAATGATTGTTTTGGTTAATTGATGAATTAAATGAATTATTAAATAAAGCATGATTGAAAAATAGTTATAAAGGTCGTTCTTGGTTAATTAATTTATTAAATTTAATTGCTAAGTTAAAAAGTGTTTCGATAATCAAATATGAATATATATTTATTACTAATGTTGGGATTATAATGAATTAAAAGTGTGGAAAAATATTATAATATAAAATAAAATATTAAACGGAAGGAGATAATGGATAAACAGCAAAAACAATTAAAAAGATAGAAAAAGAATTGTTCAGAGCACATGCGTGACTTCGAACTGATTGTCGTTTGGAAACTTGATGTTTTATGAGATTTTTATTTGATTTTTGTGTTTGAAAATCTTACAGCTTCTTTTTGGGAAAATAATAATACTTATCATTTGGGGATATTATGGGGATAATTGGACTTTTTTTTTCGAATAGGGAACTTTGTCTGCAAGAATAATATGTTGAATAATTGTATTTGGTTGATTGTTTTCAAATTTTGATTTGGGGGAAAATTATTGAAGTTGATCAAGAATCTCAAAGACGAGTGGTTGTTGCAGAAGCTTAAACTCAGTATTGAACTTCATCCTAGCTTGTGTCGTATTTTGGGTTAGTTTCACCTCTGTACTTTATTTTGATGCTTTGCACTATGTATTCATTCTCTACTTGATGGTTTGGTCCCATTTTTAATGGTACATATTTTATGATAAAAAAATGATTTCTTGCTTGTGCATGGCATTCGATTTATGACATTTTACTGTATGCATATCAACTTGCTTTGTTAGCTTACCTTTGGTAGTTAAATTTGTTTCTACCCTTTCATTGAATGTGATGAACTTTGATTGTATTTTGGTCACTATCTTTAGTATTCGTTGAAAATCTATTGAGTAGAATTTTATCTTTATGCATTGTAATGGTAAAATGATAATATGCAGAACGATTCTTGACATTCAATTTTAAGTAATTCCATAGCTTATGTGAAATGCGTAAAGCTTATATATAGTCGTAGTTACCAATGTGCAGTATATAGCCTCACTTTGATTTTCATGCATTCTTTTATTGATTTTGCATTCATTAATCAATAGCATTGAGAAGCATTCAATCTTCCTTATTGTGAAGCGATTTGTTTTCCACCTATTTGCTTGAGAAATTCAATGAATACTTGATCCTCATTTTATTTTCTTTCCTGCTGACTATTTTATAAGGTAGAAATCAACGCATATATCTAGAGAAGATTACAAATTTCTATAGGTGATGTTTTTGATGAAATTTTCTGGTAATGTTAGTAATCAGCTTACATTATATACAATATGTATTTACTATAAAGCCGATATGAATGGAATCGATTTCTATTCTTTCTATTGTTTGACAAATGAATATGTATTATCCTTAAGCCGAATGTATTTATTTCAGATCTTTGGGGGTTTCAATTTTTACACAGCATACTATAGATGGCGCCATAGTAATTGGTGATGGCTTGTATGTAAAGTTTTGATTCTATAAGCTCAAGTTGAGCCTTGCAGTTTTTTTTATCTTAGTCGAACTGATTTATATATATAAATATGGGTATATGTATATTTGTTTATTTATCTTCGTATATTCATATCAATTACTTATGTTTTCTTTATTAGAACAACATTTAGTTAAAAATATTATATATATATATATATATATATATATATATATATATATATATATATATATATATATATATATATATATATATATATATATATATATGTATACATATATATATATAAATATTTAAGTTAGAGAATTGGTAAATTAAACTAAATGAAAAGATTTTTATCTGCTTAGTATGTAATAAGGATAAATATATGTGGATAATAGAAGAACTTAAGTTGATATTCTTTTAAAATGTTAATTTCGTCATATTCTCCAATAATTGAATTGTAAATTGGTCGATTGATACCATTCACATTTGAGTATTATTATGTGAATGGCTTATTAAGTAAAGTTAGTGATTATGTAATGAGTTTAGAAAATGTGTAAATAATGTCTCCCTTGGATGCACTGTTGGTTGATTTTACTATTGATTATTGTGGTTGATTTTGATATTGAGTTGATTTTGGTTATTATTTTATGGAGGGAGATTTTTGTGTCAAATGGTTATTGAGAGACTTCCAGAGGCTTGGGGGATTAGTTTGAGTTGTGGTTTCTTGATTATTTCATTTTGAAAATAGATTAATTTTATACTTGAATTGTGTACAAGAGGGTATTTAGCCTTGCACTGCTTATTCACTATTATGGTCGGGATTTGTGTGCGAGATGGTTCATGCCTCGCTTTATGTGTGTGTTCATGTGGTTTTGTAATTTATGCAAGATGACTTCACCCTATTTGTTGTGCTAGGTCTCTAGTTGCTAGTATGGGGAGTGGCTCTCAATGGGGGTCGGAACCCAAAGTGGTGTCTAGGGTAACTCATTTTAGAGGTTCTTAACTCAATGATAACCTAATTAATGAATTAGGGGCTATGGGTATATTTCACATTAAAAAAGATATTGGATGCCTCACCCATGCCTGTAGTGCCCATTTAGGCTAAGGATGGGTTGAGAAGGCCTGGTTGGCAAGATCAACTTCCTTGTCCTCACGAAAGGAATGTTGGTACTGCATGTGTCACCCTATGGGATCGGAACCTAGTGAGAGGTTTCCAAGACAACCATGGATGAGGGTTGGGGTCTAGTGAGAGACTGCTAGGACAACCCATGTCAGGACCATGTGATGACACTTTTCCCTATTGCATTCTAGCATTCCCTGGTTATGTTATCCCCTTTTGTTGTGTGTGTTCCTTTGGAAGCGATTTATGTGTTTTTTGTGATGATCATGTTATGGCAGTGTTGTTTTGGAGTCATGTAAGCCTTGTTTGTGTAGCCTATAATCTTCTTGACCAGTTTTTGTAGTGGGACCTTATTGTTATCTCCTAGCACAGGGGGTGGACCTTAGGGCTCCACATGGTCGGGAGGTTTGTGCTTTTTCCTCCATTGGGTTTCCTATTGTTGTTGTTCATGTGCATCAAGGATGTATCTCATGTAGCATAATTTTAGACCTTGTACCAGTTTGAGGAGATAGTTGCTTATGTTATGTATTGAACCTATATATCATTTGTATCATGTAATGTAACCTTGATGTATTATTCCCATTTTATTCAGGGAAGCATTGATGTAAGCTTGTAACAATGCAATGATGTACCCTCATGTAAGGGAATTTGTAGATGTACTTGTAGCTATATATATATATATGATTTTTGATGATTACTTATTTGATGTTATGATATGGAAATGTATGTGTTTATTCATTTAATGTGATGGATTTAAAATGAACTCTTTTTGTTAGTTAATTCATGTTGTATGTTTAGATCTTCATAATAGTTTTTCTAGTAATGTAGTCATGGAATCTTAGAGGACATAGCTTAGCTTATATGTTATGTTTAGATATGATTTACATTTCTTGTTATTTCTTTTTTTTAAAATTGTGTCATTATTGCAGTTCGATGTGTTTTCCTCTGAGGTTCTTTGGCGGGGCATTACAAAATGGCTTGATTGGATGCTTGATTTGACACTTGATTTGATACTTGAAAGCTTGAAACCTACATCACAATGTTAGCTCCAAAACATGACTTGAATATGCATAAACTTTGACATGATGATGTGATCTTGATTATTGTTGTAGATGACCAATAAATCTACTCTTCAATGTTCTTGACAATAATATTTTTTCATATGAAAGTTTCCACTTGCTTCTTAAATTTGAATTGATAAAATAACTTTGTATTTATAGGTGTTTATCTAATTTCCCGAAAATTAGATTTGAAAAGCCAACAATTGAAACTTGAATTTGAATCATTAAAATGTCACCAAAAACATATTTTTAATTGGGCCCTGGCACTTAAGGAGAACCCATTCACCCTTGGGTGAATGGTCCTGAGACCTAAATCCAAGACACACAATTTCCAAGGTGTTTAAATTAATGTAGGCATATGTTTAATATAATTTTTCCTTTCAAAAAATGGGAATAATAAGGCTTTGGAGTGCATAATTTAGGCAATTATAAGCTTAATTAAGTCCAATTAATTAAGGGGGTGCAAACATAGTGTGAAAATGTAAAGGAGTAAATTTTTCTACATTACACTCTCTATATCTCTTTATCTCCCCCTCTCGCTATCTCCCTATCTCTCTCCATCTCTCACTATTCCTTTATCTCTATTTCTTTATTTCACACGCCTTCTCACTCCCTCTTTATATTGTCATCTCTCTCTTTATCTCTCCCCCTCTCTATATTTATCTCTCCTCTCTCCCTCTCTCCATCTATATCCCTCTCTTTTTCTCTCTATCTCTTTCTCTCTATTCTCTATATCTCCATTTATTTCTCTCTATCTCTCCCTCCATCTCTCTCTCTTTCTCTATATATCTTTATCTCTCTAGTTGTCCCTCTATCCCCCTTTTTTCTCCGCTCCTCTAACACATGCACTATCTCCAAATCTCTCCCTCTATCGCTTTGGATTCCTCTCTCTCTCTATCTATCTATCTCTCTATATCTCTCTAGTGCAGGAGCACGCGGGTGAATGGGCAATCAGTACCACCCAAAAAAATTATTGGTTTGATCTTCTTCAATTTTGGTTTGTTTTATTCTCCTTGAAAGCATCAAAATTTGGTGCTAAGAAAGCCTATAGAAATTTGTCAGAGGTTGTATTTGCAGCTCCCCTATTTGATATATATGCCAACTGTGATGGATCAAATACTTCCATTAAAGGTAGGTCTGACTGCCCTGAATATGCATGCAATGATGGGTTGAAGGCTTTGAGGAATTAAATTTATACATGGTCAATGTAAAAGCTTTGACTTGGTATTTTAATCTTCAATCTAAATGTGAATCAGTTTTCTCTTTCTTACATCATAGTTATGATGTCTATATACTCCATTTAAAAGTTTTGAATTTAATACTTGGTAATTCCTTTTCAAATTCCATGAAAAGAGTCGATTGAAAGAAAAAGAGGAATAAAAATTAAAAAGAGAACTCTATTCGTAGCAATGGAGAGATGGAAAATTTTGGCACAAGAAGTTCAGTGTTTGAACTCTAAGACAACCTATGTGAGAGTAAGGAGAGGGCGGCGCCAAAGACAGGAAGGTGGTGAAAGAGTTTTCACAAATTTTTTGTGTGGAGAGAAAAAGAGGCACCAAGTGTAGTGTTATACGCAACAGTGAAAAGAGGATGGTTGCAATGAAGTGAGGAAAAAAAAATGTGCAAGCAAGAGAAGAAAGTAGGTTGTGGGTCTAAAAGAGACCAATACATTGCTTGGAAGGTGACATGCCAGTTGATGAAAGACATTGGAAGGTTGTGCTAGATCAAAGAGGGAATCAAGGAACACATACACATTAACAAAAGGTAGAAAGGCACGAAGGTATAAGTTCATAAAAAGGAATCAATGTTTACAGATTGTTGGAAAAGAAGAGAAGTATAACGTAGCACTTAGAATTGAGTAAATAGGAAACATAGTAAAGGCAATTGGGAAAATAAATTGAGATTTGTAGTTTGTATAATATTTAAGCATTGTTAATTATTTGGTTCTGAGTGGTTGAATAAAACTGTGTAATTAAATTTTCCTTCAAATCTTTTATGAATTATCAATTAGGTTGTTGCAAGATGTTTTTTGAATTGATGAGAGGTGTTCCAATTTTGTAATTGATTTGAATTAGAATTGGTGAAATGAGGAATATTGTCCGTCTGGAATAGTTAAGTAGGGTTGAATGTTATTGGAGTGAGTTGAGAGTTTTTTCTTTCATCACTCTCCATATATATCTTTATCTCTCTATATATCTCTATTTCTCTATCTCTATCTCCAAGCTTAGGAAATATGAATGGTGATTTAGAGAGATAGAGAAATGAAGACATGAAACGTCATAACACCGCACACTCATCCACCATTAATAGGGAAAGATAGAGATAGAGAGATAGAGAAATGAATGGTGATTTAAAGAGATAGAGAAATATGAATGGTGATTTAGAGAGATAGGACCATCGTACCATATGTGAAAACTAAAAATACTAGCTAATCCTAAGCTTGTTGTGATGTCCTACATAACTAGAACTTTCCCATGTACACTCATCCATCATTCTATATCCCTTCATGTATTCATTTCTCTATCTCTCTAAATCACCATTCATATTTCCTAAGCTTGATAGAGCCATCTTACTATAAGTGGTAGATGTGCGGGGGACTGTAGTAAGTTTGTGGATGGTGAAAAAGTACTTGAGTGATTCTTCTCCTCTCAGTCGGTGAGCCAATATTTGGAGGGGGGTTTATTGGATCATTTGTATTTCTAGTGTCAATGAAGCTCATATGAGCTATGTATATATCTTGTATCTATTTCTGTGAAAGATGGAAAATGTATTTTGTATCTAGTTTATGAAATTATTTCTTTGGAAAGGTTGTAAAATTTTGTTAAATTAATTGGGAAAGATGAACTATTGCTATATAAAATGTGCATATTATCTTGTTTTGAAAATAAAAAATTTATTGCTATGTATTTAGCAATTTAGTTTATTCACTTATGGTAAAACTTAGGATAAATCATTGAGTAGAGAAATTGGCATGTTACATTTAGTCCTTTCTTTTTTGGGGTGGTTGTGTGTGATTAATTGATCTAATTTGATAATGCAAAGGTGTTCCTAAGTTAACTATGAAAATGCAACAAACTGAGATGATTTATGGGAAATATAGAACTGAAAGATAGAAACAAAGTTCATAACACCAAGCTTAGGATTGGCTAGTATAGGAATAACACCAAACTTAGGAAATATGAATGGTGATTTAGAGAGATAGAAAATGAAGACATGAAATGTCATAACACCACACACTCATCCACCATTGATAGGGAAAGATAGAGATAGAGAGATAGAGAAATGAAGACATGAAACGCCAAATGCTCATCCACCATTCTAGATCAATTTGTTATGACCATTTATATTCTATGCATTGGCTACCCCCTTCATTGGATTCAACCTAATCCTAGGAATAACCTATATACTTGTTATCACCTGAAGTTGCACCCTCATTGAACCTGATGTTCAACATCTCAATGTAATATGGGAAGACCTCTAAAGCTGTGGGTCACTTGTAGACAAAGGTCAGCCTCTAGAGAAGGTCAACTTCCTTTGCTGGCAGAAACTATTGATTTTGTAAGGAAAATGGAGAAGGAGAATGCATAAAAAATAAAACTTAAATACTATGGTGATACACCAAACTGATAAGAATGATGAGACACTCGAGTTACACTTGAATACTGATGATGGATATGGGACAGCACAACAATTTTATGTAGATTATGCATAAGTATTTCGTAAACAGGTTTGACATGCACACACTTTCAAGAAGGAAAAGTAGATTTTCACAAATTAAAAGGCTCATGTGCAATTAAGTAAACACAACTTGTAACCTACATAATACTACTTTTGCAAAGAAAGGCATGCTAACATGAGACAAAGCTATAAGGAAAAGAAATATTTCAAAAAATAGCTTGATCAATCACTTGAAAATGCACAATATTTTTGCAAGAACCAGAAGGAAAATTGAACCATCAATGGTAACCAAGGTAAATTTTATGTATCATGCTCCAAAATGAGTTATAGAAGTTTGCTAATCTGAGAGAGGACTGTAAAATTCATAGACTTTCGAAAAGCATTAGGAGAACTCCAAATGAGTTACAAAATCTGCATCATTTGAGAAAGGATTTTAGGAAAAATCACTAACTCTCAAGAATGCATAATCCGAACTGCTTTACAAAGAGGAAAAAATGCCTTATATACAAAAATATGTCGGCCCCCGCCCTAGGGTTTATAAAAATATCAATCCTCAGAAAGATCTGCCCTTAGATATTTTTGAATGAAGTTAATGTTGCATTTAATTGTACCCCTGTTGTCTATGTCGGTGAAGAGGTTCCCCAGGAAAGACCCTCTTGATCTTTCACAACTATAGCATTAACTTCTTGGTCTTCATGTCCACCTTCAAATTTCCCCATTGAACCTGCCTTGAATTCCCTAAGGTACTATCATTAATGATTATCGATCCTTGCCAGTTGATATTCCAACTGTTATTGTGACACACAGCTTCTTCTTCCTTTCTATCTGATTCCCGCTCCAGATCTTTCTACAAGTTGATCCCTTCTGGAAACGACATCAGATTTTCCCTGTAGTCAGCCTCCATAGAGACAACACTACTGCCTTCAAACCAATTCATCACCCCTGACCACATAGCAGATCCATACCACTGCATTCCATTGATCTTCTTCACAAGGATAGTCGTGATAGTCAAACTGCCAATTATTATCCCTAGCATCTTCTGATTGGTTGAATTTGTGCCATGTAGATTTCCAGTCAGTCAAAGGTCGCTTCCTTAGAATTGCATGTCAGTGAGACACTAATCGTGTCTCCCTGATGTGATTAGACCTCGTAGCAGCACTCAAAAAGACAAACAACAGTCGGCAAGACCTCATAGCAGGTTTGGTGTGTCATACCAATATCCTTATTTCATCGCCCAGACACCCGCATTTGGTGAGAGTCTCGCTGAAACCTTTGGAAAACCCATCACTATCAGCAAGACTTTGGATGTCGGGGAGAAGTCACAGTGGGCAGCTAGAGTCACATTGACGTGCCTATTCCATTCAGCAAGACATACGTAGTCGGCAAGAGGTCATAGCGAACGCTAAGAGTCTTTTGATCTCTTTCTTTCACTCTGAGCTCCCTTCATTTTGGCAAGACCCTATTAGGTCTACAAGACCTCATAGTGACCCCTTCAATGTTTCTCGAGTTTGAACGCTTTAGCGGAGTTAGAGCCTGGATGAAAACTAAACTGGGACCAGAGTCGGAAGGGGGTAAAAACCAAACAATTCGCAGAACCGAAACCGGAACCAAATCCGGACCTAAAACTTTCATCAAGTTTCAAGTTCGATTTCCCTTTCGATCCCGCCCTTGGAAAAACTCAAAAGAAGACAAAGAAAAGGATGAAAAGGAAGAAAGATGAACGGGAGAAAGAATCCCCCGACAAAAAGACAAGGAACAAAGGAAAAAGAACAAGACCGGCGGAACCGGGATCGAGACAGAACCAGAACTTGAAACTTTGGAAAAGTTTCAGAGTCCGGTTCCAGTTTCGGTTCTGGGTCCGTTGGAACAAAACCAAAGACGCACAAGGAAAAACAAAAGAGGAAGAACCAGGACTGGGAACAAAATGGAAAACGAAAACTAGAACTTTGGAAAATTGCCATTGCTTGGTTTCAGTCCACGTCCCAAGTCTGAAAAAAAAAAAAAAACACCCAAAAAAAAGAAAACAAGGCGGGATCGGAACCAAAACCAATCCTAGGTAAAACATAGCGGGGGCGAGGGCGGAAACAAATCCAACACTGAAACTCTCTTCAAGTTTCAAGTTTGGATTTCGTTCTGAACCCGCCTCTGACAACATGCAAAGACGACAAAAAAGGGATGAAAAGGAAGAAAGAGAAGGGGGGGAACACCCCCCGACCACAGAACAAAGAACAAAGGTAAGACAAACAAACAAGCCTGGCAGAACCGGGACCGGGATGGGACAGGAACCTGGAACTTCAGAAAAGTTCCAAAGTTCAGTCTCGGTTCTGGTTCCGCCCCCAACAGAACAAGGGGAAAAATGGCACGAAGAAAACAAAATAGAAAAGGGGAAAAATAAGGCAAGGACACAAGATGAAGACCCACCCCAAAAATCAAACACCTACACGTTGGGCTCAACCCTTATGGGAGCCTCATTGGATCCACGTGCCGTGTAGACACATAAAGTTGTCATAGGCTTGCAACTCTTAGATTATTCAACATTGCCCCTTTCATTCTTAATAATTAAATAATTTTTAATTATTTAATTATTTTCTAAAGTCATAAGTCTTCTATTAATTAAATAATTTTAATTATTTAATTAATTCATTTTTATCTTTATTCTCCCTTGATTAATTAAATAAATTTTATTTATTTAATTACGTCACTAATTAGGTCCCCTTCTTTCTAAAATTAAATAAATTCTTATTTATTTAATTTTTGTCCACTATCCACTATAATTAAATAATTATTTTAATTATTTAATTATTCATTAGCCTCTTCTCTCATAAATTAAATAAATTTTATTTATTTAATTTGTCCACTTCTTGAATTTTGAATTAAATCATTATTTAATTCAAAATGATTCCTTTGTCACATTCCTCCATAATTAAATAATATCTTTATTATTCAATTATTTACTAGTCACCTGGAGTAAATAAATTTTATTATTTAATTTCTCCAGCAACCTCTTTGTCCGTGCCAGCCTTATCTTCCAAATTTATTCTTATCTTTTGACATCTCATTTAATTTCGACCCTTGATTGAATTATCTTATAATTCAATCTTGGCCCTTCATCCTTATCATTTGCCCTAATTTTGACCTAACCCTAATTCTTATTGCAACATTCAATCTTGATCATTGATTCTAGGGTTTTTGTCATCTTCTCATCCTGGCCACACATTCAAAATTGCAGTTTTTATAAAATGGCAATTTTGTTCTCATTTGGCTTCCTCTTGGTCTCTGGCTCTCTCTCTCTCTCTCTTGATCTTTCTCTCCATCTCATGCTCATTTTTTGTCAACTCATGGTCATTGTCATTTGCAGTCATTGTCATTCTAGTCTATTGTCAAGTAATTTCTTTTAGTAAAATCCTTCAAAACTTGCTTAGGGCTTTGTCATTAGTCATAGTTGCTCATTTGAAATCTGAGGGCATCTCTATTTACAGCAAGCTAGGAGGTGTAACAAAGGTGAAGCATGGAAGATGAAGACCTAGGGTAACATTGTTCCTTTTGTTTTCATATTACTTCCTTTGTACTTTGTTATTTCATAGGAAATTGATTGTTATTGTGCTAACCCCTTTAACAAATCTGAGATTTTCCATTGATTACATTGGTGAACCTGACATATTTTAACACATTTTGAGAAATCTTGGAGTTGGGTTTCTTTTTGTTGCAGGTTTTGTTAGCCTTTTGTTGCAGGTTTGGCATCATTTTTGGACAAAACCCTAGTTTCCAAGGATTTGACCATATCTTTCACACGGCTTCGTATTTTCTCACACTTGTTTTTCTGTAGGTCAAGGACACTATCAAGAGCTCTCATTCCAAAAATCAGATTTTTTGGATCTGTTTTTCATTTTTTATAATTATTTTTCTGTTTTTAATAAAAAGTTAATTTCGGGAGTAAATAATCGAATTTTTCAGATATTTTTATATTTCTGGAAAGATCTTTTAATTTTGATATGGGTCTACTCTTTAGTTTTTAAATTTGGATGTGAAATTATTAGTCAAAAAATAGATTTTTTGAAATTAGGGTTTAAAACAAATTTGCTTAGATCTCACTCACGGTTGTATATCTACTCATAAAATTTTTTTTGCAGATTTGGAATGACATCACACGGATACAGTAAAAAATCAGAATTTTTGGAGCTATTTTATATTTATTCTAATTTTTTTTATGATTTTCAATAGAAAATTAATATTGGGCGCACAATAGGGAATTTTTCTGACTTCTTTACATTTCTGGGAAGGTCTCTGAAAAATAATATCAGTCTCTTCTTTAATTTTGTATTTTTCAGATCAATAATGTCTTCAAATAATTGAATCTAATTCAGCTATGTGAAAAATATGTATCTGAAATTGCAATTTTCTAATGAGTTTATTTTTTTTCATGGCTGCATTATGATATTATTTCTTTTGATTTTGTAGGGTGATCGTAAGGAGTTTTAGTGGCAGAAATATCATTCATACACAACAAATTGGAAAGCGAATAATCAGGTGCACATATTCCATCTTCCATTTCTTAATCTTGTTTGTCACACATTTCAATTTGGGGCATAAAATTAATCCTTGTTTGCAAACACATTTGGATTTGGGCTCTTAAAAATGAATTTTGTCTTCAATCACATATCAAAATTGGGTCTAAAATTAACCATTTTCTTCCTACACATTTGAATTGGGGTAAAAAAGAACACGTGCTTCTATTGTTTGCATACAAACATTTCATTTCTAAGGGAAATTAATCATTGTGAGTGTGAATCAAGTGCGTGTGTGATCACAAACACCTCACTTGATTTGCTTTTGTCAAACCCTTCATAGGAGGCCTGCTAGGGGATTTCATCACCCCTAGGGACGACCTCAATCGAAGTGTGAATCGAAAGACACGCTTGTTTGGAAGTTAAAATCTTGTCACTCTTGGCTAAGCCCCAAAGAACTTTATACCTTTGGGAAGTGAAGGTGAAGGGTGGGTTACCCCTTTCTCCCGGCTGTGTGGTAGGATTTTTCTTTCAAATCATTCCTTAGTCAACCTTGTGCAATCTAGCTTGAGACCTAATTGGCCATACCCCACTTGACTAGTCATAGGGCTTGTTGTTGTGTATTCAAGTGCTTGATTAATCATAGCATTTAATCTTGGAAGACAAACTTATCATTGTGCTTGGTGTGTGTGTTTATGCATTTACATGTAAAATCTTGTGTTTGATATTGCCCAAGTCAAACTTTCAATAAATTTTTTTCCACATCATCCAAGTCATCCAATCTCGTCATTCCACATCATCATCTCTTTCATCTAATCAACATCATTTTACGCCATGACAACATTTGAAGACATAGCACTAGGGCTTATTCACATGCTTCATAAAGCTCAAACAAATCAAACACCTTTAGACCAAGAAATCATTCAAAGCACCCATAACATTATCCAAAAACTTCAAACCAACCAATCACCACAAATGCAACAACTCATAGCACAAATCCAATACCTCATGACCAACTGTCAAGTCCAACAAGCACATTATCAAGTCCAATCACCACATCAACACATTTCACATCAACCCTATGTGTCACTTACATCATCATATCAACCTCATCCATCCACATATCATGTTACCCCTTCGTCAACCTATCACAACTCTTCGAATTTCAACTCTTATCCACATCAGTCAACCTTTCAATAGTCATTGTCCTATTCAACCCCTTCATCATCATCACAACAACAAATCATATCACAAGTCCAAACACCATTCCAACCGCAAGACATTCAACCCCAATCCTATGTGTCACTTTCATCATCATGCCAACCTAACACATCTATCTATTATGACAATGCCACATCAACATGTCCACCCATATCACAACAAGAATATAGGATCCCAAGTCCACCTTGGCAACAACATCAAGAGCCTTTAAGTCTTAATGCCACCTTTGACAAGGGGAACACCAATCTAGTTCATGCACCCTTACTACCATCCAATCAAATTCCTATCTCTAATCCACCATGTCCTAGTCCTAATCCATTGTCCTCTCCACCTTCTAACCCATCAAACTATTCATTACCCCCACCATCATCTAATCCTTCATCAAATCAATGCCTTATATTTAGATATTTAAAACATAAATTGATGGCATTACATAAATCCACCAATCCACCTACAAAGGATGTCACCCAAGGGCTACAAGTAAGGAATCCATTGTTGCCATGTCACTCAACACATATACTTGAACATACAAAAGATTCCTCAAACATGATGCCAAGTCCTTCAAGTCAACCATGTCATCCTCAACCCCTTGAGCCAAGTCAAGAGTCCCCCCTCATAAGTCCAAGTCACCCTCTTTCATGCTCCTATGTTGTTGACCATCAAGAACATGTCAAGTCTCTCCAAGAGTCATCCCCTTGCACCTCCATTCAAGCAACCCAAGATGTATGTCAAGAGCCTAATCCTAAGCATGTGGAAACATCAAGCCCTGGTCCTAATCAAGATCAAGTCATTTTCATCCAACCCATCCATAATATATATCTTTTCTATGATCAAGATGATATCCATAGTGATGAAGAGCCTATGCATGAGAAACTTGATCCTATACCCATCCATGAGCAAGATATTCCAATTTCACCTCCATCTAGCACCATCCATGACCTTCAAATATCCACTTCCCTTGATGACACAAGTGCCTCCCAATCACACATAGAAGATCAAACAAATAACTTGGATCTAAGTGAACAAAATGCTAATCAAGGTCCTTTAAATCCTCCATCATCCACTATCGACCCCATTGCAAGTCCTCCATCATATCTACTTGGCCTTTCCAATAAGGAACTCGTGTCTAGTGTTCCACCTACACCTAGTCCCATTGTCCATTGCATACCCCAAGGAAACCAGTCTCAAGATGTTGGTATTTACTCCATGCATTCTAAGTCCACTTTCCATCATAAAACCTATCATATGCCTAAAGTATATGTTGCCATTCCACCACCGTCATCCTACAAGTGTCAAAATCATGTGACCATACACCTTCCTCCATCCAATTTACCACCATTACTTCCAACTCCTAATCTCCCTCCATCTGCTTTGCCACCATTACTTCCAACACCTAATATTCCAATCATTCATAAATACCCTAAATATCCTAGTCATGACCAACAAATACACACATTGTGTAAACATAAAGCTTCCACTCAATCCATCCATCCCATTGGATTCAAAAATAAAAATTTAGATGCCTCTATTTATAAAGTCAAAAATCCTAAGGACCCTCATGCCTTAGGACATCAATACAAAAAGTCAAAGCCAAGTGCATCCAAAAAGTTATATAAGCCCATGCCTCCAAAAGAAAAGTCTAAAAACAAAATGGTTTGGGTACCTAAGCAAAAAGAAATCAAGTCAAATGAGGCATCTACGTCACAAAAATCCCAACCATCCACTTCCATCCAAAATACACATTCCATTCAAAAATTACAAAAATCCCACAAGACAAATAAAATCCATAAAAATACTAAGTCTATGTGGGTACCTAAAGCACTTCATCACCCATCTCCTAAGCAAACATCTCCATTGCTTCCTACACCTCGTCCACATCAAAAGCTTCAACGTTTATCACAATGTGTGCAACCATTGGTCATGGTTCCCTTCCATTTCACAACAAGCCCTTATACCTCCATCTCGTCACCCCCCATCCACTATCCTACATATCTTCCCCACCACCTTCCTATGGTCCATGCTTTTGTCTAAGCCTCCCCATTCATCTTTTGCATAAGTCCTACATAATCCATTATTTTCCTCCATAATACACATCATAATCCATCATCTACCTACTACATCTCCCTTTCATGTCATCCCTTACCAACATCTATGAGCATAATGACATTTGACATGGTCCATGCAATGACATCCATTTCTAGTGGGATTATCACCTTTCATGGAACTAGACACTTGAGTCCCTCCTATCCATATTCCCCTTCAATCTAAAAAAGGTAAAAAAGTCAAAAGGTCAAAAAAAAAAAGTCAAAAAAGTCAAACAGAAAAAAGAATTTAAAAAAAAAAAAAAAGATAAAAAGAAAAAGTCAAAAAAGAAGTAAAGAGAAATCCTCTTTCAATGGTGAAACCTGGTAACAGCCTTGGATAAGTACCATGATGAAAACCTGAAACAGGCATCATGTGTAGTTTGATCTTCTATGTCACTTACACTTGGGGGCACAATGTCTTATCTATCCAACCTATCATTTTTATGTCATATCATTTCCATCCTACCTACCATCTTTAGCCATCATACCTACCTATCATATTGGGTCCACTTATCCACTCTTCTCCTTTTGATCTTGATGAAGATATAGGGGCAAAGTGTTGAAACATGTTTTTTGGGTATCTCTTGACATACCTCATCCTATCTAAACCAATCATATCATTATCCTATTGTCATCAGCTTTGTCACGAAAAATCCTAAGTCTTGTACCTAGAATGGGGCATGTCATTCCTATGCGACATAGTCTTTGGAGATCACATCCTTGCTCTCTTATGCATACATCCATTTCATCCATTAATCCCATTTATCTCCTTGCACCTAGACTTGGTTTTCCCCTTGTCATTGGTATCTAGCACAAAGGCTACCCAAATTTCATCCATTGACACCTCAAAAATGTCAAACCAAAAAATCATAAAATGACAAAAAGACAAAAACATCATAAAATGTCCTAAAAGCAAAAACATCATAAATGTCCTAAAGAAGACAAAAACATCATAAAATGTCCTAAAAAAAAAAAGACCAAAAAAATCAAAACGCCCTAAAGAAAAACACAAAACATTCAACCAATGTCAAAACCCTAAAAATGGAGTCAAAGTCAGTCATGTTAGTCAATCCATGTCATTGTCGAATCGTTGTCTCTGCGCATTTGCTACATAGGCAAGGCCATCAGTCGATGAGTCCCCGAGACATTAGGTCAGTCCTTTTAGGTTGGTCCAAATAAAATCATGGCATTTGTCACAATTGTCACATCAGTCAAATAAGTTAGACAGTCAAAATCAAACACAAGACAGTCATTTGAAACGTCAATGTCAAAATTGGTCAAAATTAGACAACACAATCCAATCAATCATACAGTCAACATCAGTCAACTTGCCAAAACACATTAGTCAAAACAATGTCAATCTCGTCACTCTTTGGTCCTCTTCAAGATGTGTCCTTCTTGGAGTTAGACCTTGTCAAAATGTTCTTTTCCTTTTCAGGATGTGTCCTTCCTGACAATAGGCCCCATCAAACTACCAACACCATCAAATTGGCAAAAATCTTAAACTGTCAAAACTGTCAAATCAAACAAGAATTCAATCTTTGGCAAACAAACATTGGCAAACAAAATTACATGGCTATTAATCTTTCTGGTCTTTCTTATCTTATCTTTTGGCTATCTTGGCTATTTTGTCTTATATTTTTGTATGTCTTGTCTTTTTGGTCATGTTACTAGCTACCTCGAGGATGTCCCATGAAGGATTTAGAGGTGCGATGACGTCTCCGGGCCTATTTTATTTTCTTTGACTGCTATATGTGGATTGTCTTAACAAAAAGACTAGGGCAACTTCGCCCTTAGTATGAGTTAGGACATTCCTTGTCTGTGACTATCCATTTTCAAGTGGATGACCTTGCACACCTTGTTCTATGTCATATCATGGTGTTTGTTGTCCATTTGTGTCATTTTTACCGCCCAATGATGATTAAGAGCAATAAATATTAAAATTCCTATGGTAAGGTTTGAAGGATATGGTCTAGGAACTAACATGCATCTTCTTTAGTCTTGTCATCTTCTCTCTCTCGTCTCATATAGGCATTGCATCCATATCATCATCCATATCATTTTCATTAACATTTCTTTGTCTCTTCATATTCTAGTCTTCTCATCCCTTTCGAGAGCACACCCATGTTCTTGAAACCTGTCTGTCCTCTCGAGGGGGCATACCACAACCCTCCTCGTCATTCTTCCTCATCTTATTTTGCACTAGGGCATATTTTTGATTTTTTTTGTCACAATGCGACATGCTACATTATGACAAAGAGGGGCAAATGTAGAGACATAAAGTTGTCCTAGGCTTCAACTCTTAGATTATTCAACATTGCCCCTTTCATTCTTAATAATTAAATAATTTTTAATTATTTAATTATTTTCTAAAGTCATAAGTCTTCTATTAATTAAATAATTTAATTATTTAATTAATTCATTTTTATCTTTATTCTCCCTTGATTAATTAAATAAATTTTATTTATTTAATTACGCCACTAATTAGGTCCCCTTCTTTCTAAAATTAAATAAATTCTTATTTATTTAATTTTTGTCCACTATCCACTATAATTAAATAATTATTTTAATTATTTAATTATTCATTAGCCTCTTCTCTCATAAATTAAATAAATTTTATTTATTTAATTTGGTCCACTCTCTTGAATTTTGAATTAAATCATTATTTAATTCAAAATGATTCCCTTTGTCACATTCCTCCATAATTAAATAATATCTTTATTATTCAATTATTTACTAGTCACCTGGAGTAAATAAATTTTATTATTTAATTTCTCCAGCAACCTCTTTGTCCGTGCCAGCCTTATCTTCCAAATTTATTCTTATCTTTTGACATCTCATTTAATTTCGACCCTTGATTGAATTATCTTATAATTCAATCTTGGCCCTTCATCCTTATCATTTGCCCTAATTTTGACCTAACCCTAATTCTTATTGCAACATTCAATCTTGATCATTGATTCTAGGGTTTTTGTCATCTTCTCGTCCTGGCCACACATTCAAAATTGCAGTTTTTATAAAATGGCAATTTTGTTCTCATTTGGCTTCCTCTTGGTCTCTGGCTCTCTCTCTCTCTCTCTTGATCTTTCTCTCCATCTCATGCTCATTTTTTGTCAACTCATGGTCATTGTCATTTGCAGTCATTGTCATTCTAGTCTATTGTCAAGTAATTTCTTTTAGTAAAATCCTTCAAAACTTGCTTAGGGCTTTGTCATTAGTCATAGTTGCTCATTTGAAATCTGAGGGCATCTCTATTTACAGCAAGCTAGGAGGTGTAACAAAGGTGAAGCATGGAAGATGAAGACCTAGGGTAACATTGTTCCTTTTGTTTTCATATTACTTCCTTTGTACTTTGTTATTTCATAGGAAATTGATTGTTATTGTGCTAACCCCTTTAACAAATCTGAGATTTTCCATTGATTACATGCCGAATTAACAACATCATTTTCCCCCTGCAGCCACACAAGAAGCAAACAAGTTAGAAAATATGTAACCTAGATGCAAATGTTCCTCCAGTTGGCCTTCATGAACACTCGAAAACATAGGTTACACTGCATGATTGAGCCCGTAGGTGAAAATCGGGTAACATTTCTGGCAACCTCAGCTAGATGTTTTCCTACTAAACATGTAGACCAGTAGCCTAGAACAATCCATTGGGAATGGAGTCATGAAGGGGAAAAATTCAACAATTGGGCCTCCTCAAAGGAAAACAAAACATGTGCAATTGCACTTGGAGGAAAGCATTAAATCTAGAACATGCATTCCCTTAAGGATAATGCAAGGTGTGCAAATGCACTTCATGGAAAGCAAGATATTTACAATATATACACTAAACTAACATAAAGAAAAGAATGGAAGCTTGCCTTTGTCAAAGATGAACCTTTTGAAGGAGCTGATCTCCCTCAAACCATAGTTGTAGACCTCACCTAGCTGCAACCACTGAAAATTGTTGCCAACATGCATGTAATTGCACAAAACGCTTGCAAGGTGCAGGATCGCTTCACTGTAAATTTTTCCATTGCAAGGAAACCATATGATGTAAGTGTTAGACTCATCTAACACTGGTGCCCTAACTGAACATACAAACATAGGGGTGAACCTTTTTGAAGATAGGTCAGCATCGAAGAGTGAAACTTTTATAGAGGGAAGAGAACTCACCTCACAAAAGGATAGGTCAATGTCACCATCGTTGACCTTCTCAAAGCATGAACTGAAACAAAAAGAGAAAGTTTCCAACTCACATGGTGATGCAAAATATGTCAAAATTGATTTTTGATTTGCACAAGGAAATGCTTCTTTATGTACCTCAAATGAGAAACTTTGAAGCTCGGGCATGCTATCAAACTGGGAAATGGGAGCATTACTCTCCAAACAAATGTGTGGCTGCTCAGTAACTACAAAATCATTTTTATTGACGCACACTTCATCAACACAAAACTTAGATTTTTGAGACACTTTAAGTGAAGAACTAAATTCTTCAAGTTGTCTCTCTATTTTCATTTCTTTTTGGCAACGAGCTACAACAAAATCAGACTCTTGGAATGTAATGGTTGCCATGTCCTCTACTACTTCTAAAACCATGGAGTTATCTTCAACTATCAAGCCCAAACCAAATTTTTTGGAGGCTTCAATGGATGTAGGTATAGCTGATCTATCCTCCTCATCTTCAAAAAAACAAGGAAGGGCATCAAATGAGAGGATCGATTCCTCTATTGCATCATTTTTTTCTACCTTTTTGATGCCTTGTTGCTGTAACACTATTTCATCTTCAATTTTTTCTTGCAGCAAACCAAGACACTCATTATTTTGAGCACATGAAGGCTCCATAACAGCAACCTCTTCACTCCTACCCTGAAATTGCTCCATAGGAGTAAAAGGTTGAGCCTCCTCAAGGATGGGTTCTTGTGAGGAGCGGAGGCTTGCAAAACTTAGGATCTCCAACATAGAAGATCTGCTTGATGGAAAAAGAGGTTGTATTGGAGTTTCAAGGGGTTGATTAGGATTCTTGAAACTAAATGTTTTGAGCTTGTTTACCTCTTGCATAATAGGTTGTTTTGGAACAAAAAGAGGGCTAATAGAAGTTTCAAGAGGCTTGCTAGTGCTCCTAAAACTTGGGAATTTATGTTTTCTTACCTCCTCCTTAGCAGGATATTCTGGAAATGGTGGAGGTGCTTGTTTAAAACTAGGCACACAAGAGGCAGCCCGAGTCCTAGGCACCTATGCTAAAGCAAGGGAAAGTTTGATTTTTTCTTGCCTAGCAACAAGATCTCTTGCTATACACTCTTATTTTTGCTTTCTTTGTGCCTCCAACTACTACTTATACCTCCATTGAGCATCATTATTTTGTTTTTGTGCATAATGAGCTTGATGGAAAAACTCATCATGATGTGGGAAACAACCTTCTTGCTGCCCCTGATAGGCTTGATTTTCCCACTCCTCCTGTTGTAGGTCAAATGCTTGCTGCTCCTTAAGCTCAGTAATTTTTCTATGGAGATCTGTCAACATGGACATGAGTTCACTCATGTTTTGTGGTTGAAAGGAAGAACAAGGAGCCTCTTGGGGTTGCTGATAGGAGTATGTAGGCGTCCAAGAAGACTAAGCAAGGTGGGGTGGGTGGTGTGCATTTTGAAAGGGTTGAGAATCCACAACAACAGGATTTTGTAGAATGCAATGGGAGGTATAACCAGCCTGAAATGGCTAATTGGGAGGCACAAAGTTAGCATTATCATGATATGGTGGAGCGTACATATGGTTTCCTCTAAAAATTGACATTCAAACACCTTGAAAATTATTAAATAAGAGCAGAGGACTGCCCAACCAAATATTTTGGGTACATACCAAAGAGTCACCTAAAGAGTTGTAGAGTTACCAGGTGCTTGAAGAACACCTCCAAAGGCCGAAATGTTGAAGAAGGAACCACTTCTTCAAAGGAATGAAATGGAATCAACACTGCTTGAACCAGTAGATGTATATGGAGCCACCATGGTGTTTGAACATATGCCTCAAAAGGCCAGATGCATTGAAGAAAACACCAAATTCTTCAATGGAGAGAAGCTTGTCCCATCGGGCGTGCCAAAACTGTTATCACCTGAAATTGCACCCTCGTTGAACCTAATGTTCAACACCTCAGTGTAACATGGGAAGACCTCTAAAGCTGTGGGTCACTTGTAAACAGAGGTCAACCTCTGGAAAAGGTCAGCTTCCTTTGTTGGCAGTAACTATTGATTTTGTAAGGAAAAGGGAGAAGGAGAATGCATAAAAAATAAAACTTAAATCCTATGGTGATACACCAAACTGATAAGAACGATGAGACACTCGAGTTACACTTGAATACTGATGATGGATATGGGACTGCACAACAAGTTTCTGTCGATTATGCATAAGTATTTCACAAACAGGTTTGACATGCACACACTTTCAAGAAGGAAAAGCGGATTTTCACAAATTAAAAGGCTCATGTGCAATTAAGTAAACACAGTTTGTAACCTACATAATACTACTTTTGCAAAGAAAGGCATGTTGACATGACACAAAGCTATAAGGAAAAGAAATATTTCACAAAGTAGCTTGATCAATCACCTGAAAATGCATAATATTTTTGCAAGAACCAGAAGGAAAATTGAACCATCAATGGTAACCAAGGTAAATTTTATGTATCATGCTCCAAAATGAGTTACAAAAGTTTGCTAATCTGAGAGAGGACTACAAAAGTCACAAACTTTCAAAAACCATTAGGAGAACTCCAAATGAGTTACAAACTCTACATCATTTGAGAAAGGATTTTAGGAAAAATCACTAACTCTCCAAAATGCATAATCCAAACTGCTTTACAACGAGGCAAAAATTCCCTATATACAAAAAGATGTCAGCCTCCACCCTAGGGTTTACAAAAATATCAATCCTCAGAAATATATGCCCTTAGATATTTTTGAATGAAGTTAATGTTGCATTTAATTGTACCCCTATTGTCTATGTTGGTAAAGAGTTTCCCCAAGAAAGACCCTCTTAATATTTCGCAACTACAGCATTAACTTCCTGGTCTTCATGTCCACCTTCGAATTTCCCCATTGAACTTTCCTTAAATGCCCTAAGGTACTATCATTAATGCTTATCGACCCTTTCCAGTTGATATTCTAGCTGTCATTGTGACACACGGCTTCTTCTTCCTTTTTGTCTGATTCCCGCTCCAGATCTTTCTACAAGTTGATCCCTTCTGGAAACGGCATCATATTTTCCTTGTAGTTAGCCTCCATAGAGACAACACTATTGTCTTCGAACCAATTCATCACCCCTAACCATAGAGCAGATCCATACCACTGCATTTCATTGATCTTCTTCACAAGGATAGTCACGACAGTCAAACTGCATGTGATTCGCCCTAGCATCTTCTGATTGGTTGAATTTTTGCCACATAGATTTCCAGTCGATCAAAGGTCGCTTCCTTAGAATCAGATGTCGATGAGACACTAATCGTGGCTCCTCGATGCGATTAGACCTCGTAGCAATGCTCGGCAAGACAAACAACAGCCGACAAGACCTCATAGCAGGTTTGGTGTGTCATACTGATATCCTTATTTCATCGCCCAGACACCCACATTCGGTGAGAGTCTCACTGAAACCTTTGGAAGACCCATTTCTATCGACGAGACTTTGGATGTCAGGGAGAAGTCACAGCGGGTGGCTAGAGTCACACCAACATGCCTATTCCATTCGGCAAGACATATGTAGTCCGCAAGAGGTCACAACGAATGCTAAGAGTCACCTGATCTCTTTCTTTTGCTCTGAGCTCCCTTCATTTTTGCAAGACCCTATCAGGTCTACGAGACCTAATAGCGACCCCTGCAATGTTTCTCCAATTTGAATGCTTAGGCGGAGTCGGAGCCGGGATGAAAACTAAATGGGACCAGAGTCAGAATGGGGGAAAAACCAAAAAATTCTCAGAATCAAAACCAGAACCAAATCCAAACCTAAAAATTTCATCAAGTTTCAAGTTTGGATTCCGTTCTCATCTCGCCCCCGAAAAAACTTAGAAGAAGACGAAGAAAAGGACGAAAAGGAAGAAAAACAAATGAGAGAAAGAATCCCCTGACAAAAAGACAAGGAACAAAGGAAAAAGAACAAGACCAGCGGAACTGAGACTGGGATGGAACCAAAACCTAAAAATTTTGAAATGTTTCAGAGTCTAGTTCTAGTTCTGGTTCCGGGTCTGCCGGAACAAAACCAAAGACGTGCAAGGAAAAACAAAGAGGCGAAACTAGGACTGGGAACGGAACGGAAAATAGAAACTAGAACTTTGGAAAAGTTCCATCGCTTGGTTTTGGTTCGTGTCCTAAGTCTAACAAAACAAAGAAAATGCCCCAAAAAAAAAAAAACAAGGCGGGATCGGAACCAAAACGGATCCCGAGTAAAACACAGCGGGGGCAGGGGCAGAAAAATCCGACACTGAAACTCTCTTCAAGTTTCAAGTTCGGATTCCATTCTAAACCCGCCTCCGACAACATGCAAAGATGATGAAAAAGGGATGAAAAGGAAGAAAGAGAAGGAGGGGAAACACCCCTTGACCACAGAACAAAGAACAAAGGTAAGACAAACAAACAAGCCCAGCAGAACTAGGACCGGGATGGGACCAGAACCTGGAACTTTAGAAAAGTTCCAAAGTTTAGTCTTGGTTCCGATTCCACCCCTGACAGAACAAAGGTAAAAATGGCATGAAGAAAACAAAACAGAAAAGGGGAAAAACAAGGCAAGGACACAAGATGAAGACCCACCCAAAAAACCGAACACCTGCATGCTAGGCTCAACCCTTATGGGAGCCTCATTGGATCCACGTGTTGAATTAACATCATTTTCCCCCGCAGCCACACAAGAAGCAAAAAAGTTAGAAAATATGTAACCTGGATGCAAATTTTCCTCCAGTTGGCCTTCATGAACACTCGAAAACATAGGTTACCCTACCTAATTGAGCCCGTAGGTGAAATCGGGTAACAGTACTCTTAAGTTCATAATGACTCATCTAGTAGGTAAAACAAGTGTTTCCATAACCTAACTTCACAATTTAGCTTTAGCTATATGTACTCCACTCTATTGTAGTATTTAATTCTATATAAACACCCACTCCTTAATATGGATTACATACAAACAATCAAGAAATAGAGATTCCAAAACTAGAAGCAATAAGTAACTTCCAACTACACATAGGTATAAAATAACCTTTCCCTAATAACATATCACATTATCCAATAAAAAAATCAAAACATAGAATCTTTCCAAAGACATTCAAAGAATAAAAGAGTAAGATTCAACATGCCTGTAAATGCAAAGCTCCAATTCGAACTAACTGGTTTCCAAGCTTAGCCTCCTCAAATTAGCTTACAACTTAGCAATTATCACTTCCATTCTTCCCAAATACTCTCACAAAATCTCTCACTAAAACTCTTGCAAAGCCCCTCACTAAATCTCTCACAAAACTCTTGCAAAACCTCTCACTAAATCTCTCATAAAACCTTAGAAGAACAAAGCAATAATTCATAAAATAACAGCAGAATGTAGATATGCATCCTTTTGAGGTAAATAGCACCTCTTATTTATACACAAAAATCAATAACTAAAGGCTAGAAATAGGGTAATTGGATTGACACTTCTTAATTCAATTTGTTTGACTTAGCAAGGTAAAGAAAAGGTGGAAAATTTACAAACTAAGACTTAGCTCAATATTGCACAGCTAGTCACTTCTATCATGGACAACAAGTATCATTCAAATATGCAAGGTAATTATTCATAGGTCAACTCTCTCTCTATGCCAACTTCTATTTTACTAATTCTCTCATTTATATTTGGCCTCCATTGCTAGATAGAGTTCTCAGAACAAACTTCTAAAGGAATGCAATTATTCATAATTTGGCACCACATAAACTTCATGCATGCCATTTTGGTGTTTCAGCTCAAAGACCAAGTCAAAGCTTGTTAATGCATTTCAGTTTTCCTTCAATACATTTGACTATGTCTTACAAATCATTTCCACGTGCTTTACATAGTGCTGCATGTATTTTACAAAGCATGTTAATACTTTATGAAATGCTCACAACGCTGCCATATTATGCACTATTCATTATTTTTGCACTTTACATTGTTTATGATATGTACTTTACATTATAACACACACTTTAATATATAATCAGTGTAACTATTTAAACAATGGAATATATAATATATATATGTATATATATTTATATAGTATATGTCCAATATACATATATATAACATCATAATGTTATTTTATATATATATATATATATAATTTTTATGATAATAGAATGTGTCATTTGATATTCAAATGCATAATCTTATATTCATTTATTTCTAAATTAATATTACACATGTATATATTTATATACATATATACATATATGTGTGTGTGTGTGTGTATATATATATATATATATTAATACACTTGTATGGATGTTGCCATCATGTCAATACATACATGTATATCAATATATATACATATGCATATATATATATATACATTGTATATATATAACATTGCCTCCAAAAAATTAAACATATACACTTTCCATAACATCAACTAACATATATACATGAAATATATATATACATATACATATATATATATATATCACCTTTTTCATTTGATTTTCCCATGCATATGGGTAATTTGTCCATAAGCATGTGTAGATACATCTATCTATGTATACTTATGTACATATTTACTCATGTGTATGAGGTCATCGTAGACATGTATATATGTATGTATATATATACATCCTATCTATATATCTCATTGAATATAATATAAACTCATAAAGAAGTACTCATAGATACAAAGAAACTCAAACACTTAAATCAAGAACATTTTCACAATTAAACTATAACCTCTCCTAATTCATGCATAACCAATCTAAGGTATCTTACCTTTTTCTTGTAACTATTGACTTGACTTGACCAATTTAAAAGTGAGTGTGTGAAAGCTCAATTATGCTCATTAAGTGTTACTGGACCAAAATTCTTCTCCTGAGTGATACTTCCCCTCCCTTCTGAAGGCATGAACCTATACCTGCAACCAACTTGTCACATTTGCAATGGTAGTCAGTCGATCACAAAACAATCATTTACATTATATACTCTGTATTTAGAATTAATTCATATATAACATCAATTTGAATCAACCATTTATTCATTATATTTCCAATGATTCATATAAACAAAGTACAATCACATTTATTTCCATCAAAGTAACAAACACACACATATATTCAAGTATTTCATATAGCTTGGTAATAGTAATTAGGTAAATATACAACGGGGTGTAACACTAAAACCTTGATCCACCATTTTGGCTCTTCCATTGAGGTTAGTAGCCAAGTGAGTATTTGAGATCACTTGTAATCCTTTACTTTGTGATGTTGGAAAGAGTGTTGTTTAGGCCCTAGATCCTTTTTTTGACATCACACTACCTCTTCTTCATTCTCATGTATCTAGAATCTTGGAAGCTATATATTGTAGATCTTTCCTTCTGTAGTAATAATATCAAATGAATCTCTTGTGATATTTTCATCTTCTCTCTTATGAAATTATCTTAGTTATGTTATTTTTATTTCATTATCACCTATATTTAAAAAATTTATACATTGTATCACTTGCATTAGTTTCTAGGTTAATATTTCTTTTGAAATTATTAGATTTTGTAAATTCTAAGACAACATTAGACTACATTATTTATTTTTGAGAATCATGTTATTCTTATCTTGCATGTAATTTTTCCTCATACCTAATATGTTCTTTTATTAGATCCCTAAATGATCTATAGAATTAGTGTATTTTGATAGGAAAAATCTAACCTCTAGTTTTTTTCTTATTTTGTCTAAAATATAGGTGATTGTAGTCCTAAAAAATTCTAACAAAATTTTTGGTTGTTCCATAGCATCCAAAAGGCTCAAGAAAGTAAAGATTGGCTTTCATTTCATTGAAATTAGAGATTGGGAAGATTTTTTACAAACATGACTTTGTTCTACATTTTTAGGCCAAATAAACCCTACTATTGTGTCTAGAAGGTCGAAAACCCCTAATTTTCATATTAAAAAGTGGCTAGTTTTTGCATCAAGATAATATGTATCAATAGTTTTACTTAAATATTAATATCATACCATAATATGAAAAGATTGTTAATTTTTTAAAAAACTAAGGTTTTACCACCATGGTTTGGACTAACTATTATCATTTATTAACAAAACGATTAGAAACTCAATGCTACTAGTTACAACCAATAAGTCATTTCCACCAACAATGCAACCAATAGGTTGCCACCTTGTCATCCAAGCAACCAAAAAACAAACTACAACCATTTTACTACCAAACTACTATCATTCCATCACCATTGGACTACCACCCACTCATCACTAGTGTCTACTCCCTCCATTCCTCTTTTCAATTAGAGGGGTGAACTTTGGGAGGCCCATTCTTAGCCATACGAAAGCATTTTTTAGAGTAATTTATTTTATTTAGGATAATGTTAATGCTTTTCATATTGGTGTAAGTGATTTTTAAAATTCTCCCATTTTTCATAATTTTAGTTTTAATAAATATTTTGATACTTAGTCATATTTTTTAGAACTTCAAACACTAATAACTTTCACAAATGAGCTCCTTTCTGGGTGGCATTTTTTAAGTTAGTATTTTTCCCAAGTTTTACACAATATTAAAAATTTTGAGTTCCTATTTTGGAAGAAAATATTATTTTTAAGATTTTGGAAACTTTTGGGCACTGTAAAACTTGATTAAGCTTAGAATCTTGTAGTTTAATTGAACTAACATAAATCAAATGTGACACCCCTCTGATTTGTTATGTCTTCTTGATAGCTCAGATATTTTGTTAGACTATGTTTTATGTTGTGGTTATTCTATTGCTGACAGTGGAGCGATGATAGACTATATTGATGTGATGACACATTATATGCATGATGATTATGTTAATATGCTTTATGTTTGCATAGATGCTTAGTTGTGATGACATTGATATAATTGTTTATTGTAGTTTAATTGATATATTATCTTGTCAATTGATGTGACATTGTATTGGTGAAGAGAACGGTATTGCATCACTCGCTTGTGAGTGCACTGTGATTTCCGTGATTCTCTCTTTATGGTGTGTATGAATTACTATATGTATACATGTGCGACATTTGCTTGGTTACAGGATTGCAGGTACAAGACATTAGCTTCACTTGGTTTCACAGGTTTGAGCGTGTCCACTACTCAACAGTAATATTCGGAGATAGTAATGGGCTACCTAGTCATACCTTTACCCTAGTACAGTTTGTCGTCAGTTTGAGTTTGGTCTTAGTTTTATCATTGTTGTTCTGGGTATTTTATTATTGTGCAAATTTAATTTGGTAGATTAAATGTGTATTTAATTTAAATACTTAATTAAATGAATTATTGTTGTAAGGACTTTCGAATAAATTAATTAATTAATTAATTTAATTTGGTTATGTTGTTGAGTAAATTTTATTATTAAAAATAAATGGTAATTAAATAAATAAGAATATTTAAATTGATTGCAATTAGTAAATTGTATTATCATATTTAAATGCATGTGAATGGAAAATATCTAAATTGTTGAGGGAAAAGATATTTTGTTTAAGATAACTGGGAGTTAGAAATTTGTTATCTAATTGTTGGAAATTCATTCTTGGAAGAGATATTAGGGAAAAGAAAACAAAATTGTTTCACGAGAGTTTTGTGTGGGGTTGTTGAAAAATTGGAGAGGAAATTTTGGATCTCTCTCAAGATTTGTTTGAGAATTTATTGTAGAATTCTTGGAGGTGTACTGTGTGTTTTCTGGGAAGAGGCAAATTTACTGGAAGAAGTTTTGGCTACATTGGCAATTTGAAGTTACAGAAAAGCTCGACAACAATTCCCGAAGCAACAGTTCTTCTAGAACAGGCAACAGTTTCTTTTGGAATAGGTTCCTTTACTACTTTTGTGAATTTTTTATTGGAAAGTTATTTTAATTACTGTAATACAAATTGGAAATGTTTATGAAAGGATTTGTCAAAATTGTAGAAGTTCTTGTTCTTTCTTTTTAAAATATTTTTTTGAAAGTGAAACCTCTTTAGAAAATAATTAAATATCCTTTGTGTATTTGTTCATTCGAAATAGATTGTTAAAAAAAGAATTATAGTTCTCTGTAGAAAATGATTATTCTATTTAGTTTCCTATTTCTTTTAATTTTCTAGGAAAATGAAATCTTTGAGCTTTCCTGTAGAAAAACTTCTTCTGTTAAAAAAATTATTGCCCAATTTTAACGAGTGCTTGGATTTATTTCATATTTAAATATATATATATATATATATATCTACATATATATTGAAATATATATTTACATATACATATATATATTTAATATATAAATATAGTATTGGATTTTAAACAATGAAAATTTCCTGGAGAAATTTTAGATTAAACAAAATTGAGAAAAGTCAGAATTTAAATCGTACGGCGATTTATAGAAAATTGCAAGGTTTATGTTTTTTTTTAAATATATATTCAATGTTGTTAGGGTTGGGGAGTTACCTCACCGCCGACCTTCCCATATGGGACATGGCAGGGAGGGCAGCGCCCAGCGTTGTCTTCACAGGCAGCGCTAGAGCAGCCGACGCTGCCGACACCATAGTGGGAAGGGCTAGGCTATATTAAGTCGGCCCTAGTGCGTATGCATAGTTCGCCGTTTTCTTTTAATGGTTACTTTTTAATTAATAAATATATATTATATTTATGTATGTGTATATATATATTATATATATAATATATAATATACATATTATTCATAATATGTATTTATATATTATGTGTATATATGTATATATATGTAATTATAATATTTGATTTGGAAAAGTATGATTAATTTTATAATTAAATAATATATTTATATGTATATATATATTAAATATATTTATTTAATGCATGGGTAATTTAATAAGATTTACAAGCATGATTAATTTAATGGAAATAATTGATTTATTTTATTGAGGAAATTGAGTTAATTTTATGAGTACTTGTGAAGATTAGTGGATATGAAATTAGTTTTCTTGCTGTTAATTATATGTTGGAATTATATTTAAATGGTACTTTTTAACTTATGCGGAATTGATTTCAATGGATTTAGGAAATCCAAAGAATAGTATTTGATTATGTGCTTGAATTGTATTTGAAAACATGTGTTTCAGTAATTGTGTACTGGGGGGAAATATTTGTCATTCTGTGAATCCAAGTCTTGCAGAGTTGTAATGGTAAAGAGGGTTGTTGTAACTTTAGTTCACCCTTTGAGTTTTTAGGGTAGTGCACGTATTGGGTTTCAGTATTGGACATCTGTAGGGATGTGTTACCTTTTGAGGTGTATTGGTTATTGTTGTTGTTTTATTTTTAGTGCATGTTCTACCCTTGGCATGTGGTTTGAGTTATGTGTTGTCGATAGGGGAGTGGCTTTTAGCGAGGTTCGGGACACAAGGTGGTCCCAGGACAACTAGTGTGGGAGTCAGTATAATCAAGTGGGAATTAAATAATCTATTAGCTTAACACATATAACAAGATATTTAGCCTCACTCATTGGCTCAAGGGCTTGTATGAGACTTGAGATGAGTCGGGAAGGCCTGGAATGGCTAGATTGTTATCTTGTCTTCTCGAAAGATAACTGATTCCGCACTGGTGTGCATGTGGGGCCAGAATTATGAGAGGTTACCGGGATAACCCTAGAAGGGGGTCGGGACCTTGGAAGATCTCCTTTGGATAACCAATGCGACCTTTGTGATGACACTCCTCCTATGTCAACAGTCAGTTTATTGTATTGTGTTGGTAAATGATTTTGTAATTCGGGAAGCAATGTGACCCTTATTCTTGTTTACCTATTCTGTGAGTATTTTTGTATATTGCATGTGTCTAGAGGTAATAGGTTGTCTTGGTTTCCTGTTACTATCTCCTAGCACGGGGGTTGGGCGTACGAGTACCAGATGGTTGGGTGGCGTGCATCTTACACTGTTGAGTTTCTCTTCCTATTCGTGATGGCGGGATCTTCTTGTTCGAGGAGCTCGTGTGGTTCTCTGGATTTGTTCTTCTCCTTCTTCATTGTAACTGTGGATCCATATGTATAATTGTAATACCTCATTTGTATCAAGGTAAACCCTTGTGGTGTAATTGTAATAATATTTATGATCTATTCATTATTGGATTTAATGCTGTTGTATCTGTGGAAATATGTTCATTACATTTCTATGTGTTAGATTTATCTTGCAATGGTTTAATGTGTTGTTGTAAGTTATATCTTGAGTTTAATATTCTTATGCTATGGTTGGTTTAATTTATAAGTAATGATGTTCACATGTAGATGTGTTACGTAGCCTAGAGGATGTATGTGGTTAGAGTAAGATACTTTACTCATCTTGTTTTAACTTTTAAGAAAAAAATTAGTTGTGCTTCCGCAGTTTTGCATTGTCCTCTAGGTTGCAGGACAAGGTTTTACATCACAAAGAATTATACTTATTGGAACTCAAATTGATGTAGGAGTATTGCATCCACCTCCCCTTTGATTGATTTTACTCCCTCGTTGACAGGACTTTGGATTTTTGGCAGGAGGTTTCTACCCATTCCAGCGACAGAATGATGGTGTTGGCTGATTGAAGGTAATTGATGTGACAAGGCGTCATCGGCAAGACCATGTTCTAGGTCCCAACAACGGAACAATCATTTTGGTAGAATGGGGTTCATCGATGAGATATTTGGATTTCGGCAAGACATCAGTCTTTGTCCTAGCAATGGGGTGTTTGGTGTGAGGTTATTGCATCAACGGGACAACAATCTTTGTCCCTCCAATAGGGTGATATTAGCATGACTAGAGTGTTTCAGTGTGACATTGGAGAAATTCCCTCTGACAGGCCGACAAATGATGATCGGCAAGACATGGTTGATCGGTAGGAGATGTATTGAGGTCCCAGCAATATAGTGACAAGAAGGAAGATGACCATGGTGGGACTGACAAGGAAGTGACAGAGATGGAATTTAACAATGTGTATGAACAACTAGCAATGGTGATAGGATGATTGGTAATTCGTATCCTTGTTGTAAACTAAAAATGGTGACGAAGATAGTGATCAACGATGATATGACGGTGGAAATTTCAGGGAGACATACTTGGTTTGATGATATGATGGTGGTAATTTCAGGGAGACGATGATATGACAGTGTGAGATCTTGCTATGTCTTGGTGACATTCTAATGGCGGTAGATACATAGAGATGGTCAATAGTGATGGAAAATGAATGCAATCTCAACACTTGGCGAGGAAAGATTCAATTCCATTCCACATCATTGTTGTGGAATACATGTTCATTGGTCAACAATTGGAAGTTATTGATAGCGAGGTAATTGCATAGTGATACTACGACACAGGAGTGAAGAATGACTAGGTTGACATGAAGGAAATAGTATATAACAATAGTGAGTTAGCCAGAGGAAGGCAGAGGAGGAAAGGTTGGAGAATCATCTTGATGGTTAATAGGAGATAGCTCAAAGAAGAGAGTGAGGCAAGGTAGCCTACAAAGAGAGGTGGAAGTTGAAATGAATTATCTCAAGAATGGTGTGTGAGTAGAGGTGAAGTATCCTAAATAGCTTGAGAGGAAGAGCTTCAGAGAGTAGGGCGTGATATGAAGTGGAACAGGGGATTTCCCTGTAGATGTGAATTTTTGAATGTAATCCTATAATTTGTTCCAAATTAATAAAAGGATAAAAAAAATTAATCTATGTTGTGTTATAATATATGTTGGTTGCGAGATTATGAAGGCCTAATAAGGTCCTTCGGTCTCAACTATGTCAAGTGGTATCAGAGTTGGTTGTCGTGAGTCTATAACAGAGAAAAGAACATGAGGCATTTTCAATAGGGCCTATGAGTGTGGGTTGAAGCCAAAAGACTTGCAGGTGATGAGTTGAGAAGAGTTGTGGAAAGGAATGTTTTTTGTAGGCATGAAAGAGGGTCTATAACTGTTATCCTCCAACAAAGATGAAGCTAGGTAGAAGGTGTAGAGTTCCTCCACTGACAAAAGGTGGGTAGAGGAATCATCTTCCAGAATCTTTGTTGGGTAGAGGATAGTTACGTGAGTGAGGTATTGTGACAAGGAGTACCTGTAATCGCAGAGGATTGAGTTCTAGAAGAGATTGTTGTAGGTGAGAAGATACTTGCAACTACAAAGGCATTGAATCTTAAAGATATTTATTGCAAGGACATGTGATTGTAGAGGATGGATACCCTAATAGAGAGAGAAATTTTTGCAAGGAGGACTTGTAACTTTAGGACTTACGAGTTCTTGAAGATGTCTTTGAATAAGAGGACAAGATGGGTCATGAGGATACCATTGATAATCCCATTTTGGGAAGAATATTGGGAAAATACGAGAGGAAGGAAGTTGATTGCAAAGCTGAAAGAGATTGAAGTAAAATTAGATTCCCTTGAGGAAATCTTGGGAATGAAGAATGAAGAAAGAGAAGAGATTGCAAACAAGGTTGCAAGAGTTGCAAATATTTGTAGCCTTTTGATGGAAGGGGAATGGGAGGAATAAAATTTTGGGGAAGCCCACACAAGTGGAGAAAATGCTAAGTCATAGGTTGTAGCGATGGCATGTGAATGGAGTGATTTGTGTGAAATGGAAGAAGGGTGTTTGTAAGCTGAAATAGAGAACACAAATGGTCCCAAGTTTGATGATGAGGTTGAGGAGAACAAGGATGAAATTTTGTTGAAAGAAGAATTAATGAATTGTTGGCAATTGAATATAACAAGTTGATGGAGAAGGAATTTGTTGCACCAGGAGAAGATGGCAATGAAGAGTCTTTAAAGGCTCGTGATTTTTATAACCCTTTTTGTAATTTTGTGTTTGCAGGAAACAAAGAGGTTGTATTAGGATGTCAAGTTTATGGCATCAAAGAAGAAATCCTCATACAAGAGGATAAGTGGTGTAGGAGCACCTTGTTCATTGTATGTCACCATTGGTCAAAATTTGGAAATTTGAATGGGCTTCAAGAAATGCATGTAATAAGGTTATGGTCAAGTCATTTTCTTTAATGTATTTGTGTCATAAAAAAGGTTTCTAGGTGATCCTAAGGTTAAAGTCATAAAATATTGCAAAATATGTAATAATGTAAACAATGCAAAAGAGGGGAAAATGCAACATTGCATATAGAAGAGGAAGAGTCACCTCATTGGGAAGGTAGTTAGGTGGTTGGATTTGAAGGGAAGTCAGTTTTTGTGTTGCAAATATTTATATAAAGCCTTTGTAAGGCGAGTAGAGAGATCATTCAATGTATTCTTGAAGAGTTTTAAAACAATAAAGTTCCATGTTCTTGAAATTCAATACCTTCTTTCTATTGTTCATCAGTTATTAGGCCTCTGCATTGATATTAAACTTAGATCTCCATTTGTCTTGGCAATATAGAGTAGTACTTCACATTCAAGGAATTTCAGTAAATAAATTACTTTCTTAAGGCAATTGTTTGCATATTGATCTGTAACCCTACATAATAGGGTTTAAGAGTCTCTAAAGGAGTTTAAAGTCCATCCCAAAAATACAATGCCAATAGAATAGTGGGATGGGATAAGTAGGATGTATTTTATGTGATTTTTTTTGTGTAGATGTGTGTGCAGAGGCAGGGAATCAATAGTGCACTGTTTGTGTGGCTACTACAAGAAAAAGATAGTTTTCCATGCATAAATTGCTGCTACAGACAAGGAATGGAAGAGAATTTGGTTGCAGAGGTTTGGAAAAGTTTCATAAAGCTTATTCAGACCTAAACAAACATGCTTGAGTCAATTTCCAAGTGATAGGAGGTATGGAACAGGGTATTCAAATAAACCCTTGCTTTATGTATTATAAAAGTATAGAAACAATGGTTTTGAGAAATAGCATTCTATGAAGCCCTTTTGTCCCTGAGAGTGATTGAATCTTCAGTTTTGAGGAATGATGAAAGACTGTTTTAAGTTCTTCTTGTATTGGAGGCATTTCAAGACAACTTTCTTTGTAAATATGGCCTAACAAGGGCTCTTTTGGCAACGTATAGTTAGTTTTATTGTTGATTGTCTCTAACATTGAAGTTTGGTTTTATGGCATGTTAAAAATAAGGAAAATGGGACTCTAAATGTGTGTGAAGCTTGTGGGAATGCTTTGAATATGGAGTGATGCCACTCGATACAAGGGTTTGATAATATACAAGGCATAAGATGATTGGATTGCAAAATAGAGAATCTGATGAAAACAGTAAATAGGATGTTAGAGATTGATCTAATTCTATGTTAATCATGTTGTGAAAGGTTTCAATTGTTTGGAAGAAGCTTTTGAAGAAAAGTTCATTATTTTTGTTGATTTTGTGCAAGGTTAGCCTAAGAGTAAAATAGGGTTTGGTTGATGTTGGAATTGTGTGCCTCAGTACCATAGCCTGAAACCTCTTGTGAGCAATTCTGGTGTGACTGTTGAGATTTCTGGCTGATCTGCTAGTTGATCCTGAATGTCTTGGCAATCGGCATAACTTGAACCTTCGGCATAACCTGGGACAGTCAGAATGTTGTCTCGGTGACGGTAGAAAGTCTGGCCGATATCGGTGTGACCCTTGGTCTATTTGGCCAATGCAGTAATCAGTATGACTTGCTCCTATCAGAATGTGTCTTAGTGATAAGAGATGTCTCACCAACAGTGTTACATTTGGAGTCATCGGGATAACATAAGGGTTCGGTAGGAACTCTTGATGATAGGGAGATCTCTGGCCGACAGGCCACTCTTATCAAATATCGGGGAGACCCTTGGCCGAAAGGCTTGCTTCAGTATGAAGTCTCAGTGATAGCCAAAGTCTTGCTAATAGCTTTCACTTGGAGTCTTCGGGGTAACACGGAGGATTTGCTATGAACTCTTGGTGACTTATGTTTGTCTCACCGATGCTCATCGAGGTAACTTGGAAGTCTCGGTAAGAAGTCTTGCCGATGGTGGGTTCTCTCGCCAATAGGTGTGAACATCATTTTAACCTCTTGGCAATAGCGGTAAATCTTGCCAACTGTTGGAAACTTTGGAATAACTTGTGAACATTGATGTGATGTCCTGGCGAGTAGTGATAGTCTCACCGAATGGAAAGCTAACGTTTATGTGACTTTGGGATTTCGGTATGATGTCTCATTGAATAGTGATTGTCTTGGTGATAGCAATACAAGTGATGATCATCGGTATGAGGTCTTGGTGACAAGGAAAAGTCTGAGTGATATCTTTTTGAACTTGGTGTAACCTCTTGCCAATAGTGAGGACTCTTGGTGACAGTTATAGTCAGGTCTTATGGCATCGGGGAGACACGGTTAGTGACTCACCAACATGCGAATACAAGTTGAATGCCTCTAACCAATTGGGAGACCATCCTACATGGTGTGTCTTCAACCAATTAGAGAAGCCGAATGGGAACAGTTGGAAGTTAGTCTGTTGTGGTCATTCTGTGAGGAAGTTCAATAGACAGAGACGACATGGATATACTCTGGAATTGCAGATGATGTTCAGTTCGATGAACAGTTGTTCGATACAGGTGAGCGATAGAGTGAGGTCCGAGTGGCTGGCTGGAAGGCTGAGGCCATGAGGCCAAAATAGAGGAAGTGAGAGGCAGGGTTATGCTACCAAATTCTCTCTTGATCAAGGATTGAATGCCATGGTTGATCTCTCATGCTGATTTGTACTATATACTGTGTGAGGGTATTGCAATAGTACGAAGATTGTTTGGTTTGAGAGGTTGATCAGGAAATGTACAGAGGGAGAGTTGGTTACCAGATTGTATCCAAAATGAACAAGATGTAATCTCTAAAAAGGCTATGAGCCTAAATTGTATTGTAACCTTCAGTTGTTGAATAATACAATGGCTCGATCTTTGGAGTGTGGGGTTTTTTACCCGAAAGGGTTTTCCCCACGTAAGTCTGTGTGTTCTATTTTTTGTCTTATCTTTCATCTGTGTTGGTTCTGCTTCTAGAATCTGCTATTGCATGATGTTGAATTTACATGTGCTTCTCTCAAAAGGATTAATGTGGGAAATGAATTGTGTCTGTTTCCGCTTTAGGACATAGTTGTACGTGTCTTTGAGGCAATCTAATCAAAATTGAAGTTACCAAAGGCACCACTATTCTTGGAGATTTCTCTGAGATGCCCTAAATTTCCCAAACAAGTGGTATTAGAGCCATCTTTTGGTTGCTAGTTCTAGTTATTTCTCCTGTGAAGATTTCTTAGCTTGATAGGCTAGAGGAAATTTGGAGAAATGGACTGATTTATTGATCCTTTGGTGAGTGGAAGTCTTGTGATATTTGGAGACAGCGCACAGCTTGAAGGATGGTGGAGATGGAAAAGGGAGTTGATCGTGTTGTTTTGTTGTGATTTGTGTCTCCTGGTTGGCAGCGATATAACCTTGGTGTATGAGGTGTATTTTCTTGCTTCGTGGTTGGGTAGCAGTAAAGCTTTCATATTGGAACTATGTATGAGAGGCTCCTTGGTGATATGGAGAAGCCTAGTTTGTTTCTTAGCCATGGAAGAGAGTGCTTATGCTAGGTGGTGTTTTCCTAGTGTGGGAAGGCACTATTTTCCTATTAATCTCGAATACATAAAGGCTATGGAGTTAATCATTAGTTGATTTGCAAGCTTTTGAAATAGCCTATCTCTTTCTCAGATGCATGTACATGTTTTACATAGTTAAGCAAAACTTTTGGTTATGTGGAGTTGTTAAGCTATTTTCTAAACACTAGCTTTTGGGGTGTTGTTGGTTGAGATAGTTGTAGTTTTGCATGCATGCTTTGTGCATGGTTTGAGGAGGTGTGATTTATTCTCTACATGGGAGTGTTGGTACATGATTTTTCACTCAGCATTCCTGTGATGGTACTTGTGAGTTCTTTGATTATGGTGCTCATTGTGGACATGATTGGAAAATTAGATTTGTCGTGTTCTGGTGTTTGAGTCATTATTTTCTATGTGGTTATTCTCTTTGAAATCTTAGTGTTGCAGTTTCCAATGCGATGATGGGTTTTCATGTTTGATGTTTGTGATCTACGAGTTATACGGTTGGTGGATTAGCTACCCATTGGCTATAGTGAGATAACTTGGATGTGGACTGTCTTTATCCACGAGGTTGATTCATTCCTGGTACAAACTTGTTATTTGGCCTTGTTTGTGGTCACTTGTGAATTGGTGTGATTTTTTTGAGATGAGAGGATGGATATTGTTGAGTACCTGAATAGTCAGTTATGGGAACCTAAAGCAGGTGGACATGATGCTTGGAGAGCTCGAATGTCACATTTCAGTGGGAGCTTTAGCAGTAATTGTGGTTTCATCACATGGTGGTGAATGGTCTTCTTTAGTGTTGTAGATGTTTCAAGGGGGAGCTTTTAGATCATGTTTCTGTAGAAGGGTTCTTTCGCTTTTGCATGGACATTATTTGAAGATGTGCAACATCTTGGATCCATGGAGGACACTTGGAGTCTTTGGCTGAGGTGGTGGTGGTGCTTGACAGGTGATGTTGGTTTTGAGTCTGTTTGCTTTATGTCATGGTATACTCTTGTTTGTGCACTGGAGTTTTGGCATTGTGCATTGTACTTGAGACCATGGTGAAGTCACTTGAAGTATGGTATCTCCTAAGGGGATATGTAGATCATGGTGTCATGATAAGTTCCTAATTCAAATGATTGGAGCTTTGACAATGGTCTGGTAAATTCTTTGTGTATTTGGTGCTTTGATTATTTTCTTGATACTTCATGATAGTGCAGTAATGCAGTTGAAATTTAGATGAGATGATCGGTTGCTAGTACTCATGGATACATGAAGAATAAGGTGAGTTTGTTTTTCTCTTATGAGAGAAGTGTTGTTGATTGTTACTCTTGATAAAGTTTTTAGCAGAAAGTCTGAGAAGCCTACACCTTGGTTGAACGTGAGTTCAATTAGAGACCTATGAGGAGATTGCTCTTGGATTATTCACGATGGCTTATGTATCTTCAAGGAGTATTCTTGTTCCCACTCTTGGTCTGCTCGGCAATTTATTTGAGAGGTATTTGGCCCATTATATTTTTCAGATGTGTTTTATGTTCACTTTCATGATATGGATCTTGAATTGTTGTTTAATGGTTATGGAGGATTCATAGTGGAAGTTGTACATCTTGTTTATCTCCTTGAAATTTTGTGTTATGTGTTTTAATGATGAGAATTGGTAGGAGATGATGTATGGGCTGATTTCCTGAAGTGGGGAATGAACTAGCTTGATCTTCTTTGAGAGGCTTACATCCATGTTGATTACATGATATTAGAAGTTGGTTTGAACTTAGTGATTGAACAGTTGGATGTTGTTAAGGCTTTTCTTTTGGGATGAGAAGGAGATCATTATTGACACAGCTGGCTGTTAGAAGTGTATATAGGAGGATGTTCTATAGGGATATGGTGTGTATATTTTCTCTCTTTGGTCTTGCTTTACTTCCTGGATGTTTGGTTTCACATTTCATTGGTTTGAGGTTTGGTTGGATCTATAGTGATCACTTGCTTGTGGTCATGTGTTTTCACTCATGTTCATGGATGATGACATGGAGGTTCTTAATCCTTTTTCCTTTGATTGTGTGTGGAGAACTTGGGAGAACTGTGAAGACTTGTGGTGATAGAAATGAATCTTGTAACAGTTTGTTGCAGGTTGTGCATATCATTGTGGATATTTTTGGTACTCCATGGTTACATTTTCTATGTTTTGTTATTGGTAGACTTGGTATGTCTCTGATCTTTCAGATTTGGAATTACTCAAGCAGTGGGAGTTCCTGTTGTGTTTTGTATTCTTCGACTAGTTGGCACTTGGAGCTTGTATTTGTTGTTATTGAGTTGGTTATAGTTTGGAATGAGTTTACTAATGCTTATACCTTTAAGGTATGTGGGATTCGATGGAATAGCATGAGTTGTAGGTGCTATTTTTATTCGCATGGGTCTATCAGTTGGATGGAAGTAGTTAGTCTGATTGTTGTTCTAGCTGGTGTTTTCTATCTTGTTTCTAGAGAATGACTTCAGGATTGTGTTCTATTTGAGGCTTTGAAGTTGATATTGCTTCCGTATAGTGTCTGAGCACACTGAAGTGGTAGCAGTATCTTGTTGATGATATCACTAGGATCTTTTGCTTATGTTCATTGGACTAGTGCTTACTCACCTTGGCTTGTATCTTTCTTCCACAGGTGGCATGTTGGAAGATGACAGGGTTTGTTGCTTGAATGGTGGACATCTTGGATGTTGGTGCTTAATTATTGATGGAGTATGAGAGCATGTTTGAGGTCTATATGGTTTCCTGGAGGGCTGTGATCGGTTGTGTTGATGATGTTTTCTGCACAGCAACAACTTAGACAGAATATAATATCCTATCTCACTTGAAAGGTAAATCTCTATCAGCAAACCTCAAGAGATAACCCCAAGGTTTCTAATGTCAAGTCTTGACAATGCATAAACAACCTAGTGATAAATGTGAAAATGTTGGTAATCACAATGGGACCTTACTACAAGCAAAATACTGAATATCAATTTATCAGATCTAACAATATGATGATACTTCAATTCTAGATTTAACCCAATAATCAAAGCAATAACCAAAGATAAGGGTTTCAAAGATATTTCTAAACTTAATATTAAACCTAAGATTAACAATGAAAATGACCAACACTCAAAATGGACCAATCCCTCAAAATTGATTTCTACTTGACCCAGATGGATCTACAATCTTATAGAAATAGTGCAATCTTCTAAGGTGTTAAGATTTTCAAATCATGAACATTCATTCAAACAACCCTATTGCAATTGATATGAATAAACCCTCACAATCGAACTTGAGCACAATGAATATAGATTCCAGGCTAACTTTGCAAAGCAACTAGCAATCAATTGGTTGCAAAAAGTATGGACTAGGGATTGTTGCAACACTTCAAATATTGAATCATAAGCATTATTCAATAAAATCTAATCTAAATATTAACCTCCTCAAATAAATTCTAAAGATATCATAACAATAACCATGCAAGATAAGAAGAAACACAAGTATGGCACCAAACCACAATGTCATTACTTGCATCAAATTATCCACTGTAGCAACAATTCTAGCTTTTTGTTACAATATTTGCTTGACAACAACTACTTGCTAACTCCTACTCTACTTAATTCACTTCTATCTATCTCTCTATTCCTTTATATCTAAAATTTATTAACCCTTAAAAATGAGGCAAAATGCCAAATTTATAGAACCCCCAAAATATGTCGGCCAAGAGAAATTAGAAATAAAATAAAATATGCATTAAATTCATGAACATCATCTAGGTCATCCTGGGATCTCCAATGTAGCCTGGACCAATGCATGGCAAAATAATAGGGAAGCACAAATCTTGATGCAGCCAATCATTAACTGCCTTCCCCTTTATCCTTATTCTGATCCAACATTTCATGAACTTTGAAAAGAACCTTGTCCAAGTCGGCCACAGGTGGCAAAGGAAAAACCCTAAGTTTCCTTTCAATTGATGCAATTTCCTCTCTTGACTATTTTACAAACATATCCCAATCCACCTTGTATGTTAAGTACTTGTCAATGACGGAAATGTATGTAGTCGCATCATCTAACGGGTGCTTAGAAATGGAATCATCATTAACTGGGGCATTAACATCATGCAACCACTTCCTCAACTGTTTCAAACTCAAATATTTGGGAGCAATCTACCTTCTCCCTATTACAATCTCAAAAAAGGCAATGGAGCCATTGTACACACCAGCCAGGGTATCATCAATCTACCTCCTCTATTTGTAAATCTTCTTCAACACTTTGTAAATTTTCTGCAGTAGGAGATATGTATCTTCCCTATCTTGTGCCAACACTTCCTTCAACCAATCAGTTGCCCTTATAGCATCCTTCCCAGTCGACAGAATCTACTTAATGGCTTCATTACCTCTGGCTCAGACCCCTTGCAACCAATTCACAGTGGCAAGAGTGGAAGCTATAATCTTTTCAAGCTTGGTGATGGTCTCCTTGAGTAAAGGATTTGCAGCAAAAACTGAAGGATTAATAGATTGCAGGGGCTTCATTAAATCTTCCAAGAATTTCCTAAAGTTCTCATTTTCCTTCTTTAGCTCCTGCCTGGTCTTTACTTCTTTCCTCAGCCTACCCAAGATGACTGCACTAGAACCCTCATAATCTTCAATATCTTTCTCAACGGATGTAGGCCCCAAATTGAAAGTCTAAATATTGTAATCCTTTCCAGCCACATTATCTCTGTTTTTATCTGGAGCAGGGGTGGCAATGTGAACAACTCTATTGTTGGCCTCATCTCTTTCAATCCTTGAGATCACCCTAGCTTTCTTTTTACCTTTTTCTTTTTCAATCTTAGCGAGTAGCTCATCCCAATTTGGTGGATTGTCTTCCACAATAACCTATTTTCTCCTTATTTCTTTATCTAACCAACCAGGAACAGTTGATTCCAATTGCACTACACTTTGTTTCTCCTCCTGTTGATCCTTAGGTGCCTCCTCACTCACATTTTGTTTCTCAGGAGTTTCATCTATCTTACCTTCCTTTTCTTCAGCATGCCCTTCTTCATGCACAGGTGATGGAACCTTCACTGTTTCTTCTTCTGTTGGAGGTGATTTAACTTCTTCGGTTCCAACAAGCAACTTCACATATGCAACCAAGGGGGATTGCATTATCTTTTCAACTTTTACTTCTACACTATGAAGATCACCTTAATGGAATTCCTCTCCTTCAGTATATGGATGTTCTTCAAGATTTTCAGACTCGCTAGGTTTGCTTTGAGCTTCATGAGCGGAAGGAACATCATCATGTGGATCCTCATGAGAAACAACTAGAGGAAGGTCAACCTTAGGCACACTATTTTTAGGAGGAGGAGTCCTAGACCTCCTTGTGTATACCTTGGCCTTCTCCTCTGAACTTTCAACATTTACCACCAGTGGGGTAGCCTCTTCCTCCTCTATCTTGGAGCTTTCCCTCTCTGACAATTTTATGATTCCTCTCCTCTTAGGAACTAGAAAATCAACCTCAGGATTCTACTTTTCAGTTTCTTTCTAGCCAGACTTCTTAGTTCTTGTCCTCTTCTTAGCCTTTGGCCTTCTCTGCTTTTCTGCTTCCTAGGCTTTTGTTTCTTGAACACCTTTGATCTTGATTCTAAAACGAGAATCCAACTTACCTTTTTCCCTTAGGATCCTACTCAATCGACTCCTCAGAGGTGCAGTGAGGATCTAGATCTCTCATTAGTTCATAAGTACATTTCACTTTGTCATTTTCCAGCTCCCATAACTCATGCTTTAACCACATCTTGGTGGATTTAATAACTAGATCCATCACCTATTTTAGCTTTGTCTTTTCCTCTTCCAACCAATCTATATCACCAATTGGTATGTCTTTTATTGCCTCATAAGCATGATATTGGATCAAGTTTCCATCATCATCCAACTCATTTGGGACTACCCTCACATTGTATAATTGGATTGAATCTACTGGGAGGTGAGAAAACTTCTTCTTCCTAACCTCAAATTCATCACTACAATTGGCCCAGTAGTCCTCCAAGTCAAACTTATGGCTATATTCCTTGCTGGACTTCTTTTGAGCTTCTCCTGTAATATCAAATCTGGACCTCTTGGAGTGGAAAGATAGACCAAGGGTACTGATTTCTTCCTCTGAAGCCTAGTCGGAACCAATGGAAGGACAAACCTCTCCAGTGCCAATCCATAGTGGGAAATCTCCACCAAAACCAATCTTATGCTTGTCCCTCTTGACAATGGCATCAAAGTCACAGATCTTCCTAGTGACTTCCAGAAGTATGATGTGATCAGTAGGATATCTTGGAAGTCTATATGGTGCCCTCTGGCAGCCATCAATCCGAATGTAAGAGAAATTTGCGAACTGAATAAGCCATGCTCCATATTTCTTGATGAGTTCTTTTGCCTGATCTAAAATTCTGACATGCTCTATACCTTGAAGCAATCTAGTGATATGCATGGTGAATGCATCATTCACCCTCCTATAGTTCGTGCTTCCTAGATGCAATTGAGGATAAACCTCATAGATGATATCCTGTCCAAATATTCCCCTTGTGCTCAATCCTTTGTAGGGGTGGAATCTAGCAAGTGCATAGACAAAATATGAAGTCATTGTGAAGGTCTTTGTTTGCAACACATTGGACAAATACTTGTGAATTACTTCACTAATGACCCTTGCCCAATGGTAGTTAATCTTCTCTTGCTCCATCCTAACAATCACATGGCACATCCAATTCTCGAACATTCCAGCATTCTTCAATCCAACTACCCTACTAAGAAATGTGATGGCATCATAGTACTCCTTAAACTTTGCTCTGAATAGCTGCTTGGCCAATTTGGAATAGTGAGACTTGGGCTTCTCCATCTAGGAATTGATAAACTGTTGTGACTTCACAATCTGTTCATCATAGAACTCCTAAGCTACCTTTATGTTGAATCCTACCACATGAGACTTGTCTGGCATATCAAATTTTTGGGCAATGGAGACAGGGATGAGATTCTAAAAAACTCTCCCTTGAGGACCAATAATCCTCTGTGTATCATTGTCATAGTGCCTTGCACACTCAAGGACAAGCTCATAACACTGTACTGTGGAAGGGAAACCAACCACATGGGACAAGCCTGATTCTTTCATTATTCTAGCCACCAAAGGAAGATCCTCGGCCGCTATTCTTTCCTTAAATTCCTCATAATCCCAGAAGCTTACATTTGTATCAGTCACCTTTGACTAGATGGATGTGACCTTACTCTCAGGGACCTTGCTCCTAATGTCTAGCTTAATCCTTTCTACATCTGACATTGAAGACCCAGCTGCTGCCCTACTAGACTGAGCCTGCACTCAACATGAAAATCACAGTAAAAACCTCAAGAAGGAAACGTTAATCCATCAAAACAAATTTAGAATAAACCTCATGCAATCAAGGTGTTATTACAATTCATATAAAATTCTCTTGATAAACTTCATGTTTTACAACCATCCGCGGAATCTGAAACAGGAAAGAATTCCGAAAAATTCTGGGCCAGACATATTCCAACGGAATAGTCATGGAAACACCTATTAATAATTAAATCTGATCATTACCAACCAATGAGCCACATAGGAGATCATAACATAGCACGAATTAATCATAAAATGCATTGAAAATCACTAACACATCATGCTACCCCATATTTCATAGCACTTCAAGAAATTTTGGGAAAATCCACCAGAGATGGAATTTTACGAAGGCATAGACGCTTCACAAAATCTAGAAAAAATAGGGCACCAAGGACTTCAGGAAAATCCGGAGCCAACAAAAATCCGCGGATAAGGTAAAACTCTGACCACATGTAGATTATGGGAACTCAAAGGAAATCAGGATAATGGAAGAAATCAGGAAAATCCAGGGTCAAAGGAGATCCGCGGAATGTACGAAACTCCAAAAGTTATAGGTGGATTTTGGAAAGGCAAAAGAAATCAAGAAAATTCACCATAGGCAAATAGTCCCGAGGGAATGAAAAATCCCGGACTAAGGCCAAAAGCCAGATTACGACACAAAATCACAATTTCCCACATAACATCAAATTGGTCATGGATTTCAAATATTTAAGCCCAAGGAAAGCTCAATATGGGATTTCTATGGATTCTCTCAACATTCTAAGCTAATTTGAGAGCACACTTAAGATAAATGATGATACCCTAAATTAAAACCTACAGATCCACCATTAAAGCACAAACGAGCTTAGAATTAAATTTTTGACTGCAAAAACCCTACTAGGGACAACTCATGACTTCCCAAGCATGATCCCTCACAATGTAAATAAATAGACGAGCTCGAGAGTCACTTGGAAGACCATAAATCAAACAATGCTACACAATCCTAGGCACAAAAATATCCAAATAATGTAGAGAATCAAACCCAAATAAGCTTTATAACTTCAGAGCGCTATCTGCAATCATCAATGCAAAGTAGGGAAATTGAAAACATACCATTATGAAGTGAAAATAGATCTTAGAAACAGTAAATATGAAATTCAATGGCATCCACAAAGAACAAGGGCAAAGTGCACAAGAAATCGCCACCAAATCGAATGATACAAAAACTCAATGCCTCAAATTCAACCAAGAACTCGCAAGAATGCACCCCAGCTCCAATGACAGCAAGCAACAAGCATAATAATGCAAAAGACTTTGAAAATCAAGTTAAATACATTATTCAAAGCACATACGAAGACATTAATGCTTTCGACAAGACAATCAGAAAACCCAAGAATCCGACAACAAGACAGAATCCAAAAAAATCCAGCCCACACAAAAATCTACAAAAACCAAAAATCCCCAAACAACAATGTCCAGCTGGAGTTCGACAAGATTCGGGAAAATCCGACCAGGGCAGAAAGTCCCGAACTTCAGTGAAAACCCAAAATTAGCTCAAAATCAAAGATCTTCAATGAATAACTTAGGGGAATCACTTAGGCAATCAAAAAAATCACTTAAGCACATGCCAAAGTAAGATAAAACCTCAAAATGAAAAGGCCAATACACCAAAACCAAAGTGAAAGGGGGGTCCATGCTTTTAGTGGGGCGTGTGTGCGAAAACCGCACAACAAATGGCGTGTGTCCAAAGATAAAAGCATTTGATGATGAATAGGAATCGAGAACCCAGAATCTCTGATTTTAGTCTCACTACCAAACAAACAAATCAGAATAGAAAGATTTAAAGAATCATAACCAAAGGATAGACCAAATCTTCCATAAATTGAAAATCCAAGTGTGTGCATATGAGTTCATTTCCCTCCTTAAGCTACTGCAAAAACCCAGTTCAGTTAATTCAGGCTACGTAAGGATTCTAACTTCAAAACCAACCTGGATAGGGCCTCGCTGCCAGTCAGGCATCCATAGCCCCGACAAGGTTATCGTTGTGACTCTCCTGAACATTTATCTACTACCAACTAGGCGTCTATTGCCCTGGTAGAGATATTCAGGGACCCCTGATAAGTTGAATTTATTCTTTTGATTTTCAATATTTCATTTTTCTTTCTTTTGATATTTTTGTGTGTCACTTTCATTTCAACCTATGAACAATGAAGTTCTCACTTAGGGATAAGAACCACAGTGATGCTAAAGCAAAAATAGGATTTTTCACCTGACAAAGCTTCATAAGGATTCCTACAATAACATCAGGATTCTTAAGATATATGAGAGATATAATATTTCAGAGTACTTCAAATTCAAGTCAAAACCAATGACTCATCTACTATAAATCAGACATTAAGATTGTTGACAATAGAAAAGACTCCAACCATCCTTTCATGATACAAAACTCCATTCCACCAATAAAATACTTAGAAAAATTCCAAATAATGATATATTTGCCATGCAGGTGCAACACATCCTAGTGAAAACAGAGAAACCCCCAAGCAAGAGCAAAGCAAAAAACAAACCAAAAGAAAACCTACACTAACTAGACCAAAATAAATCAAACAAAACAAAAAGGAAACCTAATCTAACTATATACAAGACAAGAGCTGAAAATAGCTCAAGACTGGAAATAATGCTTTAAATACTACCCATTGATAGGCAGTGGGATATCCTCTCCAATGAGCATTTTCAAACGGAAAGAATTATCTCCTAGAATTTCTAATATTTGGTAAGGGCCAAGCCAAAGTTTATCAAATTTTCCATGCTCCGCCTTACAGTCGTGGGCTTTATCCCAATAAAGAACCAAGTCAGAAATCTTGAAAGCTTTAATCTTGGCTCTTTTATCAAACCATCTCTTGACTACCCCTTGGTGTTTAGCAAAGTTTTTCAAGGCTTCGTCTCTTTTTTCCTCAAGGTGTAATAGTTCAGCAAGTCTAGCCTCATGTCTATCTCCCTCATCATAATGGTCATTAATAAACTACAAAGTGGGAATCTTCAACTGGATGGGAAACACAAGTTCTAATCCATAACCTAGGTGGTAAGGTGATATCCCTATGGAAGTCTTATGTCTTGTGTGATCTTCCCAAAGAGCAAATCTGAGCTGGGTATGCCAATCCTTTGGATTTCTTTCTAACAGTTTGTGGCTAATAGTTAGGAGATTTTTGTTGGATGACTCTACCAAACCATTGCCCTGAGGATAATAGTTGGATGCAAATTTAATGATAATCATGTGATCAAAATCCCAATTAGAAAACTTCAATGATGAAAACACAGGACTATTATCACAAACTAAAGACATAGGGCATCCAAAATGATTAAGAATACATGATTCGATGAAGTTAATTACTAACTCTGAAGTACATTGCTTGCAAGCAAGCGCCTCAATACATCTTGTAAAATAATCAGTGACAGTAAGGATATACCTATGACCAACCGAAGAAGGCAGATTGATTGGACCTATGAAGTCCATCCCCCACTGTGCAAAAGGTTTTACCTCAAAAACTGGTTGGAGTGGGAGTGTTGCATACTTCTCTTTTGTTGTCACGGTCTGACACACATGACAAGTTCTGACATGGTTGTGTGTATCCTTGAAGAGTGTAGGAATATAGTAACCAGCTCTAAGAATCTGGTTCACTGTAGAAGGTGCTGATCCATGGCCTGTGCCATATCTGTCATAAAATTCCAACATAACTCTTTTAGATTTTGTCTTCCCCATGAATCTTAAGTACACACCCTCCTGATTTTTCTTGTATATAACATCCCCCTTCAACATGAAACTGTCACTCTTTAAGCGCAACTCCCTTCTTTTTATTGCATTAAGATGATTAGGGCATCTTTGAGTCAGGAGATAATGAACAATATCATCATACCACTTGTCAAGAGAGACATCCTCTAAATTGTAGTTCTGAGTTGTAAGGTCAGGGCCAATCTCTGCCATTGTCCATGTAAGCCCTTGCCCTCTTACCATCTTCATGGGTTGAATTTCCATATCATACTCCTGTAACATAGTTACCCACTTGGCTCTACGTTCTCCCAGCTCATTCTGCATCAATAACAACTTAACTACAGGATCAAGAACAATTACAAAGATTTTGTTTCTGAGGATATAATGCCTAAATTTCATTACAGCTCTAACTAAGGCATAGGCCTTCTTTTCCACACTAGGGTATCTCAGTTCTGCATCCTTCAATGGTGCACTCATGAATGCTATGGGATGCTCATTTCCTTGATCCAATTTTTGAGTCAACATAGCAGCACAGGAATGGTCAAAGGAAAACGAATATATATAGAATGGTTTAGCATAGTCTAGACTTACCAAAATAGGAGCTTCAGCAATAGCCCTCTTTATCTCTGTAAATGTTTCCTTTGCTTCTGCAGTCCATTCAACTTTGGCCTCCTGCTTTAACATTGCGTTCAGTGGCTTAACTATTTATGTGAATCCAGTGATGAACTTCCTCACAAAATTGATCTTCCCAAAGAATGATTTCATTTCTTTCTTGCTGGCAGGTGGTGGAATCTTGAGTATAGCTTCTATGTGTTCTGGATCAATTGCAATTCCCTTCTCAGAAAGAACATGACCTAAAAATTTACCTTCTGTGACTCCAAAGATGCATTTCTTTGGATTGAGTGATATCCCAAACTCCCTACACTTCTGAAAAATTTTGCACAAATCTGAGATATGATCACCTCTCTTCTTTGAAAAGACTGTTAAATAATCCATATAAATGATTATACACTTACCAATTATATCCTTTAAGGCAATGTCCATGGCTCTTTGGAATGTGGCTCCAGCATTAATCAAGCCAAAGGGCATATTCCTATAGGAAAAAGTGCCCCACTTGGTGGTGAAAGTAGTCTTGTGTCTGTCTTCATACTGCACCATGACCTGATTATATCCTGAATAACCATCCAAGAAGGACATCATCTGAGATCCATTGACAATCTCGAGCATTTCATCCAGTGAGGGTACCGGATAATTATCTTTTTTTGATGCCCTGTTCAGGTTCCTGAAATCTACACATAGCCTGATTTCACCATTTTTCTTTCGCACTGGAACCAGGTTTGCAACCCACGTGGAGTGTCTGACTAGAAATATTATTTTGGCTGATAACAATTTTTGCACTTCCTTCTGTATTATGGGTTCCAGTAAAGCATTGATGGGCCTTTGCCTCTGTCTGAAACGCTTTACTCCTAGATTTAGAGGAATAGTATGGGTTATGATCGATTTATCGTAATTTTTTAGATCTTCATAACTCCAGGCTATCACATCTGGATATCTATGTAGTGCACATCGATGATTCCTTTCCTTTCTTCGGGAGTGCACACTTTACCAATAAAAACATTTTTGACATCATCCTGAGTTCCCATATTATATTTATCACACTATCCACTAATGGACTCTATCCTGATATCATGTTCTTGCTCCTTGACCTTGTCTAGATCAAAGATCCTTTCTAATTGCACCATTCTCTTGGGAATAGTGTTGGTCTTCAAATCAATTACCCCTTCAAGGTCCATCTCTGCTTCTTAGAGCTCAGTTTCATCAATGATTCGAGAAGCAAAAACATCTGTATTTGTGATGAAATCTAAGATATGCTTATCGTCTTCAAATACCTAGAAGTTAGTGACATTATTAGGTACTAAGGGTACTGGAGTCAGTTCCATAGTAAATTTCTTTAATCCAGAAAGAGATAGAGGTTGCAATGTACTGGCTGCCTAGGCCAAGGAGTCAATTGTCTAGTTCTTACTTCATGGAATCAACTGAATGTTGAAGGCATCAAATCCTTCTATTAAATCCCATACTCTATGTCTATAGTTAGTCATTCTTCTGTCATGGCAAGAGTATTGTCTTCTAACTTGCTTGACTACTAATTCAGAATCTCCAAAAACTTGCAAGGTCTTAACCTTTTTCTTCAATGCCATTAACAATCCAAGCACCAAGGCCTCATATTTTGCTACATTATTTGTACAGTGAAATTGCAGTCTATGAGCAGCAAAAATGGTCTTACCTCTTGGACTAATTAGCTTGAAGCCTACCCCAGCTCCTTGTTTTGATTTGGACCCATTAAATCTTAAAGTCCAGCAACTAGCACCTGTAGACTTCTCCACTTTTTCACTTGCACTATTACTGTTGGATGGCTCTTTAGAAAGCATCACACCTTTTTTTTTAGGATCTTCTTGAACATTCTAGATATTAATTCTGACTGCAGGAGTGGGGTTGATACACTTTTGTATTTGTTCCACTACAGCCTGGCATAAACAACAGTCCAGTTCTGAATGAGAGGCATTATGCACCCTGCACCAATTAGGCAAGAGTAGCTCTTAGAAATTAATTTTCTTTCCTAACTGAACTTGATCTTCAATGCATTTCTGAATGAACTCTTGAAAACTATTTAGCAAAGCTAGCTGACTATCTTCTGAATCATCATTATTTTCAATTGGTTCCTTAATGTTTTCAACTGTTTCCACTAGGGCTTCAGTACCACCAGACTCTATTGTGAGGCCATCAGACACTTTATGCAACATGAGGACCTCCTCCACATCTAACTCCTCAAAAGGAGTTGCAAGCATATAGCTACCCATACTTACTTCTGATATCAGATTTTCATTTGAAGTTTTCTGATATTCCGTTATCATGTATTTCATTCTGGGTCCTCTTTCAATTCTAATCTGGTTAGGCACTCCCTTCCAAGGAAGCCACATGTGAGAATGATCAGTCGAGACATATCCATTCAAGGCTCTGGTGAAGTCCCTTCCCAAGATTAAGCCATAAGCATCAGGGATGTCAGCCACTTGTATATTGATAACCTGTTGGTTTCTAGGATCAGAAGCAACTTGCATATGAATCATATTTAATTCCCCTACAATACTGACTTTAGTCCTATCTAACTGCGTAACTTTCTTCTGTGAGTCCGCAGGAGTAATACACATAGCTCTACAGACACTAAAGGGCATGACATTGGTTGAAGCACCAGAATCTAGTAAACAATTATGCAAATTCTTACCAAAAATATGCACAGAAATCAAGAATGGAGGTGTATCCGTTTTCCCTTAAAACAGAGTTAGGGGGTATCTACTTGAGCAATTTGAGTCTTATCTTTCTCCTTTCCCTTATCTTCAGGGGGCATATGGACTTGATTATGAAGCTGATTGTGTCCTCCTACTAATTCAGAACTAGATGCTCTATTGACACTTTCACTAACTGGTTTATTTTGTGAGATATAATTTGCATTATAAGCTCCTAGAACTGCATTCCTAATGGTGGGAACTCTTAATAATTCAAATGTAGATAAACTTACCTTTAATTTTTTGAGTACTTTAGCAACATACAGGGCCAATTGTTCCTCATTCAGATCAGTAGGGATCTCCCTTAGGTATTCCATCACCTTGTCCTTGTTCACATCAGCACCTTTCCCTTTTGGCATGTCCATGTGTCCTTGACCTTGAGACAAATATTGACTAGACACTTGAGGAAGTGACAGATTATTGCTAGCATTAGGATATGGAGGCGTGTTGAAATTATTCAGTGGAATGGAAGTAGTGAAAGGTCCTCCAGCCTGTGGATGCCTGTGTGGCAACTCCCTCAAGTCGTACTTCTTGACAAGTCTCTGGAAGGTCTGCACTTCTTCAACATAAGCCTCTTCTTCATCTCTGGGACCATTATCATTCACTAGACTCATCAAATAACTATGTCATTTTATCTCCATTGCATACCTAGTCTGTTTCTTCCTCTAACTGGTTAGATTCCTCTTCAGGTACATTCTCCTTACTTTGCGGAAAAGGAGCATGATTCAGCACCAACACCAGTGAATCATAAGGATTGGATGGTACTATTTCTTGACTACCTGCATTGTTCTCCACTTCGTATTGAAAGATTGAGGTTGTTGTTTGGAATTCTTGGTAATCTAACTCAGAATGCTGACTTGTTTTATGGAGCCTACACCATCTTGATAAAGCAGCCTCATCCAGATATACACTGCTAGGAGGCTTCTCTTGATTAACTGGCTGGTTGACAGACTGATTGACAAGTTGATTAATTGGTTGATCCAATGGAGTGGGGACTCCTCCATTGTTGGGCGCTATGTTCCAAGTCTTGTTCTACCTAGATGGTTGTCTCCTCTTGAATCCTTGTCCACCACCTTTCCCTCTGTCAAAGTTCTGACCTGAGGATTTCCCTTTATCATAATTTTTTCTTCTATCATTATTATACCCTCGGTCATTATTAAGTCCCCTGTCATTGTTGTAACCTTTGTCATGGTTATATCCTCTTTCATTATTGTATCCTCTTTCATTATTGTATCCCCTTTCATTATTGTATCCTCGATCATGACGTTGCCCTCTGTCAAAGTGTTGTCCTTGTGGATTTTCTCTGTTCTGATTGGACTGCATATTTCTCTGAGCAGCCTGCAATTGACTGTTCTAATTCCTCAAGTAAGTCACCTCCATATTCAGCTTCTTTATTTGTTCAGACAATTCATCTAGTCTCTCCTTGTCAGGATTACTGTATGGAGGCTGATTCGCATTATTTTGGGAATACCCTACTGTAGCATTAACATTTAGTGACTGGTTCAAAACTTTAGAATTTTGCAGGTATGAAGGATAACTAGCCTGAGGCTGGATATGTATAGGTTGATTCACATTTTTTTGAGGATAACTAAGTGTGGATGAAATTTTCCCCACGAGAGGTCCTGGGTGAGAGACCAGAGGCAACTGAGGCACCGGATTCATGATTGGAGTATGGTTTTTCAGAGCCTAGTTGAGAGTTGGGACTTGTCCAGGATGAGCAATGGGTCCTAATGAGGGTAGAGGTCTAGACAGATGTTGCCTTAGATTAGTGCTAACTTTCACAGCCTCTAGATATGCATTGGGAAGACTAGCAGGAGGGTTATTGCTCCACTTCATAAAGGTAGCTGTCAAACTATCAAGTCCCTCATAATAAACCTCTAAAGCAGTGGGCTCATCAACAGCATAGGGGGCCTATAGTCGGGTATAAGCACGATGAAACCTATTGTTGAAAGACCCTATAGGCTCATTGACCTCTCTTTTAACATTAGTGAACTGATGGTAAAGCTCATTAGAACTAATGGGGATCCAAAATTTCTACAAAAAAGCAGCCTCTAGCTCAATCCAATGCTCGATAGACCCAGGAAGAAAATGGTTGTACCAATAGAATGCATCTTCTCCTAACGAATAAGGAAATAATCTACAAGCTACATCCTTATGGTTTATCCCTCTATCCTTAAGGCCAATCTGAAAGATCCTAACGTGTTCCTCAGCAGTCCTATTGGGATCATTGACATGGAATTTTGAACAAAAGTGTTCAGGGTTTTTGGGCATAACATTGTAAATGGAAAAACTCAATGGAGATGGGTTGGTCGCTAGGAAAGCCATTGGTGGAGGTGGGGGTGGTAATGGTTGGTTTATGATTGGCTGAGGTTGTGGGATGGGAATTCCCTCAGACTTGGATGAACCTGATGAAGATGGGGATGATGGAGATGAGGGAGGTGGATGGGATGATGATGATTCTCCCCTTTTGTTGGTCTTTATAGACCTAGTGGGGTCTAGTAATTCCTAAAATTCCTCCTCTCCTGGAGCAGATCTTGTTCTTCTTCTGAATCTTTCAGGAGAGATGGCATTCAAAAATTGATCCAACTTGCTTATTCAGGCCCTCCTTCTAGCGCCAATCTGTTGATGATGTTTTCTGCATAGCAACAACTCAGACAGAATATAATATATTATCTCACTTGAAAGGTAAATCTTTATCAACAAACCTCAAGAGATAACCCCAAGGTCTCTAATGTCAGGTCTTGACAATGCATAAACAACTCAGCGATAAATGTGAAAATGTTGGTAATCACAATGGGACCAAATATCGAATCATAAACATTATTGAATCAAATCTAATCTAAATATTAACCTCCTCAAAGAAATTCTAAAGATAGAATAACAAGAACCATGCAAGATAAGAAGAAACACAAGTATGGCACCAAACCATAATGTCATTACTTGCATCAAATTATCCATTGTAGTAACAATTTTAGCTTTTTGTTACAATATTTGCTTGAGAAAAACTACTTGCTAACTCCTGCTCTACTTAATTCGCTTCTATCTAGCTCTCTATTCCTTTATATCTAAAAGTTCTTAACCCTTACAAATGAGGCAAAATGCCAAATTTATAGAACCCCCAAAACATGTCAGCCAAGAGAAATTCAAAATAAAATAAAATATGCATTAAATGCATGAACTTCATCCAGGTAGGCTTGGGATCTCCAATGTAGCCCAGACCAATGCATGGAAAAATAAAAGGGAAGCACAAATATCGATGCCTCTAATCATTAATTGCCTTCCCCTTTATCCTTACTCTGATCCATCATTTTATGAACTTTCAAAAGAACCTTGTCCAAGTCGGCCAAAGGTGGAAAAGGCAAAATGCTAAGTCACCATTCAATTGATGCAATTTCCTCTCTTGACTGTTTTAACGACCTATCCCAATCCACCTTGTATGTTAAGTACTTGTCAATGATAGCAATGTATGTAGCCGCATCATCTAGCTGGTGCTCAGAAATGAAATCATCATTAACTAGGGCATAAACATCATGCCAACACTTCCTCAACTGTTCCAAACTCAAATATTTGGGAGCAATCTTCCTTCTCCCTGTCTTAATCTCAAAAAAGGCAATGGAGACATTGTACACACCAGCCAGGGTATCATCAATTTGCCTCCTCCATTTGTAAATCTTCTTCAACACTTTCTGCCTGATTTGCAATGCTTCAAACCATTCCCAAGGCTCGGCAGCTTTAGAGGAAGGAAGAATTTTATCACTTACCAGCTTATCCCTGGTGTACTCCATGATAGTCTTTGTTTTCTACAGCAGGAGATCTGTATCTTCCCTAACTTGTGCCAACACTTCCTTCAACCAATCAGTTTCCCTTATAGCATCCTTCCCAGTCGATAGAATCTCCTTAATGGCTTCATCACCTTTGGCTTGGACCCCTTGCATCCAATTCACAATGGCAAGATTGGAAGCTTTCATCTTTTCAAGATTGGTGATGGTCTCCTAGGGTAAAGGATTTGTAGCAGAAACCGAAGGATTAATAGATTGCAGGAGCTTCACTAAATCTTCCAAGCATTACCTGAGGTTCTCATTTTCCTTCTTTAGCTCTTGCCTAGTCTTTACTTCTTTTCTCAGTCTACCCAAGATGGCTGCACTAGAACCCTCATAATCTTCAATATCTTGCTCAACGGATGTAGGCCCTAGATTGAAATTTTGAATATTGTAATCCTTTCCAACCACATTATCTTTGTTTTTATCTAGAGCAGGGGTGGTAATGTGAACAACTCTATTGTTGGCCTCATCTCTTTCAATCCTTGAGATCACCCTAGCTTTCTTTTTACCTTTGTCTTTTCTGATCTTAGCTAGTAGCTCATCCCAATTTGATGGACTATCTTCCACAATAAAATGTTTTCTTCTTATTTCTTTATCTAACCAACCAAGAATAGTTGATTCCAATTGCACTTCACTTTGTTTCTCCTCCTTTTGATCCTTAGGTGCCTCCTCACTCATTTCTTAGGAGTTTCATCTATCTTTCCTTTTCTTCAACATGCCCTTCTTCATGCACAGGTGATGGAACCTTCACTATTTCTTCTTCTGTGGAGGTGATTTAACTTCTTCAGTTCCAATAGGTGACTCTTCATATGCAACCAAGGGGGATTGCATTATCTTTTCAACTTTTACTTCTGCACTATGAAGATCACCTTCATGGAATTCCTCTCATTTAGTATCTAGATGTTCTTCAACATTTTCAGACTCACTGGGTTTGCTTTGAGCTTCATGAGTAGAAGGAACATCATCATGTGGCTCCTTATGAGAAACAACCAGAGGTAGGTCAACCTTAGGCACACTATCCTTAGGAGAAGGAGTTCTAGACCTCCTTGTGTATACCTTGGCCTTCTCCTATGAACTTTCAACATTTACCACTGGTGGGGTGGCCTCTTCCTCCCCTATCTTGGAGCTTTCCCTCTCCAACAATTTTATGATTCTTCTCCTCTTAGGCACTAGAACATTAACCTCAAGATTCTACTTTTCAGTTTCTTTCTAGCCAAACTTCTTAGTTCTTGTCCTCTTCTTAGCCTTCTACCTTCTCTGCTTTTCTGCTTCCTGGGCTTCTATTTCTTGAACACCTTTGATCTTGATTCTGAAAGGAGAATCCAGCTTACCTTTTCCCTTAGGATCCTGCTCATTAGACTCCTTAGAGGTGGAGTGAGGATCTAGATCTCCCATTAGTTCATAAGTACATTTCACCCCCTCGTTTTCCAACTCCCATAGCTTATGCTTTAGCCACATCTTGGTGGATTTAATAACTGGATCCATCAACTACTTTAGCTCTATCTTGTCCTTTTCAAACTAATCTATATCACCAATTGGTCTGTCTTTTATTGCCTCATAACCATGATCTTGGATCAATTTTCCATCATCATCCAACTGGTCTGAGACTGCCCTCACATTGTATAATCGTATTGACTCTACTGGGAGGCAAGAAAAATTCTTCTTCCTAACCTCAAATTCATCACTACAATTGGCCCAGTAGTCCTCCAAGTCGACCTTATGGCTATATTCCTTGCTGGACTTCTTTTGAGCTTCTCCTGTAATATCAAATCTAGACCTCTTGGAGTGGAAAGATAGACCAAGGGTACTCATTTCTTCCTCTGAAGCCTAGGCAGAACCAATGGAAGGAAAAACCTCTCCAGCGCCAATCCTTAATAGGAAATCTCGACCAAAACCAGTCTTATGCTTGTCCCTCTTGACAATGGCATCAAAGTCACAGATCTTCCTAGTGACTTCCAGAAGTATGATGTGATCAGTAGGATATCTTAGAAGTCTGTATGGGGCCCTCTGGCAGCCATCAATCCGAATGTAAGAGAAAGTTGGGAACTGAATAAACCATGCTCCATATTTCTTGATGAGTTCTTTTACCTGATCTGAAATCCTAACATGCTCTGCACCTTGAAGCAATCTAGTGATATGCATGGTGAATGCATCATTCACCCTCCTATAGTTCATGCATCCTAGATGAAATTAATGATAAACCTCATAGATGATATCCTTTCCAAAGATTCCCCTTGTGCTAAATCCTTTGTAGGGGTGGAATCTAGCAAGTGCATAGACCAAATATGAAGTCATTATAAATGTCTTTGTTTGCAACACATTGGACAACTGCCTATGAATTACTTTGCTAATGACCCCTTCCCAATGGTAGTTAATCTTCTCTTGCTCCATCCTAACAATCACATGACACATCCAATTCTCGAACATTCCAGCATTCTTCAATCCAACTACCCTACTAAGAAATGTGATGGCACCATAGTAATCCTTCTTGAACTTTGTTCTAAATAGTTGCTTGGAAAATTTGGAATAGTGAGACTTGGGCTTCTCCAGCCAAGAATTGATAAACTGTTGTGACTTCATAGTCTGTTCATCATAGAACTCCTGAGCTACCTTTATGTTGAATCCTACCACATGAGACCTGTCTGGCATATCAAATTTTTGGGCAATGGAAATAGGGATGAGATTCTCCACAACTCTCCCTTGAGGACCAATAATCCTCTGTGTATCACTGTCATAGTGCCTTGCACACTTGAGGACAAGCTCATAACACTGCACCGTGGAAGGGAAACCAACCACATGGGACAAGCCTGATTCTTTCATTATTCTAGCCACCAAAGGAAGATCCTCAACCACCATTCTTTCCTTAAATTCCTCATAATCCTAGAGGCCAACATTTTTATCAGTCACCTCTTACCAGACCGATGTGACCTTACTCTCAGGGACCTTGCTCCTAATTTCCAGCTTAATCCTTTCTACATTAGACATTGAAGACCCAGTTGTTGCCCTACTAGACTCAGCCTGCACTCAACATGAAAATCATAGTAAAAACCTCAGGAAGGAAACGTTAATCCATCAAAACACCGTTAGAATAAACCTCATGCAATCAAGGTGTTATTAAAATTCATATAAAATGCTCTTGATAAACTTCGGGTTTCAGAACCATCTGCGGAATCTAAACCAGAGAAGAATTCTGAAAAATTCTGGGCCACATGGATTCCAACTGAATAGTCATGGAAACACCTATTAACAATTAAATCTAAACATTACCATCCAATGAGCCACATAGGAGATCATAACATAGCATGAATTAATCATAAAATGCATTGAAAATCACTAACATATCATGCTACCCCATATTTCATAGCACTTCAAGAAATTTCGAGAAAATCTACCAGAGACAGATTTTCATGAAGGCATAGACACTTCACAAAATCTCAAAAAAATAGGGCACCAAGGACTTCGGGAAAATCCAGAACCAATGGAAATTCGCGGATAAGGTAAAACTTTGACCGCATGCAGATTCTGGGAACTCAAAGGAAATTAGGAAAACGAAAGAAATCGGGAAAATCCGAGGTCAAAGGAGATCCGCGGAATCTATGAAACTCCAAAAGTGATAGGCGAATTCTGGAAAGGCAGAAGAAATCAGGAAAATCCACCAAAGGTGAATTGTCTCGAGGGAATGAAAAATCCCAGACTGAGGCCAAAAGTTGGATTACAACACAAAATCACAATTTCCCACATAACATCAAATTGGTCATGGATTTCAAAGATTTAAGCCCAGGGCAAGCTCAATATGGGATTTCTATGGATTCTCTCAACATTCTAAGCTAATTCGAGAGCACACTTAAGATAAATGATGATGCCCTAAATTAAACCTTACAGATCCACCATTAAAGCATAGACAAGCTTAGAATTAAATTTTTGACTTCCAAAACCCTACTAGGGACAACTCATGACTTCCCAAACACGACATAAGGGTTCGATAGGAACTCTTGGCAATAGGGAGATCTTTGGCTAAAAGGCCACTCTTATCGAATATCAGGGAGACTCTGGGCGACAAGCGGTGTCGGGGAGACCCTTGGCCGAAAGGCTTGCTTCGGTATGAAGTCTCAACGATAGCCGAAGTCTTGTTGATAGCTTCACTTGGAGTCTTCGGGGTAACACAGAGGCTTCGCTATGAACTCTTGGCGACTTATGTTTGTCTCACCAATGCTCATCGGGGTAACTTGGAAGTCTCGGTAAGAAGTCTTTCCGATGGTGGGTTCTCTCACTGATAGGTGTGAACATCGTTGTAACCTCTTGGCGATAGCGATAAGTCTTGCCAACTATTGGACACTTCGGAATAAATTTTGAACATTAGTGTGATTTCTTGGTGAGTAGTGATAGTCTCACCGAATGGAAAGCTAACGTCTATGTGACTTTGGGACTTTGGTATGATGTCTCATCTAATAGCGATTGTCTTGGCGATATCGATACAAGTGATGATCATCGGTATGAGGTCTTGACGACAAAGCGAAGTCTGAGCGATAGCTTTCTGAACTTGATGTAACCTCTTGCCGATAGTGAGGACTCTTGGCGATAGCTACAATTAGGTCTTATGGCATCGGGGAGACACGGTTAGAGTCTCACCAACATGCGAATATAGGTTGAATGTCTCTGACCAATTGGGAGACCATCCTACGTGGTGTGTCTTCGACCAATCAAAGAAGCCGAATGGGAACTATTGGAAGTTAGTCTGTTGTGACCGTTCTGTGAGGAAGTTCAACAAACAGAGATGACATGGATATACTCTAGAATTGCAGATGATTTTCAGTTCGATGAACAGTTGTTTGATACAGGTGAGCGATAGAGTGAGGGCCGAGTGGCTGGCTGGAAGGCCGAGGCCATGAGGCCAAAACAGAGGAAGTGAGAGGCAAGGTTATGCTACCAAATTCTCTCATGATCAAGGATTGAATGCCATGGTTGATCTCTCATGTTGATCTGTATTGTATATTGTGTGAGGGTATTGCAACAGTACGAAGATTGTTTGGTTTGAGAGGTTGATCAGGAAATGTACAGAGGGAGAGTTGGTTACTAGATTGTTTCTAGAATGAACAAGATGTAATCTCTAAAAAGGCTATGAGCCTGAATTGTATTGTAACCTTCAGTTGTTGAATAATACAATGGCTCGATCTTTGGAGTGTGGGGTTTTTTACCCGAAAGGTTTTTCCCCATGTAAGTCTGTGTGTTCTAGTTTTTTGTCGTATCTTTCATTTGTATTGGTTCTGCTTCTAGAATCTGTTATTGCATGATGTTCAATTTACATGTGCTTCTCTCATAAGGATTAATGTGGGAAATGAATTGTGTCTGTTTCCGCTTTAGGACATAGTTGTACATGTCTTTGAGGCAATCTAATCGAAATTAAAGTTACCAAAGGCACCAATGTTCTTGGATATTTCTCTGAGATGCCATAAATTTCCCTGACAATTGCTATACTGTAAAAATAGAGGTATAGGACTGCAAAAGTTGAAGAATCTAGGAATATAATGTCTTGTGAATATCTTCTTGATTTTATTTGATGAGGTTTATAGTGATGTAAAGGTCTAAAGTTAGTTTGTGAGAAAGAAAGTATGCTTGGTTGTTTATTTTCCTTAGGAAGAGGGTTATTGAGGAAAGTATATTAGGTGAATGTTGAAGTCAGAGTTTCTACAAGATGTTTTGCATTAAAACAATCAAAGTAGAGCTATTGATGGAGTTCAATGTCTAATGAATTTGAGTCTGAAAAAAGTTTAGAATACAGATTTTTTGGAATAGGTGAATGATAGCCTATTAAATGGCTAAGAGAACTTGACGATGTTAAGAAGAAGAATTGAAATGATTTGGCTTGTTGTTGCCTTGTGGTTTGCAAATGAAACAATGTGATTTTTGATGAAAGAGATAGAAATTTTAATTGCTTGTTCAATTTGATCTTCTCCTTATTTTGTTTGGGACTGAAGTTCCCTAATGAATTTGAGTTGTTAATAGATGCCCTACATCAATAAGGAATGAAAAGAAAGAGAGAAGCTTGTAGTGGAGTTATGTCTTTTTGAAGGCAGAAATGAAAAGAGGTTACAAGTTGCAGCTGAGACTTCTTTTTTTTGGAAGCATGGAAGAGGAGAACAAACCAGAAGTTGTAGTAGATTATGAGAAAAATGAAGTTTTAATTCTTGCAGAAGAAAGACCAATGGTAGTAGAGGTAAATTTTCATTATTGTGATTGTGAAGAATGTGTAAAGTACATTCATTTGAGTTTGAGAAAGTTGAAAGTACAGAGATGTGTAGGGTTGAGGTTCAACTTGAGCAAAGACAATCTATTGGTATGACAAGAAGAGAGGTTGAAGAGAAAGCTGCAGTGAAGACATTTGGTTGCTGGAAATTCTTAATTATGTTCTTAAGTTCACAGATTTAATGGTAAATGAACAATGGAAGGAGTGTTCTCAAAGGAGGATGGATTGTAGTGGGTTAATTCCCACAAAGGTGGAAGACTGTGAGGAAGAATGATGGGGATATGAAGTTTACAAAGAAATTTGAAAGAGAAGGTATATACAAAAAGTGCAAATATCGAAACTTCAAAGGCAATAGTCAAGCAGACTAAACAACTAGAAAGTGAGGAAAAAGAAATCAAAACTGGAGGATGGCATAATAGACGCCATGTGCAGGAGCACATGATTCTTAATCACTTGGAGAGTCTGATGCAAGAGCATCGCGCTCCACCTACCCTTTGGTCAATGTTGCTCCCTCATCGGCAGGACTTTGGCTTTTCGATAGGAGGTTTCTACCTGTTCCAACAACAGAATGATGGTGTTGGTGGATTGAAGGTCATCGATGTGACATGGTGTCATCAGCAAGACCATGTTCTAGGTCCCAACAATAGAACGATCTTGTTGGTAGAATGGGGTTCATCGATGAGAGATTTGGATTTCGGCAAGATATTAGTCTTTGTCCCAGTGATGGGGCGATCGGTGTGAGGTTATCGCATTGGCGGGATGACAATCTTTGTCCCTATGACAGGGCAATATCAGAATAACTCGAGTGTTTCAGTGTGATATTGGAGAAAGTCCCTCCGACGGGCTAAAAAATGATGATTGGCGAGACATGGTTGATCAGTAGGAGATGTATTGAGGTCCCAGCGATATGGAGACAATATAGAAGATGACCATGGTGGGACCGACAGGGAAGTGACAGAGATAGAATTCAATGGCGTGTATGAATAGTTGGCAATGGCAATAGGATGATTGGTAATTTGCATCCTTGTTGTGAATTACAAATGGTGACGAGAATAGTGATCAATGATGATATGATGGTGGCAATTTTGGGGAGACATACTTGGTTCGATGTGAGATCTTGCTATGTCTTGGCAACATTTAGATGGCAGTAGATACACGGAGATGGTCAATGGCAGTGGAAAAAAATGCGGTCACAACACTTGGTGAGGTGAGATTTGATGCCATTCCACATCGTTGTTGTGGAATACATGTTCATTGATTGACAATTGGAAGTTACTGATAGTGAGATAACTGCATGGTGATACTATGACATAGGAGTGAAGAACAACTAGGTTGACATGTACGAAGGAAATAGTATATAACAATAGTGAGTTAGCCAAAGGAAGGCAGAGGAGGAAAGGTTGGAGAACTATCTCAGAGGTTAATAGGAGAGAGCTCAAAGAAGAGAGTGAGGCAAGGTATCCTACAAAGAGAGATAGAAGCTTAAATGAACCGTCTCAGTAATGGTGTGTGAGCAGAGGTGAAGTATCCTAGAGAGCTCAAGGGGAAGAGCTTCAGAGAGTAGGGTGTGATGTGAAGTGGAACATGGGATTGCCCTATAGATGTGAATTTTTGAATGTAATCCTGTAATATGTTCCAAATTAATAAAAGGAGAATTGTTTTGTCAATTTGTGTTGTGTTATAATCTATGTTGGTTGCGAGATTGTGACGGCCTGATAAGGTCCTTCGGTTTTGACTGCATCACAAATTAACAACTAAGAGTGATAAAATTTTAAAAATTGGTAGGTGGATAATGTACACACACAGAGAAATTATAAAGTATCATTTAATACACATGTATTTTATAATCATAAACTAAGATACTATTCCCTTTTAGAGGATTTCTTCACAAATTTTATTATTATATTTCATCATTTTTATGTTGGGATAAATTTAGAGAATTATTTGTATTGGAAACAATGGATATTGAATGATTGCTATATGTAGGATTTATTTCCCTATCTTTTTAGGCTTGTTCCTAAGTGACCACAAAAAGTGTGCATGGTTTAAAAACAATGACATTCTCTAAAAAATAATGTATCACTATTTCTAAGGATAGTCTACATTATCTTGAGTACACTAAGTTCGCTTTCAATGCTTGGGCCTTCATTTGATAGCTATACAGAGATTATATTATCCATTTGAGAGTGATTATTTATTGGAGAACCTTTCACATATGGATGATATTTCTACCAACCCTCCTCCTCATTATACCTCATCTACAATTGAGGGAAATCCTTATATACCCATTGCTATTTTAGATTTCTCACTTTCTTCTTGGAGAGATTTCAATGATTCTTTATAGTAGGATTATGCGTGACTTTTGGATTTACCTCATTAGGGAACATTCCTACCAAACATCTCTTCCTTCTTCAAGTAGATTCCCACATTTTAGATCTAGATGATATCATTGACATATATTTCATCTTATAGGATATTCCTCAATCACATATTGCTTTATAAAAGTTTAGAGATACTTCTTCAAGGGATTCCGATGATTCTCTATAGTAGGGTTTTTTTCTTTCTATAAGGTCCACTTCTTAGGGAGGTCTACTTATCAAATATTTCACATCTATTTCTTGACTCTAACCTTTGATATCTTGATGGCATTATTAATGATGTTTTTCTTCTCTTTGATTATAAATTACATTTAGTTACACCATCTCCCATTCAAGGTCCTCTTGTATTCTTTCTACCGCATAATGTTACTCACTTGGCACATCTTAATTCACATTGGTCTTGGTGTCACACTTCAATGGTCACTATTATCAAATCTTGTATGGAATAGTTATAGTTCAACATCAATATTGAGAAAAATAAGAATATTTCCAAACCATACATCCTAATTCCTTTCTACATTATAATTAAGTGGGAATTTAATATTATGATAGCGAGCAAGATCTCATTTTTTCAAAAGGAAGATCCATAATTTTTTATAGGTTATCCTCCTATAATATTTATCATGTAGTTCACACGAGTAGTGGAGTTCGCTTGGGCCGTGGGTTTTCTCCCCATAGGTCTCGGGTTCAACTCCACTCCCAGGTTAATAGGTGGGTCTGCTTGTGGGTTGTAGCATCCACTCGTAGGGGACTAGTCTCGCCTCAGTGCACCCCTCGGGCTGCTAGGTTGGGATGCGGGGATACCCCTGTGCATACTATATATATATATATATAGATATCATGTGACATTCTACATAATGTTCTTCACTTTTATTTAGTGTTTGATAAGATTTGATAGAGAACCCACACCAAGGATAGTACAAGAATTATAATTGTATCTTTTTTAAGGAAACAATATCCATTTATGAATTTGAGTGTTTATTTAAATATGTTAGTTGAGAATGTCAATATACTTTGAAATGCATGATCATATTAAAGTTGTATGTTCATCAAAGTGAGGACAAAATATAATGATAAAATTAACATACTAATGTTAATTCCCATTTAGTTTTGTGTCCATCTTGATGGGAATGCCTTAATGTAATAACATATGGATAAAATTTAGTGGCATACTACTATGTTAGAATTTTCTCACATGCTTATCCCACAATAGTGTATTTCAATTTTTGGTCAAAATAAGACATTGAAATCTTTTTTTAAACTAAGTTCTCACTTTTTGTCACCTATAACAACTAAAACATTAAGAATTTGAAGATGATGTAAACTAGTGATTCTTTAGATTTTGTGTATACATATATACATATATACATACATATATACATATATATACATATATACATATATATACATATATATACATATATATACATACATACATATATATACATATATACATATACATATATATTTACATATATATACATATACACATATATATAGACACATATATGCATACACACACACACTTAAGAATTTGATGATGTAAACTAGTGATTCTTTAGATTTTGTGTGTGTGTGTATATATATATATATAATTGTAAAAAATTGAAAATAATTTATGATTTTTAAATGTAGTTCTTAATAACTTATTTTGTGTAGTTAACACTTATTTTTAAAAGTGGAATGTATTTCATAACGCAAAATATTATTTTATTAAAAACAAAAAAATTGTAAATACTTAAACATAAATTAGTAATATTAATATCTAGAGTACATATATTTTTTCATCATTTTTTGTTGCATATTTTATTTATTATTAATTTTTATGTGAGATTTATTATAATTTAGACATAGTTTTATTCCACAACATGTTCTTTTGTTTATATCTAAATTGAATTTGTATTTTTTGAAACAATAAAACTAATATATTGTGTAAATATTTTTTAAATTTTTTCTCTAGTTTTCTATTTTTCCAAGTGTGGAACAAAGACCCTAATGTTTGGTCAAAAATTTACATTAGTTGAAAACATAAAATAAATACAATAATATAATTAAATATATTTGAAATAATATTTTTTGGAAAGATTACTTTTAGGGCTACAATCTTACAAAAATATTATATCCCAAATGACTTGGTTTGATTGTCTAACCCAAGCTTTGAAACATAAATTTCTTTAGAGAATTGTGTGACTAGAAGGAGAATGACATATAAAGTATCTTCATTGCTTCATTTGAAGGTACAAGGTCCTTTGATCAACTTAAAAAATATTAAAATATTAGGCAAGTGTATGGAAATGGGGCACAGAAGGGGGGTCAAAAGTGTCCCTTTAAAAGAATAGTTAAACCTAAATTTGCATGTGTAATTTGAGATGCATGCACTCAAAATTTAAAGATACAATAGGAATAAGAATTGTAGTACTCAAAATCTAGTTTTTAAATTACAAATTAAAAAAAATAGTTAAGATTAAGAGGGTCAAATATTTTTCACACACAAAAAATGTTCCTATTTTTCATAATAAAATACAAAAAAGTGTTCAATTTGCAACCCCCTATTTTTTGTTATATTTAGTATTTTTAAAACCTCTTGGTAGAAATGTAGCTAAAAGTGAGTACTAAAAGTTGTGCATTTTTAATATTTTCATTAAATTTTTTGAATGATTTTTTAAAGTGGACACGTCCTAAAAAAATACATCACTAAACATGCACACCACATAACTTGCACAAAAATAATTTAAAATATATTTTTTTTGAATGTGTAAAGAATAAAGTATAAAACAATCCTATATAATTTTTAAAAATATTTGATAAGCAAATAAAAAAATATAAAGAAAATTCATAAATATTACTTGAAGAATATAGACACATTACAAATATAAATGTGTTAATGTATTTCAAATTGAATATATATATATATATATATAGTAAAATTGTGTGATTTTTTGTGTGGTAATTTTGCCAAATATTATTGTAAAATGAGTGAATTTGATGATGTTGAATTTAAAAAATGTTATTAAAGATTTAAAAAATACATCAAATAAGGGAAAATTAGAAGCCCAACCCTTAAGGCTCATTTTTTGAACATATTCCAAAGAAAAAATGGTGGGAATTTTTTTGAGTAAAAAATGTGAGTGCATTCTATAATATGCTCGTGTTTTCAAAATGTGATTGCATTTTGTAAAAATGCTAAATGGGGTAAGAAAGAGATGAAAAGAGAAGGAGAGATAGAGAGATACAAAGATATAGAGGGAGAGAAAGAAAAAGAAAAATATAGAGGGACAATAATAGAAAGAGATAGAGGAAGAGATAGGGAGAGATAAATATAGAGATATGAGGATCAATAGAGGAAGAGGAGCTCAATAAAGAGGGAATGAGAGATAGAGAGATAAAAAAAGGGAGAGATATAAATAAAGAGTTTGAGGTAGAGAGAGGGAGAGAGATACAAAGATAGAGGAGATAGAGGGAGAGGGGGGATAAAGAGGGAAAGATAGAGATAGAGAGATAGATAAATGAAGACATGAAGAGATATATGTGGTAGAAGAGATATGAAGAGATGTAGAATGGTGGATGAGCGTGTATCGGAAAGTTCTAGTTATGTAGGATATAACACCAAGCTTAGGATTGGCTAGTATTTTGAGGTTTCTAGACCAAACTCTCCATTGAAGGGTAGGGCCATCTTACCATATGTGGTAGATGTATGGGGGAGCGCAGTAAGTCCGTGGATAGCGAAAATGTACTTGAGTGATTCTTCTCCTCTCATTTAGTGAGCCAAGATTTGAAGGGGGATTTCTTGGATCATTTGTATTTCTAGTGTCAATGAAGCTCATATGAGCTATGTATGTATCTTATATCTATTTCTGTGAAAGATGGAAAATGTATTTTGTATCTAGTTTATGAAATCATTTCTTTGGAAAGGTTGTAACATTTTGTTAAATGAAATAGGAAAGATGAATTATTGCTATATCAAATGTGCATATTATCTTGTTTTGAAAAGAAAAATTTTATTGCTATGTATTTGGCAATTTAGATTATTCACTTATGGTAAAACTTGGGATAAATCATTGAGTAGAGAAATGGGCATGTTACATTTAGTCCTTTCTTTTTTGGGGTGGTTGGGTGTAATTAATTGATCTAATTTGATAATGCAATTTTTTTCCTAAGTTAACTATGAAAATGTAGCAAACTGAGATGATTTTTGGGAAATATAGAACTGAAAGATAGAAACAAAGTTCATAACAATAGATGGAAAACACAGAGGAACCTGGTATATAAATTCAAGCTTGAAACAATTAGATAGGGACATTGTGCACCCTAGAATGGGAAATAGGTACTCAAAATCATACTTCAACCTCTTATTACCCTCAGTCTATAGGCTCTTCTCCTCTGCACTCAATGTCAGAACTTCGTCTATCACTAATAAAATCCACTTTCCCTAGTTTGTTGACTTGCAGGATTTGAATGCTTGAATGAGTGATTAATGTCGTCAATCCTCATTTAATTCACTTCATATCTATAACCTGCACACATGAAAGAGGGGGTAGGGTTGTGTTGTATAGGGGCTTACCTAGTTCAAACCCCATTTTGGTATTCCCACCTCCATAATGACTATGATGATGTAAAAAGAGAGCTTACCCTCAATTAGGCAAAGGATAAATGATAAACAAGTGATAAATTGACAACTATTCCAACTCACCGCTCAGATCTACATTCCTTGATGGGTTGAAGTCATTGTACTCATCACCTTCAAGGAGAAATTAATACTTGATTTGAAATCCTGCAAGTGTTAGTACTTACAAAATAAATAAACATGAAACATGAACAAACTCACATAAAAATATGATGCATTGCTAACATGATGCTTGACTTGAATAATTCTGCTACAATTATTGGTCTTAGGATGCTCAATTATGATCTCAATTGCCTTATGATTTCTCTCAAATTTACCAACTCTTGTTAGGATTAAAATTGTAAAAATGAATTGTATTTATATGCAATTATTTAATTTCTTAAAAAATAAATACCAGTAGTCAACAAATGGTTTTGGATTTTTAAATATTAAAATGCTGACATCGACATATTTTAAAATTTAGCCAAAATATTTTGGACAGGGGCTTGGGTGCTCTAGTTGAGACCTATCATTTTGGGGCCTTAAACATTAGTATTAAATATCAAATCTTTATTTTTAATTCCACTTCTGATTTTTTGAATATTATTACAAAACATGAAAGTTAAACATGCATAATTAAGTGTAGGCACATAGTGGGAACTAAACCTACTTTAAAATTATCAAGAGTGACAATTTACGATGCTATATTTAACACCTGCTTTAGTGAGAGTATGAACTTACGCTCAGACTCACACTAAAGTAAGGTTAAGATAAGAAGGGTTCAATTATCCAAACATTGAAGAGATAGGAAAACATCGAATCTAGGGGATGTACCATCCCCTAGGCTCATGATTCTATGGCACGATAATATAAGGATAAAGGAACACACACATGAGGTGCAATGTAGCATGACAAACACAAAGCATACATATGAAGACACACAACATAACATAATGCCAACATGAACATGATACCAACATAACAAAGACACAAAGCAAACACACAAAAGACAAAAGGAAAACATATAAAAATTACAATACAAACAACAACACAAGGTTAGTCTTAAAAAGTATTTGAGTCGATATGGAAAAGAGACCTCAATCTTAAATTTATCTCAAATGCAAAACTTCATTTCTCGAATATGATGTTACACAAGATAGTGCTCTCATGCTAGCTAGCAAGTTACATTATGCTAGGTATCCATGTAATATAATGGGTTTCACAAGGCTAGCAAGTTGCATTATGCCAAATCCATGGATAATTTTGTAAATCACACTTCAAGGAGTGTATACAAGTTTAATGTCATGAGGGACCATTTAATGTTACAAGGGACAAGTCACCTCAGGGGGTGTACACAAGTTTAATGTCATGGGGGACGAATCCTCAAGGGGTGTACTAAAGTTTAACATCATAGGGGATGAATCACCTCAGTGGGCGTATAAAAGTTTAACATCACAGGGGATGAATCACCTCATGTGGTGTACAAAAGTTTAACATCATGGGGAACAAATCATGGAGCCACGCCTTAGGGGGGCATTATAAATAACACCACCACAAAGGGTGCATGCCAACAAATGGATCATTATACTTCAAATGACACTACTCAATGTATGGGAGGTCACAAGTTAAGGAGTATCATACCTAATATCACCACTAAAAGAGGAAAAAGCATGGAATGAAGGGTCACACCCTAGGGGGTATCAAGAATAATACAACCACTAAGGGGACACAAACATGACATGAAAGGTAACACTTTAGGGGGGATATCAAGCATAATACCACCACTAAGAGGACACTAACATAGATTAATAAAGCCCTAATTTAAGAAATATCCTATATGATATTACTATTTGTAGACATCCAAATTTGGACAATTAATTTATCCAAATTTATCACTTTTCGTCTAAACATCCTCTTATCCGAGTTAATTAAGTAATATTACTATTATTTAATTAATATCTTTAATTCTGCCAAATGCCTAAGGTATTTAATTAATAATTAAATACCTTACCCTCCTTAATCCTCTTTTCATCAAATAAATTAAATAAATATAACATTTATTTAATTCCTCACATGTCATTTTCATCTAATCCTAATCCATTTCCTAATCTCTTCATTAAGGATGTGCACATGCCTAATCCTTGATTAGGATGGGTCACATCCTCCAACTTTTGCAAGTTGGCTTTTAATCCTAATTAGCCCCTAATTATCCTCTAATTACTGATTAATTAAGCCTAATCATTCTCCAAGGAATTTTTAATTCCTTTTTATTCTTCCTAGATTCCCCTCTTTTATATGTGAATTTTTAATTCACATTCCATCCTTCCAAGGCTTCTAGAACCTTGGACTTGTCACAATCTCCACATGTGACCAAGTCCCACCTTTTTGGAGCCCATCTTTTATCTTTTAGACTTTCCTAGGAATGTGAATTTTTAATTCACATTTATATCCCCAACCACCTTTCCTTTTCCTATGTAGATTTTTGAGGAATTCCAAAATTCCTCAAATGTCCCTTTCACTCCCACTTGGGGACAAGGAATCCCTTTTTGTGGAAATCTCCTCACTCCCCAAGGTGCATGTCCTTTTTCCACCTCATGTACCTTCTTGACACCTCATTTACACCTCATATCCTCTTGTCCACTTCACCCTCCACATGTCAAGATGTGAGGGCTTGTGGGTCTCAACCCACCTTAGCCCTTCATCTTGGCCTTGTTGGAGCAATCTTGACCGTTGAATTCTCTAGAGAATTCAAATTCTCCTATAAATACCCCCTCCTCAAAGGGAATTTTCAACACTTTTGATTTGAGCAACTATATGCTGCCCATTTGCTTTCCCAAACACTTTGCATTCTCACAACTACATGCTGTCAATTTGAATCCTCAATCCTCTACCATCATCTAGCCATCTTTTTAATCATTTGCACCTCATAATCTTGCATTTAGCCATTCAAGCAATCATCTAAGGAGCACACAACCAATCCAAGCAAGGGCCAATCAAAGAGGTATCAACACCAAGGGAGGTAAAATTGTTTGTGTTTCATTTTATTTACATTTTCCTTTTCGTTATATCACTCTTTTGGCTAATCTTGAGGTGTCCTTGGTATTTTTTCATTCCCATTTCTTAGTCATTTTACACATCTAGAGTAGGATAAATTCCAAGGTATACATTTATGGTACGCCCGGTGGGACCCACAAATGGGTCTTTCATTTAACTTCCCTTTTGGATTAAGTATTTTGTAGGAAAAACTCGCAGAAAGGCGGTAGCACCCCCGCAGAAAGGCAGCAGCGCCCTCTTGGCCACCTGAAAGTTTTATTCTCTCTAACACGATTGCTGCTATTAGGGATACGTTTGAAGGTTTTACTAACACTTTCCTTGCTATGGGAGGGGCACAATTTGCCATTTTTAAAATCTGACAAAGTTTGTTGCAGAAACGCAGTAGCGCCCCCGTAGAAACGCGGTAGCGCCCTCGCAGAAACGCGCTAGCGCCCCCACAAAAACGCGGCAGCTCCCCCACAGAAACACGGTAGTTCCCCCACAGAAACGCGGTAGCGCCCTCGCAGAAACGCACTAGCGCCCCCATAGAAAGGCGGCAGCGCCCCCGCAGAAACGCGGTAGCGCCCCCACAGAAAGGCGGCAGAGCCCCTGCAGAAACGCAGTAGCGCCCTCGCAGAAACGTGGTAGCGCCCCCGCAGAAAGGCAGCAGCGCCCCAAAACAGCACAGTTTGGAAGGTAAAATAGGCACTTTGGCTTCGTTTTTGGGTCTAGTTTTTTGTTGTTTTCACGTGATAACTCCCTGACATTGTTTTGGCAAGAATATTGTTGCTCTTTGCTAACGTTTTGCAGCATATTGTGGCGAAATTCGACCAAAGACGAAAAAGAGGTATCAACACCAAGGGAGGTAAAATTGTTTGTGTTTCATTTTATTTACATTTTCCTTTTCGTTATATCACTCTTTTGGCTAATCTTGAGGTGTCCTTGGTATTTCGTCATTCCCGTTTCTTAGTCATTTTACACATCTAGAGTAGGATAAATTCCAAGGTATACACTATTAAAGAGGATATCATGCATAATATCACTGCTAAAGGGGCATCATATGAAGATGCAAGGCTACACCTTATGGAATATCGTGCATAATATCACAACTAAAGATGCATTATGATTTATATTTTTGTAATTTTTCCCTAACAGAGGGGGAATATGCCCCCCTTAAAATGTTATTATACTTGCTACACTAATATTTTAGGGAGACAATGAAGGAAAGGATCCTTTAGAAAGAATACCCATCTCACAAGACTAGTTGTCCTTGGCCTCCAAGTGTAAGGACAAGGACAACCATATGTGAATACTATTTTGTTGCTCCCTATTGATGAAATATGGTTGCACAAAACATTTTTGTGCCCCCATACAAAGCAATGAGTATTGTATGATACTAAAAATGCCACATAGCAAGGAGCAACACCATAGTGACTAATTTATTATTTTGTATGGATCCACGTCAATGTCATATAATTGAATTAACCATCGTAATTTTTTCTTTAAAGAACACCATTCATTAGTAGAATGACCAAATGTTCTATGATATGTGCAAAAGATAAGTTTTGAGTTGTTTTTTAGTATCTTTTCTTTCACGAAGAGGTGGTAATGTAATTAATTCCCATTACAAAATTATGCATAATGTACATTCTATTTCAAACAAAGGATGCAAAGTGGGAAGGAGGCCATCTCCAATAGGATCATGAGTTGGTGGTGAAGTTGAAGTTAGAGTAAATGTCTTATGTAAAGGTGAAGGACCTTGATAACCAATCCCTATTGTAGAGCCTGGTGACATTTTTTATAAGAGTGTGGATTTCATGTTCATTCCTTGTATCATAACCTTGTTTAGCAAGAATCTTAAATCTATGGACATAGCACTTTAAATTAATTGGTGTATCATTAACTTTGTTTTCATAAGATGGATTAACATTTTTAAACATATTCTTATCTTTATTGTCATTGGAAAGGGATTTTATACGTAATGGGCGAGGGATGAATTGTAAAGAAATCTTTTTGTGGGAGGAAGAATTATTTTTGAGTGAAGGTATGGTAAACTTTACTGATGTGGGTTCATCATGTGTGGGTGTATGGTTTTAAGGAAAATGTTGGCTTTAAGGGTAGGTAAAATATTGTTTAAAGAGCTATCAATGATCTCTTCATCTTACACCAAGATATCCTCATGAGGAGGACATGCATTGGGAGAAAAGGATACATGAGCATCATCACTTGTTAGAGAAGCATTATCAAAGACACAACCTGAAAAATCAACCAAGGATTTCAAAGAAGACGTCATTTTTATAAAGCATTTAGATATTATGAAATATTTTTACTAACAAATATATACACTAATATTATGATTGTTACAGAATAGTGAAAGCAAAAAATGGGAACAGATCTAAACAAAGTACTCAAAGAGGTCATTGGACCACCAAAATTTGACCAAAAACTAGGACTATCCTTTGGGCACCCTAGACTTCATGAGTTAAGTTTCAAAGCTTTACAAATCTGAAAATAAACTTTAGTTTCTAAGAATCCTAATCTATAAATGTTCAGGTCTGGCAACAGGTAGATTTACAAACATGCATAAATTTTCAATTTTTCTATATGTAGAACAAAAATTTACATGCAATTTTTATATTTTTCAAATAATGCAATGAATACCAAATGTAGTTTTCACATTGTAAAATGTAGTAATCAACTGATCCTAGTTTGAAAAATCTAGAATTTAAAATTTCTCTATCTTTTGAAATAACAACAATAATGTAAGCTTCCATTTTTTCAATAACACATTCATGCATAAACTACAAATTCAAACACTTTCACATTGTTTTCATATTTTATCATGACCTAATGAATATTTTTTAGTGCAATTATTGACTAGATATTTCATACAATTATTGGAATTAACACTATGTATCTCGTACTCTCACAACACTCATAATCATTTGCAATTGACAATGGCGAGAATGGGTGTGGGTGGGAGAGGACGCGGGGGAGTGGGTTTCAAAATTTATGAAGGAGATCTGGATGAAGAGGATGACGACGATGGCAATGTTGTGTGCTTCTTTACCCCTTGCTTTGATTGTTGCTACTCTATGGTGGTTGCTAAGGTGTTGTGGAGAGGTGCGATGCGCGCGCCCGGAAGTGGGAGAGGGATTTTGTATTCCTTTGGTGTACCTGTTGTTGGCGGCTCTACAACAGAGAATGAGGACGTTGCTCTCCATGTGCGGGGGGTTTGGTGGCTTCAACCTGTTGCTTCTGGGTTGGTGTTTTTTGGTTGTTTCATGGTTTTGTGGGAGTGTATGCTACGTTGGGGGTCGGTTTGTGGATGCTCAGCTCCCAGTCTTGGTGGTTCTTCCTCCTGGTGGTTCATGGAGGATGTGTGACCTTTATTGGTTTCTTCTCAGGGGATGTGGTGTATTTGTATCTCTTGGGGTGGTGTCTCTTCTTTACTGTTGCTTCGAGGTCTTGGTAGTCTTTTGGTATAAGCCCTTTGTCTTTTTGAGTTGGCTTGGTTGCTTGGGACCCCTCTTCCTGTGCGGTTGGGGCTTGGTTTTTCTTCTTGGGTGCCAGTGCAGACCTTTGTGGTTTCTAGCCCTTTTTGTGGATTGCTTCGTCGAAGGGACCTGGCTACTCATTCCCTTCCTTCCTACTTTGCTACTTTGCTTTGCCTTGGACTAGCTTGCTTTGAACTCTAGGCTTGTTGAGCTCTCTGGGATTGTTTGGTCTCTCTGCTATGGTGTCGTGGTGCAGCTTTTGTTTGAGGGTTTCCAAGTTTTGGTAGCCTTTTTGTTGGTATCTGGTGTTTCTATTTGTGCGAAGATAGAGGGTCCTCTTTGCAGATATTTTGGGGGTGGAGGGATTTTTTCCCTATTGCAAAAATTCATATTCCTTTCTCTAAGGTTTTCAAGCATGGTGTGAGTGAATTCGGTTCACTGCGGTCTTGTTAGTTTTCTGCTTCTCTGACCTTGGAGGGTTGTAGCTTGTTGAATCTATGGACTATGTTGCCTGAGAAAATGGTTGTTCTGGCTCTCGGTGGAGTTATTCTTGATGTTATTTTGGGAAAGCTAGATATGCTCTATAAGGAAGACTTCGTTGTTCTATTAGTTGGACCGATTACTCATTTAGTGATTTGTTTGTGGATGGTTTTCAAAGGTGTTGAGGACTCCCAGGTTTTGAGTTTTCCTTTTTCCCTTTCCCTTTTCAATTTTTCTTCCTCGACCCTAGTGGTTTGGGGTTCAAGGTATCTGAGGGTTGCTCTATCTAGGGAAGTGGTTGTTTTGGCTCCTACTAGGACTATGTTTGTCACTCTTATGGATAAGTTGTTTTTGTTGCTTGTTCCCTTAGCCTTGCTTACTAAGTTTACTCTTTCCATTAGGGTATTTGATTTCTTCCTGTCTCTGCAATTTGAGATTCCTATTGAGGTGGAGGCCACTCTTTTTGAGGTGGAGACCTCTTCTATAGAGGTGGAGAGGGGTTTTGTGGGTGCAGGTGGTAGCTCATACTTTCCTAGCAGTTTTTCTCCATTGCAGCTCCTATTGAGGTGGTGGCCACTCCTTTTGAGGTGGAGTTTGGGTTTGATGATGATTCTTTGTTGTTGCGGTCAGGGTTTTCTTGGCAACTTCTCTTATAGAGGTGGAGGGGCTAGTGGAATGAATTGGTTTCTTTGCCCCATTAGTATTATGTGTGTCTATGGCTCTATTATTGGTTTTTCTAGTGTTTGGATTTGGAAGAGGGTAGCCCTTTGTATCTCCAGTACTACCACTAATTATGGATCTCAGAGTGATTGGTTTGCCACAGTGTTCGGATTTGAATTTGGTTCTCTAAGAGTTAAGACCACTGTGAGATGGTTGTCTCATGATCTATTGGTTTCAAAATGTTTTGAAATCTACAATAATTGGTTGGAATTTTGGGTTGTTTTGTCCACCCTTGGGGAGGTTATGGTGTTTGGGTGTTGTGTTGCTACATTGTGGATGGTTGTTTGGCCTGTTTTGTTAGCTATGAGTTGGAATCATGTGGTGGAAGAATTTGAAGGTAACCAATGGACTTATGTGTCATGCCATGTTGGGTGCAACCTCAGGACTTATCTTTCTGCTTCGGTTATATAGTTGCTATGAATCTGTTGGTGCTTAGTTTTATTATCCCAGACTGCTATTTTATGATAGCTATGTTATGGTTTCGTACCTATTGGACTTTGGTTAACCTCATAAATGGTTTGCACACTATTTTGGGGATTAACTTGGGGATTTTGTTTTTGATTATGTTGATGATGGTTTTGTGGTTGCATCTTTGGTTACTTGGCCTGCATGCCATTTTGCTACTATTTTCGAGTAGGGGTTGGTGTTGTTCTTCCTAGCCTATTTTTTTGTTTGTTATTCTGGCTTTGTAACCATGGGATTAGGGCCCTTTCCCAGTTTATCTAATCAAAAACACTATGTATCTTGTGAATTGAAGATGTTATGCAAATTTTTACTTTTTCAATGTTTTTTTATAAAAATGTTTATGCATAAATCATAAATTCAAACTATTGAAAGATGCATTCAAATTTAAACATGACCTAATTAATACTTCAGAAGGTTTAAAATGCACAAATCTCAAGTTAACTAAAATGTTATGTCGAAAAAAAGGATTTGGGGCCTAGACCACTCTTTCCAACATCACAAAGGAAAGGATTAAAAGTGATCTCAAACACCCACTTGGATACTAACCTCAACTGAAGAGTCAGAATGGTGGATCAAGGTTTTATTCCTTTCCTTTTTTGTGAGTGGTTGTGTGTGATTAATTGATCTAATTTGATAATGCAAAGGTGTTCCTAAGTTTACTATGAAAATTCAACAAACTAAGATGATCTCTAGAAAATATAGAACTGTAAGACAAAGATAGAGTTCAAAACAATAGAGGGAAGACACAAAGGAACTTGGTATATATAAATTTTGGCTTGAAACAGCTAGGCAAAGATAGTGGGTGCCCTAGACTAGGAAATAGTTATTTATAATCAATCTTCAATCTCTTGTTGCTCTTAATTAGTAGGTTCTTCTCCTCTACACTTAGTGTCAAAACTACATCTGTCGTTAATAAATCCACTTTCCCTAATTTGTTGACTTGTAGGATTTGAATGCTTGAATGAGTGATTTAGGTCTTCAATCCTCCATCAATTCACTTCAAATATATAACCTACACACTTGAAAGAGGGGAAGGGTTGTGTCGTATAGGGGCTTGTCTAAGTCAAACCCTATTTTGGTATTTCTACCTCCACAATGGCTATGATGATGTAAAAAGGGAGCTTACCCTCAATTGGGCAGAGGCTAAATGATAAACAAGTGATAAATTGACAATTGTTGCAACTCCCCACTCAAATCTACATTACTCAATGGATTGAAGTCATTGTACTCAACACCTTCAAGGAGAAATTGATACTTGATTTGAAGTCCTACAAATGTTAGTACTCACAAAACAAATAAATATGAAACATGAACTCACATGAAAATATGATGCATTGCTAACATGATGCTTGACTAAAATAATTCTGCTATAATTTTGGTCTTGACTACTCTTAGGATGCTCAATTATAATCTCAATTGCCTTATGACTTCTCTCAAATTTTCCAGCTCTTGTTAAGATTAAAATGGTAAAAATGACTTGCATTTATATGCAATTCTTTAATTTCCCAAAAATCAAATATCAATAACTGAAAAATGATTTTCAATTTTTAAATATTAAAATACTAATGCCAACATATTTTAAATTTACCCAAAATAGGATGGATGGGGGTGTTGGGAACCCTTGTTTAGACCTAACATTTTGGGGTCATAAACATTGAGTATAAAATATTAAATCTTTATTTTCAATTCCACTTATGTTTTTTTTTTTTGATGAATAGGCAGCTATCTATATTTTAATTCAAATATAAAGATACATATTCACAAAAAAAGGGTGGGTGGTAGAAAGGCACACCCCAAGAGTCACATGGGCAACGCCCAAAAAATTAACAAATTACGTGGGCTAAGCCCAAAAGTCCAAAATTACAAAGATACAAAAGGCCATTAAGCGGCCAGAGTAGTGCCAGCATAGCCAGGAGGGTCGTTGTCATCCAAATTTTTCCACTTATTTTTTTTTAATATTATTACAAAATGGGAAAATTAAATGCATAATTAGGTCCAAGCACATAGCAGGGAACTAAAACTAGTGTGAAATTTTCAAGGGTGACAATTTATGATGCTATAGGTAGAAAACCAAAAGACAAGGGATTGCTTTAATTAATTTTTCAAATTTATAAGGATAAAGAAAAAAAGGTAAAATCCTATGAAATAAGGAGAGTCTATAATTCATTATCCTATCCTACCTAAGTAAAACTAATTAAAAATATGCAATATCATGCTTAGGATAAAACATATCAAATGTGAATAAAATATTACACTAACATTTACCACATGATCAAATTAAGAACAAACTGTAATTTGATTTAACTACTTATGAAAATTTTAAAAATAGAGTAGGAATTTTTATCTATTTTGAAAACTAAAAAAATCCATGCAATATGTAAGTTTGATAATGGTTTGTGTGATGTAGCCATGAATTAAAGATTCATGCAATATGTTAATGTGATAAAATCCTATACAATGTGGTCATATGATAAGACTCCACACAATGTGATCCAATGTGATAAACTCCATAGGATGTGGGAATTTAATTTAATATAACTTCATGCAATGTATGTATATCTCTTATAAATGATGTATAAATATATTTGAATATGATGGTGAGTCTTTATTTGGCACAAGATACCATATACAATATCAACCATGAAAATAATTAGTGATAATAAATGGCCTTCCAATTGGCTACATCCAATGAGTGCAAAGAATTGGGGGAGAGGTGAAAAGAATAATCATATTAAAAATGTATATAAAAAGACTATGTTATACACAAGTATGTTAACATAGTGAACATCCCAATGGTGAGGCAACTATGCAGGGACAACATAAAGAAGGATGAGATTATGAAATCATATAGAGTATTATTAATCAAATAGATATAGAGGGTCAAATCATAGCAAGGTGAAGTAGTTAGACAAAGGGATTAATCGGATTAAAAATTAATCTCAATACTTTAAAAATGTCTCATGTAATATAAAAACCAAGTGAATTATCAGTAATAGTATCCTTGTAGGTTATTGTTGGTTTTTTGTAGGTACAATTGTATATATATATATATATAACTATATATATATTTTTAACCCTTATTATATAACAAATATATATATATATATACATACATACATATGTACGCACATACACATATAATCAATTAAGGTGTGCATTGTAACTTGAAGCAACATTATGATATTTCTATATAGCTTCAAACAATAGTATAATACAAATTGAAACAACATATTCATACATGTAAGAGTCAGTGTAATTGAAGAACAAACAAACCATACATCTAATTCAATTGAATGTAAACAAACAAGGCTATGTGTGTAATGAAACAAGTATGTTATGATTCATCTTATAACCCTTAGGTGATCATGTTAATTGATTATATATATGTATGTACGTACAAATATATATACATACACATACACAATCAATTAAGGTGTTATATGTAACTTGAAGCAACATTATGATATTTCTATATTTCAAACAAAAGTATTATACAAATACATATGTACCTGTCATGTCATATCAATATAACTATTTGCTATATCAGGATATCCCCATGGCATGTTATGAACAACTAACAGCATGAACATTACTATATATCTTGAAACATGATTGATATAGCATTATTTGGAGTAAAAGTAACAGTAATCAACTATATCTAATTCATTTGACTATTGGGGGTTTCATGCACCTATCTTTTGGCCAACTATGTGTGTGTGTGTATGCAAATGACATAGCTATTTACACATTCTTGAAGCAAGTGTAAAGTAAGGATGGTAAGTGGAATGATATGTATGTATGCAAATGTTATTGAAGAAAATCAAGATATGTATGAATAATAAGCATACATTGAATAGTGTATGCAATTGGAATGTTAGAACACCTTTCAAATATGCACACTTTGGAAGCTGCAACATATGCATACAAACATATCCATGTATGCATGCATACATATGCATATACATACAAACATATGTATGCATGCATACGTATGCACATATGCATCTATCCTGCATTGTATGTATGTATGTATGTATGTATGTATGTATGTATGTATGTATGTATGTATGTATGTATACCATGCAGGTATGTCTGTATGTATATGTATGTATGTCACGCATACGTACACACCTATACATATTTAATATTAATATAATATATAAATTTAAATAAATCAAATTATTACCAATTTAGGATTAAGATCCTATAAATGCATGTAAATTAATAACAAAATTTTGACGATACCAACAAAGGTGAATGGAGTATCGAAAGGGCAAAGAAGACAATGGGGGAGCGAGTAATGTTGTGTGAGGGGTTCACGACAACAGAGGACACAGTCAACCAAACCATAGGTGCATAAAACCCTTAAGAGTCTGCCATATGAAACCCATAAATGGTATGTATACATACATACATATATATACACACACACAATCGGCCAAACGATAGGTGCATGATACCTTTAACAAGGTGAGTTGCATACATTGTTTACAAATATTGCAATAGCAATTACAAATTATTTGACCGACTATGTGTACACACACCCACACATATATATATACACAATCGGCCATGGTATAGCTACAAGAAACCCTTAACAGTTGAGTTTATCATAATCTCAAATACTGTCAATATATTTATCAAAATTGCAGAGGTAGACAAATGAAATTTCAAATATGTATCGATTGTTTAATAAAATTGCAATAGAAAACCTATATTTCTTGACTGACTATGTGTATATATATACACAAATATATGTGTGTGTGTATACACAATCGGCCATACTATAGCTGCAAGAAACCCTTAAGAGTCGAGCATATCATAACCTCAAATACTGTCAATATATTTATCAAAATTGCAGAGGTAAACAAACAAAATTTCACAACCTTTGTGCCATGTTTTAAGTAATATTGCAGTTGTATTAACCATTTCTTTTGGCCGGTTGTGTGTGTATATATATGTATATACACACAATCATACACAAGATAGTTGCAAAAAAAAACATGCAACAAAATTTGAATAAAACACATGCAATAGATAGATATTGCCCTTGTGAGGTTGGAAGACAACCTCACTTGTGATGGTAGAAGTTTACTATTTTCCTTTTGGCAATGGAAGTGTTGATAAACACGATAATAGCGAAAAATGCATCACCAAGAGTCACCCCCAACCTCATCACTATCGATCGTGAAGTGCACCACCACTAATCCTTCAATGGTCGACGTAGTGTGCAAACGCCAAGCATGAATGGCATAGCAGAGAAGCAAAAACAAACCCTAGCAAATGAAAAACATGTCAAAGTGATTAGGAAAAGGTCGACAACGAAGGGGAGGGTTGTTAATGCAAATTAAGTTTGCTAGTCGAAAAATCTTGAAAAACGTGCAATTTTTTTCTTAGTTGGATTTTGAGTTGCCGGGTGGACTTTCTCGAGTGCGAAAAAAAAATTGGCTAGTGTGGACCCCTTGCACAACATAGCCCTCACCACTATCAGGGCCTCTCCCTTATTGGTCTTGCAAAGTCAAAATTGTGTCTTCCATGGGGATCAAAATATACACCGCCCTATAGGTCCAAAACAAAGTGAATAAACGCATCTCCAAACAGTAGATTGGAAAGGATGTTTTTGCAATCAATGGCTGTACTAATTTACCTCGTCTATTTATTCTTAATATATATGTTTTGTTTCAATCAAACCATGGGTACACATTTATAAGCATAGAAATTTGGTACTATGTTAAGACTTCAAACAGCTCTCAAAGAATAACTATTAACTAAAAATGACCGTGTTAGATCCTACTGCTTGGCACGACTTGGACTCTATTTAGTTGTGACACTTGGATTTTGTGATCTCTAAACAACTTAGCCTCAAGTCTCAAGGACTTGAGGTAATCTTCTAAAGTGGGTTGCTTTTGCTTCAGACTGCCACAAGCCTATCTTGGGTCTGGCTTTATAAATGCTTTCACTCACTGATAGACCTTTGAATTAGATTGTAAATATAGTGTATCCAAAACTACTTTAGAGAACTGTAACGACAATACATCAGTCACAAAAGAAAAGATGTATATATTGTTGACAGCCAATTCTCTGAATGTAGAAACTACAAGGGCTTAAAACCAATATTTCTCTTCATTTTATAATGTGTAGGTTATAAGAGGTGATAGTATCACTTCAGAAGTCAAAAAAACTAAAAACTTAAATCAAATATATGATAGACTTGTTTATGTGATTGAATTCACGTTTATTTTGGTATCCTTGTTAAGTACTGTGATCAAGTAGATAATCATCTGTCTCCACTCATATCATTAATTAACGAAGAGATTCAAATTGCACAAATTCCCTCATCAGAAATGTTGTACAGGATGGTGTGCATGCACTCCGAGCTCCATGGATGAACCTGCAATTTTACGTTTGGATATTTGTGCATCCTCAAGGAGTTTTTCAGCTAACCCATGTTACGTAGTTTGTCACAAATGTTTGTCATTGATCTATTTAGTTGCAAACTATCTTAGTCAGAATTGTTAATATCTTTTTGCAGTTAAAAACATTTTTGGTAGCGTAGTTGGATATTCTTATATCATGATTACAAACTTATGTAGTTAAGTCTTTTGTCATATTGTGTTTATTAAATTTCATAGGCAAGCAAGCTCTTTATGACATTTTGTGCTTTGATTCTTGAAGTAAGATTGCCTTTTTCATTTAAAACTATCCGTCCATATAGCGTGTTACACATTCCATCTTGCCTGTCAAAACATCTTGCAGATTTCACATTAATTTTTAAGTTGCAGCCATTACCAAAGCCATAAGCCTCACCATTCAAAAGAAAGTTAAACAAATGTTTGTCATTGATTATTTAGTTGCAAACTTCTTAGTTTGTTAATATCTTTTTGCAGTTAATTTTTGGTAGCGTAATATTCTTATATCATGATTACAAGTAGTTAAGTATATTGTGTTTATCATAGGCAAGCAAGCTCTTTTGACATTTTGTGCTTTGATTCTTGAAGTAAGATTGCCTTTTTCATTTAAAACTATCCGTCCATATAGCGTGTTACTTGCATTCCATCTTGCCTGTCAAAACATTAACTGCATTATATTGATTTCACATTTTTTAACTAAGTGCACCAATATTGCCATTACCAAAAATGGGCCTTTATAAGCAGAAAACCAAACTCTAAAAGAAAGTTTAGAAAAATTAATTATCAAACTTCACCGGAATAATATATACAAAGGAATATAGTATCCAAAGAATAGGGCAAACATGGTCCACATCCATCACATATCATTTGAGACCCTTTTATATGATGGGCGGATGCCTATGTGAGCTAAATATCAAAGGGCTTAAGAATAAGGAATTGAAGCCATTCACTTATCTTGGGCAAGGAAGACTTCCAAAAATACAATTGATTTATTGAAGGAGTATATCATAAAGCTACAATTTTCTCATGTACTTGTAACGGTTGGATTCAGCATCAGATACTCCATTCATAGACAGTTTATTTCTACATCTCAAGAAATTTCCTATCTCCTTAAGAACCTGCAAAACCAAAACAAAAAACTGACCATTTTGAGTAAAATTTACTACCAAGAACCATGTTGTCAAATGAAAAATCTGGAGCTTGCATAACACACAAATGAAATCTCTCCAACAAGACTATCAAGACAGCCTAGTTTACCACACAAATGCATAAAATATCATTAAGCTACATAAACAAAAAATGAATGAATTAGTTAACTTGAGCACGCTCCCTAGGGAATTCAACAGATACAATAATAATGCAAAAAAATAGGCAACCATACACTTCATTCTTTTCAAGCAAGATTTTAATTAGGAACTAGATATTTTGGAAGTAGTATTTAGCATGTGCAAAGAAGCAGCAATTTGGAGATTCCAAAAGGCTTATATAGTTAGCTACTATAATGCATATAAGAAATAAACTAATACCTTCAGAAAATGCCAAGCAGCAAACTAAAGATGGATAATCTCTTCCTCAAGTCAAGATTTATACCAGTTTGAGGGATTTTTGCAGGTTAGTTATAAAGACTGGGAGACTGGGTCACTGTCTGCTAGAGGTCAGCAGATCATTCAGGAATAATTAAGGTTAAAAACAAAATGTTAAAATTTAAATATCATCTTGATCTTAACTTGGAAGATCTTAAGTAGAACTCCCCCTACACTGTATGACAAGCAGCCCAAGCAAACAGTGGTGTTGATTGTATCCAACAGAATAATACAACTGCACTTATTTAAACATTATTTACTTCACCCATAAACAATTATATGTCCATCTGAAGAAAGAAAGTAACAGGGAGATCTGCTCTTCCAATAACAAAATGCACAAATGATGAAATAGCAAATTAGAAAATTAGAGGATTGCAGATTCAAGGAAAAGAAAAAATATATGTAGAACTTTAATAAACCTAGCTAAAATAGTCATAACCCTCAATTACTTTGCAATCCAACATAGGTGTTCTTAAAGCATAAGCTGACACGCTAATCAGAAATTCTGAAATAAAATGCATACCTCAATTGCAATAGTCGTAGGAGTAAGATCAGAGACATCGATAGAGCCAAGTTCTGCTGCAATCTCTGCAATCAAAGAAAACAATATACTTACTTCCAACAGTCTTCATCTTGGAGTGCCAAAATGAGTTTTAGGACTTGAATAAATATAAGTAATTACTTAAATCATGTAACACAAACACAAACACTTAAAAGGCATAGGAATATACTTTGTAGTGATACTCTTGCATTAGAATTGCCATATGCTTCACCTCGTTTCTCAATAAGTTCAGTGAGTCTGGCGAAAGCCTGCAAGAAGCCATTGAGACATGAACATCAGGGGTAAATTCATAACACCACATGTTTCTTGCAATTGCAAACAGATCATTCCTGTACATCAAATTGGGGTGAGACTGCCATATAGCAAAATAATCACAACATAAAAAGATTTAACCCACAAATTACTCTCAAGCTCTGAGGATGACACATTTATGGTTTTACTGTTCAAATAACAGATAGGGTGAAAACATGAGATCAAATGATCTTGACAGAAAGATCAATTGTTGAAAAACACAGACTCGGCAATAACTCAGCTGACCCAAAAAAATTCAAAAACTTGGACTCAGCAATAACCCAGAAGAAAGCTTGGCCATTTCCAATCATTAAAATTTAAAAGGCATATAAATTTGTAAAAATATTCTTCAGAAACATGCATAAGTTAATTTTGCATGCTTCGAAACAGTCTTTCTTCAAGCTTTGTAAGAATTCCTGTTCAAGTAAAAAATCAACAAAAACCTTCTGAAAAAAAATTTCTTAGTTGGAGTGCAGTTTTATTCAACAATTCCAGATCTGTATTAGCTCTCCCCAAAACCTCTGGATATACATTTGTTTTTCCTTTTTTATCTTCACAATGGAAAATAACAGGTGAGTTTAAAACCTGACAAGTTTTTGAATGTCTGCTGTAATTTTGTTGGATCGATAGTGTTAAATTAATTGCTTTTGTGGTTTTACCTGGTAAATTGTGTCAATTTGAAGGATTTAAGCTATGGAGAAAAGGATCTGATGGATCTTATCCTTTAAACAGTTCCACTTTATTTTTGTTGTCTCTTTGTTTCTGGTAAAATGGGCTTAAGTTAAACTGTTTTTAATAAGTTGTTGCATGAAGAAAAAAAACAAAGAACAAAACATTTTTTTCTTTTTTTCTTTTTAGATTAACAGACAAAATTTGTGACAAAGGATACCACAGTTTTGCTTAGATTTTTGGGCTGGACAGTATTATCCAAGCTCGGGCAAGTTTTCAGTCCAAAAATGAACATTTTTGCCAAGTCATAGGCAAGGTTTTGAGAAAAACTCAGGGCTGAGTTATCATGCAAGTAACTCACAAGTTTTTCATCTATGGTCAAAGATCAAACAAGTGTGGGATGAAAAGCTGTCTATATTTTAGGAAGGATCTTCCATGCTGTTGCCTCTATAGTGTCTGGTAAACGAAATTGACAAATACTGATGTTTCTCACTCTCAAAAAGTGTTGTTTTTCTCAAAACTGCAATAGATCGAAATCAGCCTGTGGTATAATTCAGGAGCCTGCTAATAAGAATGTCCATGCTCAAAACTATTTGAGCAGATACAATGGAAGGGTAAAAGGATCCTCACTGGTTTGCTTGTGAGCCTACCAATCATCTGAAAAAATCAAATATTCGAGAAGAAATGAAGCAGTTTATGCAGAATTCTAGCCTGGAATGTGGAACCATCAGTTAGCTGAAACTCAGAAATGTTTTAGTGCCTTCAATATCAGAATGATCTAGTCTTGAAATGAGATTGCTCTAGTCTATCGTTGTCATGAATCTGGGCTAGCAACATGTTGGCAAACACACACAGCTTTATCCCTGGATTGAGTAGGATAATTCTTCTTGATAGCAAGGGAAACCAAGATGCATGTGGAAGATACTAGTGAAATATCAACTCAGGCTCCCATAAATTACCCTTAAATTTGTTGCTTAAATAGTAGCTTTTGTCCAATCAAAAAAGAATAAGACATTCATTTATTTTATTTTTCTTCTCAACATGTTCTGAGTCCAGGGATTTTTAACAAAATCTAAGCATCCTAACTAAGACGGAAAGTCACAGGTTTGGTGAACTTTCTGCTGAAGCTAGCTAAATTTCTTCTGTGAAGAAGGGCAGCCAACTTTAAACAGCATCACATCTTTGTGAAGGAACTGACTCACTTCTAACTACTTTTAAGTTAACTTAGAAGCTTTTCAAGTTCTTAAAATACAAAATCAGGAGCTATAAACAAACTTCATATAGCAAAGAATTGCAACTACTCAAAATATATTCACAATAAGATTAGCAGGTTCCTCTGCTAAGGACAGTGATTTAGTACCATCATATATCTTTATTTACAGCCAGTTGGAAATGGTTCTTAGTGTGATATAGCGTTTTTATTTGTATAGCAAAGAACTGCAATTATTCAAATATAATCACACTAAAAAATTAAAAGGTTCCTCTGCCAAGGGTAGTAATTTAGCACCATTCTTTATCTTAATTTACTGCCAGCTTGAAATGGCCCTTCACGTGAGACAAGGTTTTAATATTTCCTAGGGCACTGCTGTGATTGAAATCCATATATACAGCAATCTTTGGCCCTTCTACCTTTGGCCAATTATGCAGGCATACAAAATTTTCTAAACTTAATCAGTTTAGCTAGAGATGGCATATTTACGAGGCTTGGCACTAAAAGCATAATAGAAGTATACAAGAAGGACAAGTACTTTGCACAAACCAAGAAAGCACCTTCATTCCCATAATAAATATGGTTCAATGGCACTTGAATTTTTCAATAGAGCTTAAATGATTGATGGTGCCTGTGCATCAAGATGAAGGGCCACCATGTATGTTGATAGAGAGAAAAGCAAGAGAAAATGATTCCTAAGGTAAAATTAACAAAGAACACACTTAGATTCCATAATATCCAGGGAATGAACACTCCAAAATATATAGGGAAGAAAAACAAACCTGAGTATATGGATCCACTGCAGCTTGTCCTAGAAGGGGTCGTGATTCAGTCCCAACTGCCACTACTCGTTTGGCCAGAGCTTCCAAGGGGACATCCAACCAAACAGTGACTCCATGATTCAAATAGCCCCTGTACATTTACAACACAAACAAAAACTGAGGCACTTGCTAGCTTGGAAAACTAGATATTAATAAAAAAATGAAAATATGGACTAGATGGGAATATGAAGAGTAGTTCCCTGTACTTTTTGGAGATCTCTATATCTTACCAATTTTGAGGTCGAACTACAGCACCACCTCCAGTGGCAACGACCAGACGATGCATTGTAGATAACTCACTCAAAACTTTGCTCTGGATATAGACATTTTACCGAGTAAATTTGTGAGTACAATTGCCACCATCAATCACAAGTAAGTGCAAGATTTTTGCAAATCTAATGCACAAGGACTTCAAAATACATTGTCTAAATAATGACAATTGAAACATATATGAATGAACCTGTAACTACTTTATTAGTTCAATATCATGAGCCTATACATTGAAAAGATGAAAAAATATTATCCCATATGCAAGCACATAGAGGAACTTCACCATAAATGACCAGTGAACTTCAGAAAGAAAAAAAGGATCAACAAAAGAGAAACCTTTGGTGTTCCCCTCTTTGAATTGTATGGAATTATGTTACTACTTACTGCTTATTTAAAAAATGAAATCATCATTACCTCAGCATCCCTGAAATATTCTTCGTTCTTCTCTTTAAAAATTTGTGCTACCGGTGTTCCACCTGCAGCTTCCTCAATCAGGCGATCACTGCACATAAGAAATTAAATTAGTGCCTTAAATGTATGGTATACAATAATAACTATTTGTTGCAATCAATTTTGAAATTTCAGTTTAAGTTTTCTTGAATCAAACCTGTCAAAAAAATAATAACCCAAAGCTTCAGACAAAATTTTTCCCACAGTAGTTTTTCCACTACCCATCATCCCTGTCAAACAAATCCTTTTTAATAAGTTAACAGTGTTTTATATGACATACTGCACAAAATCTTATTCTAATCTTAGTTTATGATCAATCCTCTTCTAAACGTGCCTATACTGCAAAATGTAATTGGATTTGCTTTGACATGTTCTAAAACATACCGACAAGAAATATGCTCTTCCCATCCATGCCAAAAGAAATCTCTTCTGCCTTTTTCTGCACCAAAATTAATTGATTCAGAAATCCACACTCCTTGCTAATAAGTTGCCAATCAAAGCATTGTATGAAAATGATGCTAAAATGTTTTCAACCAATTATTAAAGTTCAAGATAAAGCTTTGCTCCATGATCTTTGGATGACTGACAGAAAAAGGTGAAAAATAAAAGTTGAGGCATTACCTGCAGAACTAATGCCTCCTCGTTATTGCATGTCTCTGTTTCAGAAACTGTTACATATTAAAAGAAAGGCCTGTTAACAAAAAGGCAAAAATAATAGTCTAATTTGAACACAGAAAGGTGACTATCTCAAAAAGAAAATTGTACAATTTCAATCTCCAAAGATCAATTAAGATTGCTTCTGAATCTGCTGTGCATTATTTTTCAATCTCCAAAGAATATTTTTCACTGATATACCCATTGGATGTAAAATAGTGTGTGGATGGAAGAACAATATAGTAGTGTGTACTGGAAGCAAACCCTAAAATCCAAAAGCACTTGGTATTTGGTAATAACAAGCACCAGATCCATTCCCTTATCCCATAACCAGGACTCATACAATTAGGAGAACACCTTTAGCCTATTCCATGGAAGCAGGGATATTGTGGATGTGAGTGTTAACGCATTTCGGAGGTGGAATTTACGACCCAATAGATACATGACTAAACTAGCTTTATATGACAGGGAAAAGTTCAACAATCAGGTCTGTAATACATAAATCTGACAGACGGGAATTTTCTTCAATAGCATCGCAATTTCAAGCACACTGGGGCATAAGCATTTCATCTAACTAAGTAAGCATTCGCCTGGAGGATACCCAAATCCCAGTATTGATATGGATGCCACTTCAAACCTGATGTCCTTTATCCTATTGGACTTAAACGATGTGAAAGGACAAATCTTTTAACCACCCCACTTCAACATACTAGCCTTCCAAACTGTTTATCGTTATTGTTAACATATTTCAGCCAACGGCAGATTAAGGAATCATTTATACAAGACAGACACACAAAAAAGAATTAAAAAGCCCAATGTTCAGATACACACTCTATGGCTTACCAGTGCATCCCCCATTGTAAGAAGAACAAAAGATTGAAAATGTGGGCGATCTAACTTGATGTGAAGGTCTCCTGAAGTTCAATGCCCGAACAGAACATGTGAGGGTTTGTTGTTGTTGATATTTCCAAGTGCCGGTAGGCAACACAGATCCTTTCCACATCCTCCCAGGATTCTGCAGCCCTGAATTGCAACATGATTGTAGATTTATTGTACTACAGGATTCCAATCTCAATATCTCCATGGATGCTCTGCCACTGCAATTGAATGAATTCAGATAAGTCTAAAAAATATGCCAAAACTGAATCTCAGACAAAAAATTTCCCCTCTTCCTGCAAAAGGGTGTTTCGGATCACCCAGGAATCCAATACCCACAACTCAAATTGAGCTTGGATTTCTCTGAATAAATTATAAAAATGGCAACTCAATTAAAAGAGTTGAAGCAGCCGAGAGCATCTGCACTGCAACTGATTTTCAAGGCTCTCCCAATGACAACAAGATATAGTGTAAGTCAGCACCGGTAGGCACGTGGGGAAAGGAGGACCCTGAATGAAGGAAAGTTACCGGAAACTACTTTCTTGAGATCTAGTCAATTGAGGAGTAGTTGCACCAATCCCTTTGAAATGGCACTTGATCTTCAATATGTTGAAGTGGGTTGACATGCACCATACCCAGAGTAGGTAAGGATTAAAGGACATTAGGGGAAACTCTGACATTAGATGATGAAATCATACTGGACGCGAGGGAGAAAATTATAGTTACACCTCACTAAATTGTAGTTGGGTCTTGGTCAAAAATGGTGGGCTTTGAATGAACGTCCAGATGCACGAAAGACCCGGTGAGGGTTACGACCTAAACTTACCCCTTCAGAAAACACCCGATATGCTTGTGGGTAAAGAAGTAGGTAGAAAATCCATTAAAAATAAAGAAAACAAATGAAAGGGCGCATGAAAGCGACTCATTGCCACCATGATTTATTTTATCTTGTGTAATATTGAAGTAAGCTGAAGATTAAGACAATAAACATGACTGCACTCACATCAGAAAACAGTCATAAGAGACAAATACATTGATTCTTTAATAAGGCTGTGACTCACATCTTATCCAACTGGTACGATTCCCTCCCTTAAAAAGCATGAGATTTTTTATTTTCCTCCAGGACCATAGAATAGGAATATATATGTCCTCTCATCCCTTGAACAAATTTCAAAATATCAAATTCACTCTTGTTGCGCCGCGTCACAAACAAATGCTCTGTAAATTTCCTAGCGAAGATTTCGCTTTCCACCAACTCCACCTGGTAAAATTAAACCGTCTGTCAACTTTACTAAATTTCCATCATATTTAGTTGTAATGGATAAGCTGTTTCGGATAACTAAGTACCTACCATGTCCTAAATTTGACGGTCGACCATGTCGTCAAAGCTAATTTATACACAATCGTTTTGCCTCCTAAATGTGAAATTTTTTTTTTTTTTTAAATATAATTTATTACAATTTTAAATAAATTTTAATATCTTTTTAACTAAAGGGTTGTCCCCACAACCCAGCTCAACAGTCTGTGGGGCAAGACTAGTCCTCTACGGGTGGGAGTCGTTGCCCGCAAGAAGTCCCACCTCTTCAACCCCGTAGCACCCTGAGACCAAGGGAGCAAACCCACTGCCCAAGCCAACTCTACTACCCTACCTATGCGGGCTATTTGACTAATAGTTGTATCACTAACCTCATGTGTGCATTAATAGTTGTATCACTAACCTCATGTGCGCATTAATAGTTTATCACTAGTCTCATGTGCCCATTAACTTGGAATTTTTCATATTTTAATGGAACAGCTATTGTTTGGGAATTGAAAATAAAGGCAGTCTCATGAACCCTTGTTCAACTTATTTTGGAGTTAGTTGTGGAGCTATTAACCCCTAAATTTTTCTTTTTTTGTTTATTGATGTGTTGCTACATTAAGATATTCATATCAAGATGACAACAAATTAAATGAAAAATAGCATGAATATGTCACTTTCACCTTTACAATACTTAAGAAAAATAAATAAAGAATTACTATACCATATATTAATGACAAACAAAATAAAGAATGAGTATAGCACATGTTAATGACAACCAAATATACTTCATTTTTTTTGTATTACTTAAAGAGGAGTCTCCGTGTTAATCATAGATGCAAAATTACCTCATTCAAAAACAAGGTTGTCACTAGGTTTGAGTGGTATTTATTTCCTAATAAATTTAAGGTATGGTGGGAAGAGTTTAATTCAATGGTGCCTACAACTAAAAAAAATTGTGACAGATATTAATTTTCATTCAAAATGTGTGAAACTTTTTCATGGTTAGTAAAAAGCTAAAAATTTGGATTTAGATTTTGTATATCAGATTTTGAGATAATTTATGTCTTTTTTGAAGTCAATCTAGAACAATTTGGCATTCATAAAAAATGTTATGAAAGAGATTTACTATAAATTTTGAGGTGCCCAATGAATATTTGGGAATTAGTGCAAATGGAGATGACAAGAGACAAATAGGTATGAAATTGGGCTATTCTTAAACGTGATCTAGTTCAATAATCAAAGATCAAGCTTGACCATTAAAAATAAGACAACAATTTAGCACTTTTTGATGTGGATGACATGTAAAATTACTATTGACCACTTGAACATTTCATTAAAAAAAATGATGAAATTGTAAACCAAATCTAAGATTAAAATATACAAATAATTAATTTATTATTATATTGAACCATTTCTATCAAAATAAAAACAGAAATTAAATAAAAATAAAATGCATATAGTAATTATAATACTGAAAAAAGAAAAATTAAAAATAAGATCACATGTCAATGGCACCGAATATACCTTAAAGGAGGGCCTTCATTAATTATAAATGCAAAAATACCTCATTTAAAAATAACGCCCATAATTGACCACAAGTTCGATTCATGCCATTCAAAGATGCCTAGAATTCTTTTTTCTGACAGTTATTAATCATAATCCTTTAAATATTAAAAATTAAAATTAAAAAATATATATCATAAAGAACTTTTACATTCTTAAAAAAAAAATAAAAAAAATCCCTATTTTAACTGAACTTATTAGGACTTCAAAATCCTAAAAAAGCTTATCACCTAATTTTATATTAACAGTCCAGCTCTTATCAATGGAAAAACCGCGTTAAACCATTGTCTTTCATAATGATTTATCGAAACCCCACCATAATCTGGTGCTTACGATCATTATCGATCCATAATCCGTATCACTTTCCGCGTCTGATGTCGTGGGATCAAACAGTTGCAGCCGAGAGATTGCTTTGCGGAAGCCATGAATTTTGTGCAGTAAATTCCCACAAGTTACAGTGGTCAAAGAATATAACTTCGAACATATTGAATGGCGGGAAGTTTCATGGTAGAAGCATTGAGCTTTTCAGAGGGAAGAATCAACTGTGAGGTTCATGATATCATATTTAACTAGCAGTTTACAATATTCAATGAGCAACGGAATAATCGTTTGTTTTGTCATAAAGTTCTCCCTGCGTGCGTGAGGAGGAGATCCCAGTGGGGTTCCCCTACGTAATAGCCTATCGGCTAATTAAAATAAATGCAACTAACCTAAGCTTTCCACCTCTTCTTATCATCTCCACCAATCTTCCATATTAGACTCATAATCCAATATTTAATCTCAATCATTCATTTCTATTCCTAAAATTTTATAAACTCAACCTCCCATTCATCATTTCATCATCCAATCTTTAATGCAATATTATGTTATCAATTTTATGATCCAAGGAATTCTATTGTTATATCAGTGGAATGAGAGCACCCATATCAATGTATCATAACCACATCTTTACACAATGCTCAACTTGAGGTCTGCGTGTATTAAAGTAAGGTTTTCTTTTAAAAAAAAAAATTGAAATTTATTTGTTCTAATTTTCATGTAAACGATAATCATCATCAGTGTACTTGATTATAAATTGGGAATAACCAAAGACTATCAAATGTTGAATATTATATTATATAGCATGAGTTTAAGACTTGAGAGGAAAATTACATACTTAGTAATGTTGTTGGTACAAGGAAACCCAAGTTTGAAATCTTTCGGGATGAAGCCTCCTTGTGTTATAAGGAACATAATGCCTAGCCCCAAGCCATAAGTGGTGAAGGAATCATCATAAGTAAGCTTCCAATTAGGTGATTGATCAAGAAATGGAATAGACTCATTTGGAAAACCAACATGTAAGGGTCTTTTTAATCAAATGGCATTGCTTCTACTAGCTAATCTACAATCCTTTGATAACATTTTGATTCATATTCAATATCAAACTCACTACGCAACATCAACTACTTTTTCATTTTTTTCAATAAGAGTTATTGAACAATAAATATTTGAGAGGGTAGTTTTTTGAGATAAGTTGAATCTTCTTGTTGAGCATGTAGTGGCATAATTTCTAGGAAGAAAAAACAATAACCAAATATGCCTGAACTCAAGTGGGGTTTAATTGAGTTCATATGTCATCAAAGTCCTATTGAGATAATAAATAGTATTTTCTTTACCTTAGTCATCATGTTGAGCTAGGAGGGATCTCAAAGTGAGTTGTGTTGCTAAGACGTATAATACTAAAAAAATTATAGGAATAGATGTCCAACTAATGTAGGAGAGTTTAAAAGATATCGCTTGAATTATTCAAAAACCTATTGATAATATTCATCCAATGGAAGGATATATCCTTCTTTAAAAGATGTGAAATTGAATTGATTTAAAATTTATAAGATAAATATCCTAATGAATTAAAGTTTTTCTTGTAGACTACTAGGTCCCATAATTTATGTTCCACTTTCCATAACAAAATCTCACTTTCAAGGCCAAGTTTGTCATCTTGAAGGTGAAACCTATTCATCCATTGAATATGAAACATTAAAGGTCAACTATGTGAGAGTGGATTATCTCTCCTACACTTCAATCTCATCTTAGAATCAAGAGGGTATTCTTAGAGGTATATCTGAATATGTATTAAATCAAACAAAACAGAAAATAAAAAATAACCACAATCAAACCCAATTACATTTATTGATCCCAAATATTGTCATTAGGTCAAGAAATACTAGTTGCAATAACCTCCATATAAATATTGTGATTGTGCATACATAGCCTACATGAAATAAATCAATTCAAGGCTCTCTTAAGATTGATTACTTGGTTGTAATACAAGATCATGAATACACAACAAATGTTCCTATATTTAAGCTATTGGTTAATTTTTTGATTTGTTTTAATGATGTGAGATTGTCCAAGATCTAGTTCTAGACCAATGCCTATCTATTTAGGTATAGATTCACAGTAACCAAGTTGAATAATAGATTGGGAAAACAAAGACAACAAAGTCTATGTATTCATATGCACCAAAATAATAACACCAATATACATAAAATACTTAATCATCCATAAAATCACTATAAAAATCCATTTGAAATATGTAAAAGGCTATTATAAAGCTTATAATAATTGGAATATTGTTACATTCACTAATTTCACATTATGATCATATCAACAAGTATGGTAAGAGAAACCCTAGCCAAATAGAGTTACCTAAAGATTCACAGGTATCCATGGAGACATTCATGTACACATGCCACATAAAACATTCATAAATATCAATGAATCAAAAATCCTACTCAAAATGGCATGAACTAGCAAATTTTTTCCCTCAAAAAGTTTTGCCAGCACATATGCATTTAGAAATAGTAGAAGAACCGACCCCTAAAAATGGGAAAAACCTCCTATTTAATCATAGTAGGGTGAAACACTAATCTACAACATCATAGAAGATTAAAATTAGTGATGTAGGTGCATTTCTACTCAATATGGATGCCTAAGATGAGAGGATATAAAAAAAAATCAATGCTAGTAGTGGGGAGAGTTGATTTACAATAATGATGAGTAGGTAGGATTAAATGTAGGTAGTTGGGGAAATATAAAAAACACACCATTCCATTTAGTGCCTAGCATTTAAAACTATTTTAAACAAGTAACAACTTTACTTGGCTTTGGATTTACATTCTTGCATCATCCTTTGTAATCTTAAATTGTTAGCATTTTTTAGAACACACAAACCAAGTTAACATTTTGACAAGTTTGTGAACTTGCCAAATTTTCGATATTTGAACTCATCCTCCTTCTTTTCTTTCTTTATTTCCTGTTGTCGTATCCCACTTTTCAAATTTCACAAACTAGTGAAATTTGAGACATTTGAGCCATCATTTCTTTCCTTATTTGTTGCACTTTTGCATCCTTCATGAACTAGTGAATTTTAAGAACTTTGTTGCATTTTCACAAATTTTACACACTTTTAAACTTTATAACATTTATTTGTTTCTTTTCATTTGACTTATCCTTCCTTTGTGTCACTTTTTCACAAGGCTCATAAACTCACAAACCTTGTGACGTTACAAATCTTGTCAATGTTTCACCAAGCTCATGAACTAGAAAACTTAGTGACTTTCTTTACTTTAACCTTCACTCACTCCTTTGTTGAGATTTTGGGAAGGTCACAAACTCACAAACTTCTTGAATTTTGCAATAAAAACAGAAGAAAAAGCATTTACACTTAGTCAAATTTAGTGAACATTGGATTTGGGATTGGGAATTGGGAAAATAAGGCAATAGGTACTAGGGTAAGGGGTAACCCAAAATTCTGACACCCAAGAAACATATCACTTTAGATAATATTGACTCCTTTATAAGGCATATCAAACTTCTCCAAGAATTGATACTTGGGATGGCAAGCATTTGGAACAGGTCAAAAGTATTTTGAACATAGGAAAACACCCATAAATAATTAAACATAGAAAATTAACAAGGGTTCTTTGACAATGAGGATCCTTTCAAAAAAAACATGAGAATGAAAACTAACACAAAGCAAATTTGGATTTGACACAAATAATTTATCAATTTTTAGACTAAGGCCCAACCTAGACTATAAAGTTATCTAAGGTCTTAGGGAGGAGATATTTCTATTATGGTCTTGACCTTTGTCAAATCCACTTTGATGCCTCTTGAAGACATAATTAAGCCTAATAGTTTACCAACTATGACACCAAAAACACATTTATTAGGATTGAAATTTACACCTTAAATTCCCTTAATCTATCGTAAAATGATGGGATGTTCTACTCTTATTTTTATTTACATAATATATATTCCATATAGTATTTTAAAATATCATGAAACATCTCATGAAATATGATGGCCATAACTCACTAACAAGTTGCACCAATGTTCTTGAGGCTAAAAGAAATGAACTAATAATAAAAGGTTGCCCAAGGTGAAGTGAATTTTATTTTATGTTGAAACTTACGTGCAACTTTGATTTGATTATATCCTATAAAATTATCCATGAGAGACCATCATGTCTCACTATTAATTCAACAATCATATTACTATTGGGTAAAGCCAAGTCATCTTTAATGCTTTCCTTGTTTAAGTCACAAAAGTCAATGCACACTTGGATATGAGAGGCCTTCTTGGTTACAAGAACAACATTAGAGATTCATTTAGAATAATAAATATGTCTAATGAACTCAACTTTTAGGAGCTTATTCAATTATTCTTTGACAATAAGAGTGATTTTAGGTTGGATCTTTTTGAGCTCTTATTTCACTAGTTTGGAATTGAGTGCACAATAAGGTGGTGCACCACAAGAGATGGTTTCTAATCTAGGTATATTAGCATAATACCAACTATATATATATAATTTTAATATGGTAATGAAGATGTTCCTTTCCTTGGGATTGAGAATGGATACAATTCTAGTGATATTAATATTTTATTTTATACCTAGGTTAAAATCAATGGGCTCCTCAAAAAGTGATGTGGATCCATCCTATAACTATATTAGCATAAGGGGAAGGCTTTGTTCTTTATCTATTAGTTCCTTGGAAAGGTTCTTATCAATAGAAGTGTCTTTGTTTTCTTTATTCATTTTATCCAATTGTGCCTCATAGAGGTTTTCTCTAGGAGATTTTTTTTTTATATATTTTATTTTTTATTCTTTGATGTTTTTTTACTTAGGAACTCTTCTTTCTCTACAAAATATATTATGTTTTATTAGGTAAGTAGGCTTTTGAAACCTAGCCTTGACCCTTGTACAATAAAATATGGTTCATGAAGCACAAATAACAACAACTACCAACAGGGGATGACCCCACAACACAGTGGTTAGCTGTGAGCCTCTCACATGAGAGGTCTTGGGTTCGAGCTTGCTCGAGAGCCATGTGCTTAACACAAGTGGAGGGATGGAGGGTGTTGTAGATCCAGGTAATGAATGATCAAGCAAGGATGCTAGGTGTTTGGGGTGGCTACAGGGTCAGTGGTAGAAGTCTGGCAATAGTGGAATTTGAAATAGGGACAAAAGGGCTCCAACCAGATTGTAGATGGAGGGAAGAGAACACACAGAGGAGTGGCGATGAAGGTAGGCTAAGCAACATGGGGGTGTGGGTTTGAAGGAGGTCAAGGGAGGGTTGGATGAGACAAAGGAGTGGTGGAAGAAAGAGTAAGGAGGAGAGGAGGAGGGTGGGGGGAGAGCATCAGAGCATGGAGGAGGAAAAAGGAGGAGGAAGGAGTAGGAGGTAGGAAGGTCAAGAAAAAGAGCAGAGAGGAGAGAGAGGAGAGGCAGAAAGATCAAATGGAGAGGTGGAGTTGACAGGGGTGTTCAGATAGAGGATTGGCATCGGGTCCTATAGGGAGCTTGGCTGGAATGCAGGCAAACGATGTAGACATGAGGAATGGTGTCGGGTCCTGTAGGGAGCTTGGTGAGAATGCAGACAAATGCAACAGATGGAGGAATGACGTTGGGTCCTGCAGGGATCTTGGCAGGAATGCAGGAAGGTGTATGAATATGAATGGCGGGGATGAGGTCCCCTGAATGTGGCCTCATTGGTTCATAGCTCCAGTCAAAAGTGACAGGTGTTGCCCCTTAGCAATGATTTACCAAGCAAAAAAAAATAGCAACTAACTACAAAAAACAAGAGAAACCTAAAGAAATAACAAGACTAACAAACCTTCAAGCCCACCAAAATCATGGTGGTTTAAAAAATTGTTCCAAAGAACTTTATTTTATCTCAAAACAAGGATCCTTCTCTTCAAAACTAACCTTTTTGGGGAAGAGATGGGGCATGCAATCACTGGAAAAACCTTCCCCCATCTTCAAAGCATCTGATGGGGAAAACTCTTTAAGATCAACTTTAAAATCTTCTTGACATATAGGAGTAAATGAGTCCTCCTTAGCATATTGTTGATTATCTATCTTCTTCCTACTAGGAGAAAATGAATCCTCCTTAGCAACTTGTTGATTGTCTTTCTTCTTCCAAACAAAGTGTTTTTTCTTGTTCTTGTGACAAGAAGTGGATGAATGACCCACTTTACCACAAGAAAGACAAATAACAAGGGAGTCTTCAAAGTCTAACTATTGAACCCAAACACCAAATGTGGAGGACAAGGTAACCTATGTGGGAAACTGCAAATTTTTCTCCACAAACACACAAAATCTAACATATAAAAATTGCTTCGAAACTTAGATATCTTATCAATATCACTATATTTCCTAAAAGAGTTAGAAATAGACATGAAAATATTTCATTCCAAAATTCCAAGGGAAGCCCATGTAACCAGACCCAAATAGGAAACTTGAAGGAATCATCCATAGGATTGAAACCTAGTGACTAGCTTTGAAGACTTAAACCATTTAACCTCAAAAATGAAGGGCCATCAATCAGGAACTTAGCACAATCCTCTTGACATGAAAAGGAAAAAATAAAAAAATCCATTCAACATTGTAGAAACCTCAACCTTGCCATGAAACTTCCAAATTCAAAAGATCCATCTACAAACAATGTCATTGTTGGGATGATTACCATATAATATCCCAATAAGTGAGAACCTTAACCAATCAATCATCTCCTCCAAGAGAGAATCGAGAACATCAATAGTAATCTACACAACCTCCATTTCATGCAGGATGTTGGAACTCTCATTAGAATAACCTTCCTCCACCCCTCTAAGGGTAAGAACATGGGTGACAGAAAAAGGAACAACAAGCTCAGAGATGGAAACAAATGGAGGATCATCCACCAATGACTAAGACCCACACACCTCCAAATTAGGAGAAATATAAATTGGATAAGAAGCAACAACTTCATCCACCAACGGTTGAGACCTACACACTTCCAAATTAGGAGAAAAGGGATGGGGAGGGACAAAATCCAAACTATCCTTCGTGTAGGGTAGGGAACCTTTAGAGGGGAAAAGGAAACCTTTCCTCAAGCCTAGAAATTGTGCACCATCAATGGCCTCAGTCATAGGCACCTCAAAAAACTTTTTTTCCTTCTGACGAGCCTCCAATAAAAAATCCATGAGGAACTCCTCTTCATCTAGGGAATCCCCATCATAAGACAGGGTAGGAGGGGAAAGAGGGTCTTCAACCTCCCACCCAACATCCATCTCCTCACAATTCAAATTAGCTAGAGAAAAAAGAGCAGCACCAGAGAATAACCCCTCACCACCCTCACAAGCATAAAAACCACCATCTCCAACACCGTCTTCATCATCATTTGTAGAGAAAGCAATAGAAGCAAGGGTTTTTTGTCGTATCTATGAACAACAAAAACCACCTTGCACACCTTTTCTTGTAGCCACAGACACCCCAAGCAATATGAGAGACAACACTAACAACTTCCATCCTTTAGGCTTTGATCTAACCCACACAACAACATTTGAATAATCCACAAAATATGTTATTACATCAACATTAATATCAAATAATTTGTATGATACCTTGATGGGATGTTGTCTTTAAACCTCATAAACTCTACAATAGCTTCATCATTTTGAAATGTATATAAGGATATTGGTATTCATTGAGTCTAATTAATAGGGTATGTTTATTTAGTGTCCAAGTCAATAGTTAGGATGGTGTAGAAATATAATCATAAGGGTTATGAATGGAATTTATTTTGATGCTTTCAATAATGGAAGAATTATCCTCAATAGTCACAAAACTATCACATATATCATCAAATTTCTCTTCATACAATATATATCCAATTCCCCAAGTTGCAACATTCTCATGAACCTATTATAGGTTCAAAAATCTTTTATTCCTAAAGCCCAAGGCCTTTTCCTTTGTATGTATATTTTACATATTTTATTTGTTATGGGATACTCCTCACTTTCAAAATTGGATGCAAATATACCATCATCACAAAGACAAAAATCATTTGATCCTTCAATATTTTCATCTTCAAGGAAACTTTGTTGTATAAAAGTAGCAGGGCCATATTGAAACTGAATGTTTTATTTTATTTTGACTCATTTTTGGTTTTCCATGAGATCAAGGAGAAGGAGAAAGTTTTCCTATATGAAATACATATCATATCTCACGTTCTCCATAAAAATTTTCAATGATCTTGATATGGGATGTGGGATGTTGATTGGTAGATTTGGATGCAAAATTATTGGGATCTATGTAGGATAATGAACATTCAGATTCAAAATTTGAAGTGACCTTGGTAATGAGGCAATGGTTATCCTTTTGATAACATTTTATAGTATTGAAAAGTTTGGGATCCATGCAATGATAATTACTTTCATTCTTACACAAGGAAATTTTCAATACACTGGAGAAAAGTGGATGTTATGGATTGCATGGTAGGGATCCAAGATGATATTGTATGGGAGGTCAAGATCAATGACATGCAACATTTTTTGTTGTATAATTTGTCTAACTTCAATTGGTGGGTATGTAATTTCAATTGACTCTCTCTCTACATTGTCATAAGCCTTAATAATGATGGTTTTATGATCTAAATACTCCTATGAATATCTAAGATGTCAAATAAACTTGAGAATGCAAATATTCAAACTTGATTCATTATCTACAGTGCCCTTTTTTATTTTGTGCTTAGTAATAAAGGATTCAATGTACAAGAGGAGATTATAATATGGTCCTATGAGAGGTATTCCATGTTGGCTAAATGTGAGGTGATGGTTTAAGGATAGGTACCCCACGAGAGCTTGAAATTAGGATGGATTCGTATTGTTTTTCGATTCTTGGAAGATTTTTTTTCAATATGTCCTAATGAATATTAGATGTTTTGAGAAGTTCCATGAATTTTATTTTTTTTCAATTTGTTCTCAAGTTGTTCAATGAGCTTGTAGCCTTTACAAGTAGGCAAAGATGGCCCTTGGATAGTGATTTTACCATGTATCATGATAATGACACAACTAGGGAATTTGATTTTTATGGTGGATATTTAGTTATGAGAGTGTTTAATAAAACCAAATATAGAATTATGAGTATGATGGATATCAGTGGAATTAATGTTTTGGCCTTGATTAGGAAGTGAAAATGTTTTTTTATTCTTTAACAAAGGATCTTGATAGATTGTTAATTAGTGATGCTAATGTATCTCCATCTATCTCAATGTCTCTATTGTTAATAAGGTCTTGGACTAGTTTTTGAGTTTCATGCATCTATTAGTAATATGACCCTTGATCTTATGGTATTCATAATATTTATTTTTCCTATACTACATAGGTTTAGGTTTTCTTTCATTAAAAGGCTTGGTTTGGGGGATAAAATATCATATTTGCATCAACTATTTTGTGAAAACCATTTCTAATAGTTATCCCAAGGATGTGTAATTTATTTATTTCCTTGGTTTTCCAACTAGAATAGTTATATTAGATATATTTTATATGACTTAAATATGCTTTGAATTGGTAACTCCTTCTCCAAGTACATGTTTATTTCTATTAAAATTTTAGGCTTATCAATTTGATTTTGATCCTTAAAGAATTTGAATTTATTTAATTGGTTTTGATCTTAGTAAAAGTTTCTCACACATCTTTTGGTGACAAGGGCCTTTTCAATTTACACACCTTTTTCAAATATTTCTACAATGGTGGTATATAATTCACTTTTAAATATAAATCCATTTCTTATTTTAAGTTGTTTTTTTAGACTATAGGAATTTGTCGGGTATCCGTCCCCCTATAAACTACAATGCTCATGGTAAAATTTTTTCACATTACTGGTGGCACTAGCGCGACACACCCTTTGGTATCACGAGGATGGTGGGGAGACTAGACCTCATGACCTCTTGCCTATAATAGGATGCTTTATCTAAGATTTCTTATTTTAAGTTGGTGATGAATATATGGACTAACTAATTTTAAGTTATTGGCCAAATCAATCTAGTTTTAAGGCTTCTCCATTATTGTGGGTAGGAGAAGAAGCTTTCCACATTTCATTTTTTTGTGTTACATAAATCCATCAACATTAGTTCATGTTCCACATTATATGAAATGTGCTTTACAAATTTACCTAGTATTACTACAAATATGGTGGTTGATCCCTTAGGGAGGTGTAGAAACCATTCTAAATATTTTCCTCTCACAATTCAAAGGAATAATATAATCAGATATATCATCATATGTGGCCTCTTGGCATGCCATGCAAAATGATTTTACTTGTTCTCTTGGGTCTCCATTTCCTTTCTATTTGTCCAACCTAGGTATCTCAAATTGGGCAAGAAAGGGAATTTGTGATATGGATTTATTAAAGGGGTAGGGACAAAAATCCTGAAATTTGTAGGTTTTACATTGAATTGGAATCCCTATTTACATAAATCATTTATGGATTTCCACTCTTGACTCAAATGGTGTGCCTTGAGGTGTTGGTGGTGTGAGGAAATTAGATGATTGTGATTGATAAGTGGGCTTATTTGTATTGATTTGATATCTTGAACTGCTTTGATGTTGTTTATTTTGGTTATTTTGATTGTTTTTACTTAGTTAATAAATGTGGGTTTTAAGGTTGAGTTAGTGTTTTTGATAAATTGAATTATTTAGATGGGTTGATTTGTTGGGTTTGATATGATATTTTTATAAAGTAGATTGTTTGGATGGGTTAGATTTTTTCTATAGGTTGGGTTTCTTTACCATGGGAGTTTGGGTGTTGAAGGTCTTTCCTTACTTTCAATTGGAGGATCATGTTATGAAGTTTTATTTTTGGTGACAAATGATATTTTTGGATTATCATTTTTGTTTTAATTCACATGATTGTTGGCATGATCATTATTTTAAAATGTATAGGTTCAAGGCTCACAATTTTGTTGAGATTCTCAATATTGTAGCTTGGAGGTAACTTAGCTCTTGATTCTATGAAGTTTCTAATAACTCATGGTAACCATGGGAGTATTTAAATTGATTAGGGAGGGTATCACTATCATCATTATTTTGGTTTCCATGTAGGCTTTGGTGAGAAATTTTCTCCATTAGAAGGATGTTTGGAAAATGAGCTTCCTATGAAAAAGGGCTTTCTTCATTGAATTCCATGTTTAACTTGGTTTGATGTCTAGTGCTAGGTAACATAAAGGGCATAACTTATTTTTTATTTTTGAAATTTTATTCTACAACTTGATATTTATTAAGGTTTGGTTTAATATAGATTTCATACAAACAAGAATATAATAAATATACAACAACAACCTATATCATTCAAGTAGGTGCATTTGTCTTGTGAGCCTACCAATATACCTCAAGAGTATGTAGTGAGTAACTTCATAAGGATAAATTTTCACTAGTGCATCACAAGTTACAATTGAAAAAAAAAGATCTTATGTTAGGTTTATACATAAATATCTAGGGTGTCCTCAATGTACTTGAAGGTATGCTAGGCTCACATTTGTGAAATTACATTGTATTTTATAAAATGTGTGAGGATGAGTTCAAATACCCTCTCACTTTACTCCATATCATTTGATTGAAGCTTCACTAAGAAAAATAATTCAAACTTTGAAGCATACTATCTAAGGCCTAAGTATTGGTGAATGGAATCACCTCGTTTCACGATGTGCTTAAAACACACAATCACTTATTGAGAATGATCCTACCTTGAATTTTTATATCTCACTAGAACATGGGTTTGGTTTCATGCTTTTATATCATTTCCAAGGTCACTAGGCCCCTAGAAAAGAAAAATAAAGAAATGAATCGTCATTTTTTATCCACAATATCACCCTAAAGTGTGATAGAGGGAATACACAACTATCCTTTAGAAAATACAAATAAGAAGTCACTTTTGATTCTCAAGATCACTTTAAGGTGTAAGAGGAGAACTTACATGAGCTCATCACAAATGCACACAACACACACAAAGAATAAACAAGTTCCATTTTATCATCAAGGTCACCTTAAGGTGCATGAGGAGAGTATACATTACTAGCTTACAACAAACAAAGACTAAAAACAAACAAAAATTCCTTTAAATATTAAAACTATGAATCGAGTTTAGAAATCAACTTTAGTAATTGATTCTATAAACTAAAATGTTATTAGTTTACAATATTTGGGCCTTGAACTAACAAATGTAGACAAATGGAGTTAGAATAATAGAAAAATCCCAAATATAACTGTAGACATCTAAATTTGGCCACTTAAATTTGGTCAGATTTATTCTTTTTCATCTAAATATCCTCGTATCTGCATTAATTAAGTAATATTGCTATTATTTAATTAATACCCCTAAAGTCCTCTAAATCCATAAGGTATTTAGTTAAATAATTAAATACCTTACCCCTTTATTCCTTTCCTCCAAATAATTAAATAAATAATCTATTTATTTAATTATTTTTATCTCTCATCCACTCACTTAATCCTAATCTCATTATTAGGGGTGTGCACATTTCTAATCCATGATTAGAATGTGTCACATCCTCCAACTTTTGCAAGTTGGCTCCTAATCTTTATTAGCCACCTAACTATCTTCTAATCATTGATTAGCTTGTCTAATCAACCCTTTAGTCAAATCTCCCCATCTCCCAAGGAATTTTTAATTATTTTTTGTCTTCCCAAGATCCTCTCATGGAATTTTTAATTCCATTTACAATCCCCATGCCTTTCCAAATGGAATTTAAAATTCCATTTTATTCATCTAAGGTTTCTAAGGAATTTTTAATTCCTTTGGTCAACTCTTTAATCTCAGCCCTTGATCTCTTGTCCTCTTTCAATCTCCCTTAATTAAATGACTAACACTTAGCCATTTTTGGAACCCTAATCATTTTAGACACATTTCTCAAGCATTTTTCATCATCTCTCAAGCATACATCTTGTATCCATAGCCATTTTCATCCATCCTTGCATCCAAATCAAGATGCAACAAGCCATTATGTTGCCAAAATCGATCTAGGAGCACACAATCAAATGAATCAACAAGGCCAGCCAACCAATCAACTTGGGAAAGGTAAATCATTCCATTTTATTTTGTTTTGTTCAAGTCTAACTAGGTCAATCTTGAGGTGTTGCTTTGTGCTTTTCTTTCTGTTCATTTTGTTTGTTTTGCACTATTTTAGGTTAGAAAACACGCTGCACACATTTTTGGCATGCTCGATGGGACCCATGTCATGGGTCTACACTTTTACTTTTTTTGTTGTTTGAGTTTTGCAGGTTCAAGTTTACACGCAAGGGCAAATCCACCTTGAATAGGTGAATTTTCACCTTACAAAAGTGAACTTGCACTTAGAAATAAGCGAATTTGCATCCATAGGCACATTTGCACCTTACAAGGGAAAATTTGCAAATTTTCTCAAGAAAATTTGCCCATCCTTATAGAAAATTCACCCATCCCCAAAAAAATGACCAAATTTGCTACCTAAACAACCAAATTTTCACTAAAGCAAATTCGCCCATCCTCATAACAAATTCGCTCATCCCCAAAAAATGACCAAATTCGCTACCTAAACAACCAAATTTGCTCTAAAGAAAATTCACCCATCCTCATAGAAAATTCACCCATCCCCAAAAAATGACCAAATTTTCTCTAAAGAAAATTCACCCATCCTCATAGCAAACTCGCCCATCCCCAAAAAATGACCAAATTCGCTACCTAAACGACCAAATTTGCTCTCAAGAAAATTTGCCTATCCCCAAAAAATGACCAAATTCGCTACTTGAACGACCAAATTTTCTCTCAAGAAAATTCGCCCATCCTTTGAGCATATTCACCCATCCCGCCAAAATGACCAAATTCACTCACAAAATGACCAAATTTGCTCTGAAGCAAATTCACCCATCTTCATAAACTGACCAAATTTGTTCATCTAGACAAGCTAATTTGCCTCATACAGAGGCCAATCTAAGGTAAAATTTAGACCTAAATCTTCTATTTCTAGCTTCATTTCAATTTCATTTTCAAGTACTAATCCACTAACCTGTCTGTTTGTGGGTGTGTCCTCTCACTAAAACTTTATACAACTTATCCTCATCCGTCCAAGACTGGTGCTAGAAACTACTAATGTATTTTCTGCAGAACAAGCGGTCCAAGACCTTTAGTTAGTTTTGTTGGTTGCTTTTCCATACTAATCTAGGCACATGTAGCTTTAAATAGCGGGTCAATTTACTTGTTCGTTGTGCTTGTGAGTGGGTTGTTGATGTATCCAATCCACTTGCACCATTTGGTGATCCTAGGTGATGAGAAATCACAATTCACTCTAGTCGAGTCGAGTCAACCTAGGAGGTGCTAGTGCATCTAAGCTCTCCCCTTACATTACGTGTGAGCCTAGGGACCAACTGAAATGTCTAGTATCTTCTTCCCTTAGTGGGACCTTCCTAGAATTTCATCACCTGGGGGACGATTCCAACCACGTGTTACCAACAAGGTATTTTAAGGGGGGGAGAGTGAAAGTTGTACCTCAATCCAGTTGCATCATGTTTGGCGGAGTGTTGAAGTTAGGGTGATACCTAGATAAGACATGAAGAGTTGGTCTGAGTTTCCAGTACCTTGATGGGGCTCCCGACTCACACTTGTGATGGGTTGGTGTTCATGGTTGTGCCCCACGTACCGTGCATATATCGAGGACTCCCTAGATAGCCTTATTTTTCCTAGATAGAGATCTATGTTTAGCCATGGCTTGGTGTAGTGCAGGGGATGCGCATCGTACCCCAAAGTTACTCACCACATACTCCCTTAGGTTGAGATAGAAATCCTCATGGTGGACTATGATAGTCCTCAAGTGAGAGTATGAAGGTGAGCCTGTGGCGTTTGTTGATGACCCTGTGCCATTGGAACACTAGCTATCTGCCTTTGCGAGAAAGGGTGATCCAGTGAACCACCCCAGTATCATAGAGTATTAACCTTGGGTTTTCTACTCAAGGTGTTGGACCTACATCTATTTTGTAATCCCATATCACTAATTCTAGTTTTGTGTTGTTTGGCATGTCTTCTTTGTGCGATACCAATGCTTTTATTTTTTAGTTGAGTCAGCCTTGCCTTCTGCCTATTGCTTGTTGTGATTTTGTCCTTTTCCACAGTTAGCTATTTTTCATCCAATCTAATCCAAGTCAGTCATTTTGGGCAAATTTTCCTTTTTCAGGGGTGAATTTTCTTCTGTTTAGGGCGAGCCTACTGTCCACGGGGGCGATCTTGTTTTTTCGTTTGAGTCATTTTGTTGGTCATTTCCTATCAAATTCGCTCGTTTACTAGGAATAGGAAAATTTTCTCTTGTTTGGGGTGAACCTATTGTCCGTAGGGGCGATCCCATCTTCGGTCTGAGTCACTCCATTAGTCGTTTTCTGTTGAATTCGCCCATTTTCTCAAAATAGGTGAATTTTTCCTTGTCAGGGGTGAACTCGCTCTCAGTCTAAGTTAGTTAGTCATCTGTTTGTCCATCAAATTCACCTATTTTTTGAAGACAGGTGAATTCACTATCACCTTGGGTGAATTTTCTCTATAAACGAGCGATTTTTCCACCCCACCGAGTCTCTGTCTATCCATTTGTGATTTAGGTGAGTCCATTTGGGAACAGGAAATCTTTTTTTTAGGCAAATTCATTCCCTGTTCACACCATTCAAGAAATAGGTGAATTTGACACCCTGTTGGGTGAATTTTCCAACTGTTTGGGTGAATTTTCTTAGTTTTTGGGTAGATTTGCCAGTTTTTTGGGAAAATTTACAACTGTTTGGGCAAATTTTTTAGTTGTTTGGGAAAATTTGTAGCTATTTGGGATAATTTGCAGTTGTGTGGGTGAATCTACTAGCTATTTGGGTGAATTTGCAGCTGTCTAGTCAAACTTGCAATTAGTTTGGGTAAATTTACCTAGCAAATTTGCATGTTCTTTGTTTCATCTAAGTCTAGGTGAACCTGCTGTCAGTTTGGCAAATTTTCCTTGCAAATTTTCCTGTTCCTTAGGTCCTTTGAAGTTTAGGTGAACTTGCTCTCTGTTTGGGTGAATTTGTCAAGTTTTGGGCAAGTTTGCTTAGTGTTTGGGTGAATTTTCCTTGCAAATTTGCCTATTCCTTGCGTCAGCCACAGTTTGGGTGAATTTTCCTTCACAGATAGGTGAATTTGCTTCATCATCCCTAAACAAGTGAAATTGCCTTCACAAATAGGTGAATTTTCCACCAAAATAGACCTTCATCTTTCTTCCCATCATCATCATTCCCCTCCATCGGTACTTTTTGAAATTCATCATTTCCTCTACCAAATCACATAGGCGCATCTTAGAACATCATTAGATCCCATATCCATCATCAATTCATCGATCCCAGTCACCTAAACTTCATTTTAGGGGTTTTGATTTTGATGCAGGAACTTCCGGAGGTCATAACTTTTGACTCGAAGGTCTATTTGAGCTGAAATTATATGGGTGGATGTGTTATGAAGTGGTATGTGGATTCCCATCAATTGGCCCCCATTTTGACACATTTTTTAGGCTTGAAACTTTCATCTTCACCCTCAAAATCGCAATTTAGTGTTTTTTCTAGTTTTTAAAAAGTCATTTTTGCTAATAACTCAAAACTCATGTTTTGAATTTAGGATGTTAGTTTTAAATTCATCCTATCTCAGTTTTAGGAAGTTTTTGGGAAAAAACTGGACTCTCAAAGATATGCACATGAAATTACCTAAAATGGCAAAATTTGACAATTGTTGAAATCTGCCAAAAAGGGTAATTGGTTCATCAAATCCAAATCCTCTAGACTTCGTTTCTGAGGTTTTTATCTAAGTTGATTTAGGTGGCTAATCCCGATCATCATCGTTTGTGTCTGCTTAAGATTGTCATCCGTCCTAAGTCAGTCATCATCTTCGACCCAATCAATCTGCTTCCATCTTGAGGTAGGTTCGATGTCGCAATCATCCTCTTTGTAGTTCAAATACGATCAATCACCACCTTATGTCATCTATTCAAACCTTTGGACTTAGTTTAGAATCAGTTGCATTAGTCCAATCCAATCAATTATCTGATCTAATCAATTGTCCCATCCCATCACATCCCCAAATTGTCTAATCTAAATCTAAGCTTCAAACCAATCTGAATCTGAGCTTTAATCCAATCCCAATATGAACTTAACCTAAATCCTAGTTTGAGCTTTAGTCCATCTGCATCCAATATCTTTTGATATCAAAATAAATCTTAATATCCCTTCTTCTATCTTCTTCCAATCCATCCAATTTATCTTTTCATCATCTATTCCTTCCCTCTAACCATCTATTCCCATCTCTTCAGTCTGTATCTATCCAATCTGGCATCATGAATACTTATCCTCCATCAGTGCAACCAACAATAGTAGTCAAGGGAAGTCCCAATTACATTGAGTATGATATAGATTGTTGGTGTGAATAAATGTCTTGTACCTAGCTAATTCACTCACTAGGTAAATTAGGGGACATATTCACATGTTAAGTTTACTTAGGATATAAGATTCTTTCTAGAAGTCTTAGTTGGATTTTCTAGAACTTATCTTATTTAGTTAGGATTGCTTGATTCCTAGGTAGTTAGTTGTCTCATGTCATAGGATTAAGACACTTGTCATGATCTTGTCTAATCCTATCACTCAACCTTTCCTTTATAAGCAAGGCATCTCATGTACATTTGCATCAATTCATTCATCAATATTCAACCATTATTCAATCTTGCATTGTGAAGAAAACTTTCTTGCCATTCTCTCTCTTGTGGAAGTGGTTTTGGTCTAGCAACTATTCCTAGGGGTGTTGGGGAGTCACCATTTACTCCCACATGGTATCAGAGCTCTCTAGGTGTTGCAGATTCCTTCTCAAATATGAGGGTATTATTTTGGCTTGAAGATATTTGTTGGGTGCAGATTGGGGTTTCAATGACCTCATGGTTGAGATCAAAAGGTTCTGTAAATGATTTTTATTGTAAATTCATCCATTTTGGGTAAAGTTGAGCTCAAAATTTGCACCTATTTAGTCTTCTCAGACTTTGTATTTGCCCCCTAAGTGCCTTTTTATAGGCCTTTTTTTTCATTTTCTCATAACTTTGGCTAACGGAGGTGAAATTCTTCAAACAAAATATTGTCAGAAAGGTGGAGATTTGAATTTTTTAGTGGTGCAGATATTTTGCAGTTTTGTGCCATTTTTTCCAGGTTGAAGCTAGATCATCATTTTTCACCTTCGAGCTCATATTTTTGTGCTTCAACATCTAATTTTCTCCAAATTTGCGGCATTGGGAAGTTATTTAGGAGCACTTTAGTTTTATTCATGCACCTTTTGTAGATTTGTTTCCAGATTTTCATATTTTCGGTTTGTAGCTGATTTGATAGTTTGGGATACATTGTTGTAAATTTCCAAAAAAAAGTGTAAATTTGTTTGAGACAAAGGGGTTGATCTCTTGTATTGTGAGGGAAAATTGTTGTTCCTCTCTTGTAATATTTGATTATATTATGGATTTTCCAAAAGTTGTACTTCTAACTCCATATAACTATCATGAGTGGAGATCTCAAATGGATTTATTATTGTTAAAATTGAAGTTGCAAAGAATCACATTTGGTCAAGATCCAGAACCTGCAAGAGAAAAAGAGAGAAGAAAATGGCTTGATAGAAGGGATGAAGCTCTTGGTACTCTATAGTTGTCCATTTCTCCAGATCTTAGATATCATGTTGCATCTTGCACTCATCCTAATGAAGCTTGGACTACTTTAGAGAGTCTCTTTGGTAAGCCAGATAAGATGAGGAAATTTAAGTTGGAGAATGAACTAATGGGTCTAAATCCTTCAAATTTTGACAATATCCAAGACTTCTTCTCTAATCTCAATTCTCTTAGATTGCAATTATCTAATTGTGGGGTCACTAAAGAGGATGAACAGTTGATACTTTCTATTCTTGCTAAGCTTGTCTTGATTATTCAGTGTTTGTTTCTACATTCTATGCTACAATGGATGCCTTTGGAAATGCATACAAAATTCCTTCTCTTGATGAATTTGTAGCTCAACTCACAAGGGAACAAGAAAAGTTGGTACACATGGGAACATTGAATTCTTCTACATCTCATGCTCTTGTTTCAAAGGATACAAATACTTCAAGTGGAAAAAGTAAGAAGTAGAATAAGGCTCCCAAGTCTAATGAGCAAGGTAAATATTCCCCTTCACATAGCACTCCTGAGTCTACATCCTCTTCGAAAGAGGAATCATCTAAAAAGTAGTTTAAATGTGTATATTGCAAAAGGTTAGGACATGATGAGCATAGATGTTATAATAATAAGATTGATGAACTCACACACCATCAAAAGAATAACATTCAGCTACCCTCATCAGTGTCTTCTACTTCTTCTTCAACATCACAATCGGCAACCCCATCATCATCTCAGTCACATGATACATGATCTATATCTGGGCTACATAAAATGAAAGGACAAGCACTCTTGGCCTTTGCAAGTCCTGAATCACATAGATGGCTTCTTGAATCAGGGGCATCTCATCATATGGCATCTTCTATGGATATGTTCTCTTCTTTTGAGCCTTGTAATTCACCTCATATTTTGATGGGTAACAATACATATATGAAGGTAAGTGGGAAGGGTTCTATTGACATGGGGGAAGGTACATTCATTGATGTTCTTTGTGTTCCTTCCTTGTCCACTAATCTCCTTTATATTTATCAAATTACTCATGGGGTTCAAGGTAAAACAGTTGAGTTCACTCTAGATAGAGTGTACATAAGGGACTTGGAGACTAGGGATATTGTTGCTATCAGGATGGTTGATCATTCATCTCATGTATCTTCCTTTTCACATTTTGCTTCAGAAGATGATAATGTTCCTTTGATTGCATCACACACTCCATTGAGTGTGAACCATGTTAGTGAGGAGAAGTTTGGTCATCTGTACCTTGGTATTCTAGAGACCAGTGTTGAGCTTCCTACTCCTCCAACTCCTGCTTCTTCAACCATTGTTGCTTCTATTCAGCAGGATGATCATAATTTTTTATATCTTGCTTTGTGGGATGAGTATTTGATAGACATTTCTAAGTTGTTCACGGAGTCTCATATTGCAGATTTGGAGGACACACTTGAGGGGATCTCTCTCCTCTTTGATGATAGTTTCAACACAACTGTTATACCATTTACTTTGTCTTTGGAGATTGGCATTCATGAGTCTCCTCCTTCACTTGATTTTTCATGTTTCTTGGTTGAGTTTGACCATGATTATGTTGTGGCTCATTCAAGCTTGGAGACTCCTAATCAATTTTCAGAGGCATACATGTTGAGCATTCATTCTTCCTCTTTTCAGTTGGACATGGAGTGGCTTCTACATTAGCTTATGGACTTGTTTCTTCCTAAGGGAAGATGTATTACTTGTAGAAATTGGTCATCTTTTGTTTTCAGGCATTCTTCATCAACATTGGAGCTTCTTCATCATGGGGGGGATATCTTATCTCTTTACTTCCCTCTTATGGGAGGGTCATTGATTGTACATACATGATGGATGTAGTCCTTGGGGAGTATCATTAAGTCCTCCAAACATCATGTTTGTTTTGTTTTATTTTTCTCTCTTATGGAGAGGAGTTTTGTCCCACTAGGTTTTCTCCTTTTCTCCATTTGTGAGAGATTGATTGCATCATTTGCATTGTAAATGGGTACCTAACATGGCCTAGTAGTTGGGACCCATATTCATAGTCTTTGCATAGTTTGCATAATAATCTTCTCCCTAAGTTGCACTTAAGGGGGGGTGTTGGTGTGAATAAATGTCTTGTACCTAGCTAATTCACTCACTAGGTAGATAAGGGGACATATTCACATGTTAAGTTTACTTAGGATATAAGATTCTTCCTAGAAATATTAGTTGGATTTTCTAGAACTTATCTTATCTAGCTAGGATTGCTTGATTCGTAGGTAGTTAGTTGTCTCATGTCATAGGATTAAGATACTTGTCATGATCTTGTCTAATACTATCTCTCAACCTTTCCTTTATAAGCAAGGCATCTCATGTAAATTTGTATCAATTCATTCATCAATATTCAACCATTATTCAACCTTGCATCATGAAGAAAACTTTCTTGCCATTCTATCTCTTGTGGAAGTGGTTTTGATCTAGCAACTATTTTTGGGGATGTTGGGGAGTCACCATTTACTCCCACATAGATCCCCTTGATGCTATCATTGCTAGCAAGCTTTCCCCAAGTGTCATCCAAAATCCAATCACTCACCCAAGCAATTCAATCAAGTCTTCACCCACACTGAATATCACTCCTTATGCTACCTTTGACAAGGGATATCTAGTGTCTTCCTGATCCGCATATTCATCATATCCTTCATCTACATATTTCTCGTATCCAACGTCCATTTCCTCCTATCCTAATCCACCATCCCAATCCTCCTATCCTCATCCACCATTCCAATCTTCCCAACCTAATCCGCTATCCCAATAATCTTACGACAATCCACCACCCACATCCACCTATTCTAATCCAACATCCACATCCACCTATCTTAATCCAACATCCCCATCTTCTTACCCTAATCCACCATCCCAATACCTCTACTACAATCCAGCAACCACATCCTCTTGTCCTAATCCACCATCCATGTCCTCCTACACCAAACCATCATCCCAATATTCCCATCCTAATCCTACATCCACATCTTCCTACCCTAACCCACTATCCCAATATCCTTACTACAATCCACTATCCATGTCCACTTCTCCTAATCTTTCATCCATATCCTCCTATGCCACTCCATCTTCCAATCCATCATGTCCTAATCCTCCACCTACTCTTAGTCCTACCTCCAATCCCATTCCTCCATCTAATCCTAGTCCACCAATCCATAATCCTAGTCCTCCACCCATCCATAATCCTTCATCCACTCCTACCATGCCATCTAAGCCTACAATATGCAAGTTTCTCACTCCAAAAGTCCTCCAAGGACTCATGACAAAGAAGACATCCCCAACTCAATATATTGAAGTCATCGATCCATGCCATCCCAATCCATCATCCATGGTCACTAGTGATGAGACCCTTCTCCATCCCACACCTATCATTGTTGTTACCACCCCTAGCACCACTCAAACTGTTGAAACCATCAAATCCACTGAATCCATTGAACCTCCATCTCCTGCTCTAAGAGTCATTGAACCCATCAAAGATAACCAAACCCAATCACCATATTCTTCTCCTAGATCCATCCAATCCATCTAAGACACCCAAATCCAACCCACTCCCCCCACTCCTAGTATCATTTAAATCCATTCCCATGAACTTCATGAATCCTCCATCCTTCCATCTCCCCCACTTGAAGAGTCCCTCCAACACTCCATCATCATGTTGCCCACACAAGATGAGTGATGCCAAGAGATTGATCCAAAGAATACCAACATATCCCCTCCACATCAAGATCCTTCCATCCCATTTAGTGCACCTCAAGATCACACTTCCCCATCCATTCCATCCCATGATCCCCTAGACACTCAAGATCCAATCACTCCATTGTATGAGCCCTTATCACCCACTACCACAAATATAGATCCTATCATATCACCTAATCCCTCTCCTAATCCCTTAGCACTCACACCTCCTGATCAAGATGTTGTTACCCCATCATCTCCATCTCATTATCCTCCATTGTCGCCTAACCAAACTAGCTCAACCCTAATTTTATATTCCCTTGGTACTCTCACATTCATCCATGGTGGTTTCCTTGCAGAAGAAGAAAAAAGCATATATACCACCCATCCTCCTCCACCTAATAATGGAATCACATCATTCTTCCAAAATAACAAGCATCCTACTATAGATCGAATGCTCAAAATCATGAACTATCGAGGAAAAGGTTTAGGCCTTCATGAGCAAGGTATTTTAGATCCCATCCATGTCAAAGAAAATCCATGTAGACAAGGTCTTGGATATATCTCTCAAGAATTGCAATCCAAAGATGTTGGTACAACCTGTATATGTCCTCAATGAGCCTCCTCCAAAAGAATAATAGGCTCTTCTCGTCACTCCACTAAACCATTTTCCACCATCCCCCCTCCATCATATAGCCTCAAAACAACCATCCATATTCTGCCTTTGTCTTCCAAATCCATTTTGGGTCCTTATGTCCCTCCATCCACCACTTCCCATCCTCCATCTACTCCATCTATTTTGGGTCCTTATGTCCCTCCATCCACCACCACACATTCTCCAGCTGCTAAGTCCATTTTGGGCCCTTTATACCCCATAATCACCTCCTCCATCCCATCCTATTCATCCTTTTATCCACTAATCACATATCCATGTCACCCATCATAAACATCCCACTCTCATATTCCCTAATCAATATCAACAAAGGAACGTACCTACACATCCTCCATCCACATATCATCCCCAAAATCCAACCTACATCACGCTGTTCATGTTTCTTTCATATCATCCATCTCCTTACACCCATCCCATTGCTATTGGAAGCACTTTGGATGCTAAAGTAAAAATGCATAAATCTAAATATCCACATGATTTTGATTTTTTCTTTGGCGGGCCTTTGTGGCTTGTGGGTTGATTTGGATTTTGGATTTTCCAAAAGCTAATCATACACACCCTCCATCTCCTAAATCTATTTTTAGTCCTTATGTCCCAAAATTCACTATCCCATCTCCTCCATTATCCCCACCTTCTTCGTCCATTAATCCTCCTATCCTTTCACATCCACCACCATATGTGCCAATGTTGGTCTTGAAAACATTTCCCCATCACACATCTACCCCATCATTCCATCCATACACTTTCCAATATCCCATCCATTATCCCACATATCTCCCATGACAAATCCCTCTAATCCATCCTCTTGAATAATCCCTTTATCTTAATAAGGTTGTACCAACATCCAATAGTCACTTCACACATGGGCTCTTAATGCCTCGTATGGAACTTGATGCTTGAGTCCTTCATCCATCTCCTCATCACATATCTCCCAAATCCACTTATCCACAACCCCATCCTTATCCATCTCCCTCCACATTCTATCCAACAATCTAAAAAAGTCAAAAAAATCAAAAAAAAAAAAATTTAAAAGAAGAGAAATAATTTTTCCAATGGTGAAAACTTGGAAAAAAAGTTCCTTGGATAAGTACCATGATGAAAACCTAGAAAATAGGCATCATGTGCAAATCCCCATCCGTCTCTTTCCACACTTAGGGGCAACTACATCCCCTTCACCCACCTCCTCCATCCCACCTATCTTGCATATCATGCCTGTTATATCCCATTTATCTCTAATCCATCCATCCTTCTTATGATATTGATAAAGACAAGGGAAAACATATATACATGCTTTGGACACTCTTGGCATACATTCCCCTCACCTATACACTATCCTAATCCTTATTCACATCCATCTACTTTCCTTGTCCACTCGTCATGCTACCATCAATCTTCCTTCCTTATCCATGCATCCTATCCATATTCATCTCCCTCCCTCATCCACCCATCATATCCTCCTCCATTTATCTCCTTTATCTTCCCATCCACTTGTCTTCCATCCCTCCTACCTCATCACACATGACATATCTAGAGTGGGGGCATCTACTTCCTTTGTGACACAGTCCTTGGAGATATCCTTCATCTATCATACCATCCCTTCTATCCCTCATCCTTATCCTTCCATCCATCCAATAACGATTTTCATCTCCCCATCCTTATCTCCCCATCCATCCATCCAAACAATCCCTTCCATCTCCCCATCCTTATCTTCCTATCCATCCAAACCATCCTTCCATCTCCCCATTTGTATCCCTCTATCCATCCATCATAGTGATCCCTTCCATCTTCCAAATCCTTACCTTTCCATCTATCCATCCAATAAACTTTTCCCCATCCAAATTTGTATCCCTTTATCCATCAATCCTAGCATCTTTCCATCTCCTTGTCTTTATCTATCCATCCCGTTATCCCTATCCTCATCCCATCTCATAATCCCTTGTCATTGGTATCTAGCTACAGGCTCCCCCCCATGCAACCCAATGCCATCTATATCATCATCATCACTCCCACTTCTTTCGTGCATCTTTTTGATCTCCCATCACTTCTCATCACTCATCTATCCATCATATCATCATCCCAATTCATCTTTTGGTGATTGAAATAACTATCCCATCCCTGAGCTTTGTGTAATCACCATCATCCCATCTTATCCACCAAGTCTACTTGTCTCATCGTATCGGTTCCATCATTTTATCCACTTATCATTGTCATCTCATCCTCCTTTATCCATGGTCGGTTGTCAACCTTTTGTTGAACTACGTTGCCTATGTGCTTTCACGTAGGAAAGGTCAATCATTTGATCCACCCCTGGGGCTTTTGGTCCATCCAGTCTTTATCTTCCATCACTGGTCTCCATCGTCCTCTTTCCACTTTTATCCATGGTCTTTTTTCAAACTACGAGGGCTTTGCGATTTCACGTAGGCAAGGCTAATCTTTGATTAGCCCCCGAGCCCCTAGGTCTTTAGGGTGTGTCAGTCTTGTGTATTGTGTTGTGTCATCAAGATATGTCCTTATCTAACTGGTTCTCCAAAAACTAGATCCACTAGTATCATAAGATTCAATCAGTTTCAAGTATCCTACGTCATGTCGATATTTTAGTTTAGCTTCCATCTTTGGTCTTAACAAGATGCATCCTTCCTCATTAGACCACATCAATCCCATCCTCCTTTTGATCATGTGGCAAAGGACATTTGAAATTGGTTGCTTTCTTGTGGTGTTTTTTGGAAATTTTTTTTATCATTTGAGCTTCCTATTATACCTCGTCGGGATCGCCATGATCCCTCATATCCTGGTGCAATTTGACTAGTAAACATAGAGGCATATCTTGATCTTTTGTTTATTTCTATCTTCTTGGTTGTCCTGTGTAGTACCCACCAATATCCTTGTGGTCTTGTGTTATGTTGGGGTATCCTTTGTGTTTGTGGTTTTCCAACATTGGCCCTACCAAAGCCCTTGCGACTTTGGGATGTTGGACTAACCTTTTATTTGTTGTGTTAGTCCCATGCATGTGATATGGAGTCACCTTGGTTCTTCATACCCTACTGCATAGTATCTCATGCTATATCAAACTTAGTGCTCATTACATGGCAGCATAACACATAATAATTAACCTGCTTGATTTGGTTATTATACATTCAACCTTCATCACTTTCCTCATCTCTCTATCCTATCCATTTTCATCCCTTCACTTTCTTCATCCTCATCATTCCATCATCTCTTCAATCTTATTAGAATAATATAGATTGGTTATTCTAAGCATATTTTCATTTTTCCTCATCATTTCATCCTCTTTTCTATCCTCTTAGAATAATATAGATTGGTTATTCTAAGCACCCTCATCATATCATCATCTCTTCAATCTTCTTAGAATAATATAGATTGGTTATTCTAAGCATCTTTTCCTCCCTCATTTTCATTCTTTTCATCCATCTCACATCTCAATCCAATCCTCATCCATTCAATCTAGCACAAATTATCTAATCACATCCTTGGTTTTGTTCCCAACCTTGCTACAAGCCTTGATCCAATCATCATCAAGATGTATTATTCCCTATCCTTTTATGTTGTTTTGGGATGTATCCTTCCCTCATAAAAAACACTCTCATCATCATCCTTGGGATGTATCATTCCCTATCCCTTGGTGTTGTTTCAGGATGTACCTTCCCTCATCAACAATACTTTCATCATCATCCTCAGGATTTATCCTTCCCTATCTTTTTGTATTGTTTTGGGATATATCATTACCTCCTCAACAACACTCCATCTATCATCAATCCATTTTGGCTTGTAGCTTGATTGGGGAAACATTTCATTTGTCCTTGAATCCATTTGTGCTTCCCTTCTCATCTTCTCTTCTCAATCTCCTATCGCTTATCATCCTCTTTTATCCATCATTTTGCATCACCTTCCCCCTCTACTCTCATGTCACCTCATCCATTTCAGGAGCACACCTATGTTCTCTTGAACCCGCATTTCCTCTTGAGGGGGCATCATCAATCCCTAATATTCATCTTCACCCCCATAATCTTTCTTCCTAGTCACTTTTTTGAATGACTGGGGCATCTTTCCCAATCTAACCATCTTCTTCTTGGTGCTATCTTTTAATCTTTTTTGAAATGATTCTACTTCATAACACCATCTCAAATAGGGGAAAAATGTAGACATCTAAATTTGGCCACTTATATTTGGTAAAATTTATCCTTTTTCATCTAAATATCCTCTTATATGCATTAATTAAGTAATATTTCTATTATTTAATTAATACCCCTAAAGTCCTCTAAATCCCTAAGGTATTTAGTTAAATAATTAAATACATTACCCCTTTATTCCTTTCCTCCAAAGAATTAAATAAATAATTCATTTGTTTTATTCCCTTTATCTCTCATCCACTCACTTAATCATAATCCCATTATTAGGGGTGTGCACATGTCTAATCCATGATTAGAATGTGTCACATCCTCCAAATTTTGCAAGTTGGCTCCTAATCTTCATTAGCCACCTAACTTTCTCCTAATCATTGATTAGCTAGTCTAATCAACCCTTTAGTCAAATCTCCCCATCTCCCAAGGAATTTTTAATTATTTTTTGTCTTCCCAAGATCCTCTCATAGAATTTTTAATTCCATTTACAATCCCCATGTCCTTCCCAATGGAATTTTAAATTCCATTTTATTCATCCAAGGTTTCTAAGGAATTTTTAATTCCTTTAATCATCCACATGCACATTAAAAATGAATTTTTAATTCATTTGGTCAACTCTTTGATCTTAGCCTTTGATCTCTTATCCTCTTTCAATCTCCACTGTCCATTCAATCTCCCTTGTTTAAATGACTAACACTTAGCCATTTTTGGAACCCTAATCATTCTAGACACATTTCTCAAACATTTTTCATCATCTCTCAAGCATCCATCTTGCATCCATAGCCATTTTCATCCATCCTTGCATCCAAATCAAGCTACAACAAGCCATTATGCTATAAAAATCGATCTAGGAGCACACAATCGAACGAATCAACAAGGCCAACCAACCAATCGACTTGGGAAAGGTAAACCATTCAATTTTTTTTTGTTTTCTTCAAGTCTAACTAGGTCAATCTTGAGGTGTTGCTTTGTGCTTTTCTTTCTTTTCATTTCATTTGTTTTGCACTATTTTAGGTTAGAAAACACGTTGCACACAATAATCTCTCCAAATCAATGGTTACTGGATTAAAGTTAACAAAACCTAGAACAAATATTAGATATAGAGTAGAAACATTAAAAAATAGAGCACAAATGTTTTAAAATTACATAAAAATACTATGGATTGAATGCAAGTGTTGACTTGCGAAAAAATAGCTTAATAGGTGCAAACAATACCCAAAATTAAGTGGAAAAAAAATAAAACATTAAGATATAGGCTTGCATAAAAGTTAGTTAGAAAAATTTAGAAACATTGATGATTTGGAAAAAATATTGACTATTGATTAGAAACATTATGACATAACATGTAAATATTGCAATCGTACAAAACAAAAAAATAATAAAAGAATACCCTATAAAATCTAAGCTAGCAAAGAAGCAATTATAAGAAACTAATTAGAAAAAGCACATACAAAAGACATTGTTTAACTTAGAACCTATGCAAACTTATAAAATAGAAATGATGAAAATTTATTGCAAACATATAAGACAAAGTGAAAATGTCAAATTGGAATTCATTGGCAAAACCCAAGTTAAGAAAATTGAAAATATCAATGATTAAGAATTTTTTTTTTAACATTTGTAATTTCAAAGCATAAAGTGAAAACATCAACCTAGAAAGCATGGCTAGGAGCATGTAAAATATGTAAAAATTACACTAAAATGATCCACATAACAAAATTTAGACTATGGAAAGTGTCCTACTAGGCATGCCAAAATGTAATGCACAAGATTTAAAATTAAACATGAAAGAAAACAAACACAAACTAAATCAAAGCTTCTTGTTTCAAACTAAGGATAGGACCTCAGTTTGAGCATATGTAATTCAAATGCAACAAATGTTATTAAATACTATTCCATTGTTAGAAAATGTAAAGATAGAAATGAATAATATGTAGTTGCTCAAATTAATTCTATAAAATCTAAGTAGCATGTGCCTACAAATATATATCCATTTTTTGGAAGTTTTGAAGCTTATTCAAAGTTTTTTGACTGAGAAGATGGATGGTTTAAATTAGTTTTATGAATCTATAGGTGAGATGAATTATTATATTTTGAGTTGTTTTAGATGGATGGTTAGGAGATGAGTTATTTTTGAATGATTATGAAAAATAAATATTTCAAGCAACCATGTATCAAGGGTATTAAATATTTGATAACTAAATGGAGAGTCAAGATTGATTGGTTAAATGGTTGGATGAGATTAGAATAATATGAATAAGGGAGGGAATTGAATTTGATTGACACTTTATTTAAAAAGGTTGAGATAGAAATTAGATTTTATTCATTTCTTTTAAATATCAAATGGAGTGGTGAGGATTTAATTAAATAAATGCTTTACTTAATCACTTTTAGTTCTATTGGTATGGTAATATCAATGTCAAATTCAGTCAGTTAGTATGGCAATGTTGATTAAATATTAGGAATGATGTTAATAAGAGTTATTAGAAGTGATGGTGGATTTTAGGTGTCTATATATAATGCTAAACTTCAATTACATAAAATAGAGAAACACTTGATATGGTGGTGAATTTGGAGTTTGTGTGTGGGGAATGATTAGTAGTTTCTAATGGTCAACATTATAATAGAAATGGGGATGATTATGGCGTATTCTAAGAGGATATGATGAGTCTTTTGAAGGCTTTCTTATGGTGGAGATATGAAGGAGATCACATATTAAAAATTCTATGAAAATATCCATTGTGTTGATAAAAGTGAAGAACTAAGAGAAAACTATCATTATGTGATACACATGCCTAATATCAAAGACTTATATATACTTGTAGAAAGAATAAACATTATACTTATAAAGCAAAATAAAGTTTCCATAAATGTTAATTTAGATTAGTTACATAAATATATATACTTAGACATAAACTAATCTAGATTCATTCACAATTACTTGTGAATGATAAAAGTATAAAAATCAATGTTATTGAAGGAAATTAAATGCAATGGAATTAGGGTAACCAATTTTAGGAATAGTGAAGAATAATTCTAATGTATTGTAGATTTGATTTGTCAAGTAAAAAAGTGCTTTTAATCTATAAAATTATATGTAGACTTGTAACTTGTTGTAGGTCAATATTGTAACTTTGGATTAGTTTCATAGGGCTCAAATCTAATCTATAACTCACATATTTAATTTGGATGAATGTGCACATGTGCTAATTGATTAACCTTAAATCCTTCTCTTTGGTAATTATTAAGAACTAAAAATACTTCAAAATATCTTGAAGAAGTTGTAGATCTCAAGGTCCAAGTTCTCCTAAGTTGATCCTATTATTTGTATTAGTTATAAGTCATGGAAATGATAAAAAAACAACAATATCAAACATTGCAAGTGATCTAAATGACTTTGATGTAGATTAGGTTCCTTTTAATGGTCTTAATCTAAAGATTCCTACAATTATTCTTCTTTGCAACACATAAGAATTTTTCCTTTGACCATCAATGATAATGAATGCACATATACCTTTAAATATCAAGACATAACATCAAATCACATGAAACATGTGCCAAGTCACGTCATGGTGAGAATAAAATGGGTGGGAGCCAACAAAAATCATTTTTTTTTTTTTGAATTTCAAGGGTCAATCTATTTATGGTGCATGATTGATCCCTTACCATGTGAGATTGGCCTAGGATAATATAATATTAGTATCAATGCGTGGAATGAAAATTTGGACATGGAGACATAATAAATATCAAATATATATGAATATATGCAGATGCAAATAAGATGTGATAGGAGATATGATAATGAATGTATATGAAAAAGAGTGATGGATCAAAAAATAAACTTGACTTGATAAATATCAAATATATATGAATATATGCAGATGCAAATAAGATGTGACAAGATATATGATAATGAATGTATATTGAAAAGAGTGATGGATCAAAAACAAACCCGACTTCTCATAAAATTAAATAATTTGTCAAAATATACTCATATTAAATGATTCCATTAAAATAAACACAAAACCAAATAAAAACCAAAATACATATACAAATTTTATCATTGCAAATAAAAAACAAAAATAATTACCATAAATACTATACAATCCTAATTACAAATATTTGTGTCTACCAAATCAATCCTAATTAGAAAGAATTGAATATCTCAAATCAATCAAAATAAAAGAAGAAAATGACAAGTCCACTACTAATCCAATAAATATCGAGATTCCTTTTTTATTGGTAGGTCACAAGAATTGTATATTTCAAATCAATCAAAATAAAGAAGAAAATGATAGGTTTATTACAAATCCAATCAATATCCAGATTCCTTCTTCATTGGTAGGCCACAATAAATTTGCACTGGATTGAAATATGAGAAATCAAGTTAAGAAAACTTGCCTAATTGCAAGTGTCCATCCACTCCTACTAGCACTATTCAAATTAAGCCAAAATAGACTTTTGAATGGAAGGGACAAGCTAAAATATCATCACCACCAATCCATCAGTATTCAAATTAAGCCAAAATAGACTTCTGAATGGAATGGACAAACTAAAATATCATCTTGACTTATCCATCACTATTCAAATTAAGCCAAAATAGACTTCTAAATGGAAGGGACAACTAAAATATCAATTCTTTCCACCACCAACTTGTGAAGACTAGACTATTTCTTAAGCCACATATTTAATAAAACAAAACAAAGCAATGTTTCAACCAACCCGATATGTATTGGACAAATCATAAACTAGTTTGTGGATATAGGGCCCATATTTGAATGGTGTAGCTTAGCTTGTCAACCTCGTACCTACTCAATCTTCTCGAGTTTCGTAGTATACTCATTATATATATGTAATTTGTGGACTGATACATGGATTGAGATTCTTTCGTAGTATACTCATTGTATATATGTAATTTGTGGACTAATACATTGATTGAGATCCCCCATGAAGAAAGAGTCAAATTTGGATTTTTTAGATGACCGATTAAATCGGTAAAGATAAGTGATGTACCGTCCACACTAAGATTGGATTGGTCGTGGTTTTTAGAATGGGGACAATGGAGGTCTCGGACGAATGTATAATTATCTGTACATCACTCCAATGCTATCACTATGCACTATTGGAATTGTGGGATATTTTGGTACCAATGCCTTCAAATGAATTGGTGTTTTTCCCAAAAAAAAATCAGGTTTTTTTTTTTAATGTGGGTATTTATATGTGGAATTTATTATGTCTCGGGTTGGTTTTTTAAGTGGTAGTTTTTCAATCACGAGGGATATGTGAATAGATACGAAACAATAAGAGAAGGACAAATGGATATTAAATTATGTGAATAGATACAAAATAATGAGAGAAGGGCGGATGGATATTAAATTATGACGATATTTTGTCTAGTTTGAAATTTGAATTTGGCCACAAATTGATGACAAATAAAACTACACAAACGAAAAGCCTAAAAAAATTTATAGGAAAGGTTATTCTTGTACAATCGGACTTTCTCCAAACCATCCAAAACTTCTTACCAAATTACAACTAAAGTTTTGTAATCAACATTTTAAAAAATACATTCAAAATATATTTATTTATAAAATCTCATTGGTTTTCTTTTGCCTTCCTCTTTCTCTTTCTCATATTATATCCCTAGAACAAACATCAAATTAATAATTAAATTACATAATGAATTTAAATTTTTGTAATAATTTTAATAAAATAAAATTAGATGCTAATTAATTTCACTTTAACAAGTGATACAATATAGTATTCTTTAAAAAGTTTATTATAAAATTTGATTAATAGATCAATGTTAATTATTATGAAATGGTTTTTGGATTCAACTGTGTATAATATTTTTCCATCCATATTATATGCAAAAATATTATACACAATCGAACCCAGAAACCATTTCATAATAATTAATATGGATTATGGAAATTTGATATCACTAAGATCAATATTAATTAATTAGAATTATTAAGTGTTATATAAATTTAAAAAAGGGTTATCTTGTAATTTATGTAATGAGACCTATTTATGTTGTAATGTAAAAAGTGTATTAGTAATTTAAAAATATTTTTTTATGAATGATTACTTAAGATATCTTAAATGCATCTACTTAAAAGACATCTAGAGATAATAGTCTTGAACTTTCTAGATAGTACGAAATGACTTGCACCTTTCACATCTATTATTTAAGATCAAATTAGATTGTTATTTCTATCTTATTAGATTGTGTTAAAATTTTATAAATGAGACAACAACAAGATTCATGCTATTATTTATTGCATTTGATTTGCAATACTGTACCATCGTAAATTGTCACCCTTGACAACTTCATTCTATGTTTTGTCCCTCTAAATTATTGAGCCTAATTGAGCACCTAATTTCCTAAATTATGCATTCTGGGGCCCATTTGTACCATTTTTTGAAAAATTACAAGCATTGAACAAATGCATCCAATTGATAATTTTCCCTCAACACTTAATGTCTTGGAAAATAGGGCTAGGAACCTTATTTTGTTGGGGACCAATTTTGGATTTGTCAGTGCCAACATTTTAACATTAAAAATTCAAGTTACAAATGTCGAATGTTGGGATTTAATTTTCAAGAAATTAGAGAAATGTCTATAAATACCTAGTTATTGCATCATTTCAAATCTAATAAGGAGAATCTAGAAAACTATTGGAAAAATTGTGATCAAGAGCATTATCAAGCAAGTCAAGAGCAACATTTTAAAACTTTATTGTAGTAATTCAAGATCCTAACATCATTTCAAACCTTATGTGAGTTCATATGTAATTATGTTATCATCGTTTGTGAAGGCTAACCCTTGTTATAGGTCTCCAAGTAATTCAAGCAATCAAGCAAGCAAGATCCAAGACCTTGGAGTGATGTGCATGACTTTAGTCCTTCAAGGAAGCTATTGAAGGGTGGTGAGTTGTAGCACTTTATTGATTCATCATTCCTTCCTATCATTTATCTATTTTTATCATTGACATTGCTATTATGGAAGTGGAAACACTTAAACGAGGTTTGACTAAGGAAAGCTCCTAAATTGCACAACATTTCTTCTCTTTGTGAATGTGTAGATTTTAGGTTTAGAGAGGATTGAAGGAAGTTTAAAGATCATTCATTCATTGTTGCATTTGAATCCCTACATTGTGTCAACTCATAAAAACTCACCTACAAAATTATTCGACAATGATTTGACAACATTGCAAGTGGAAATTGAGGTCTCAGATCTCTCATTAGAGGACTGCAAAAATAAAGTAGAAATATCCTACAAGGACTTGGATGCCCTTGGGTGAATCTATCCTCCTACAGTGATCATAACCTAAATTTTGGATAGGTACACAACACTCTTCCCTTGTGAGATCTACCTACAATTATTTGTTTCAGTTTGTTAATTGTCAATATCTTGCATTGTGTATATTAGGTCACATAGACTAATAAGGTTAATTAAGGAAAATCAATTCCAATTCATTTCAAGACTCGATAAGATGTAGATCCAGGTCTGATTGGGTCGCCTTCATGGTTGAAATTCAATCTATACACCTTACTGATCTCCATCTTATTGAAACAATAAAAAAAGACACAAACAACACCAACAAAATTTGAATCCTAGGTTTACACATTAGACCTAGGGTTCCATTTTTCTTTGTTTAATTTTGGTGAACCTGACCTATTAACACTACATACCTTCTGAAATTTCATCCTAGATTTAATTTTTGCATTGTTTAGTATCTCTCATTTAAGTTTTCACTTTTGCATCATAAAAGACAAAAAATAAAAAATTACATATCATTTTGCATCATAGGTTGCATTAGGGTTCATTTCAGTCACTTAGATTAGATCTACATTGAAAATTGTATTCAAAATTGTCATTTATGTTGTTACACATTTGTATTTGAATCACATTGTCTTAATTTGAGAAAATTCTAGAGAAATGGTGACTTTTAGACCTATTTGCACATAGAAATAAGACACTTAGAAAGTCTAATAAACATTTAGTTTTTCAATTTTCAGTCACCTATCAAGGGCACAAATGGCCTTGGGCACCTCTGTCCATTTGCATTTGCATCATCAAAAATTTTCACACTCCTCTATCTCTATTTCTTCAATCTGTGTTTCCTTGTAGATATTTGTTTTGAAATTCTTAATTACATTCATTTAGACATCTTTCATATAGCTCAAAAAAGCAAAAAAAAAACTAAAAAAAATGCATTGTTTTGTTTCAAAATTGTATCAAAATCATCATTTTTAGATTTAGGCATATTACAATTAGTTAATTCTTGCATTTTTTATTAGAAAAATTACATTCAAAATTATCATTCATTGTTCACACATTATTACACACTTGCATTGGCATAAAATAAGAAAATTCTAGAAAAATATTCATTGTCAAACATGTCTGTAACTAGACCCAGAATCCTTAAGCAACATCACATAGAGTTAACTTTTGAATTTCTTGAAATCCTACCTAGAATAGGGACACCCTTGGGTGAGTGTGTCCTACTCTTTTTGAATCAAATTTTTTGTGATAGAATCCCCTCAGGATACTTTGTCCAAATTTGTCGCCTATCTTCCAAAAACCTGTTGCATAATAGTTTGAACTTTAGTAAAAAGTATCATGATGGCTCAATATTTTTCTCGGGTGTCGACTTATCTAAAATCCTTGGTTGATGTTTCAAGCTATGTGTTTGGTGATGACCCTAACTCCAATGAGAACATTCGTGATCCTTCACTTCACTATGCATGTCCTAGTAATATAAATATCTTGGGACAAGATAAGGAGAGCATGAATTAATTCATGCATAATTCTTTGTGCAACCTTGAGACTAATTTAACCTTTTATCCTTCCATGAGATTTCCTAGCCACCCAACACCTCCTATCATTCCATCACTTGAAATGTTTTCCATGTTGCATAAAGAAAGTGACTTCCAATTCATACCTGAACCAATGCACATGGAGACACCTATCAATAACAATCACAAGGAAATCACATCGACAAACCTCCCATTAACTTGGAACAAAGTTATGGACAAGGATTTAAGATATTGAAAAAACAAGGATGTGACATAAATAATGAGCATGAGATCAATCCCATCTTGGGAGAAACACCATTCGAAGATACTAAAGGATTAGATTACCAAGGTCCTCCACCTTTACATCAAACATTTATGCCACCAACCAATAAATACAAAGTCCATAGTCCTATCAAGGAGTTATGATTCTCACATCCTATAACCAAGATTGAATGTGCATTAGAAATAATTCTCAACTTAGGATACATTACACTACCACCTATTTGTGACTAAGGAGATAAGAAAGGAAAGAGTACAAATACATCTTACTATGCATATCATAGAATACTTGGACATCTTACTGACAAATTTCATGCTTTAAAGAATAAATTAAGATAATTTGATCCTTATGGGGATCAAATTGAACATGCGATAGATTAACATTCATTTTATGTGCTCCTTGCCATGTGGTAGTTGTAGTATCATAACATATTCACCACCATCCATGAGGGTATAATCTTGGATTTATGTAATCATCTTTTATTATGTAAGGAGCAACATATCATCATACATTTTGGCTCACCTTTGTCCCTACACTTGGGGGGAAAGGGGTTAGGTAGCCTTGTGTTAGGTGCATTCCTTCTTGGGATCCCTTTACATCTCCTTAAAACATTAGTGTAGCAAGTAAAATAACATCTTAAGGGGGGGCATATAGTCTGTGGTCATTGTTTGCATAAAGAATGGTCCCTTCTTGGTGATGATAACATACATCTCCTAGGAAGTTTGACCTTTTCAATAAAAGTGTGGCATTCTTTCTTTATGTGAAGTGCTCCCTTTATGATGATATTGGGCTTGATGTCCCCTAAGTGAGTGACCTTTCTTGAATACAACACTCCCCTTGGTGGTAATGCTATGGCTAGTATTCCCTAAGGTGTGAATCTTCTATTCCATGCCTTATCCTCTCTTGGTGGTGATCTCATGTGTGATACTCCCTAGGGTGCAACCTTTCATGTATTGAGAAAAAGCCCATTTGTTGTTTTTATAAATCACCTTTTACGGTGGTGTTGTTACAACAACCCTTGAGGTTTTGGCCTTATCTTATTGACGTTTATGCACCTCCTTAGGTGAGTTTATGCACCCCCTAAGGTGAGTTTAGTCTTCCCCCATGACGTTAAAATTTATGCACCCCCTAAGGTGAGTTTTGTTCGTCCCTTGTGATGTTAAACTTTGTGCACCCCCTAAGGTGAGTTTTGTTTGTCCCCCATGACGTTAAACTTTGTGCACCCCATGAGGTGAGTTTTATGTACTCCCTAAAGTGATATTTTACTAGATAGTTCATGGATTAGCATAACGAAGCTAGTTGGGTCATGAAATTGAGCACCCCTTTTAACATGGAAACCTAGCATAATGCACCTTACTTGCTAGTGGAGCCATGTGTTTCATGATTTTTTAGCATAACACACCTTGCTAGCCTTATGGAACCCATCATATTGCATGGAAACCTAGCATAACACAACTTTCTAGCCAGTAGATCCATGTGGCTCATGGGTGATGTGGTATAACACAACTTGCTAGTCCTCATGAGAGCATCCTCTTGTCTAACATTTATTCGATGGATGACATTTGGTATTTGAGAAAATTTAAGACTAAGGCCCCTTTTCCTTACTGACTCGAATCCCTTTAGTACTAACCTTTTGTTTTGTTGTGTGCCTTTTTGGGTGTCTTCTTCATGTTTGCATCATGTTTGTGTATGTTGCTTTGTTACATTTCATATATGTGTGTTCCTTTGTGCTTATGTTGGTTTACCATGGGATCTTGGATCCCGGGGGCTTGTGCACTCCCCCTAGATCCTTTGATATCCTATCTCATCAACATTTAGACAATCAAACCCCTCTTGAAATAGATTTTCTACTTTAGTGTGAGTCTGACCATAAGTTCATACTCTCACTAAAGTGGGGGATAAATGTGCCATCATAAATTGTCACTCTTGACAATTTCACTCTATGTTTTACCCCCCCTAAATTATTGATCCTAATTGAGCACCTAATTTACTAAATTATGTATTCCAAGGCCCATTTGTACCATTTTCCAAGAAATTGCAAGCATTGAACAAATGCATCCAATTGATATTTTTCCCTTGACACTTAATGTCCTAGAAACTAGGGCCAGGAACCTTATGCCCTAGGGTGTATCGGTCCCCCTATGTTGGATATGTTGGTGTCAACATTTTAATATTCAAAATTCAAGTTAAAAATGTTGGATTTTAGGATTTAATTTTTAGGAAATTAGAGAAATACCTATAAATACCTAGTTATTGCATCATTTCAAATCTAACAACAAGAATCTAGAAAACTATTGGAAAAAATATGATCAAGAGAAATGTCAAGCAATTCAAGAGCAACATTTAAGAGCTTTATTACAACAATTCAAGATCCTAACATCATGTCAAATATTATGTGAGTTCATATGTGTTTATGTTATCACTGTTTGTGAAGGCTAACCCTTGTTGCAGGTCTCCAAGTAATTCAAGCAATCAAGCAAGAAAGATCCAAGACCTTGGAGTGATGTGCATGAATTCAGTCCTTTAAAGAAACTATTGAAGGGTGGTGAGTTGCAACACTTTGTTGATTCATCATTCCTTCCTATCATTTATCCATTTTTATCATTTACATTTCCATTGTGGAAGTGGAAACACTAACATGGGGCTTGACTAAGGCAAGCCCCTAAATGGCACAACATTTCTTCTCTTTGTGAATGTGTAGGTTTCAAGTTTAGAGAGGATTGAAGGAAGTTTAAAGATCATTAATTCATTGTTGCATTTGAATCCCTACATTGTGTCAACTCACAAAAACTCACCTACAGAATTATTCAACAATGATTTGACAACATTGCAAGCAAAAGCTGAGGACTCAAATTTATCATTAGAGGACTGTAAAAATAAAGTAGAAAAATCCTACAAGGACCTAGAAACCCTTGGGTGAATTTTTCCTCATATAGTGATCACAACCTAAATTTTGGATAGGTTCACAACACTCAGCCCTTCCTAGATCTACCTGCAATTCTTTCTTTTAGTTTGTTAATTATCGGTATCTTGCATTTTGTATATTAGGTCACATAGTATAATTAGGTTAATTAAGACAAATCAATTCCAATTCATTTCAAGACTCAATAAGATGCAAATCCAGGTCTGATTGGATCACCTTCATGGTTGAAAGTCAATCTATACGCCTTGTTGATCTCCATCTTAATGAAACAATAGAAACAGACACAAACAACACCAACAAAATTTGAATCGTAGGTTTACACATTAGACCTAGGGTTCCATTTTTATTTGTTTCAAATACTAATATATGATTGTTCTTTAATTTATTTGAAGGGGCCAATGCCCTCCACTCCATGACCATGCAACACCATCCAAGTCTCTTTATTTCTTGCTTGTCCTTTGTCATCACCTCAAAGGCAACATATCATGCTTGGGAAAGCTCTTCATATTTTATGTGCCACTATGAAGGAGATGTTGTAAGGTCCCCAACATGCCCTACCAATTATTCAGGCTCTCCACTGCCCTCCATACATCACTCAACTTCTTGCACTCTATCTTTGTGTTTATATCCTTATGCTACAAGTGGGAATAATCAATACAACTCCCACTTTATAACTTGTATTCCTTCTCCACCATGGTTAACACATATATTGCACTTCAAATTAATTTGTTCTCTTTATCAACATTTTCAATGATGTTACCTATATTAATTCCATCCTCACCTATGTTACTTTCATTCTTGACATTATTATACTTTGAGAATATTGAATGTGATTATTTTAATTTCTATGTTAAAATTATTTCTTCTTGTAATTCCTTTGTCCTAGTGAAAATAATTTGTCTCTTGTCATAGAATACAAATTGAGATGAAGAGTCAATTTATGTCCTTGAATTTGATTAAATTTTACCCATCACTAGCTAAACCTATGGATTCACAATTACCCGATGAGAGAACTATAAAAAAATCAAACCCATAGACGTAAAATAGAAGAATAGTTACTTCTTAATAAGTTAATTAAATTGAATGATAGCAACATTTTATACTTCTCAGTTCCCATGTCCAACAAATTTTCAAATTTAATTATTTAATGTTGAGACTCTATCTTAGATTAGCAAGTCAATATAAAAATTTCAAGACCTCTAATAAAGTGCCAGGCTTCTCTATTGACCTAGTTCTACTTTCAAATATATAAGACATTTTATATAAATTCTATTCAATGTAACCATTGCACCTCCTTCCAATACAAGTGCTAATATATTACATCTAAGGATTAAATTATATATCATTAGATTTTCAAAACATATGGTAGTATGGGATCATATTCTAGAGGTAGATTGGTAAAGTTGGAAGTAAATCAATAAAAAATATTAAGAATGGAAACAATTACATAAAGCAATAAGAGAATGACCCCACAATGGAGATACTTGTCAGGAAAAGGGTTTTGCACACCTTGCACAAGAAAATAATTTTTTTAATTACATAAAATTAATATTTATTTGTGGTGCATCTTTAGAGATATGTTTAGCCACATTAAATACTTATTTGGGTTCACTTGTATAGTTGCATGAAACATAAATATTTTATGTGAGGGTTACTAGACACATGGGAAAATATTTAATATTAGGAAAAATTAGTACCAAAAAGTAAATTTTGGGGTCACTAGTTTTGCACACTCATAGTTTTATCTTAGCACTTGATTATTTTGTGTGAGCTTGATTCTATAAAAGTAAGCACATATTTAGTGGTTGAGGTTGGCTAGTTGACCTTTTGGTTGGTTAAGTGATTTGTCATTTGTATTGAGTTCTCTTTTGGAGTGCATAAGCAAAGTATGGCATTGGATATATGTGGTTACATGTTTGGACACAAGGAGGATGCATTGGAGGAGATTAAAGTTTCAAAGTATTCATGGAGACTCTATAAATGTATTGTATTGTTTTCATTGCCAAATAATACATTGAGTGGGGATGTTTTTGGAGGTTATTTTTTTCATGAGGGTTTTCCTAGGGTATATCTCTAATCTTTATATTATGGTTACTGTGTAAGCTTTTGTACATTATTTTATCTCATTTGATTATGCAAGAAATAGTTTGATAAACCTAATAATTTATTAACAAGCGGTAGCATAGTCAAGGTAGTGGTTGAGAGAGGTGAGAGATCCATGTTTTGGTTTAACCCCTATTTCAACATATCTTATGCAAAAACAAATCCATGACAATGTTAGATAGATTTTACACATCTCAAGGTAAGAGATATCTTGTATAGGTTGACAATAACATATTTATAGTTTTGGGGTCTACATATTTGTGGTTGTTTTTGTAGATCTAGGGTTTGAAAATATATATTTTTAAAACTCTTTTTGGGTGTTAACCGTGAAGGTTTTATTGGTAAAGTTTCACAAATGACCCTTGAGGATAAATGGACCTTGGAATAATGACATAAAACTTGACCTATTTTGGTCATTATGCTTAAGTTAAAAAAACTGTCCACTCCTTTGTTTAACCATACATCAATAAAATTATTATATGTAGGATTATAAAAATAAAAAATAAAAAATAATTGCACAATTTTTTTTTTTAAATTAGTGTATACATATTATATTAAAAGGTGTTGAGGGGTCCATAGACCCTTGTAACCAAGTGGTAGCAACCATAGATAATATTCACTAAAAATGGCAAGGTCAACATATAGGGTTGGCAACCCTTATTAGCCTCTATAGAAATTCAAAAAAAATAAAATAAAATAAAATAAAAAAATAAAAAATAAATAATAATAATAATAATAATAATAATAATAATAATATACTTTGAAGTCCACCAATAATTTTTCCACCTCTACTTGTGGAGAACCACCCACATGTTTCCAACACACCACTACCATAAATTTACTACTATTGGTGATGCCACTCGAGCACCACTATTAGCCTTTGCATTTTTCCTAAACGAGTATTTTTTTAGAGGCCTTAAATTTCACATATGATGTTATATTTTTTACTTCTTATAGTTGTGGAAAATTCTCTTTGAAAAATATATAGCAGTAAAGGTTTAGTTTTTAGATTTTTTAATTTTATCAAACTTTGCTGCAATGAACCTAACATTACTCTAGAATGGTTAACGAGTCAAATCTTTCACATATGAAATCAAATTTTAGATTTCAAATAGGTGATGGAGAGATATCATAACATGTTGCATAGTAGATCAAGGGGTTTGTCACTTGGATGAGTAGAGAGGATTGTACTTTCATAATCACTTGTAGGAGATTTAAATTCTAGATGTGATCGTGTAGGCATCTAAAAAGATTGGTTGGTGAAAACTCATGAGAGTGCAGATTTTTATGATACCAATATGATGGTATAATGTATTATCATATTTTGTGCTCTTTGATATAGGTTTATAAGTATTTTTAGAGTTTAGATTTTGACAAAGACAAGTACTAAGTTATCTTTTATTTTGAGGAAACGGTTGTTATGTGTGTGAGAATTATAGTCTCAATTTAGTGAGAGTTGAGTACAAGTACAATGATGGTGGCGATTATGGTGTCATGGATGTTCATGTATTTGGACATTAGAATGACATGATCTTGTATGTAGTTTTTGGTATTGATTAATTCATGATTAAGAGTGATAGTGTGGTTTAGTGTTAGGAGGTTGTTCTTATCTCATAAATGCTTATTTAGTTTCTTGACTATCATTACTCAATTATAAATTTATTTATAAAATTATATTTATAAGTGATATGGTTTTTGAGTCTTGAGATCCACATGTTATCCTTTTTTTAATCTTGGTTTGCAGGTTACTAATGTGATGGTTAGTTTGCATGTTGCAATGACTAAAGATCTAAAATTTATGTAGTTATGTGAGATGGCCATCCATTCTATAATAGTGGGATGGATTTATTATGGACTATCTACATCCATAGGTCTTTTCAGTGTTGTTGTAGATTTAGTTAGTTGATCTTGTTTGTGATCATTTTGACATAGGTATTTTACATTGGGATAATAGGATGAATGATTAGAGTGCTTGGATAGTTATTTATTGGGACTTGTAGCATGTTTCTTTACCATGATGTCATGGATAGTGTTGGGTATTAAAAAAATATTCCTAAATATTAAATATTTTCACCATTTTCAAGGCCAGGGTTTTTCATCAAAGGAGAAAGAAAATCATAAATAGACTTAGGATGGTCTAAGAGGTGAAATCTAAGAGTGGGTTATCTCTCATATGCTTTGAGATCAACTTAGAATCAAGAGGGTATTCTTAAGGGTGTACTTTAATAGGTATTAAAATCAAATAGAATGGATAATTAGAAATGACAATAACTAAACCTAATTGCATACTTGGATTTAAATTCTATCACTAGGTCAAGTAAGACTAGCTATATTAACCCCTACTATAGCCAATTAAAAGGTGTAGACACAATCCTCATGAAATAATTTATTTCAAGGCTTTGATAAGATCTTTCCCTAGTTAAACTATAAGATCATGAGTATACATCATTAATTTCTAATCAAGTAAACAACTTGTAAATGATTTTATGCCTTTTAAAAATGGCAGGGAAGACCTAAATCCTCAAGAATGATGCCTTATTAGGTGATAGAGTCAAATGTGTTGGAGTAGATAGTGAACCCCATAGCTCCCAAAAATAACCTACAACCAAAACACTTATCATAAATGAGATAACAAAGCAATGATTGTGCTCATGCAACCTTGAGAAGGGAATTGATCCAAAAAACATCTGATATGCCTTACGTACTGAATAATGAATGTGAATGATTACAAAGTACAAATTAATTCTTATAAAATAAAAAATTGCAAATCTTAGATGAGTATTGGATTAGATTGTGAAAAGTCTCCTAATCTCATGCAATAAGATAGCTTAACCTATAGATAACCCAATCTAATAATATAAAACACTCGTAAGTTTAGCTTAAGTAATTAAAGTAATAAGGGACCTAATAATTAATTAATTATCAAGTAATAACATTTTGTTTCCATAGTCCATGATGCTGGTATGCAAGATTTTTGGAATAAATTGTGTGTGATTTTTATATCATCAACGTTTCAGATCATACTCCATGATCCATCATCAAGATGATCAGCAGTAGAGTGAGAATGAAAGAGAGCAAGCAGACTTGGATATAAAGGAGAGGGAGGAGGGGTTTGGGAAGGTTGAGAGGCATGCTCCCCAAAAAAACATAACATAAATATATATATATATATATATATATATATATATATATAAGAAACAACAAAACCTAAGTATATATCTGAATTATATATGCAAAGGATAATGAGAAAGATAAGGAAGAAACAAAACAAATATAAATATAAGAAATTAAAGGACAAACGAAAATAAATAAATAAATAAGAATTAAAAATTATTGAAAAGTAAATAAACAAGGTACCATTATAATAATGGATGAAAGGAAACAATTAACCACTAGAAACAATAGAGAATTGCAAAGGAGAAATAAAAGAGAAAAGACTAAATAAGAATAGCTCAAAAAATATCAAAGAGTAAAGGAATCAAGTAGAAAACGAAAGAAATCAAATGATGAAAAATGAATGAAACAAAAAAAATCATATGAGAGAGGACTAAATATAATAACTCAAAAACTATAAAAAACAGTTTTTGAGTTAACAAGAGCAATCAAATGATGAAAAATAAATTAACAAAAGTAATCTTGTTAATGATGAAAAATAAATTAACAAAAGCAATCAAAAGATGAAAATTAAATTAACAAAAACAATCAAATGATGAAAAATAAATTACCAAAAGCAATCAAAAGATGAAAATTAAATTAACAAAAACAATCAAATGATGAAAAATAAATTACCAAGAGAAAACGAAACAAAGTGAAAGTAAAAAGGAAATTGATAATATAGAGTAGATGAGAATTAAATAAAAATAATAATAAATAATAATTAAAGAGCAATACAACCACACATACACGTATAAATATAAGTATATATATAAAAACACCAAAACATAAATATGTCTATATAACGGAGAGAAATTAAAAGACAGGAAAACAAAACCAAAAAGGAACCAACAAAATGAAAGTAAAAAGAAATTGATAAAATAGAATAGATGAGAAGTAAATAAAATTAAATAATAAATAATAATTAAAGAGCAATACAACCACACAAACACATAAATATATGTATATATATAAAAGAAACCACCAAAACATAAATATGTATGTATGACAGAGAGAAATTAAAATACAAGAAAAGAGAACAAAGGGGAAGCAACAAAATGAAAGTAAAAAAGGAATTGATAAAAAGAATAGATGAGAAGTAAATAGAAATAGATAATAAATAATAATTAAAGATGAAAAGAAAATAGAAATAGAAAATAAATAAATAATAGAATAGATGAGAAGTAAATAGAAATAGATAATAAATAATAATTAAAGATGAAAAGTAAATAGAACTAGATAATAAATAAATAATAGAATAGATGAGAAGTAAATAGAAAAAGATAATAAATAATAATTAAAGATGAAGCAATCAAAAGATGAAAATTAAATTAACAAAAGCAATCAAATGATGAAAAATAAATTACCAAGAGAAGACAAAACAAAGTGAAAGTAAAAAGGAAATTGATAATATAGAGTAGATGAGAAGTAAATAAAAATAATAATGAATAATAATTAAAGAGCAATACAACCACACATACACATATAAATATAAGTATATATATATAAAAACACCAAAACATAAATATGTCAATATAATGGAGAGAAATTAAAGGACAAGAAAACAAAACCAAAAAAGGAACCAACAAAATGAAAGTAAAAAGAAATTGATAAAATAGAGTAGATGAGAGGTAAATAAAATTAAAATTAAATAATAAATAATAATTAAAGAGCAATACAACCACACAAACACAAAAATAGATGTATATATATAAAAGAAACTGCCAAGACATAAATATGTATGTATAACAGAGAGAAATTAACAGACAAGAAAAGAGCAATACAACCACATATACATACATAAAATATATGTGTATATATGAAAGAACCACCAAAACATAATTAAGTATGTATAACGGAGTGAAATTAAAAGACAAGAGAGGAAACAAAAAGGAAACAACAAAGAGAAAGAGGAAAAACAAGGAGAGGAAAGGGGACCACGGGGAGAGGAGAGAGGAGAGGAGAGACAGGGTGAGGAAACAAAAGCGAAAGCGGGGATCAAGAAGGATTAGGGGGGATGACATTGATGCTATTTAATAAGGGTTTCCAGGAGAAACTTAGAGCCCATCCTCCATCCCGGTTGAGGTTGGATAGGTGGTTGTGGATTTCAATGGCCTCTTCAAGTGTTATCCTAATTACAATAACACCCCCCAAGATCAACTTAGGGAGAATCTAAAAAACCTGATGAATAATGCAATGATGGATGCATGGATAGGTCTCGACTACAAGGCTTGATGAGGTAACCATGTACAAAAAATGAATCTCTCATAACCAAAGAAAAGGAGAAAACCACATGGGAAAAAACTCCTCTCCAAACGAGAGAAAATGAAATGACTGCACTAGTGAAAGAAAGATCTAGGAGGACTCAATGCGACCCCCCAAGGACTAATTTTGTCACACAAGTAAATAAATTCCCCTAGTAGGAGAGAGAAAGTGAGGATATGAATATAACCATAAATAAATATTTCCTATACCAATGATGAACTCCTAAAGATAGAACATGATCTATTTCTTGTAAACAACATTTATCCCCTTAGGAAGAAAAATATCCACTGTTGATTGGAGAAGCCATTCCCAAAAGATGGAAGAATTAGGAATGCAAATCCAAATGATGTGTATCTCTGAAAATTTCTCAAGTGTCCACATGTTAGAAAAAGATGATGTCAATCTAAAAACCAATGAAGATTGATGTAGAAAAAGTTATAAAGGTGATGAAGATGATGGGACAACAATGATGATGCATCTTTCAAAAAAGAGGAGATGCATGCCTAAGACTCTATAAACAAAGATGATATGTCTACAAGATAGAAATCCCAAATAACTATGTCTAGAAGAAGATGAATGTCTTGCTACACTAAACCAATAGGGGCCAAGAATGTGGTGATGCCAAGATGATCAAGAACATTAGAAGATGGTGATGTAGTCTTGGTTTGAAGAGTGGGAAAATGAAGATAAGTCTTTGAACCATCGAAACATGTAAGACCTGTGATATACTCAAGCTCCTCTAGAGTATCATCATCAAAGGGTATGCAATTTGAATCTACAAAAGGAATGAGACAAGATGGAGTAGGATCCTATGGATATGGAGAGATATGAGGGTCTCCATGGATCTTCCAAAGTCTAGTCCAAAGTGTGTGGGGACAATCAATACCCATACAACACACAAAGTGTCATGATCAACACTAGAACATATAACTCCTACAACATGATCACTGATAATACCCCATGTTGAATAAATCCCTAGTGTGTTTGGTGTAGGTATGAGTCTATAAAGATAAGGAAAAAGATCAAACCAACCAAATGTGTAAGGATGTTATTTTTCCAAGACTCATAGTTATCCTTTGCAAGGATGACTACAAATGGATGAACAAAAAACCCATGATACTTCCTCAAATGATAAAATCAAAGACTAAAAAATTAAATGCATGTAAAGAAGATCAAATAAAGTCATCTCATGCAAACAAATCCTTTCCAAGTACCAAGGCATCCAAGTAATTGACAACAATGTGAAATCACAAAAAATAGAACAAAATATACCAAGGGAAGATTCTAGAAAAAGTGAATGAATAGATCTAAAGGCCTTTGAGATACCTTTACAACATTTCAAGAATTATGAAAATTAGAGAAACAAGTGAAAGTTTATGAGCTCAAAAGCAAAAATGAAAATCCGACTTTCACTAAGAATAAAATAAACCAGCACAAAAAAATTGATGATGAGACCTATAGTACTAGAAAGTTCTCAAAACTAGCTTTTTGACAATATCTTGTTTTCCCAATTTTTCCAATGTATGCCTAAGTTATGGAAAAGAAAACTCCTTTGCATGTAAACTAGTTCTTGGAGGGAAGTTTGGAGGGTTGTTCATATAGATTACATACTATTGATTTCAGCATGACATCAACAAAATATATCAAGAATATTCTTGGTGCCTGGTAAAAAAGATCAGCCCCTTGTAAAAAATTTGATTGCCTAAATATTCCAAGATGTTTTAGCTAGAATAAGTGGAGAATATTCTCTAGGAAAAATATATTATGGTGAGTGAATATTCACTACCTCATCACTTGTTGGTTTCTCTATGCTTTTTCCATGAGATTTTCTTAATGCCATTTTTTTAAGAATCATCGGGAATCTATTTAGATTTTGGTTGATTTCTACGAGTGGTGAATAGAGACATTAAGTGGCTAAAATTAGTCATGGACTAGTGGATTTTTCTATCATTGGGAGAATAAAAAAGGCTAGTGATAGGCCTGTTGGGTGTTGTGTTGGACTCACCACTTGGTACAACTTGTAGTCGCAAGTTTGTAAAGGCTTTTTGATTTTTTGAATTTTTTTGAATTTTTGCCTAGATTTTTTTTGTAAAAAACCAAACAATGTTTTTTTAAAACACCCATACCTTCCTATAGCTAGGACAACCTATACAGCTCAAGAGGTGGTCATACAATGATATAGATTTCACCTCAATATTTGTGTACGATTTTTTTTAACTTTTCTGTAACTACTCAAATTTGAGTGAGTTGATAGGTGTTCTTATGGTTTTTAGTTGTTTTAGACTCAATGGAGATGATTTTTGTGTTTTAGGATGAGTTGATTTTTCCCTCAAGGTCAAATCTCTTGAAACTCAAACAAGAAATCAGAACTCTGATGCTTTCATACATGTTGGAGTAGATAGTGAACCCTATAGCTCCCATAAATCACCTATAACCAAAATGCCTATCATAAATAAAAGACCAAATCAATGATTATGCTCATACAACTTTGAGAAGAGAATTGATCCATAAAAGCATCTAATATTCCTTCTATATTGAATAATGATTGTGAATTATTACAAAGTACAAATGAATGCTTATAAAAGAAAAAATGCAAACCCTAGATGAGGATTTGATTAGATTGTGACAAGTGTCCTAATCTCATGCAATGAAACAAAAACCTATAAATAGCTCAATCTAATAATAAAATCATACTCCTAAGTTTAACTTAATTAATTAAAGTAATAAGGGACCTAATAATTAATTAATGATTTTTTAATTATCAAGTGTTGTCCTAATTACTCCCAAAAAATGTAACCATCATGCCATTCCATGAGAAAATTTAGCACAACTATGAAAATATACAAGAATATCTACTTAATAATCTTCAATAAAACCTAAAAATGCTCCCATATAACATATAAGTGACTCATATGAACTTAATAATGTAAAATCAAGTTTTTGAACCTTATCAGTATGTTAGTAGGAAAGAATTTTGAAGAATCCCATTAATCGAGACATTTTTTTGTAAACTCTACAAATCATGAGCTATAACCAGAGGTTTTCTTCTTGGTTCTTTCCTACCGGTATGCTCGCCTGAACCAGGATATGTAAATATTTCTATATATATTAATATATTATAGTGGTCCTCCACTTTTATCTAAAAAAAAAACATATAAGTGACCAATATAACATTGAATTGCATTAATTTAAAATGCTACAATATTCATCAATTCTCTATTATATATACACCATCAAATGTGGTAAGGAAAATTTAGAAATAACAACAAAATTGTCATATTTTTCTATTTAAAACATTTCAAAACATTTACAACTAATTTAGGAGACACATTATTTCATACATCTGCTACTACAACTATCTCTCTACAATTTCTAAGTGAAACACTAATGACAAATTGATTGGAAACTATGAGAACCCTATAAGCTTAGATATACTATTTTCTATGAAAATATGAGATGACCAACCCTTTTCATCATTAAGGAACAAGAATATATATCTAAACAATGTCATGAGTCACAAGGAAGGAGACAAGAAAAAATTGAGCTGCATAGGTTTGTCATGCCCTGGCCATCATGTTAATTAATGCTTTACAAAAAAAAATCATTTTGAGGTTCGCTAGAACAAGAAAATGCAATTAAATTATTGAGAATATTAATGATTGGTGAGTTTGGAGTGTGGGAGAATGAAAACACCCATAAACTCCACTAAAACAATGGCCATGGAGATAGAGTGGAAGTTAGGTTTTAACAACTTTAACCACTACTATAAATTTTGCATAAAACCAACTCTATAATGATGAAGACAAATATTTAGGTCAACAAACACACCAAACACCAAAGGAATGTCACCATAAGATTAACCATTAAAAGCTTCATTAGGTGTCTCTAAATCCACATGTGACCATATCAAAAAATGTGTGAGATCCACTAAAAATAATTTTGAATGGTGTTGAAATCATCACTTTGTTAAGAATAACCCATTTTAATAACAATTTTGAAAATCATGATGTCATTCCATAATAAATATAGCATTGCAAGTGAAAATAAATTATTTTGGTAAGAACATGGTCAAATAAGGCCAAAATAGAAATTGTAACTACCTTTCATCAAACCAATGATGAAAACCACTTGATTTGCATGTAAAAACTATTCTAAAAATATCCTTTGTATGATAAAAAATATTGCATTGTCCATTGTCAATACTTATCCCTATCATGATAGGAAATTCTTGATGACGATATGGCCATTTGGGCCATTCTAGTGAGTTACAAGGAAAATTGACAAAAAAATGTTATGCTTGTTGGAATTTGGAGTTCAAAAGGAACTCGTGCCAAACACCTATAGTTGAAAATAGTAGCTAGGTGACAAGCACCTTATATTGTTGGTGGATATAAGGGAAGGAAATTTTGAATGAGAAAGTTTGAAGGTTTGAGCACAATAGAATGTTGGGGATCAGGGATGGGAAAGGAATCATACCACTAAGAAATAAGGGAACAATAAGTTCAATGGTTTAACTTTGATGAAGGAGGAGAATGAGGAAACATTAGGGTTTGGGGTTACCTCATAATAGGTATTGGGATAAGGGTGAGCCAAAATTTTCTTTGAAAGGTCTTTGCAAGGGAACATAGGATTCATGAGATTTTAGGGTAAAGGAAATATATACTAGGAACAAAGGAGGTTCAAAATATTGATCCATTATACTTTTGTAAAGGGGATCAACAAAATTTAGAGTTTGGAGGGGATAAAAGAGAGGTACATAGTTAAAGATTGTTTGAAAGTTTGCCCCATATGACAATGAAATTTTGGTTTACCATTAGGAAGTAAGAGTTGGATAAAAACACATGTAAGTTTGAATTCCAAAACACTTAGATGATTCTCAACCTAAGGAAGAGAAAGGTTCATATGGAATATTTTTTTGGGGATAGAGGAGTTAGAAGGCTTGAAAAAGTAAAGTGAAATGGACTTAGGTGGGACAACATGAGGGGGTAGGAAAGTATGACATATCAAGAGGAATAAAGAGAAGTGGGAGAAAGAAAAAAAGCATGCTTGATATGGAAACTCCAAAAACTTTGAAACTTAGCACATACTTAAACATTTCAACTTCGGACTTGGACACTTGAACACTTGAACACTCCTTGATAATTTTATAGTTGCAACACAAGATGAACATATGGGAAAAATAGTGAATGACACATATGCAATTTTTACTAAGGAATGCCCATATAAGACTTCTCAAATCGATTATAAATGGGAGCCAAGTATAGTCAAAACAAAAAATGTGAAGGGGACTCAAGAAAAATGTTAGGGGGAAAAAGTGAGTCCCAATAGACTCTATTTGGGGATGTGTCTCTTATAGGTATAGTGAGAATCCAATTTTGATCATCCAAACCAAAAATAGATAAAAAATAATGACTTATAATTTTTTTTTTCAAAGGGTAAAAAATTATTAATCAAAAGAAACCAGACAATATAAAAATCCTAGAGAAATACTACTAGCAGGGGCCCAAGAGACCTTCCCTACAATACATAAAAAAGCCACACCAAAATCCCAACCATAAGGGAATGAGCCAATACATCTTGTTAACCATGCATATCATATTGAATCATTATCCTTAATTTATTAGAATAATCTAGAGGAAGATGCTCCCAGTGATTAGCCTTCAAGTATCCCTTTTGATCTAAAGCACACTTTGCAAGGTAATCCACAACACTATTCCACTACATCGGGATGTGGAAAAAATACACCAAATCCAATGAATTTCTTTGCCTGATAATTTTTTGAACCATAGAAGCCAAATGCTATTTTATTCCCTCCATATTTTGATTATTTAACAAATTAACAAGGATCACAGAGTCAGTTTCACACATAATATTGTGCCATCCCAGAGCATAAATATTCTCCAAAGCATAAAGGATAACATGAGCCTCTATATTATTATTAGTCTAATGCCCCTCACAAATGGGGAAGAAGAACAAAGTAGTACCAAAATTATCCCTCCCAACACCTCCAATCCTAGCTTGCCAGGATTACCCCTAGATGACCCATTAATATTAATCTTTAGAACTCCCTCAAGGGGAGGAGACCACCTCCCCTCTCTCAAAATTTTCTTATTAGGGTTTCTCCCCTCATTGAAGAGGCAACCCTTGAACTATTCCTATATAAACCCAAGCTTTGCAGTACCCCCAACTCCCCAGTTTCTATGGGAATAACTACCTCACACTTTGCTTGAATAGTCTCTTGAACCATACCCATAACCCTCTACAAGATTTGTTGGACTGTGAACATCTCATCTTGAAAAATCCTAAAATTCCTTTCAATCCAATTTTTCCAAAGGATACTTGAGGACCCAATACTCCAAGCCAACTACCAAATTTTTTTTAGCAGGTGATCTACCCAAACTCCTCCAAAACTCAACTAGAGATGAAGTATGCACACAAGCTTGTTTCCAAATCCCCCACCATTGGTACCAAATGAACCAAAAAAATGAGCAATGAAAGAATAAATGTGAAGAAGGTTCTTCATTGTTACCACAAAGAACACAAATAGATGGACCCTGGAAACCCCTCTTTCTCAAATTCTCCCAAGTGAGACATCGATCACGAGCAACTAACCAAAAAAATAAGTTATATTTAGGCCAAGAAAACTTGTTCCAAATATTCTTCCACCAAGGGGCTTCCTCCCCTTCATATTTTTGTTGATATAGAACCTGATACCCAACAACCACTATGTACATCCCCTAGGATTAGGACTCCAAGCCAAGAAATTAGTCAAAGTCAATGAGTTGCAAGCTCTACCTATGAAAATTTGAGATAACTCTTTACAATTATCTTTTGAACCTTCTGGCAGCAAGTCTTGAGAATCCTTCCACTTAAACACTTCCACTTGTCCCAACCTCTCGCTAACTTTAAAGTCTTCCACCCTAGTTCAACTAGACTCCAAGAAGCTATGACATAAATTTTGAAGGTGCAGACACATGATCATTTTTTAGGGAAACCATCCCAAGAATCAAACTAGAAGAGGGCCCTAGAGCCTCTATTACATATCCAAAACAAACCCTTCTTGATTAAATCACTACAACAAATCCCTGTGATTTGCTCCACTTTTTGCTTCATTTTTTGGTTCCACCCTCTATTTTAATGTATTTTTTTGGCAATTTTTTGAAAATGTCGGCGCTATTTATCAGGATGGCACAAATTTTGGCATTTTTTGTGCCAATCAGTACAAGTCAACACTAATTTAGGTGCTAATTAGTGCTTGAAGTAACACCGTCTTTAGCATCGATATTAGTGTTGACGGTCCTTTTGGCACAATCAACATGCAAACAGAATATTGCTACTATGTTTCTCCTGAAAGAGAAAGACAACACATGGATATCTTAGCTCCGAAGGTCTTTATAGTTGGTTCTCAACTTGCTGATGTCCCTCAATGGTCAATGTAACAATAATGTTCAAGGGGCCTGCAGGTGTTGAGCTTCTGGATTGTTATGAGATCAAACATGAACTTAAAACCTATTCTAACTAGGATTTTAAAGAAACGTAAAAAGATAGATTAGGGATTTGAGACAGAAAATAATGACACTTCATCTAAATTAACCAGACCTGTCACCTTCCAAGGAATTCCTAACTAAAACTGCAGAACAAAATTAACTTGTGACTAACACAGTTTCATTCATTTGTAGTGCTGATTTCAACAATAGATTGCGAGTTACCATTTAAACCAAACATAAAAATCAAACTTCATTCCTTGAAAGCTTCCTAAATTAGATGATTAATTCAAGACAAACACCATTCTGGAACACAACATGAAGTAGATTAAGATCCGGTTGCTTCTACTGTCAATGAGACATATAAGCAACATTTACAAATCTGGTACAATCACCAGTGTACAAAAAATTTGTGGCTCCAAATTGTTTCCATTTACACTAAGAAAATTGAAAGATGCATTGGCCTTCTCCTTAATCTAACTCCTAACTACCAATTCTACTCTACTCGGTCTAACTAATTTTTACTCTACCCATTCTACTTTCTAAAGAGACAAGAATGCCTTATATACAAAATTCATCAAAAGAATGCGTTGTCCCCCTATATTAGGGTTTACAAAATATCTACTTGGTTTTAGGAAGGTTAGCTCTCAGATCTTTCTGAAGAGAGTCAATGTTGTATTCAATGTGAAGCCCTGCTATCCATGTTGATGATGGCTTGACCTCAGGAAGAACCCTCAGATCTTTTGTAGTTGCAGCATTAACTCTTCTGTCTTTGCGTCCATACTCAAACTCCTTCTGAAATCTTCCTTCAATGCTCCAGAATATCACCATTAATATTGATCTATCTCTGTCAGTGGTCACTATAGCTGTCCCTGTGAGTCATAGTTTCTTTGTTCTTTCAGCCTCCTTCATGCTCTGGACCCTTCTGCACATTTGACCACCTTCTGGAAGCACCATCGGGCTTCCCTTTAGATCTTCTCACCACCCGAGCCGATCCATCGCCCTTTGATATTAGAAGGAATTCATCTAGTTTGTGTTCTGTCAGTCTCCTTCAAGGTGGTAGTCAATCGGTCAATGGCCAATGAGTCACTCTTTTAGCTTCCCTTGATTGGTCAGGCATATGCCACGCGAGCTTCTCAGGTGGTCAAAGGTGGTTCAAACAACATCGCATGTCGATGAGACACCATTGGTGTCTCCCTGATGCAATTTCACCCTTTAATAGTTATTTGCATGGAAAGGGTCAGGTGGCAAGACGTTTCGGCGAGCTGTAGAAGTCATATCGAGCTCGTGAAAACCATCGTCAAGACAGTCGCTAGTCGGTGGGACATCATAGCGAACCTCAGGATCCTTCAGTGATCACATTTTTCATTTTGGGGAGACTCGCTTGTCGTTGTGACCTCATGGCAAAATCTTCTTTATCTCTCGGCGGGCCCATTCTCATGTCAGGGAGACCTCATCATTTCGGGGAGACCTTTCAGCGACGTTGGATCTTTCTCCTCGAGCTCTTTCTTCTTCTCTAGGCTCGAGCTCCTTTTCCCTTTCGATGAGACCCTATCAGGTTGGTGAGACATCACAGCGATGTTATCTCTTTCTAGATTGGAGCTCCTTGATGTCGGCCAAACTTTCCATGGTCAGGGAGACCTTATACCGAAGAGGGAAGCCTTCGGTGAAACTTCCAACTATCGGGGAGATATCTCCCCGAAACAAATCCGTCTCGTCGAACTCATATTTTATATCAGCAAGACCCTCGAGCTTCGGCCAGACCTCTTGGTGATGTCTCCTTTTTCTCCCCGAGCTCACTTGATTCTATCGCCAAGACATTTCCGGGTCGCCGAGACTTCTTAGCGAGCTCAAATTGCTACACCGATGCTGCTTTACTTTGTTGAGACTTCTTGATTAGCGAGACCCTTGGTGAATTCAGAAATACTACACCGAGGGCACAATCCCTTCGGCAAGACGAACGACCATCAATGAGACATCTTACCGAGATACATTTCATTTCAGCTAGACGTTGTCTCCTTGGCATGACATGACACCGAATCCGCTTACTCTTTGGCAGGCTCCTTCATGTTGGCGAGACTTACGCTAATTGGCTAGACCTCCTGCTGAAGGTAAAATTATCGCTGAGACATCTCCATCGCTGGGACCCTATACTGAAGGTAATCTCTCTCTGTGAGATCTTCATCTTTTGGCGAGCTCAGACCATTTCAGGGAGACTCCCAGCCTGTCGGGTAGACTTCCCAGCGACTTTTCCCTAAGGATTTTTATGCCGAATGGGACTGAAGCATGCTTTACAACCGACTTTCTTGAGAGACATCACCATGTGCAGGATTTAATCTTGCATTCAACAAAGAAAACCATAGTAAAGATCACACAAACAGAAGTTAATTAATCAAAATCATCATTAAAACAAATCCTATGTCAGTAAGGTTCCGTGAAATCTCCAAACAAAATGATCATACAAACAGTTCGGGTTTCAGGTCGACTCGCAGAATCCAAGCCAGGGAGGAATTTCAGAGAATTTCGAGCCAGGGAGATTCCAGCGGAATAAACATGAAAACACCCATTAGAAACTTAATCCGATCATTATCAATCAAGGAACAACATGTGGGATCTCAAAATAGCATAAATTAATCATAAAATGCATCATAATTTATTAACCAGTCCTACTACTCCATATTTCTTCACATTCCATCAGATTCTGGGGAAATCCGTGTGGGACAGATCTCTGCGAAGAAGACATTCCTGCAAACCCAGAAAAAATAGGGAACAACAGATTTCAGGAAAATCTGGAGGAGAAAGAAAAATCAGGAAAATCCGGTCCACGTGGAATTCTGCGAAGACCAAAAATCCCCGAACAACAGCGCTTAGCTGGAGTTCGAGTGAGATCTGGGAAAATCTAGATGGAGTGAAAAATCCTAAACTCAAGAGAATACCCGAATTCCAACTGAGGCAGAACCAAATTTAGATAAAGTAGAATATAGACCCAGGAGGAAAACGAAGGAAAAAAAAAAAAAACCCAAGACCAAAGCCAATAAACAAAGGCAACAAAAGAAAAAAGAGAAGGGGGGACCCATTTTGTTCCAGAAGAAAATGGGGTGGTTATGCAAGGCATAACAAATGGCGACTCGGCTAGGAAAATGGTTTAACCATTTTCAAGAAGCTGAAGGATTCAACTACCCAGAACTCCTCGTTCATGAACATTACAACTCCAGTTGGGTCAGTTATAACAAGCAAGGTTGAGCTAGAATCTCAAACGTAAGTCTACACTGGCCACCCCTGAAATCCATGTGTGTTTGATTGTGCATCACCCTTTTATAAAGTTTTCTCGATCTTTCGGACAACAATGTGCAAGATTTGAGCTATATAAGTTGATTCCCTTTAACTATTGTGCAATGATATCCTGGGCATTGCTCCGCTGCCAGTCAGGCATTCATAGCCCCGATGGAGATACCTCTAGTTTCCTCATAACATTGCTCTATTGCCAGTCAGGCGTCCATAGCCCCAGTAGAGATACTAGAATCACCCATTCATATTGAATCTTCTTTCTCTTTTAGATAATTCTTTTCTCTTTTTTTTTTCATAGATTTTCAGATATTTAATTCAATTCCTTTTCAATATGTCAGATGTTTAACATCTGATCTGGGTTGAAAACTACCATGGACCTCATAACAACACTTGGAAATCGGATTTTTCACTCAAATCTTACAATACTATCATCCTATGACAAATATATCGATACAAAGGAGATGGTCTTAATGATTGGTGGCAGATTCAGAGGAGCTGATGAAGGCTATTTACTTTGCACCTTGTTTTCAAAACTTTCCACAACCTTTATTGACAACAGGCATGAAACAACAAATTGAGGAAAAAATCACCCAATCAGTAGATCTGAAAATATCTAAACCACTTCTCTCCTAATGACCAACATATGCCTTAGATAACAACCACCATTCTAAGATGGGAAAGAACAGATAAACCCCAAATAACAAAACAAAACAAAATAGAAACTGAAAGAGCAAAGGAAACAAAAAGACAGAAAGAAAAGGACAAACAAACAAAAAAAAAATTATTTACAAACAGACAGAATATTTACAAACAAAAAAACAAACAAAAACAAAAAGCACAGGAAAGGGAAAACAACAAAACAAAGGAAAACTAACTAAACCAAAAACTAACACTAACCAATCCTACTCCTAAACTAATTCCAAAGCTGAGCTTTATAAACACAAAACTATAAAAATTTATACATTGACTTGACTGATTTTTCATTATGTGCAACAATCTTAACTTACTAGGCATAGTCCTAAACCTAGCAAATTTATCTTTATACTCAGAAATATGAAGTTTATAGGCAATAGGTTCATTTTGAGGGCATAAAGCTTGAAATATTATCAGTTGTGGGTTCTCAGTTTTGTCATGATTTACCCACAAACACGTTTTACTATCCCCAACATCATAATCAAATTGAAAATCATTAAAACACAGAGGATAATGGAAATACACCACCTGATTCAGAAGATCTTCAGCTGTTGTGGCATGCTTATGTTGCATGATTTCCTCTTTAAGAGGTCTCAGCTCATGGAACACTTCGCTTCACTCAGAATTTGAACTAGGAGGATGAATCTCACATGAGTCATCTATAACAAGGTTTGTTATGCAATTGGAACAACCATGTGCCAACATTGCAGCTTTCATCTTAGGTACAGAGTCACAAATTATCTGGGTCTCCTCAGAAGAACTAAGTAATAAATCACCTATGTTATCAACTGGAAAGCTTTGCAAACCTACCTCCTCCTGAGTTGAAGCATCGCTGTCAGTACTCTCTTCAAACATGTCACGCAAAAGAGATTGAAAATTAGCATCAAACTCATCACCATTGATGTCAAAAATACTGATACAGGGTGAACAAGTATTGTCTTCGAACAACTCATTTGAATAAATAGAATCAAATTCAAGGAAACGTTTCTTTCATTTATGTTTCTTCCTATCGTTAACTAGAATGTGCAAGTCAATGCCAAGCTCCTCATTGTTAAGATCAAATTAACTAGTGCATGGTAAGCAAGGACTTTCTTCGAACATCACATTTGAATAAACAGAATCAAAACCAAGAAAGTTCTCCCTCATTTCATTCTCTTCATCATGTTGAAGTGATTCAACTTCCGAAAAAACCTCTTAGTCACTTTCTTGATACTCTTTTGATATTCTTTGGAGTCGCCATTTGTTCATTCCTTGCTGCAACCAACCACTAGTTTCATCAATGCTAGTATCTTGTTTAGCACTGAGATCCAATTTATTCTCTTGACAAGGGTAAGTCTGATCTAAATGATTATCAGGAAGCCCTTGAATAACTTGAACATCCATTTGACCTTCCTCCTGAGTTGAAGAATTAATTTGACACTCAACTTTGTGTCCTTCACCATGAGATCCATTTGCAACCTCATTCATAATCATGTTGCTCTCAGCTTCTATATGTTCATCATTCAAATCAGCAAAGTCGTTTTCTTGAATTAACTCATCAAAGGGTGTTTCTCTCTTATTGATCATCATGAAAGAACCTATGAATGCATTGATAAACTCATTTTCCACGTCGAGCGGATCTTCACAAGGTAAAGAAGCTTCCGTAGTTGTTGAATCCATCCTACTGCAAGGATCAAGTTCGTCAAATGATGGGGAAGAGCTCAACATGTTCTCATAGTTGTTCTCATCATTTCTAAGGAAGTCATTATCATTTTTATGTATGCTAACTGTTTCATCTTCCAGATTGACATGATACATACTCCGAGGATCTTCCATAAGTATTCCTTCAACAGAGATCTGATGTATGAAATATAATTCCATCCTACCTAGGAAAACATGGCAATCCATCTAAGAATGTTGCTTTGTTCGATGTATCCCACATCTAGTTGGTTTAACAAGTTCTAATAACTTCATATCTCCTAATTCTTCCAACTTCTTCCTTATTCAATTTTGTGCATGTGGGATATCTAGCCAACATGAACCATGCTTCTTTGTCCATCCTTCATCACGTTGATTCTCCTCATGATTAGAAGAGTTGTTCAAAGCATTCAAAGGTATTGTTGATTTCTCATGACAACTTTCTTGTGTTGATATCTTATTTCTTTCAATATCATTGTTAGTATTAATGTTTCCAATGAAACTAGATTCCAATCTGAGATTTCCATTATGTTCTGACTTTGTATCCATTTCATGTTCTTTGTCAGATAAAACATCAAATTGACATACTTTCTCACCAAACCTTTTACTTACCATTACATTATCATGTAATGCATTATGTGTTGGGGTATGACCAAAAAGAGTGGATATAGTTACTACTTCATCGACGGGTGGAATACTTACCTTTGTCATTGGCTTTCACAGAGCCTGAATTTTCATGTGGGTAGGCGTTGTGGATAAACCAGTGCAAATATGTGAAGGATGGTAGTTTTCAAGTACAAGATCATTATATTTCTTACTTTGATTAGGCGTGTTTCTAATGTCTTGTCTAGATTGTGCTAGTAAGAGGGCTTTGTTAAATGCATCCCATATATTGGTGATTTTACCACAACATTTAATTCTTGCTACCAATAAATTATGCAAACCCCAATAATAATGTTCTTTTACTACACAATCATTAATAACTAGATTTGAATCTATAACTCGCTTAAACATAAGAAGGAATCTGTGATTGAACTACATAATTGATTCATGTGGTAACCTTTTCACAGCTGCAAATTGAAGTGATGGGTTTCACATATGTGTATAAGGATCAAATTGATCTAAGAACAAGATTTAAAATTCTATCCATGAACAAATATAATCTGGTCGTAGATTAACATACCATTGCCTCGCTGTACCTTGAAGTGTTTTGATGAACAATTGACAAACAATATTCTCATGTTGAATCTGGAGAAAAATGGCTAAATCCCTGCAAATATTGATATGTTTAGAAGCATTTTGTCCACTGTCAGGGAAAAATAAAGGAAGCCTATCATACATGTGACCAGGGATTTCATGAATAAATCTAGGTATACACAAAGGGCTGCCCATCGGAGCTGAGTTTTCCAAGATCCAACCCACTCCAATTCACAACAATCAGAAATTGCTTAAGTGGCCCTCCTTCTAGCTCCAGTTTCTGTTGACGGCATTAGGAGGAGGAGGGCATAAAAGTAATCACCTCCAATCTTTAGCTTTGTATTCCCAACGTGTCAGCCCTCCTTCTAGCGCCAGTTCTTCTTGACAGTCCTTTTGGCACAATCAACATGCAAATAGAATATTGCTACTCTATTTCTCCTGAAAGAGAAAGACAACACATGGATATCTTAGCTCCCAAGGTCTTTATAGTTGGTTCTCAACTTGCCGATGTCCCTCAGTGGTCAATGTAACAGTAATGTTCAAGGGGCCTGCTGGTGTTGAGCTTCTGGATTGTTATGAGATCAAACATGAACTTAAAACCTATTCTAACTAGGGTTTTAAAGAAACATAAAAAGATAGATCAGGGCTTTGAGACAAAAAATAATGACACTTCATCTGAATTAACCAGACCTGTCACCTTCCAAGGAATTCCTAACTAAAATTGCAGAACAAAATTAACTTGTGACTAACACATAGTTTCATTCATTCGCAGTGCTAATTTCAATAGCAGATTGCGAGTTACCATTTAAACCAAACATAAAAATAAAACTTCATTCCTTGAAAGCTTCCTAAATCAGATGATTAATTCAAGACAAACACCATTCTAAAACACAACATGAAGTAGATTAAGATCTGGTTGCTTCTACTGTTAATGAGACAGATAAGCAACATTTATAAATCTGGCACAATCACCAGTGTACAGAAAATATGTGGCCCCAAATTGTTTCCATTTACACTAAGAAAACTGAAAGATGCATTGGCTTTCTCCTTAATCTAACTCCTAACTACCAATTCTACTCTACCCGGTCTAACTAAGTTTTACTCTACCCGTTCTACTTTCTAAAGAGACAAGAATGCCTTATATACAGAATGCATCAAAAGAATGTGTTGTCCCCCTGTATTAGGGTTTACAAAATATCTACTTGGTTGTAGGAAGGTTGGCTCTCAGATCTTTCTGAAGAGAGTCAATGTTGCATTCAATGTGAATCCCTACTATCCATGTTGATGATGACTTGACCTCAGGAAGAACCCTCAGATCTTTTATAGCTGCAACATTAACTCTTCTGTCTTCGCGTCCATACTCAAACTCCTTCTGAAATCTTCCTTCAATGCTCCAAAATATCACCATTAATATTGATCTATCTCTGTCAGTGGTCACTATAGTTGTCCCTGTGAGTCATAGTTTCTTTGTTATTTTGGCCTCCTTCATGCTCTGGACCCTTTTGCACATTTAACCACCTTCTGGAAGCACCATCGGGCTTCCCTTTAGATCTTCGCACCACCCAAGCCAATCCATCGCCCTTTGATATTAGAAGGAATTCATCTAGTTTGTGTTCTGTTGGTCTCCTTCAAGGTGGTAGTCAATCGGTCAATGGCCAATGAGTCACTCTTTTAGCTTCCTCTAATTGGTTAGGCATCTACCACACGAGCTTCTCAGGCAGTCAAAGGTGGTTCAAACAACATCACATGTCGGTGAGACACCATCGGTGTCTCCCTGATGTGATTTCACCCTTCAGTAGTTATCTGCATGGCAAGGGTCAGGCGGCAAGACATTTCAACGAGATGTAGAAGTCATATCGAGCTCATGAAAACCATCGTCAAGACAGTTGCTAGTCGGTGGGAAATCATAGCGAACCTTAGGATCCTTCAGCGATCGCATTTTTCATTTCGGGAGACTATCGCTTGTCGTTGTGACCTCATGGAAAAATCTTGTTTATCTCTCGGTGGGCCCATTCTCATGTCGGGGAGACCTCATCATTTTGGGGAGACCTTTCGACGATGTTGGATCTTTCTCCCCAGGCTCTTTCTTCTTCTCCAAGCTCGAGCACCTTTTCCCTTTCGATGAGACCCTGTCGGGTCGGTGAGACATCACAACGATGTTATCTCTTTCTAGCTTGGAGCTCCTTGATGTCGACCAAAATTTCTATGGTTGGGGAGACCTTATACCAAAGGGGGAACCCTTCGGTGAAACTTCCAACTGTCAGGGAGATATCTCCTCGAAACAAATCCGTCTCGCCGAACTCAGATTTTATATCGGCAAGACCCTCAGGCTTCGGCCAGACCTCAAGGTAGTGTCTCCTTTTTCTCCCCGAGCTCACTTGATTCCATTGCCAAGACATTCTCGGGTCGCTGAGACTTCTTAGTGAGCTCAAATTGCTACGCTGATGCTGCTTTACTTCGCTGAGACTTCCTGATCGACAAGACCCTTGGCGAATTTAGAAATACTACATCGAGGGCACAATCCCTTCAGCAAGACGAATGGCCATTGGTGAGACATCTCACCGAGATACATTTTATTTCAGCTAGACTTTGTCTCCTCGGCATGACATCACACCAAATCTTCTTACTCTTCGACGGGTTCCTTCATGTCGGTGAAACTTACGCTAATCGGCGAGACCTCCTACCGAAGGTAAAATTATCGTCGAGACATCTCCATCATTGGGACCCTATACCGAAGGTAATCTCTCTCTGTGAGATCTTCATCTTTTGGCGAGCTCAGACCATTTCGAGGAGACTCCCGGCCTGTCGGGCAGACTTCCTAGTGACTTTTCCTTGAGGAGTTTTATGTCAAATGGGACTGAAGCACGCTTTACATCCGACTTTCTTGAGAGACATTAGCATGTCAAGGATTTAATCCTGCATTCAACAAAGAAAACCACAGTAAAGATCACACAAACATAAGTTAATTAATCAAAATCATCATTAAAACGAATCCTATGTCAGTAAGGTGCCGTGAAATCTCTGAACAAAATGATCATACAAATAGTTTGGGTTTCAGGTCGACCCGCAGAATCCAAGCCAGGGAGGAATTTTGGAGAATTTCGAGCCAAGCGGATTCCAGTGGAATAAACATGAAAACATCCATTAGAAACTTAATCCGATCATTATCAATCAAGGAACAACATGCAAGATCTCAAAATAGCATAAATTAATCATAAAATGCATCATCATTTATTAACCAGTCATACTACTCCATATTTCTTCACATTCCATCAGATTCTGGGGAAATCCGTGCTGGACGGATTTTCGCGAAGGAGAAGACATTCCTGCAAACCCAGAAAAAACAGGGAACAACGAATTTCGGGAAAATCTGGAGGAGAAAGAAAATTCGGGAAAATCCGGTCCACGCGGAATTCCGCGAAGACCAAAAATCCCCGAACAACAGCGGTTAGCCAGAGTTCGAGCGAGATCTGGGAAAATCTGGATGGGGTGGAAAATCCCAAACTCAGGAGAAAACCAAAATTCCAATTGAGGCAGAACCAAATTTAAATAAAACAAAATACGCACTGTGAGGGAAAACAAAGGAAAAAAAAAACCCCAAGACCAAAGCCAATAAACAAAGGCAACAAAAGCAAAAAGAGAAGGGGGGACCCATTTTGTTCCAGAAGAAAATGGGGTGATTATGCAAGGTATAACAATTAGCTTCGAGTGTAGTGCTGATTTTAGCTCTGACTTTAGCTTCGAGTTTAGCTTCAGGTTTAGTGTCGGTTTAGACACCCCTATGTCAAAGAGACTTATTTATATGTCTCATTGACAATGTATAATAGTGAAATGTCAACAAGATATAGGCATATCGAGGAGAGAATCACTTATGTCAAATCAACAAGGTATATCTACAAGTGCTTGGTGAAACACAACTCTTGGATATAACAAAGTACTGTCGATGAGACATTGAGATATTGGTAAGACAAATAAGATTGTTTCATCGACACTCTTCAAGTAATGATCAAAAGCATACACCGCTAGGAAGGTCAGCAACATATGGGGTAGAGTGGTATACACCATAACCCCATAGCAAAAATCCTTGAGCAAGGTGGCAGTGTGGTAAACAATAGAAGGGAAGGGAAAAACACCACTATACCGCAACGATAATTACAAGTCTCCCTGACAGTTACATCGATATATAAAGAAATACCACCAAAGGAAAATATCAATGAGATAGTGGTATATTGGCAAGAGATATTAACTTGTCTCGTCAACACCAACAACCAACATTAGAGGAACATACGATCTAATGTCGATGAGACATTGAGATATTGGTAAGACAAATAAGATTGTCTCATCGACACTCTTCAAGTAATGATCAAAAGCATACACCGCTATACCACCGAGAAGTTGAGCAACATATGCGGTAGAGCGGTATACACCGCAACCCTACAACAAGAAGCCTTGAGCAAGGCGGTAGTGTGGTAAATGTGGCATCATTACAATTTATAGAAAATCACATTAGTTGCCAAAATTAAATGCTATTAAATTATTAAGGGTTGCCAAAACTAATATGACTGAATATCATGCCATCCAAAGATAAGTGAGTTTTCCCAATATCACACTCAATTGCAATGCACTAGCGTGGAAGGAGCTAAGGATATGAGAAGAAGAAGTCCTGCAAGCATGAAATACTTGGGTAAGTGCATGAAAACTCTCTGAAAGAGCTCTGTTAATATAAAAAAAATTTCAAGGTTTTGTCATCTGAAGCCATAGTAGAGAAAATTGAAACATGCCTCCTAAAAGAAAACAATCAGAAGTAAAAGAAATTCAACCTAAAATTAAAGATGAAGAAACTAAATTAAAGAAGAGACCACTCCATCAATCCATATTAGATATACTTCTAGGGTCTACTAAAGAGGGTAATAAGAAGTTTATCGTGGACACCGGACAAAGTTGTAGGGATGCCCTCATTTCCAAATCTGTATGGGACCTATTTTAGTATTTTTACAGTAAGAGAAATGAGAATATTATAGTGTCAAATGCTTGGATGTTGGATATAGCAAGGTTGATTGTCCCAAATGTGTTTGTTGATGTAGAATTTATCAAACTACTAGCCAAACACTATCACTCAACTACCAAAATAAGGTTTCCAAATGACATAATATTGGTAGAAGTAACCAGAAAAGCCATCATTGAGTGTTTTGGCTTAAAAAAGCAAGCTCTGACCAAGATAAACCTGTAGAAAAGTGAGGAGGATTATGCTAGGTTCAAAAAGACTTATAGAAGTGATGAGGTACCCCTATATATGAAAAGAGGCATTGGTAACAGAACATTCCCCATCTCTACTACCACTACTGAACCATTTAATGTGACATATTTTCAATATTAATTTGTGAATACATATTTAGCTCTTTTCCAAGTGTTGGGGATAGATGCTCAAGATAAAATGCCAATAGGCCTAATGATGATGGCCATGAGAATTCAAAACCCTGAAAATAATATTGAATATGACTTTGCTTCATACCTTGAGAAGGTGTTAGATGATGAATTCTCCCAAGTTATAGAGGATAGAGCACCAATTACATTCATACACTATTTCCTACTATGTCATATGATATTGTACTAGAATAGGGACCAATGGACTAAAAGAATGGACTTGGCTACAATAGATGAGCAAGGGAATCCCAAACCTATCTAAAAATGGTGCTATATTTGGGACAGTCAGTGCAAGAATTCAAGCTTTGTTGTATTCTATGAAGACTTTGTACACAAAATCCTTCAAGTTCTTGGGTATGCAATACCAAGATTGTTAACCAAAATGTTGCAACTAGTGATAACTTTGGCTTTAAGACCAGAGCAGGGTCATACACACAATTTTGGAGATTGGTTCTTCCTCTCGAAAGTTACAATAATAAGAGTTTATGGATACCCTGTTGCTCCACACACTGCCAAAATTTGTGCCCTCAGATTAGCATTTCTTGAATTTATGTGGAAAATGATGTGGATGGAGAAAGATGTAATGCACAAGCAGAAGAAAGGCACTTTCTTGCCAAACCATTTAACCAAGTGTGAAGATTGGACTGTAGGCTCAGACACACTAGAGGAGTTACAGTATTATTTGAAGACAAGATATGCATTGAAATCTGGAAAAGAAAGAGCCTTTGACCCTAAAAATCATATGAACATAAGACACAATATTCTTACCAAAATGACAATGCCACACCAAGTAGATTTTGAAGAAGATGTCATAAGGAACTGCATTACTTATAATGATGTACTTAGTAGAAGGAAAAAATGGGAATATATGAAGAAGGTTGAAGAAAGGATGAAGTGGAGGTCCAAGGATTTCCTAGGATACTTTGTTGAGGAAAAGGACCCCATCAAGAGGATAGAATTAATAATTGGTAGATTTGAAGGCTTGTACAGAAAGAAGGAAGCATATCTTGAAGAACATCTAAGCCTCCCATGGAGCAGTTACCTCCCAAAAGACAGAAGACATGAAGCATTAAACAATTAGTACCTTATGAGGATATTGAAGAGGTGGGAAATACAAAGGAAGTGGCTACAATACTGCAATCATTGAAAGGTGATATTGAAGTTGATCAACCCATCCTTGAGACAAGTGCCCATAAACATGAGGAAAGGATGGGTGATGTAGAAAATACAAGTACACAGGTACATGAAGATGAAAGGGAAATTGAAGCTAGGAGATTCATAGAAGATGATGAATTCATTAAGACTCCCGAGTTTAAGGATTTTAGGATGAAGATGAAGATAAAATAATTTCAAGAGAGGATGGAATCAACTGAAGCAGGAATTGAAGAATCAAAGAAAAATGAAATGGTAGCACATAATTTCTAGGAATTAAGAGATGACAACATTGACATCATCCCCTAAAAGGCTATAGAAATGGTCTTGAAGAGAAATATGCTCTTTTTCCCTAGCTTGGAATTAAAGAAAAAATTTCTGCTTGATCAAGTGCGGGCTCAGGAAGATCCAATGCTAGTTGCAAAATTTGACTCTGATGAAGGTGTGAGTGGAACTCGGTATAACCCAAAGATTGAAACCCTAGCCATATGGATCAAACAAAAAAATACACAGAAGCTAAAATTATTGGATGTAATTCAAGGGATGAAAGGGGCAGTGATGGTAAGGACAATACAAGATACCACCCCTTTGGAGGTAGCCACAATGACCATGCATTCGACCATGTTCACTCAAGCAACTGTTAAGGGATTAGAAGATAGATTGAAGGAGTATGAAAAGGAACAAAGGTTCCTAAATGATGAAGTTAATAAACTGTTCATGGAGAATGTCAAATTGAAAGAACAATTAAGAGGAGGACCCTCACAAAGCAAGGAGATGGTGTTATACAAGCCTCCTGTTGCTCCAATGGATATTGTGAAGAACATTTCTACAGAACAGGTAAAAACTCCAAAGAAGGAAGTGGATGATGTATAGAAGGCTAGCAATCAAACCCAAGACGAAGTGAAAAGACAAATATGTGAAGTTATGGAAAAGATTCTTGATCACAGGATAAAATCAGTTATGGATAAACTAGAGAATGTGCATGATAATTATAAAACACTTCAGCAGGAAATGGATCAAATAAAGACACATATGCTTGTATTAGATCCTTTGTTCAAAAGGTGGCAACCTATTCACCACACTTTGGCTAAGTTATGTAGAGTTCTACAAAGAAGTCTTGATGCACCCACAACATTAAATCCAATTGAACAAACTGTGAAGATGATTATTGATGAATTTTAGTATGTACAAGGGTTTGATAAAAAGATTGTAACACGAATGGATTTATTCCATACCTACAAATAGTGGTATATACCTAAAATCATGAGAGATGGTGATCAATTGGAGGACTTGGATAAGTGGAAGAAAGAATTTAGTCAGGTTGTTCATAAGTGTGTAACTCATATATAGGAGGATGATGATACCAGTAATAGGACATCTTCTATGAATCTAAGTGGCCATCAGATTTTATGGTGTATTAGTGGGAGGAAAATTATTTGGTTTTAGAAGAATAGGACACTGAGGCGAGACCATTTGGATGTTCATCATGGAGAGGAAGACTTTTCCAGATCAATGGTCATGGGTCTTCTATGTTGAATAATGGAACCATATGTCAAAATGTCTTAAGTCTTGTTATTTCCTTAATTATGCTAATTAAATAGTTGTTAGTAAAAGTAGTTATGAAAGGTTGTTTCTTTTTGTAAAAGGCCTATAGCTTGTTGCTTCCTATATAAATAGGAAACCAAGGCCTAGTTTTAAATTATCATCATCAAATATCATTTCCATTTTGAAGACTTATGTTATTAGTATATATCAATTGAAGCAATATAATGGAGAACATCTTATTATCAGAGATTCTCCATGATTGTGTTATCATTTAATATTTTTCTTATGTTTTCCATACTTATTTCTTCTTATATTTGAATCAATATCAGTTATTGAGCCTCAATACTATGCTTATGTGAATGAATATGCTGATATAGTAAAGCATTTATTGTGGATGTTGGTAGAGATACTATTTTTTTTGAAAATTTGAGCTTATTTTTCCTTGTTACATATTCAACATAAAAATGGAAACTATTTAAAAATAATAAAGTTAACAAAGTTACTTATTTAAATAATTGTGAGTTACGTGCATTAATATTTTATTAACTTTTGTGTTTTCACGAACATATGTTGATACAAAATGAATGAAAGAAGCATCCAAGTAATCCTAATTTTTTCTACCAACAATTCATACCAAAGATTGAACAATTTAAGGATATTGCAATAGGTATTAATTAAGGAAATGATGATGATTATATATTCTTGTACTTGTATATTCTATGAAACATTCCTCATTTTCTATGAAACAATGTATATATTCTTGTACTTGTAAATATTCTTTTACTGTTATGTCTATTAAATAAAACAGAGTTTGAATAAAAAATGCTTCACCCTTTTTTGTAAGTGAGTATGTGAATTATTGTTTAAATAAAAATCTTACAGTGCTTACATTTTTAGTTTACTAATTTCAAATCTTCATTTTCTATGTATATAAAATTGTATGTGCTCTTTTATCTCAAATGACATAAAACAGTAATATCATCAAAATCAGGGTTTTCAATTTCAGCACCATCATTGTCCACACTTTTCATATTATATTCAATTTTAAGTACAATCATCAAAATTTTATTTTTATTTCTTGCCCAGTTAATCTTGATTCCATTCGGCACAACACAGTAGGTTGCATGTTAAATTTCAAACATTTTCTATGCATTTTTTTGTATATATTATTTTCTTAGTGCATCATTATGTAACAACAATTTCACTTATGAGATATACAGTAAAAATAAATGAAATCACATGTTTTCTTTGTCAAGGGAAATGTATGGTGAATACCCTATGTCTTTCAGATAAGTGTGCAAGAAAAATAAGACATAACTGATTGAATCTGATTTTCTATTGTACAATTGTTTTTTTGTGTTTTTTACTTTTTGCATGTGGATTACCCTTAGAAAGAGACTACTTATCTTTTCTTAAATAAAGCCTTTACATTTCTTGTCTATGAAAGGAATTTACTGCTTGACAATAGGTTTGTGAACTTCATACAAATTGAGATTGGTGTAAAAGGCCATCCCTGCAAATTTTGTTTGGTCTAGAATTATAATGGAAAATAAAAAAGCTTGCTAGAAGAATAAAATAGGTTTTCAATTGTCCAAGTACAACGTAATATTATTGAAGTATTTCAAATTTTAGGCCATAAGAATCATCCTTTTTTAAACATGGATTGCAAATAATTCTGAAAATTTAGAAGTCTTGGTCATTAACATTATTGTCTGCTACAATGTCATCCAGTGCATCATTGTCAATGTTCACATGTTCTTTCAAGTATTTAATATTATCATCATCCTCATCTTTACCTGCATCATCTTCATCATCATTGAAATTTTATTGTAGACCATCTATATTGTTACCAGATGTATTTGGATCATCATTTTCTATACCGTCCATATTGTTGTCTTCCGTAACATCATCTAACTTTGGATTGTTGTCTTCTTGTGCTTGAACATAACCATCTTCAACATCATCATGGATGTCAATTTTTTTGATGTTCTCTAATCCCTCTCTCTCATTTTGTTGTCCATCATTGTTTTGCTTAGTATCCAATAATGCATCATCAAATGCATGCCTTAATCTTGGATCATAATGTATGATAAATATCCATTTTGGGTCCAAAATATCTTCATATAAAAATACCTGCACATGAATGAAATACATATATTAGACATTCTATAAATTGTATGAACATATATACGTCATTTGAATAATGTAACATTATTTTATAGACTACCTTTTTTATACAATAATTGCTATAAAACACAATTTTGACAACATAGTTTATAAAACATCAGTCCACACTCATTTATTATTCTTTGGTTTTCACCCTTAAGAACATCCTTAGGGAGACCTTGTTCTTCCCTCTTCTTTCACATAGGAGTGCATTTTAAGAAGGGGTAATCAATCAATAACTCATCCCCAATGGTAAGGTCCATAATAACCTCAACCATTATCAATATATCAACCTCTCTTTCCATATCCCCATCTTTATCATTTATAACCTCAACAAATTGACAATTCGGTCTTACATTAGGGTCCCTTCCCTTACTACTATTTACAAATCCTGCAATATTTTTGTGTGTGTATGCACGTCCATCTATATACATAAGATGACCTCTATTCATTTATTTTCCACTTTCCAATTGGAGACGATGTGTATACATATTCGAATTTAGACCATATGCTGACATGCTAGGCTTATATTCTGCTAGCCTTCTCCATTCACCACTGTAATATGATGGACCATAATATGGCATTAATCTCCTAGTGGTTTGTTCTGAATTGTTTCTATTTTTGGATCCCACATGTACATTTTGGACAATAAAGAGGCCTAGATTCGCTCCATGAATATTGGAGGATCGTATCATGTAGTTGTATCCCCAAAATTGAAACACCTCATACACTCTAGGTAGTTGTTGATCACTAGGCCAAGCACAATATAGTCGACGATCAAATGTCTCTTTGTAAATTGATCTCAAACTCAGGGGCAAGTGATCATATCCATCTCATTCATTCTCATAGGGTATGTAGTCCACATTCCCCTTGTCTTTAAGCAAATTATTCATCTTCACACTGGTTCTTGTTTTGTTACTTGTTTTCGTCAATTCCTCATCTTCCCACTGGTATATTGGCACATATTTTTGTTAGATGTATCATCTGATAAATGATCATTTCCCTCTAGGCTGGAATTCGATGATCCAAGAAAATTTAAACCAAGAACTTTATCCTACAAGTATCCATTAAGAAAAAATTAGTTATTTAAATAATATAAAACAATGTTTAAATGAAGTATACATGTTATTTATATCAAATTGGAAAATTACTCACCATAATTCCTATTGGATTTGAATCGATTGTAGGAGGCATACTACCAACTGGAAGCTCATCATATATGTAATGTCTTTGTACAATTTCTCGTTTGAATTGTTTCTTTCCATGACATACAAAACATCCACAAACAACAATTTTCTCAAAGTATCTATCCCATGTACTATAGTCCAGACCTATCTCTTCTTCAACATAATCATTTGTTGTGTCTGTAGTATCATTTGTCATATCCTCTTCCACCCACTATCGTCTACGTGATTTAATAGTTTTAGGTCCATGTCCATGTACATATCTTGTTCTTTTTCTAGTTGAATGCTTAGGCTTTGCATTTGCTAGAATCTCCATGTAAAATTATCAACAACGTGCATTAATTTATGTCAAGATTGGATAATACACTATAAATTTCAATAATACTGTGAAAAAAGATGGATGTATCACAAAATGCCATCAGATCATTTTTTCCTAAGTTAAGTCAAAATTTGAGTACCTAATATCCCACTTCATCCATTGTGCCCTCATTTGATATGACACGATCTGTTGCCATGGCCTCATCTCGCCCCCATAATACACAACATAGTGAATAATCTTTAGTACACCAATTATATCATTTCAATGAATATGCTATCCAACACAAAACCTCACTTTAGTCATATATTTGACATATTGATATCATGTTTTGGCTATCCTAATTTTCAAACTTTTCCCTTGATCATAGAATCACATTTAATCACCATTCCTATGCATTTTTAACCAATAAGTTTGACCTCAGAGGCCTCATGGACAAAAAAATGACTTTATCTCCTCTACGTTGTAGCATTTGTGAATTCATAAACACTTTCCTCCTTTGGTTAAGGTTGCTTTCTCTTCTTACCTCTATTGTATCTACATATTCCGTTGTCTCATCTATTTCCACCCACTTTCCTCTCAACAATTTAGTATTTCTACGTTGTCCACGTCCTCTCTCCATGACCTCCTCTATGAATAAAAATGCCACCATAGAAGCTTTCACTGCACTACTGTCGAGAAGGAAAAAGCAACTTGCGGAACCGCGGTAAAAACCGCTCTACCACACTGAGCTGATGAAGGAGCTGTTGTCATGTCCCCTTCTAGTTGACTTCTCTCCGAGCACAGGATTAGCCTATTATGCGACCCTCGTAGGCTGATAGATTGGATAGAGGGTCATGTTGGAGCTTGGCTCAGCTTCAATTGGCAGTATTTGATCAGTTGGTTTTCGTTCGGGCTCATTCAGACACTTCTAGCCTGGGTTGCTATTTTTAGCAGTTATTCAGCACTCAGCGTGGGACCCCTGCTATTTTTAGTAGTATGGATTGATAGCGTTCAGAATCACTTCCTCAGCCGACAGCTTCAGACGGCTCGAGCATCGGGTGAATATTGAGAGAAATATTAATATTTAATTGATTTAATTAAATATTAATTGTGGAAGCATTATAATATTAAGTTATAATATTTTATTATAACTTAAGTGATTTGGCTGAAGGGGGTCACCCATCATGAAAGGGGGCCAATTTTTAATTATATTTTTATAATTAAAAATTTGAGTTGAAACTATTGAAATATTAAAAGAATAAAAAGTTCAAACTTTTAATATTCCTTATTATTAAGGAAATCACACTTTTCAAAGGATAAAGGGTTTTGCATTGGAAATCGAGCCATTATGTTATGGATGATTGAAAATTGATCAAATCTAAGCAGAGCACAGAAACTTAGGGTTTTAGTCTTGAATGCATTGGGGAACGAGCCATCTCCAGTGAAAGCAGTTCAGAGGGTGTGAGATATCACCTGATTTATTGCCAGATAAGAGATTTCTTCACCCAGAAGAAATTACAGAGCTTCATAGTTGATTCAGATTCAGAGTTATTTGTCAGGGTTTCATCCAAAAAGCAGTTGTTGATCAAGGCACACTATATTCTTGAGTTTAGACACTGGTTTCAAGGAGCCGTACAACTTGTACCTACTGGTCTGACACAGTCGTACCCTACAGCAGGCCATACCAGTAGCAAAAGAGGCATATTCTTCATCTTATGCAAAATGCCTTACTTTCTGATCTTCTGTCTTCCTTTCTAGAGGCACCTTCATACCTGGATCAGTTTGCAAACTTTGGATAGAGGGAGAAGCTAAGATTAGTGAAGTGAGGCATATTCTTCATCTTATGCAAAACGCCTTACTTTCTGATCTTCTGTCTTCCTTTCTAGAGGCACCTTCATACCTGGATCAGTTTGCAAACTTTGGATAGAGGGAGAAGCTAAGATTAGTGAAGTCGTACCATCTCAAGCATTTATACCATTATTGCAATATCAGGTTTTTATCCAAAAAGTGTTGCCTTTTTATTTGCATGTAACTGGATCCTTATTGTAATCATTGCAGAAGATTAAATAATAGTCTGGCATCAATATTTGCAATAGATTATGTTATTTCTAGAGCTCTAAGATTTTATTTAGATTTTATATCATTTATTTGGAAAATCGCCATCTTTCATTATTCTTGCAAAAACAAAACAAAAACTCAAAAACTTTAGAAAACAAACAAAAATATTCAGATTTGGAAACAGAGGGAAACAAGGGTTTCTACAGTGGTATCAGAGCTAATTCCTGCCATCCTAAGGGTTTAGCACTCTTATGCAGCTAGATCAGTTTGGGTCTCACAGGTATTACACACGCAGACTTGCTCTGATTGACAGGCAACAGAGCTTGAGCAGGCAACCAGAAAACATGGCTGATAGAATAGATGTTCCTAGAACAGAGATTCCTCAAAACCCTAGAGATCAGGACGATGCAGAGGTTTTGCATGCACTCAGAGATTTATGTGTAGGTCAATAACAGTCGAATGATGTATTGCAGCAGTTGATAGTGGCACTTCAGAGATTGGGTACTCCGAGGAGACCGTCACCACATTGTGACGATGAGAGGAGTGAAGCAAGATCTCGCAGAGCACTGAGGATAGCCTCACAGATAGTAGATAGGCCCACTAGGCCTACTTTTGTGAGACAGGAGGCCGAGGAGGCTATTGCAGAGGAGGAGCGTGAGGAGTTGTTCGCAGACACACTTATGGTAGCGAACGAGGAGTGGGAGTTAGTACCACCAGAGGTTAGAGAGAGGTTTTCTTTTGACCGTTTTGTCACTCAGAGGCGAGAGCACCACAAAGGTCGACAGGATTGGAGACCTAGATACCAGAACAATGACCTAAAACATGCAACCAACAGGCTTAATCTAGCGATGTTCGATGGTAGTGGTAAAGTGACAGCCCAAGCATGGATTAGTAAGCTAGATACATTTCTTACATTACGCCCGATAGCTGAGAGAGATGCTATCAGATATGCTACATTGCATCTCGAGGGAGTGGCTTACGATTGGTGGCACCACGGTATGGTGACATTACAGCATGACAAGATCACATCATACCAGGAGTTTGTGGACAGATTGGTTGAGCAGTTTGACAGGAAGGATCCAGAATCCTACTTCAGAGACTTGGCTCAGTTGAGACAGAGTGGCAGTTTGGAGTCCTATATTGGTGACTTTCAGAAGTTATCAGTCATGGTTCCAAACATTTCAGAGAGACGACTTGTGGTACTCTTCATGGAGGGTTTGACAGAGCCATTGCGAGGTTGGATCAAAGCCTTTGATCCTCCTTCATTACAGGAAGCGATGAAGAAAGCACGAAGTATGGAGTTGGCAGCACCTTCTAGTAGATTCAACTCCAGAGGTTCTTCATCTTTCAGGGACAATAAGGGTTTTAACAGAAACAGAGAGAAGTCTGATTTTAACAAAGAAAAATCAGATTTTAAAAATGATTCAAAGGGTAAATCAGCAGCACCACCTTTGGATCGTGAGGCCCTTAACGATCTACATAGAAAGAAGCTTTGCTTATACTACAAAGGCCCCTATGACGCCAAACATGATTGTCCTCTAAGACCTAAGGGCAAGGCAAATCAAGTGATGTGGGCGTATTATGAGGATTCAGAGTCAGAGAATTCTAAACAGTAGGAGAGTTCTGAGGAGTCAGAGCCAGAGGCTTCAGAGCCTAAGGCAGAGATAGAGTCAGAACTTCAGATACAGGAGGCACACTTATCTAGCATTCAGCAAGAGGGCTCTTTCAGGATTCATGGTGTGTTGGCAGGACAGAGGGTCATTACCCTTCTTGATATAGGAGCCACACATAATTTCATAGATGCTAGATTCGTTGAGAAACGCAGACTCATCACTGAGGAGTTCGAGGGCATTAGGGTTAAGGTGGCCGATGGATACACTTTGAGGTGTGAACGCATGATAAAGGATCTCCCTTTACGCTTGAACAATTATGAGTTCAAGGTTGATTACTATGTTGTTAATATGGGAGATATTGATTTGGTCTTGGGAATGAAGTGGCTTCATTCATTGAAGGAAGTCACTCTTCGTCTCAACGACATGGAGATCCGTTTTGATGTTGACGGGAAAACACACATACTAAAAGCAATTCGGGACAGCAACATCAAAACAATTTCTTTTCGTCGGATGGAGAGGCTCATGCGTCACGGCATGGTAGAGTGGGCTACCGAGTGCACTTTAGCACCTATACAAGAGGGACAGCAAAAGACTGAATATCATCCCGACATACAGCAGTTGAGGATTAAGCATGATAAGGTATTGAGTGATATTCCACCAGGTAGACCTCCAGACAGGGGCATAGAGCACATTCTAGAGCTCGAGGAGGGCGCTAAGCCCGTTATGATAACTCCTTACAGGCATCCTAAAAGGTTGAAGGATGAGATAGAAAAAACAATAAAGGAGTTACTTGCTATGGGTCACATTCGGCCTAGCAAGTCACCATTCGCTTCTTCGATTGTCTTGGTAAAGAAGAAGGATGGAACATTACACATGTGCATTGACTATAGGGTCCTGAATAAGAGGACAATCAAAAACAGGTATCCGATACCGCGAATTGACGAGCTTATTGATGAGCTCCATGGTGCCTGTTACTTTACCAAAATTGATTTACGGTCAGGTTATTATCAGATCAGGGTCCGTGAATAGGACATAGAGAAGACTGCCTTCCAATGTCATTGTGGGCACTTCGAGTTTGTAGTGATGCCATTTGGGCTCACTAACGCACCAGCTACATTTCACTCCACGATGAATAGAGTTTTTCATTCACTGCTGAGGAGATTCGTGTTGGTCTTCTTCGATGATATTCTTATATACAGCAGGACTTGGCAGGAGCATCTGACTCACTTGGAGACCATGTTGAGTATCCTTGAGAGGGAATCCTTGTACGCCAAGGAATCCAAGTGTGACTTGGGGATGACTGAATTGCTATATCTAGGTCACATTATCAGTGCAGATGGAGTGAGGATGGATCCTGAAAAGATTCGCGCTATCATTGATTGGCCTACACCGGAAAACCTGACACAGTTGAGAGGGTTTCTAGGTTTGTGTGGGTTCTACCGCTGATTCATGAATGGCTATTCACGACATGCAGCCCCTATGATAGATTTACTGAAGAAGGGTGCATTTATTTGGACTCCTGAGGCACAGGAATGCTTTATGAGATTTAAGGAGTTGATGACCACATGCCTTGTTTTGGCACTACCTGACTTTTCAAAGCCTTTCGAGCTTCAGTGCGATGCATCAGGTGAGGGCATTGGTGCGGTGCTTATGTAGGAAAAGCACCCGATTGTGTATGAAAGCCGAAAGCTCAAAGGGCCAGAGAGAATTTATAGCATATATGATAAGGAGATGCTCGCTATCATGCATGCCTTAGCAAAATTCAGACAGTATCTTGTTGGCAGCAAATTTTGCATAAAAACTGACCATAACAGTTTGAGACACTTCTTAGGGCAGCGAGATCTCAATGATCGTCAGCAGAAGTGGGTCAGTAAATTATAGGCATATGACTTTGATATCTCGTATATCAAAGGTACACAAAACGTAGTAGCTGATGCTCTTTCACGCAGGCCATATTTGAGCTCTATGGTTCATATTACGGAGGATTGGAGGCATATGATTGTGGCAGAGTATGCCAAGGACACTTGGGCTTCCAACATTGTTGAGGGATCAATGATTGATACCAAGTACACACTTGTAAATGACTTGATCATTTACAAGAACATGATATATTTGATCCCAAGGTCAGAGGTGAAGAACATAATCATGCGGGCCTTTCATGACATGCCTATAGTAGGACATCCCGGGTACTTCAAGACCTATAGACAGATTCGAGAGAGATTCACATGGAAAGGACTCAAGGCAGATGTTCTTCAATACGTGTGTGAGTGCCTTGTTTGTCAGCAGAACAAGCAGGAGAACACGTACCCGACAGGTTTATTGCAGCCACTTTCGATTCCTGACAGGAAGTGGGAATGCCTGTCGATGGACTTCATTACGGGCTTTCCTAAAGCCCAAGGGTGAGATTGCATATATGTAGTTGTGGATCGGCTTACGAAGTATGCCCACTTCTTTCCGATCACCACAACCTACACAACTACATAGGTAGCAGAGGTATTCTTTCGTGAGGTGTTCAGACTACATGGATTGCCTCAGAGCATTGTGAGCGATAGGGATAGTCGGTTCTTGAGTCACTTCTGGTAAGAGGTGTTCAGACTCTGTGGGACCGAGCTTACTCCGAGCACTAGTTACCACTCGCAGATTGATGGGCAGATGGAGATAGTAAATAAGTGGATGGAAGGTTACCTCTGAAATTATATTGTAGGGCAGCAGAAGGCATGGGTCAAGTGGATTCATTTGTGTGAGTATTGCTATAACACAACATTCCACATGACTATTTAGATGTCTCCTTTTATGGCGTTGTACGGTTATGAGGCGCCGAGTTTCCTTGATTTGCTACTGAGCAATAGTAGAGTGCCGAGTGTTGGAGACTTATTGCGAGAGAGTCAGGATACTATGAAGGCTCTCAAGGAGAATATCGCCAAGGCACAGAATCAGCAAAAGCAGTATGCAGATCAGAAGAGGACAGAGAGGCATTTTGAGGTGGGTGACATGGTTTACCTCATGCTGCAGCCCTACCGTCAGTCCACTCTTAGGAAGAGTGGGTCAGAGAAGCTTAAGCCCCGTTATTACGGTCCTTTCAGGATCCTGAGGCGAGTTGGCAAGGTGGCTTATGAGCTTGAGCTTCCAGCAGAGAGCAGGGTACACAATGTTTTTCATGTATCATGCCTCAAGAAGGCATTGGGACATCGTGTGGTACCGTCTGCAATTCTACCTCCCTTAGATGATGAGGGAAAATTGATCTTAGTACCTGAGTCTATCCTGGAGTACAGAGAGAGACAGTTGCGTAGGAGGACTATCAGGGAATATCTAGTGAAATGGAGAGATTTTCCTGCTAAGGATGCTACATGGGAGAGCGAGGATATTCTGCAGCATTCGGAGTTGAGATTGCTTGAGGACAAGCAATTTCAGGAGGGGCGGACTGTCATGTCCCCTTCTAGTTGACATCTCTCCGAGCATAGGATTAGCCTATTATGCGACCCTTGTAGGCTGATAGATTGGATAGAGGGTCATGTTGGAGCTTGGCTCAGCTTCAGTTGGCAGTATTTGATCAGTTGGTTTTCATTCGGGCTCATTCAGACACTTCTAGCCCAAGTTGCTATTTTTAGCAGTTATTCAACACTCAGCATGGGACCCCTACTATTTTTAGCAGTATGGATTGATAGCGTTCAGAATCACTTCCTCACTCGATAGCTTCAGACGGCTCAAGCATCAGGTGAATATTGAGAGAAATATTAATATTTAATTTATTTAATTAAATATTAATTGTGGAAGCGTTATAATATAAAGTTATAATATTTTATTATAACTTAAGTGATTTGGCTGAAGGGGGTTGCCCATCATGAAAGGGGGCCAATTTTTAATTATTTTTTTATAATTAAAAATTTGAGTTGAAACTATTGAAATATTAAAAGAATAAAAAGTTTGAACTTTTAATATTCCCTATTATTAAGGAAATCATACTTTTCAAAGGATAAAGGGTTTTGCATTGGAAATCGAGCCATTATGTTATGGATGATTGAAAATTGATCAAGTCTAAGCAGAGCACATAAACTTAGGGTTTTAGTCTCGAATGCATTGGGGAATGAGCCATCTCCAGTGAAAGAAGTTCAGAGGGTGTGAGATATCACTTGATTTATTTCCAGATAAGAGATTTCTTCACCCAGAAGAAATTACAGAGCTTCATAGTTGATTCAGATTTAGAGTTATTTGTCAGGGTTTCATCCAAAAATCAATTGTTGATCAAGGCGCACTATATTCTTGAGTTTAGACACTAGTTTCAAGGAGCTGTACAACTTGTACCTGCTGGTCTGACATAGCCGTACCCTGCAGCAGGCCGTACCAGCAGCAAAAGAGGCATATTCTTCATCTTATGCAAAATGCCTTACTTTCTAATCTTCTGTCTTCCTTTCTGGAGGCGCCTTCATACCTGGATCAGTTTGCAAACTTTGTATAGAGGGAGAAGCTGAGATTAGTGAAGCCGTACCATCTCAAGCATTTATACCATTGCTGCAATATCAGGTTTTTATCCAAAAAGTGTTTCCTTTTTATTTGCATGTAACTGGATCCTTATTGTAATCATTGCAGAAGATTAAATAATAGTCTGGCATCAATATTTGCAATAGATTCTGTTATTTCTGGAGCTCTAAGATTTTATTTAGATTTTATATCATTTATTTGCAAAATTGCCATCTTTCATTATTCTTGCAAAAACAAAACAAAAACTCAAAAACTTCAGAAAACAAACAAAAATAGTCAGATTTGGAAACAGAGGGAAACAAGGGTTTCTACAGCTGTGGGACAGTGGTGGTTACCGCACTACTACACGCCAATGGTAGAAGACTTGCGAGACTGTGGTAGTCACGGCAACACCGCCAGGAATAGAAGGAAGACTTGCATGCTACCACAAAATCTTTCACCGCACTACTGTTGAGAAGGATAAAGCACCTTGCAGGACCATGGTAAAAAATGCTCTATTGCATTGAGTTGTTGAAGGAGCCACGGGACAACAGTGGTCACAAAAACAAGGCAGGAGTTGGAATTATTTCCAACACTCTGGGTCCTGTGATACACAACAATGAAAATAGTCACTATACAATAATGAAATGTGCCAAATTAGGCGCACTTGACACCACCTTATATGTCCCAAACATATTATCCCACAATAGTGGTTTACAATTTTTGGCCAAACTGGACACTGAAATATATTTTTTAATTAAATCTTCACTTTCAGGCACCTATAGTAGCTAAACCATAAGGAATTTGAAGATGATGCAAACTAGAGTTTCATGAAATTTTGTCTATAGATTCTAAATATATTTTTTTCAATATTTTTGGAATCAAATTGCACTTCTTTTTCCATCTCCCTCAAAAACTAGTTTTTTTCTTCAGAAAACAACATTTTTAAAAAGTGACGCTCACCATATAACGCATAACTTTTTTTCCATGAAGGAAAAAATTCTACTTCTTTCGAATTTAGATTTTCAACTCTGATATCTAGTGCTTCCACTTGGTTAGGTATTTTTTTATTGAATACTTTTTCTTTAATCAAGTTTCAAATTCAAACCAATTATAATTCAGACATAGCGCGACCGTATAACGCGTAACTTTTTTTGTATGTATCAAAATTTAAATTTTTTTTCTTTGTTGGATCAAGGACTTCAATATCTGGTGCACTAATATTTTTAATTTTTTTTTAATAACTGCTAGTTTTCCAAGCTAACAAAGAGCTTGATTTTCGTGAAAAACCTACATTCAAAGAAATAAAAAATAAATATAATAATAAATTAAATTTATTTAAAATTATAATTTTTGGGAAGCTTATAATAAGGACTACATACTTTGCAAAAAAATAAATTTTAAATGAATTCATTTGATCCCCCAAAAGGTAAATCAAAAGTGGTTTTTTATCAGCATTTTGATAGGTGTAAAGGAGACTCTGTTATAGGTATGGTTTAAAACTAGTGGGGTTCTATCCAAGGGGGTTTTATTTAAGGTAGTTTGATCAAACCCTCTTCAATTGGAATTCTTTAAATGGAACTTTTCAAGGCTTAAATCATTATATTTTCTAAAAATATGTGATTTCAGCAAAAATCGGTTCCTCCCAGAAATTGTAAACCACTATTGTACATGACACCCCGACCAAAAGTTGGTGCTAAAGTTGGTGTTAACTAATGTCGACTAAAGCGTGACTAATGAATCAAAATAAAAAATTTAAAACTTTCCCACATGAAGGAAGAAATCAGACGAAATAAAGGGAAAAACGCTGCGTGAAGGAAGAGAGCAGGGTGCTACCAGCAACTTATGAATGAATGAATGAATGAATGAGAGATTTTAATGACATCCATGAGACCAAATAGCCTAAGGGACCAAGAACTAAAAAGCTAAGGAATCTCCAAACTCTTTTCCATGTTGGACCTTCTTTTATGAATTTTGACCAAAAAAACTAGCTATCTTGCTGATCTTCTCCTCCCCAAATAACTCATGCAAATTGTTAGCCTTTAAGTTAAAATTTTATGAGAAATTTGATTTAGTTTGCAACACCATAGGTAAGGTTAATTTTTTTTTTCTTGATTGAATTCATGATTGTTTACTACTCTTTGTATTGCATTTGAATTTGTGATTGTTTACCGGTTTGTGGCCTAACCAGTCTAGGCAACCTCTAAATTGTCCCATCATTATAAATTGTAAAACCTTTGAGAAACCAACAAATTTTTTTACCCTACCTATTTCAGCTTTGGCTCAAAATATTATAGCACGAAGCGAGGATGCTTATATATTCTTTCCCTAACCTGGGTATCAAGGAAATAGTGAACTGCTTGGAAAATCTAGGAATTGGGTAGGTCACTGCTGAAAATAAACACAAAAACAACTTGGTTTTGCCTAGCTATGCCATAGTCACTGATGCCATGACAAATTCATGGAAGATTTCATTATGAAAGAGTTTTCATGATAAGGTTATCAACACTAAGCAAACCAAGTGAACATATTTTCCCTAGGTTATCAACACTAAGCAAACCGAGCAAACATATTTGCCCACAAAACAAAACTTTCATACCACAAACTTGATGAAAAATTTCATACCTGATAGTGTGTACTTCATTTACCTCCACATACTAGATGAAAATAATTTTCCCTAGGTCACCTCAAAATGTCAAGCAATGGAGGGAAGCGAGCTTTGACATCAAACTCTAGCCACAACGAGGTAATTCACTGTCAATTTATAGATTTGTAAATGTTTACATTGTTTCTTTGAATTTGAATTTTTAGTTTTTTATTTCTAAATTTAAAAGAAGAAATATAATTTAAATATATATATATATATAGGGACATGATACTGACAAAGATAAAGAGGAATTTATTTCCATATTGGGGGTAGAGGCTGTGAACAAATTGGTTAATGTGGACTGGACAACACTTGCTAGATACATAGAAAAACAATCTATTAATGCCCCTCAAACATTGCAAACAAATCAATTGTGTAAAAGGGAATCAATTGATTCCCCAACCAGTCCTGAATCGAGCAAAAGATCCAAGAGGAAATCAGTGACAATAAACTCTAAGAATGTGGAACAGGGAGTAGAGACTTCCACTCCTGAGACACAAAGTTCCACCATGCCATGTTTTCAATCTTGCATTGATAGCTACAATATGAAGATATAATACAAGGTGGTTTCAGGGGAAGTCTGAATGATGGATGCTGAAAAAATGTTTGTGAATAGGTTGAAGGAATCATGCCTTCAACGGTTCAAAGACCATCTACATTTTCTATTCTCAAAGATACCCATGTGCACCTGAAAAAAGCTATTATCCATGACATGGAGACTGATTTTGGCATAGGTTGGTCTGTAAAGAAGATAAAGCTACAAATTTCTCAAAACTATAAGAGATTTCGGTGCAACCAAACAAATAAGATAAAAAAAATCCCTCCTGAGCTAAGGCAGAAAAAAAGGCCAATTGATGTAGGTGTTAAAGTATGGAGAGAGCTTGTAAAAGCATATGAGAAGTCTGATGCACAGAGGAAGTCTAGTGAGGAGAGTACACAAGTATTTGAATTTTCTCATAAGATTATATCAAATTTATTAAATGATATTTAAATTTTATTTGTGCATAGTTAAATTGAATTAGTATATGTTTCAGGACAAGGCCTCCAAGGCTAGGCTTGAGAAACTTCGTGTCACACATCGTAGTGGCCAGAAAGGTTTATAGGCCTTGATCTGTACATTTGTAAGTATATTTAATATGTTAAATGATATATTTTTTTTATTTCGTTGGAAAAAGTAAATGGTTGCATATTAATTAGTTTAACTAGTCCATGTGCCATTTTTTGATAGGAGGAGAAATATGGCCGCCATCCAAAGCAATTTGAAAAGAATATGTTACAAAAAAAAAAGTGGAACAATTTTTTAATCTAGATGGAGAACAAGGTATCAATAGTTGAGTTTTAATAACTTATTTGGGTATTGTTTTGTTAATATTTCAATTTGCATCTCTTGTGTTGAGTTGTTTATTAATGCATAGGATGAGTAAATAGAGCTCAAATCTTATGATTACAAGATGACTATTTATGTGCATGAATAAATAGTAGAAGGATGTAGATGAAATCAATTCATCTGACTTTATGCCTCTTGGAAGGCATTCCTCTTGAATCTCTAATATCAGGTGCCCAAGACTTCCCTGTAGCTTTTACCTTTCATTGCCACCTTTCCTCTTCATTGTGAGAGTCGTCTCCTTTTTCCTTATATGCATTTTTGGCTTCAGCTTCTAATTCATCCCATGTTTTACCTTCCTCCTCTTCAGAATGTTCTTCTTCTTCTTCGTCCTCCTTTGACTCTACAAGAGATTCATCTTCTGAACCTTCCTCATCTAATTTTGATTCCTCTTCTACATCAAAGGGTTCATATCCTTGATCTGACTCTTTTGAATTATCAGAATCAAAATCACTAGCTTCCATATTCAAAAATTCCCAACCAACATCTTCAATAAATTTATTTGGATCATTAGTAATACTCTTCAAAATTGGCTGCCAGTTCAAGTTCATTCCACTTTCATAATACTTTATATCCATGGAGTTTAGCCATCCCTTGATGCCATAAAGTGAAGATTGAGGAATGGCGTCAATGCGAAGTACATCCCAATTGAAGTCTTTGAAAATAATAGCCATATCAAATGCCTTTTTCCCAAGTCATACTCTCTCAAGGTTAACAATCTCAATCTCAAGTATTAGCTAGGGAATTTGAAATTTTATTATGGCATGTGCACTTTGATATGATGTAATATGATTATGGTTGCATCTCATATGTTGTAATATTAGATATATAACATAAAAATAAATTATTGCATGAAATAAATAATAAATTTTCATTCTAAATGTTTTTTTTTATAGAACACAGGTCTTCTAGAAGATCAAGATGATCCTTAACATGATATAGATCCACAAAATATTGGTTTTTCCAGTACAGATCACATGGTAGAGGATGATGATGACATAGATGTGGAAGACACCGAGGACGATGACAATGACGATGATGACGACAATGACAACGATGACAACGATGATGATGATGATCACGATGGTGATGATGATGATGAGAAAGTTGGTGATAGTAACTAGTGACATTCATGATCATATAGATTGCATCATGGATCATTGCTGATATATCATTATGATGACTCTTTTCATGGTTACTATCATATATATCATTTTCACGGCCTACAGTACTATATTATTGAGTTCTATCATATTGACATGTACCATTTTCAAATTTTCACTATATCATTTGGACATGTATCATCTTGACTTGTATCAGTTTTAGTTACATAATTTATCAATTTTATTTATATAATTTGTACATGTATCATTTTCACTTATGTCGACTATTGGACATGCATCATTTTGACATGTTTTTGATGTATTGGAATATTTGACTTTCACTTGTTTTAGTTATATATGATGATGATCAAATTATCAATATTGGATTGTCAATTTATATATATTAAAAGCGGTCAATGATTTTTGGATGGATATTTATTACGTATGATGATTTTAATTTACTGCTTAGGATGGATGTTGTCAAATTCAATTAAATTATAGATATTTGACTCACTTGTTTTAATTATAGATGATGATCATGTTACAATAATAGTTCAGGTGGTGATGAAAGGTAAAATTAATGCTTGGCACCTCTAGAACGTAATTGAAGGTTTTGCGGTGAGCCACATTAAAAGAGGTGGTAATGTGGAAGAAGATGTCTTATCTAAATGGGCTTTAAATTTTGGTGAAATAGGGGAATTTAGGTTGGAGGTTTTTAGAGATGTTAAGTTAGCGGACTTAGGTGAAAACACATGAGAGGACAATGCCTTAAATGAACAAGGTGGCAAAGTGAGTGAAGTAGGTTTGACATGACAAATGAAGGCATAGGTGGTGGGCAGTGGTGAAGTAGTACTTCATTAATAGAAAGTGTGGGAAATCCAAGATGGTGTTAAATGCAAGCCCTCGATTAAGATGTGTTAATTGCATTTGGAAAGGGTTGAGAAAAACTTTGCAACAAACCTTGGTGGTGGCGGCACTAGTTTTCAGGAGAAATGGAAGCCAATTTCACCTTCCGGTCACTAAGATCCTTGGGCTCGTTTTATGGAGAGGCGTCCAAAAAATGACTGGAGGGCCTTTTACTTGTTGACGATGAGCAGCTAGTGCAGTGTGCAAAAATGATTTGTGGTAGGGATTTCAACTCTCTAAAACAAAGATACCAAACCAACATGGACGTTTAATCCTTAATTGAAACATGGGTCTTGGATTTAGGTGAACCAGTGGAAATGGTGAGGATGGTGATGCAGAAAATTGTGCATGAAGATTTTCTGGTAGGCATGGAGTCCATTCTCGAATGGGCAGTTCCAGGTGTAGGTTTAGATTATTTTGAAGGACTGGTAGATGATGAAATTGAGGAGCTCTGTGGGAGACCAGGGCTCAAACCCTTTATTCATTGGCCTGAAGGAAAATACAAAGCTCGTTGCTATGAGGAAGCACATTTGGGATGGAAAGTGCTCAAACTCTTCATCAAACAAGCAAAGGCAGAGATGCAGGGATTGGAAGTGAAAAGGAAGTGCCAAAAGAAGAATTCAGGGAAGCGGTAGAAGAAGAAGCCTCTGAAGGAGATAGCCAAGAATCTATTGGGTCTAGGTGGAGCTCATTAAAATTGGTCATGTTTGTCTGTGTCTAATTTTGAATTCTCCCTCTGCTTTTGTTGTATTAAAGCATGTAACTCTGAACACTATTAATGGTGGTTATTTTTTGTAAGGATTTTATTGGTAAATAGTTATAGGGGTTATGAGGTTTATTTAATGTCTTACTCTACACGTTAAGGTGCCTTTGGTTTTTGTTGTTTGCTGTGGAATTTTGGTGGGTAATGACATTAAACAATAGATGTACTTTTTTTATTTTTACAAGTAATACAAAAATTTCGTGTTACCAACCCAAAAGAAATAATTGTCTTGTTATTTAATCATATGAGTTAAATAATTAAATTACTTAGTCTATAATCATATGAGTTATTTAAGAGGCACAATATATTTAATTAATTAAATTGAAACAAAACATATTAAATTAATAAAGGAAGCAAAAAAAGAAGCATTTTAGAAGCAAAACAAGAAGCATTTTTAGAAGCAAAAAAGGAAGCCAAATTAGAAACAATCTTGGAAGCAAAATTGGAAGCAAACATGGAAGCAAAATTGGAAGCAAACTTGGAAGCAAACTTGGAAGCAAAGCTAGAAGCAAAATGAGAAGCACAACCAGAAGCAAAACTGGAAGCAAAACTGGAAGCAAAACTGGAACAAAACTGGAAGCAAAACTAGAAGCAAACCTAGAAGCAAAACTAGAGACAAAACTAGAAGCAAAACTGGAAGAAAAACCGGAAGCAAAATCGAAAGAAAACCTGGAAGCAAAACTAGAAGCAAAAATGGGATTAGACATAGAAGCAAAACTGAAAGCCTAATTGGGCGCTATTTTCGATGCTATTTCCCAATGCTATTACCCAATGCTAATGAGGGTGCTATGATTTTCTGGCACTAACTATGGTGTTAACTCCAATGTTACGTCCGATGCAAAATTTGGTGTAAAAGTCAGCACCAAGATGACCATGCCTATTTGCATTGAGTTTAGTGCCGACCAACTCACCCAATTCATGGACTGAAATACACTAAAATTCGATGCTATTTTATGTGCTATTTACCTGTTCTCCTATAGTGAATTGGAACCTCTCTTGAGAGTGTCCCAAATTATAGACCCCCTTCCATCCAAGCCATGTTTTGGTATATCTTCCATTTCCACTCCTCACAAATACTTAGAAGAAAGAATCCTAACCCAAGCTTGATCCTAGTTTGTGCACCACCTCTAGTAAAGCTTAGCAACCAAGGCTTGACTAGTAAGAACAACTTGTCACAGCCCAAGACCCCCCTCTTGTTTTGGCCTGTAAACATTCTCCCACTTCACCAAACTCCACTTTGACAAGGCTAGATTCTTTGACCACAAACTTGTCTAAATAGGGTATACAATTCCTAAATGAAGCTTAAGGGGGAAATTTGCACCATGCATCTATAAATAGGAAGTTCTTGAATCATTGATTTCAATAACAAAACCTAGCCAACAAAGGAAAGCCACTTGATTTCCAATGGTTGATTTTACCCTAAAACTTATCAAGCACATTTTTCCAAGTCTCCCTAGGCACTAGGCCAACTAAAAGGGGAATATCCAAATACATTAGGGGAAAGGGAATCAATTTTAAATCTAAGAATCTGAGCTATTCTAGATTGAATAAGAGGAGGGGTATTAAAAAAATATGGAGGATTTGGCTTCATTTATCCTTTGTCCCAAGGAAACCAAATAAATATCTAACACATGTCTAAATTTACTTGCTCTGCTGATCTTGGCAACCTCCAACAAAGTAGTATCATCAAAAAATTGCAAATAAGAGTGAAAAGAAAGTCTTACCCTGATCTCCATCCTTTTATAAAACCAAGCCACTCTTGTTATTTTAAAATTTTTCCTAGTCCCTTAGCCATTATAATAAATAAGGTTATAGGGGACCCCCTTGTTGAAGGCCTCAAGAAGCCCCAAAAAGAGAAGGCTCACTATTAATAAGAATTGAATAAGAAGAGAATGTAACACAACTCATCACCCAACTAACCAAGTCATTTCCAAACCCTAAAAAAATGAGCACCTTTTGTAAAAATGACCATCTCACTTGATCATATGCTTTAGCCATATCCAACTTCATAAACATAGCCTTCTTTAGAGTTCACTATTGAATGAATAACATAAAAAATAATAACTTCCCCATCCATAATTTTCCTGCTAGTCACAAAACCACTCTACTCTTCTGAAATAACTCTGTTAAGCCACAACTTAAGTATCTCCACTATTAACTTAGAAATAATCTTATAAACTACATTGCAGAGAGAAATAGGCTTGAATAAATCTAGAGAATTAGAATCCTCTCTTTTAGGAATAAGCACAAGAAAAGTAGCATTCATAGCTCTCAACATTTTCTTGTTCCTTTGAGATTCTTGCACTACCGACAATAAGTCATATATGATAATCTCCCAATATTTTTTGAAAAAAACTCTATTAGAAAACCATCAATCCTAGGGTCCTTTCCTTTCTTCATTTGAAGAACAATCCCTTCTAGCTCATCAACACATATAGGGTTGCAAAGAATCCCATTCATCTTACCAGAAACCATTGAGGGGATGTAATTTAAAATAATATTCTCCTCTTCAACCTCATGAGGAGACTCTTCCTTGAATAGAGAAGAGTAATACTGGGTAGCCTCATTCGAGATATCTCAGAAGGAAGAAATTCGGTTCCCCTGGGATGACACAATTGAAGATATCAAGTTCCCATGCCTTATATCTTAACAAAGTTAAATAAAAAAGCAGTTTTCCTATCTCCCTCTTGAAGCTAATCAATCTTGGACTTTTGTTTCCAATAAATCTCCTCACACATCTCTTATTTTTCTAACTCCTTCAAAGCATCACCTTCTTCTTGAAGGGATCCCTTTGTGAGCCCATAATCCCGAATTTATCTAGTGATGACATCTAGCCGATTTGGGGTAGTCAATTTTTTTGATAAGATATTCCCAAAACACTATTTATTCTATTTCTTAAGTTGAAACTTTACAAATTGGAGTCTTTTAACAAAAGAATACATGGTTGTCCTATGAGCAGGCCTACCTTGCCACCACCACTCCTTCACAAGATCCAAAAATGACAACTCTCCAAGCCACATAAGTTTGAACTTAAAGGATTCTTGGTGGCACCAAACATCAACGCATAAAGTTTTATAGGCCAATGATTAGAGCCTCTCCAATCCAGAATCTCCAAATTGGTCATCCATCTGTTGCCAATCCAAAAGCTAAAAACCAAGAGTCTATTTAATCTCTCAGAAATGGACTCCACCCCACATCTCCTATTGCTCCAAGTATACACACCATTACTAGCTCAATGTCTACCAATTTTAGAGATCAAATATTATCCTTGAAAAGTGAAGAGGAAGGATCAAGTTTTTTCACTTCCCCCACTTTTCCTCCAAACTAATAATAGCATTAAAATCTCCAACCACAATCCATGGAAGTAAAGGAGATAAATACCTTACATATCAAATGTGTGACCATAAAAAAAATTCTAGGTAGATTTGTCAAAGCATAGACATTGGTTAGCAATCAAATTTCCCCAAAATCAATGCTAGACACAACCATGGCCATAGAATGTCTACTAGAGGCCTACCAAAGGGGAGTTACCTTTCACGGGTCCCAAAGGCACAATATCCCTTCAACCCTGCCTTTTACACTAATACATTGACTCTTGCCTCTCCACAAATTGGAAGCTATGTTGACCATTTCTTCCACATACACCTTTGATTCTCGAATAAACAAAACATCAAGAGAATGCAATCTAACTCATGAACAACCTTTTATCTCAAGGTGCTATTCAATCCCCTTGCATTCCATGAAAGAACAATCATTTCCGTGGGTTAGACAAATGAGATTCAATAGTCTTAACTGACCCTAACTCCACCAAATTCTCACCCATTAATTTCATTTTTTCTTGGTCCTTCCTCCTCACTTTGAGAGGATTCTCTAGGACCCCATTTTTGGGGTTTTTCTACTACAATACTAATACTGACATACCTTTAATGCCTTTATTGAGAGTTGAAACTACCACCTCTAGTCCCAGATAGAGATTCTATTGGGCTGGTTCCTCTGCTTTCTTTGAACTCTTGAAAGGAACCAACTCACATTGGAATCCAGGAGCCTAATCAATATCCATATGATATGCATAATATTCCACCAACTATTTATTTTGGTAGGAATCCTCCTTCGAAGGTATCTACTCAACCCCCACAATGGATACTCTTGAAAATTCTCTTTTTGGGTTCCCTTCATGACCATCAAAATCTTCCAAGACCTCAAAGTGATTATAGGTCTCATCCCCTTGTCTATCTTTAAGAGATCACTTTTAGCCCCTTCCCCTAATATGAGACTTTACTAGGATAAAAACCTCTTTATCTACACCCCCCTTTGTCATAGGGGCTTTCCATTTATCCTTAGCCTAATTTGAGTGAGATGAAACCTTGGTTGTAGCTCCATTGGTCTATTTCCTCGAAGGGTTAATTTTAGGGAATTTTCATTGCAAATACCCATACACATGAAAAATATGGCATCGAAACAAAAGAGATTCATAGTCAAGTTGTTGAACCCATGTAATGTCTCCAACCTGAATTTCAAATGAATTTGGTAGAGGGTTATTCAAATCAATTTTAATATAATTATGATCAAAAGAGATTACCTTCTTATCCAATGTTTGTTATGATGACCAATCATCTTGCCCAACAATAAAGCAATCATGTGCAAAATATCATTTCTTTAAAAATCCAACAAAAACCATGAGAGTCTAATCCACACAAGAACTTGTGATAGGAGCTCCTCAGAAGAATTAAACCCTATATGCTAAGGCTTAATAAAAAGATCCACCTAGCTATAAAAGTATGGACCCCCCTCATAGGCCTTGTTGTGATATGTCATGCACAAGAACACCACCATGAAATAATTATTAGCAACCAACATCACCTCTATGTCACCCGAGAATGACTAAGACTAACTTACACTTCACTATGGAAAAAAAGGACATGTATGCAAAAATAACAAGGTACTAAAAATAAGAAGCATAAAAGAAAAAATAGCATATGCATAATAAACACAAAAATACTCACTTGAAATAATACTTCAAATTTTGGCCATAAATATGTGACTCTCATGAGATCCCTTTAATCAAATCCTTCAAGTGGTATATATTGCTTTTAGAATTAGTTGCAACTCCAGATGGAGCTAGCCAAAAAGGATCAAATGTACCATGTTTTCCTTTTTCCTCAACTCTTACATTCCACATAAGGACCAAATATCCTACTAGAAAATCCCTTGAAGTGTCATTTCATCAAATAAATTCTTTATCACTCTCTTATTTGATAGGGTTTTCTCATATGTAACCTTTCTATTTTCATCCAACTAAACCACATCTATCACTATATGAGATAATGGAGAAACATAATTGTCATTTGTATCCTATAGTAGTTGGTACACATGTTGTCCCAACCTAAATTACATTTTTGCATCTATCCTATATACAATTTGAAATGTGCTTATAGCAGTAGTAACCTTGTAGGTTACCCTATTTTCCCATAATGCGAACTTTAGTTTATCATCCCATCTTTTATTATTTAAGGCCAAATTCATCTTGATTATCTTCATAAGAATTTTGTTTCTAGACTCAACTTTTCCATTTCCTTGAGGATGATAAAGAGATACAAAACTAAGATTAATGCCATATTTTGTGTATAGTTTTAAATTTTCATGTGATCTAAAGTACATGGAATTATCCACCATTATTCTAATAGGTACTCAAAGCCAAGTTATTACATTACTCAAGAATAAATTGATTACCAAACTTGATGTTGTATTACAGGTTGGGATTGCCTCAACTCACTTGGTAAAGTAATGAGTTACAACTAGGTGCCTTTGAACCAAGGAATGAGACACTAGGCACATACACTGATGCATAACATAAGATAAAAAGTAGAATTCTTTAGAACAAAATAGGAAAAAAACTATGATTATCTCAAACAACAAGGTATCTAGAGGAGATTCATGTTCTCAAGCCATCTTACAAACCCTACCAAATTTCCTACCAAGTCATTCCCCTAATATCTTAAAAATTAGAACCAACAAGAAAATCATGCACTACCTTAGGCTTCAAGTTCTAAACTAAAAAAACAAACTACAAACATTTATTTACATGTCTTGAAATTTAGAGTTTGGGGATAATGTTGTATTCTGCAACACCTTTAACTTTAGAGGCTAAGTTATAAAATGCAACTACTATATACCACCAATATATCAAGAGGTATTGCATTGAACATTTGGGCTTTAGGCCCTAAATTAAGAACTACAATAATGGATCACTATCCTATGCACTAAACTCTATGAGCCACACCTTAAATTGTAGAGTCCAATAGACAATTGGGAATAAAGCCTCAAGTCAATCTTGTATTTATAAAATTCAAAAAAATTATTCCAACCTTGAGCCTAGTCAATCTAGCAATTTGAGCCTTGGATCTATTTTGCATAATGTATTTTATACTTTAAGGTCCAATTTAAATTTTACAAAAAAATAATTCTCAAGTTTGGAAGTATGATTTCATCATAAAATTGCCTCACAATTTAGAGGATAAAAAGTAACATGCATCTCAAACATCAAGTTCTAACAATCATTTAAAACTATGTAAAAACTAACTAATTGGTTGAGCTTTGGCCACTAAGATAATTTAGACTTCAAAGTCAGAATGACACCCAACATGATGCAAAAATGTGTGGATGGCTCCAAAATCCAAGAAGAAAGCAATTTAGACTTCAAATTTTGGTTTAAATTTTACATATTTTAAAATTCAAGCAAAGCCTTGAATCTCAAGAAAAAAGGAAATTTAGACATTTGTGTGTGATTTACACTTTGCATCCTAAAAAATAAAAATGGAACTCCAAATTTTAATCCTCATGCAATTTGGATTGTGGGCTCCAATTTGTAATTGAAATCTACAAAAAATAAACAAGAATAAAAATAGCAAGATCTATTCTTTGCAAGGATAGGACAACTTTTAATCTTCATGCTAATTGAAAAATGATACTTTTTTGAGAACATATGGGTTCTATGTTGGTTGAACAAGATATCTTGATTATGGGCACAATTCCCTAAAACCAAGGTAAAAATAACTCATTCCTCTTATCTTAAACACCATAATGCACAAAATGATATCAACATCATCAAAGCATGTAAAGTAATCTAATTCTACACAACATAATTGTAAGAACATAAAAAAAGACTCCATTTCACATCTAATATCTACTCATGCATAAAATGATATTGAAAATGTAAAGAAACCATCATTCCTAAACTAGGTAATTTACTATATATTACAAGTTTTATTAAGGCTCGAAAACAAATTAGGCCAGTTAGTGAAAAATTATTGATTATAAATATTACTCAATTAATGGTATCATGTAAGAACTACACTTCTATGATAATAAAATAAATCGACACATTATCCATGCATATCCATTAATCCAACTATCTCCAACAATGGTATAGTGTCACCAAATCATATGGAACCCTTAGGCCCACCCCTATAAACTAAGATATGGTCAATTAAACACACACATAATATAAGTACAAGGAAAATATATATTATGGCATATCACACCCCAAGAACATACATATCAAAGGGTGATCCCACAATAGTGGTTTACACTTTCCGAGAGATCCTGATTTTTGCTAAAATCACATAATTTTAAAAAATATAATGATTTAAGCCTTGAAAAGTTTCATTTAAATGATTCCAATTGAAGAGGGTTTGATCAAACCACCTTAGATCAAACCTCCTTGGATAGAACCCTGCTAGTTTAAACCATACCTATAACAAAGTCTCCTTTACACCTATCAAAATGCTGATAAAAAACAACTTTTGATTCACCTTTTGGGGGATCAAATGAATTCATTTAAAATTTATTTTTTGTAAGTATGCAGTCCTTATTATAAGCTTCCCAAAAAGTATAATTTTAAATAAATTTAATTTGATTATTATATTTTTTTATTTCTTGTGAATGTAGGTTTTTCACTGAAAATCAATCTCTCAGTTCTGCACATGTAGAAAAATAGCAGATTATTAAAAAAATTGAAAAATATCAATGCACTAGATATTGATGTCCCAAATCCAACAAAAAAATAAAATTGAATTTCGATACATACAAAAAAAGTTATGTTTTAGCCAGTAAATCATGTCTAAATTGTAACTGGTTTGACTTTGAAACTTAATTAAGAAAAAAATATTTAACCAATTCCATCCACTAGATATTGTAGTTACGAATCTAAATTAAAAAAAATAGAATTTTATCCTTCATAGAAAAAAAGTTATGTGTTAGCCAGTAACACCACTCTTTAAAAATGGTGTTTACTATTAAAAACTAGTTTTCGAAGGAGATGGAAAAAGAAGTGCAATATGATTCCAAAAATTTTGAAAAAAATATTTTTAGAATCTACAAACAAAATGTCACAAATCACTAGTTTGCATCATCTTCAAATTTCTCATTGTTTAGACGCTATAGGTGCCTGAAAGTGAAGATTTAGTTTTAAAAAATTAGTTCAATGTCCAGTTTGACCAAAAATTGTAAACTAGTATTGTGGGATCACCCCAAAATCTAGTACACAAAAACATACAAGGGTAAAGGCCTCCAACCAATAACACACTTTGGTATCAACCACTAAAATCAAAGAAAAGGGTTTTCTCAAAATCACACTCAAGTAAGGATATCACAATATATGTTGAGTACCTGTTGGTTTTCCAACGTGCAATTAGTTATTTCTAAGGGGTGTGAATCCCTATGATCAAAACAACTAAAATTATAGCCAATGAATGGTAAATATATGGCTCTCCCCTATACTTTAGGTTGTACAAAACCTAGACAAGTGTACCTAATAACAACACCAAATATCCATAGAATAATGATTTTATCATAGATACAAAAGAGGATAAACAGTTCATGTGCAAATGCAACAAGGGTTCAAAAATAATTTTGTAATATTAATTTCCTTATACCCTTAATGAGCATGCATGAACATATCAACAATATATAAATTAATATACAACATTGAAGTGTATTCTTCATTTTTATATTTGTGTGAATGGATAAGAATAGTGGAGAATATTGATGCCTACTACTTGGGATAATAAAGTCTAGGGCATATTCCAATATGATATTACACTAGAATTCAATCTTTGGGGTTTAACAAGAATCTATCATTGCCTTACAGTAATATAAAACTTCATTATTGACTTATTGAATGAGATTATACTTACTAATCCTCCATGAACACAACACACCTCAATCACTATTTAAAAAGATTGAACACCTTCCTTGAATATAAACTAGTCAAACCCTCAAATCCTATACTAATTGTGTAAGTAGATATTTTCTACTCTCCTTGAGAATCTACTTCTTTCTAAGAATATGTAGTATAGTGTAGGAGACAATCAAATTCATAAGCATGCATTCATATCATTATCATGTAAAGATAATTATATAACATACACATTAGAATAAAGTTGTAAGATTTACTATAGTTTAGGAACCAAATTAAAATATATATTTTTTGGGTAAACGCTTTTGACTCAAAGCTATGAATTGGTGACGTCACAAATGGGGGACCTCATCACCAATATAAATTCTCAACAATTACATCCCAATGGGGTTTGAGCCTTGATGACAAGAATAACAACACAACAACTTAACCATCACACCATGCCACTATTGGCTAAATAAATAACCAAATTAAAATACTCAATAGGGTTTCTCTTTACAATTTTTTTTATAAAAAATATCTACCCTTATAAATAAAAATGATTTTATATTATACAATTTCTCTAAATTTGGCATTGAAATTTGGGAATCATTAGAAATAGAAAAATAAAAAAATCATATTAATTTTTCCTCTATGATATGTTGAGTCAATATTATCCTTTTCAAAATATTTTTAGAATCTTAAAAAATAGTCACCATTTTGAATTTGTAACTTTGACATCTATTTTTGTCTTCAAACGTACTTTTGAAAATATACACAATTTTTGGAAGCCATAACTTTTGATTGAAGTACCCAATTGACCTCCCATTTTTTAAAACTAATGATATTGGAGTTATTTATGCTCTTAAAATTTTCTACACCATTTTTTTTTTTTAAAATGGGGCAAAATTCCTTTGTTTAAATCTTAAAAATCCTATTTGAATACTTTTTTCAATATTTCAAGACTTTGAAATTTTAATATATCATTATTTGCAAATGTCTTTGGCTATTTTTTCACTACAAAGCACCTTTATAAGTTTGGAGCTCTACATAATTTTTTTAGGTCCATGTGTACTCATCTAACAACACGTTCTAATGTTGCAAGTTAATATTTTTAGACAAATAAAATTTAACTTTACCACAATATTTCAAGGAGCCTTTTATTCAAACATGACACTTTGCAAGGTTGGGAGTATGATATCGACTAAATTTGACACAAAAATAATTTTTTCTATTGAATTCAAATGGAATATAGATTGGGATGATATTTTCACATATTGGGCTAAAAATTTAACCATGACATCAAATTAAAAACTAGACATAGGCTCCAAAAGTACCAATGATAATGAGAATAGGAAAGACCCTATTAAAATTATCAAATATAGAGTATCATTATTATCTTGTATGATTCCCTCGAGACCCTCATCTAAAATTAATGAAAAACACTATCTTGCATGATTCCCTTGGGTCCTTCATGCACAAATAGATCATAGTACTAGTCTTACATAATTCCTTGAAGGTCTTCAATGCAAGTGATGATTATAGTTCTTTCTCTTGTCATTATCTCAAGGTCTTCATGCATAGGTATATCTAACACTATCTTAGGTGATTAACTCAAGGCAATCATTCACAATTATTTCTAGCACTATCTTTGCTCAAGGCCTTTGGTGTAAACAATGTCTCAAATTATTTAGTTTAATTCATTTTAAATGTTTGAAATCTCAGTGAATCTTAATCTCATTATATTACCTATACAATAATTCATATTGGACATCCACAATTCTATAAGAATGACATGGTTCCACTCCACTCTCAACTTTATTATCCACTCATAGGTCCAAAACTTAACCTTTTCTAAAACAATTAAGGCATGAAAAATATGGTCAAAGTTTGTGATCCTTGTATCCAAAAAATTCAAAAAATAAAAAGAAACATGTGACTCTTTATTTCAAAAAATAAATAACAAGCATGGTTTAGATTCAAATTTATGTTTTCTTGAAATAATCCTAAACTCTAACAATATCCAAATTCACCATTTATGACATCACTCAAAACATTCAAATTTTATTTTTCAAAATACACAAAGTTTCAAAAACTTTAAGACACTTTTTGATGCCAAAAAATCACAGCAAGCATTCCAATTTGTAAGGGATTCTAAGAATTTTTTCCATATCATTGGCTTTGTTTTAAAAATTTGAAAATAATTATAAAAACTATAAAAACAAATTAAATCTACTTCTAACCACATGCATTCTAATATAATCACTCCTATGAATGAAGAAGCCATATGTATCCACCTATTGTAGAAATGGAAAATGTAGAAATTATATTTTAAAAGAACAATTAAACAAGAAAATTACTTCTTCAAGAAAGCTCCCAAAGTGAAATATCCTTCTTATTGAGAGAAAAGGACGCAACATGAAGTATTTCCCAACTTCAAGGAATCTCAATCCAAAGCTAAATCTGCTCCAAGCATTCCAAATCTAAGATTTTCCATTTAAAAAAAGGAAGGAAGAAGAGAGTTTTCAAGAAAAATAAGTAGTACACAATGACTCTTCCTTTTTGCTTTTACCCATTTCACCTTTTAAGATATTTCCAAAAAGAAGGCATTTTGCAATAACAGTTATTCTTAGATATTTTATTTTCAATACAAATTATTTTAATAAGGTCATACTATGCACTTAATTTAAATTTGATATTCTGTAAAAAATATTGGAATGAAATTAAATTTCCAAATATAATACAATTAGGTATTTCTTTTTAAATTAAATTAACATATATATTAAGTTAAATTAGTTATGGGTTAAAATTCCAAATGATCTTTTAATTCATATTGTATTTTAAAAATATCATAATATTAAAATGCATAAGACCATTCCATAATGGTAATTAAACCAAAATAGTTTCTCATTTAAAGCATAAAGGCCATTTATTTAAACTAGTAATTAAAAAAGAGAAATCAAACAATAAAATAAACAAACATAATGAGAACATACATACAATATTGATTTATTAAAAAAAAATGATCTAAAATTAGCCTCTATTTAGATCATGGTTTCAAAAAACTACAACTCAATTGAGATGGGGTATACACAACATATTTTCCTAAATCAAATTGTCTCCAAATAACCACTATTGGGGCTAAAACATGTTCATACACACTCAATAAAACATCAAGAATACCTAATCCATACAAGATAGACAAAGAACATCCAAAAAATACAACATGATATAATATACATAAAAATAATATCAATAACTACATCAATTAAATTTTATTGGAAGCTTCATGATCTAGAAATACAAGTGCAAAAATCAATAATCATTGGAAACACAATGCTAAGCTAGATAACCATAATCAAATCAAACATTATGGATATAGTAAAAATAATAATGCAGAAACACTAAAATTATCCAATATAGACAAATCCATATATATGAATCAAAGCATATATCATCAAGACATACTCATACCATAATACATAGCTAGACAACATATGCCAATATAAAAGTCTCATTAATAACATACATTGATAACAATCCGAAACATCACATATAGTAATAAACCACATCAAGTCACAATGTAAGTACTCAATGCACACAATTAGAACACTTTGATGGAAATATAAGACCTCACCAAAAAGTTTCAAATCGTGCACTTGTGAGCATTACACAAACCCATGATTTTTTATTTATTTATCTATACCATCAACCTCTATTCCTTATTGGGATGTATTGGTACCTCTTCCATGGCCTTTAAATCTTGGCATGCTCATGACTACTAAAACTTATGAGAATTCAAGGCTTGTGAATTATTCTCTGCCTAAGGGCTAGCAATCCATGTAGATCTATGGGTCTCTCTTTGTCTCAACTATAAATGTTCTTGCTTTATCAGTGCTATTCACTGACGTGCTAACTATTTCTCCTTTTGAATATTCTAGGGGGCATTGATATTTATGTATGAACATATTCTTTATATTTTACTTATGTTTCTATTTTGCCTCCTCTTTAACTCCTATATAATGAAATAATATTAAGCCATCAAATGAGCATGATTGGGATGGTGACGACTTGTTAGGAGATGATCTTGATGAGTAGGAATGTATGATTAGTTTTGCATATATGTATTATATGTGTGCTCCAATTTCACTTGTCTTTTACTTTTTCATCCTCTAGAAATAATATTTGGTGTATCATTATTTTATGATCAACATCTCTTGGTTTTGTCAATTTCTAGAGGCAAAATCCTTAACCTTGTGGGGCACAATTTTTTTATGTATTATTTCTTTAGGTTTTATTGTATATCCTCTTATCTTACCTTAAAATACTTTTATACATTTTATTTGTGAAATTACTTTATTTGAGGAATAAGTCTTATACATTTACACATTGTTGGAAAATTGACCGCAAGAAAATTCATCGCCATGACAAATTTACCACTGGCAATTCACTACTGTGGAAAATTCATCGCATTAACATTTTTAATATATATTTCCAAAACTTTGAATTTTTTTTGCAAAAGAATAATTTTAATGGCATTAATAATAGAAATACAGACCTCCATTACTCTTTTGCAAAAGAAAATTTCAAAGTCTTGGAAATATATATTAAAAATGTTAATGCGATGAATTTTTCGCGGCTGTGAATTGCTGGTGGTGAATTTTCTTGTGATGAATTGCTAGCGATGAATTTTTTGACGGTAATTTCCCTGATGCCACACAAAGTATGCTTTGAGATGGCAATCCTTATCAAAATTGCCTAATAATAGAGTATATTAGAACATATAATCCTTGGTGTTGTATTTTTGTATGATTTCCTTGTAAAAAATAATGCTAGTACATGTGATTCACGAAATTCCTATATGATTTATAATGAAATAGCATGCTCGTCTCATAATTTATATTTACATTTTCTTAATAACAAAGAAAAAATATTATATATCCTTCTATTTTATAGGGACAAATCAAACTCAAAAATAT